>CM065172.1:24812240-25434740 GCA_033026295.1 Channa striata
GCCGGGACCACATGGTCTGGGTCCAGGCTGCCGAGCTGGTCCAGGCTCCACTGGTCCTCAGGATGCTGTTGAGACAGATGAGACAGATGCTGTTCCTAAATCCATTTCATTTTGTCCAACCTAAACTTTAATCTTACCTGACTACTTTTTGATTATTAAAAGGAAAATGATTGTCCTGTTTTTTTTTCTGATACAGGAAGGAGCTGATTTTTATTTAAATTTATGACAAACAAGGCAACATCTGCTCACAGCGTGCGATACAAGAAATTGTTCAGTCAAATCTAAAAACACAGATGTGTTCCAGATGTAGTTTTTCAGTCCATTTGACTTACAGGTAGTAATCACAGAAGAAGACTCGTTATTCTCATATTAGAGCCATCCATGGACACACTTTAAACCGGGCAGATTGTCCCTCGACCACACGATTATTTATGACTATAGAAGTGTAAGTTACACATGAGACATTTCTCAAACTGAACAATCACTTGCTAAACACACTATTAGCCTATGAATGTAAATAATTTTCCAAATGGACCTCCGTACACACTCCGAGTGTGTGTCTCAGTCTGACGACCTCGGTAAAACACGTGTAGATCCAGACCTGCCAATAGATCAGCTGTTTAAAGTTTAAAATGCACAAAATGATCCCAGAGATACACAGCAGCAATAAATACATACACAAAATGACCATGTCCACCTGAAGACCATCTCCTCGTGGTTTTGATTTGGCAAAGGTGCCAATGTGGACAAGGGCAGGGCTCGTGTTGTCGCCCACGTTTCAACTCATGGAAGTACAACAACAATATCTATAAGTATAAACCTTTTATGCACGAGGCTTCTGTTGATTTGGCCTGAACTGTGGCTCAAGGCGTCTTTACACTAACTTTATGACATATAAGTCAGTAAATACACACCGTCACAAAGCTCAGGCCGGTAAACGCTCAGCATTTCTGCTTGAAAAATAACTGAATCTATGAATCACTAAGTAAATATTTCACCTCAGCTCTACAGGTTTTACTTGTGTTATGAACATCATAGAATGTGGTGCTGCACCTGCCGAGGCTTCGTTCATTGTCCGTTTGTCCTCACAGTGGCTTTTTCATTTAGTTCATTTATTACAGCACATGCAGAGCTGGTTGGACGATCCTCGGGCCGTTTCTGCAGACGTCTCCTGTGGTTCTTGGGTAGCTGCTTGTTGTTAGTTTCAGTGAAACCCGAGCGTCACACGGGCAGACCCGCCCTGCCTGATCCTGTAAAGTAAATACAGGCCATGTTCGAGCGTCTGGGCAAACAAGCAGGACCAAACTACTGGCAAACAATTTCCCACTGTCTTATGATTTTCAGTAATGTGGCAGGTTCCCCCGAAATATTCAAATTTGTAAACAATGCTGCATTTATTGAGATGTACCCAGGTAAATGACAGTGTGTTCGGTAAGTTTCAGTTGTTTTAACTCACTGGACCAGTCGGTTATATTGTGTAACTACACGTGTGTGTGATTGTCGGTTTGCACTGTACAGAATGTGATGTGTGTGTTTTCACAGGAGACACCCTGTCCATGTCCGTCTGTCTCGCTGCTCTGTCCTCATTCAGTGATGTTACTCCTTCACGTACTGCCTGATCCTCCCTGAACCAGCCTGTCTGTGCCCGTCTCCTCTTTCTTTAGGTGGTACTACGGCAACATAAACCGGGTTAAAGCTGAGAAACTGCTGCTTGCTTCCCAAAACAAAGATGGCTCCTTCCTGGTTCGCATCAGCGAGAGTCACAGTGATGAATACACCGTCTCTGGTAAGCACCCCCACCTCTCATCCATCCCTCCGTCCATTCGCCTCCGCCCTCAGCAGTGGCCTCTGGACTTACCCAGTGGCTCTTTACACCTGCTCGGCCCCACATGCGGTTCTCTGATTCAACCTGGTGTGTCTTTACAGTTTAATCTTTTAACATTTTTTAATTGGCCTTTTGTGGCTTGCTGTTATGGTGTGACCAACTGTGGGTCTAAAGTCTCATGAAAGTATGTGACAAGAAATGGAAACGCAAGAGTTTTAGATTAAAAATCAAATGCAGCTAAAACTGTGATTGGTTTCACAGGAGCCTGTGACATTGTTTTCCAGCAGGGCTCAACCTGCTTTACACCAGATAGATAAGAACACAAAAAGACAAAAAACGGACTCGATACACGATCTGTGCATTACGTAGCGGGTACACCCATTCAACTGTGGTGCAGTAGGTAGACAGGTTGTCCACCAGTCCTACAGTTGCTGGTTTGATCCCTGGCTCCTGCGGGCACATGTTGAAGTGTCCTTGAGCAAGACAACGAGTGACTTTGTCATCTGTGCATCTTAATTGAGTTTTTTGATGCAGAACAAGTGTCAATTTCATCCAAAATAATAAAAACTGTAGAATTGATTGCATAAAGATTCACCTATATCACAACTGGCTGGTTTCAGAACTTACACTGAGAACACTCAGGGTGGTGAATGTGCTTTAAAGATTGAAGTATGAATAAAACCGGGATCTAGAGGCTCCAGTTACTGGTGAAATAGTATCCTGTCCGAAACCTAAACCATGAAGACAAAAGAATACTCTAAAATGATAAAAAATGATTTAAAAGCAAAAGTCAGAGGATGGAGACAAGAAGATTTCCCGTCCTCTGGGAGTTATAGGAAGGAATATGCAACACGAGTGAATCTGCCTGGAGCAGCTCATCCTCCAACACTGAGTGACTGTAAGAGGCAGAGAGAAGGAGCCACCAAGAGAACTCTGAGACACGAGACCACAAATAGACAAGAGAAAAAGATCATATTAAATCACAGTTACAGTTGTTCAGAAGCCACGTGGGAGAATCTGACGTCGACAGGAAGGAGGTTGTGTGGTCTGATCAGAAAATACACCAAAGCTGCAGCGTCCAGATGTTCAGTGCTGATTCCTTTAGACTCAATGCTGGAATCCTGGTCAAAGGTGCATCAGCTACATGCTGATTGGAAGGGGGTGATTGGTTTTGAAATGGACTGCGTTCACAGTCTTCCTCCCACTGAAGACCAACAAAAATGCATCATGAGACTGACGGTGACAGCGATTAGTATTTGTCCAAATTGTCTTACAGAGCAAACTAGTGTTTTAATGCATCAGGACTGAAAGACAGATGGAGAGATTTAGGCCACGGAGCCAATGAGAAACCAAAAATCTGAATACCTTGAATGACTAAAATTAATGTTCATTCGTGTACCCGCGTCATCGTATATCATGCAGGAGGATGCTCGGGAGGTGGAGGGATGTCAAGCAGCAGTTTAGCAGCGAGGACGCTCAGCTCAGCACCGGTAGATGCTGACATATTTGTATACGGGCGCCCGCAGAGAGCGAGAGATCACAGGTGTGAGGGAGCCGGCAACGCTCCGACCCACCAGCTCGTAATGGAACAGGCTGAGCTCCTCACCACTGTTCTGTGGTTGCTGGTGGAAATGCTGCGTTCTAGTCACTGTCAGTTTTAATCTCCACGCCTTCGATTCCTCTCTGCGCCGTCTCTCTAGCCGTCCTGTCTGCTCCAGCTATGAAGGGCGTGAGGTGACGTGTCCTCGGGCCGTGATGATGGAAGTCAGAGCGTGCAATAACAAATTGTAAATAACAGTATCTGATGTGTAGGAACGTCATCATAACACAAATATTAATTTACAAGACAAGAAACTGCAGTGACAGTTAGATGTTAGTTTTACTGCCAGTAGTTTCTAGTTCTTTGTCCAGCCCAATTATAGCTAATAAAGGAATATGAAATAGCCAATGCATAAATAAAAACAGCTGAACAGAAGCACAAACTTCACCTTCCACAATAAAGTTGATTCAGCGTCTCTAAAACAAAAACTGCAATTTGATGGAGCCAGTGGACTGAAGTGAATTTGAAGTAGTTTAAGTAATATCTCATGTTACATGTTTTATCCATCAGAAAGTAGTAATAAACTTACCTGTAAAATGTTACACCCATTTTATCAATATTGTATGAGAATTACTCCAGGCAGGTGCTGATGTTAGTTGGGCCTCTGTGGAGATCCACTTTTTTCTACTATAGATGTTACATGTATAATAGATCATATTATATATTTTTATTCCCTTCACATTTTTAACCAGACTAGTTATTGAAATGTTGTGATTTTTAATGCACTGTATTTGGAGTCATGTTATCTGAACATCCACAATCCCACGACTTCTTCAACTCTCTTATTTTCCACAATGATCTAAAAGCCAGTGGCTTTTTATCCAGGGAACCAGGCCGGTGCAAACCACTGGCCTGTAAATATGTCTTCCTTTGAATCATAACCTTTATATGGTAATTCTGGTAATAAATGGCAGTACAAGTATCTTATTAGAATACTTGCAATGAACTAATACAGACTGTGTATACTCTCCGTTTACTCTTTATGAACTCGCCTCAAATTACACACGTGTCCTTGGCTTCTAGTGGCACTTCAGGTTGACGTGGAGCCGCTCCTCCACGGGAGACGGCGATGTGTGAGTCACCTCCAGCCTGACTCTCTCTCTCTCTCTCTCTTTGGCCCTCTGGCTCTCTTCCTCTCTCTCCCTGCAGTAACTTCCTTTCCTCTCCCTTTCCTGTCCCCTTCTTCAAGGTCCCGTGGTCCCAGCGGGACGGTGCTGAAATAAGCCCCGTCAGTGCTCTGTGTGCACACATGCCTCAGTAACCTCAGCCTCACTTTCTCTCTTTTATTGCACGATTCCGCATGTTTCTCCACGACTTACTGTCACATCTTCATGTTCATGCAGCATAATTCGTGGGCTCCCTGCATGTATCTTGTGCTTCTACAGTTATTTGCATTGGCACATTTCGGTCACTATTTGACTTTAACTTGCATCTCATCATAGTTTCTGTCGGGGAACAACAATCACATGAAAAAAAGATGGCCATTATTGACCTCGAAACAAAACATGCTTTACTAAAACTAGATTGATTTATTTTTGTGAATTAAACAAAGTGAACACGAACAGGGACATAAACAGTCAGACGTGTATAATGGCTGATCAGACCAAGTAGAACATACATGGATAAACAGAATAAATAAATAGAACATAAAAATGCTTTTACGCTATGCGACTGTTATTAATAGACTGATCTGTGCTACATTAATTATATGTTGATGCAGGTCAATATAAAGTTTCAGCATGTGACTGACATGAAACATACAGTGGAACACATATTAACAATTGCTTTCCCCGACTTTTCCAGTCCGGGGTGATGGGAAAGTTTACCACTTCCGGATCCAGCGCTCTTCCATCGGTGCATATTTCATCTCAGATAAGATCTCCTTTGCCACGCTGGGAGAGCTCATCTCCTACTATCAGAGAAACCCACGCAGCCTGGGCGTCCTGCTGGAGGAGCCCTGTGCCCAGCAGGTAAGGCCCAGGTCAAATGAGCATCACTAACACGCTGCATTGACGATCAGAGAGAAACTAGTCAAAGGATCCAAATCTATTCAGATATGCTGCATATGCAGCTGCAGACTTAAGCACAATTCTCTGATATTTGAAAGGCAGAAGACAAAACATGAAATATTTAAACTTTTAAATATTTAAGCTACTGATGTCCTTGAATGCACCCAGCCCTCTGAATGAGGCAGACACCTGAATCCTGTGTGCGGTGGTTACAGGTATTTCATAAAGTCTCAGACAAGCATATCCATTATTTTAGTTGCTGCAGGTCTGACCGAAAGCCCTGGTGTTCGAAACGTAACTGTGAGCGTCGGCAGGGTTCTGAATAAGTCAGGGCTGAGCTCTGGCTGAGTGTCAGATAAGGCTGCTGCAGCCGACTTTAACCTGCTGCCAGTGGGCAAACACAGCTGAGATATTAGTCAACTGTATTTAATTGAATTGTATTTAATTCTTAATAATAATGATAATAAAAATTATAATACATTTATTTTAAGAGTGCCTGACAGATCTTCAAGGTCACAAGAAACAGTCAGTAAGAAACAATAAAGTGTGAACAGATCACAAGAACAAACAAGGATGAAATAACAGGCTAATTAGGATAAAAGTTAAGATGGGAAATCGTCTTTTAAACAGATGAGTTTTAAGTCGTGATTCAAATAGGCCTGAAGAATCAGCGTTAAGACGGTTTTCAGGGAGCGAGTTCCAGTGCGACTAAGAGCCCTAGAACCCATGGTAGTCAAATGTGGACCCCTAGTGGATGAACAAAGGGTTCGGGACGGGTGGGAGTTCTGAAAGGTAAGACGGTGCAAAGTTATGACGGGCAGCAGAGTTCTGAGCAGTTGAAGTTTATGGAGAAGCTTGTGTCAAATACCAGATATCAGAGCACTTCAGTAGATCCCCTAGAACATAGACACAGGTTTTTTTGACTTTTTCCACGTAGCTCTGTTTGTAGTTTTGTAGAATGGACTTCCCCCGGCTGACGGCTTCCAGGCTCTGTCAGGCTTTGTCTGGTCCACCGTGAGGTTGAGGCTTTCCAGGGAATCCGTGTCTTCCAGTTGGGGACAGGTCTGCCCTTCCTTTGCACAGATGTTCTTGCACGTTCTACAACAGCGAGAAACTGATGTACAGAAGAACCTTCCCTCTGGATAGTTACCAGAGATTGTTATGGAGCTACGTCCACTTCATAGAAAGATTTTCTTCACCATTTTTGGCTTACAGGGTTTAGATATTTTTATTTTTACTCGTGTATGGTCAACATATTTTTAAAGTGGAGAATGTAAGGAGGACTTAGTCTTACAGCAATATTAGCAAAATGTGAAGCCGGGCGGCTGAAGATCTGCATGTGGCTCTCTGTAAATATTCAGTATTATTTGACTAAACCCACAAATGCACCACAGTAAAAGAATCACGTCAGTTAAAAGGGATAAAAAACACACGCTATTGGAGATATGCTTTTCTCTCCATGGCACATATGATGTGGGATTCATGACACAATATGACCATAATTTAATTAAATGTTAAAAACAATGAATGCCTGAAAGTATTTGTGCAACATTGTGCAACATTTTTGCTGACACGGATGATTGTCACAATATATTTAAGATAGAAAAGCTCTGTTCCCAGAATATTCCACTGTGCAATAATTTGAGGGTCTTTTGTTTTCGCCGATTGAATCTGAAGTGAACATCAACAAAGCTTATGAATTTCTGCTTCCATTATCAGACATTTAGCAAGTGCCGTCTCTTGTTTTATATCTCAAAATTAACACCAAGAGGCAAATACTCTGCAATGCAATTCACCACAGAATAAAATAAATGGAACCATAACAATAAGAGCGTGAGGCAGTGCTGTAATTATACACACCACTGTATCTCTGCACTGCAGCCTAAACGAAACCCCCCCGAGCCGGATTCTTTATCCATGGCTCAGCAGTTCGAGCCCTGCAGAGCTGACCAAGGTTTCTCAGTATCTGTAGACCCTTCGCTGCACAGCCAGAAACCGCTAACAGCACACCTCATGCAGTCGCGGGTAATTTAGAGAATCCGTCTTTAAAGATAAAGGATGGTGACGCAACAGAACGTTCCAACATCCGTTAGCAGCTGCTCATCAGGCCGAAAACTACGCTCGAACAGACAACAAGACCATTCAGTCATTCCCGCCTGAAGCCACAAACACACACAAACTTGCACAGAAACACATCATACGCATCCGTGAACATTTAAATACAAAACACAGAGTCATTAATAGACCAACTTCTGTCAGTGGAGCCAGTGTGACACTGCGAGCAACAAGCAGGAAGTGACAAAAGCCACGATCTGCTGACGCCTTCAGGACATCGGCCTGCAAAATGTTTTCAGCATATTAAACAGATAGTTTCCGTTATGTTGACATTAGTTTGGCCGAACTAATGACTATATGAAAGAATAAGGTCTTTGTGTAAAAATGGTTTTAATTCCTGTATGGCGTCATATTCTTTGTGACTTCTCACTGTATCATTTTAGCTGATTGGCTTCCTCTGTACAGTGACCTCCAGTGACCTGAACGGTGCTTTTGAATAAGATTCAATCCAACGTTATTTATATGCACGAATTTACAACAAAGTCGTCTCAAGGCACTTTACATGATAAAGTCATTTAGAGAAAACCCAACAAATCCCCCTTGAGCAGCTATAGGCAAAAACTCCCTTTAACGGAAGAAACCTCCAGCAGAACCAGGCTCAGGGTGGACGGACATCTGCCTTGACCAGTTGGGTTGAGTGGAAAGTGGAGAGAGAAAAGGGCAACAAAGCAAGAGCACAACATTGTAAATGTAACAAATGTGTTTTTATTATATGATTTTATTTCTGATCCACTGTGGGGCGTTATTGGAGCCCAAAACATTTATGACTATTCACTGAAAGTCACCTCCCTTTTATTTTAACTAAGCATTTTAAACACTTTTTTTAGATGGGGTACAGCAGTCGTCCATGAACCACAGGGTCAGTGGTTCGATTCCCGGTCCTCCTGGCTACATGTCTAAGTTTCCCTGGGCAAGACACTGAACACTTTACTGATTAATTGTAATTGTACATATTAATTAACTTAGTTTGAAACAGTCAACAGAATATGGATATTAACGACACAGTATTTACTGTAACTATTGATGCTTTCTCAGCTTTTTCCTGTGCTGCAGGTTATTGAGGTTATTACTCATGAGGAGTTGCATATTGTCCATCAAGACTTTCAAAATATTTTTGTTTTTTTTTAAGGATGGATCTTATAGGTTAGTTATCATTTAGTTGATCTAAACTATGGATCTATGGACTATGTTTACATTACCTGTTACCTGTTAAAGAGGCCGGAAACTGATTTTTTTCATGCATGTGAGCAAAGCAATGTTTTTTTAATAAAGTTCAGAAGTTCATAAACACTTTGACAATACAACTACTGTCAGAATGGTCAGAGGTCTGCACACCTGGTGTATGATCAGCAGCGTTGGCATCTCGTAGTTCAGTTAAAATGAACATAGACGAGAACAACAACAAATTCTTTCTGGAGCTGGAAACACGTCACTTACAAACCTGAATGTTAAACCATTACAAAATATAACAAGATCAGATTTGACAAGAAAAGGTAAATAAGTGTGAAAATGGAATAGTGTGATGTTACTGACCCCAGACCTGAGTGAAGCACTGAGGCCGTAAAAACCATAATAAATGTGCTGAGAATAAGACCCTCACAGTTATTAGAAAGCCTTTAAATGTTCTGCCAACACCTAAACGTTCAGGCACTTTTGGCTGACTTGACCTGGCACAAGATAATGTTTCTGGCCGTTATGGAGCTGAGAGAATGTGTGGCCCTGTTGCTTTTAGTTTAGCAGGTTTAGCCTGAAGCTTAAATGAGTAATGTGCCACCGAGTGGACTGTGTTAGATTCACTGTGTTTTTAAATTGACTTGGATTATGTAACGTACAATTCAAATGTAATCAAGTTGCATCACCCGCTGCCACGTACAGGTTTCCAGAATATATTATGTAAAGTCAAGACACAGTTTGTGTTCTGGACGTCACAATCAAAGACATCATTTAATACTTTAAAGGATGTTCTTGCCTCTTTTCTCCCCTGTAATTCACTTTTGGTCTTATTGTCCCATCGTGTCTTTTTTTTACAACCATCCGTCTAAACCACACAGGGATCATGTAAATTTAGCAACTACGCAACTCTCCTATTCTCACGCAGTCCGACGTGTTTCTGCGTCTCAGCACCTTGTGTTTTGCAGTGTGCGAGGGTTCCTGTAAAAGTGATGAATCAAACAATATTTCAAATGCACAATCCATCAGTGTAAGAGAGTGTGTCAACGCAACTGAGCTGTGCACTTGCTTCGACTCTGTTCCCGTCTCTGCAGCAGTGTCCCTCCGCTTGTTTTAAAGCGCTTTGAAAAGCCTGGACGCGGACTCACGCTGTTGTCTCTGTGCAGAGGGAGCTGTTTGACATGGAGCCGTGGGAGAGACCCAGAGAGGAGTTCAAACTCCACAAGAAACTGGGGGAAGGACACTTTGGAGACGTGTGGGAGGCTCTGTGGACGACCGAAAACAAGAAAGTTGCCATAAAGATGCTGAAACAAGGTACGGATGCAGGGTGGGGTCACATTCACGATCATCCTGTCCCATTAAATACGCTGTTCATTCACTGGCAGACATGAGAAAATGTCTCATGCTGAACAACGGGCAAAAAGACAGTTCCACACTATTAATGGACAAAACACGCCCGAGTACTGTATGTTTACTTGGAATGGTGAAAACTAGACTGAGCGAATCACTACAGTTAGAGGATTAAGTTGTGTATGAACACAGACGTCCACGTTGGACGGTTATCAGATGCTAAGACGCTTAATAGCACATGATGTTAGTTAACTAACACAAACCCAAAACATGATCTAAAGTACAGCCAATGATGGACATTTCTGGGAAGCAGTTTGGACAAGAGAAGACAGGCATGTGGTTATGAATATCGCTGTAGATGTGTAAAACCAAATACACCGAGTCCTGCACTAAACAAAGTATAAAATGAACCAAGATGATCAAAAGAACTTCCTCTGATCTCCTCCTCCTCCTCCTCCTCTAGAGGACACGAAGCAGGACGAGTTTGTGAAGGAGGTTCAGGCGCTAAAGAGCCTCCATCACCCGAAGCTTATCCAGCTGTTGGCCATGTGCTCCAGAGGAGAGCCCGTCTACATCGTGACCGAGCTCATGAGCAAAGGAAGCCTCAAGTCCTACCTCGCCTGTGAGTGACACACACACACACACACACACACACACACACACACACACACACACACACACACACAGGGTGTGTTTCTTGTTTCTACAAATCATGTGGCTGCTTTCTGGTTTCTCTTTTGCTTTAATATGCAAAGAGGTTTAAAACAGAAAGTTAATTCAGCTTTTCACTTCCTACCTCCAGATTTTTTATTGGAAAGTTCTCTGATACTGTATTTAGGCCAAGTGACGTGAAATCTTTTCCGTTAAATCCAGAGCAAAAGGAATTATAATCTGTGCTCTGGCAGAGAAAGATTGTTCTGGTCTTTTACAAAAGGCTTTAATCCCAGAGTCTTAGTGAGCAAGTGTGAGGGTTCTGTTTGTCATGCTGTGTGTGTGTGTGTGTGTGTGTGTGTGTGTGTGTGTGTGTGTGTGTGTGTGTGTGTGTTCTGCATTCAGTGCAGCTATCTTTATGGCTTCTACTGTACATCTCTGAAAGCCCTTACACGTCAAAGTCAATGTTTCCGTTGGTCAGAATCATGTTTCTATGGAATGATTCACGTTCATCACCAGCTTTCTGAGAAGATCCATCGACTGTATGCGAACACTTATCCTGATTAGGGTTAAACGAGGGCTGGAGTCTGTCCCCGCTGTCACGGGTGAGGAGTGGGGTCCACCCTGGACAGGTCTCCATTTCATCTCAGGGCCAGAGTCACACACAGACAGACATTCACCTCAGAGTCACCAATTAACATAACACACATGTATTTGGACTATGGGAGGAAACTAGAGCAGCTGAAGGAAACCCATACAAGCTCATGGAGAACATGAAGCCTCCACGCAGGAAGGCTGCAGCCGGCCGGGTGACACAAACACCATCTAAAATGTTCTTACTGCGACATTTGGTTATTTTGTGCCGAATATTTGCTCATTTGATACCAGCAACACGCCCAATAATTCAGTACAGGAGCAACAAAGGAGTGAAAAAGTTGCGTAATAATGTGAAGAAACAGCTATTGGATCAGATTACAACTGATGAGGTTAACTGGCAGCAGGCCACTGGCACGACTGGGCAGAAAAAAAAGCGTCAGAGAGAAGCCGATGGAGGACGGAGCGAGGTGAAGGACATGGGCAGTAAAGCAGCACTTTCCCATGAACTTTATTTCGTCAGGCGGCCCTGCGTTAAACACAGACACGGTTCTGCAGTGGAAACCACTGCACAGTCAACACAGTTTGTTAGTGGCTCAAAAGATTTTCAAACTCGACCATGATAGAAGCAACTGCACATTCACAACTGTCCCCTACTGAACACGTTTAGAACATTATGAGGTAACAAATACGAGACCAACGGAGAGCAGCTGAAATCTTACATCAGACAATAATGGGTTTTAATTAATTAGCCAATTATTGTGATGTCTTTGCATTTTCAGTAACACAGCATCGCAACATTTCTGCAAATGGAGTTTTGTCATAAGATTTTATGAGGTTTGTTTTTTGGTGCAGAGAGAGCAGGTTGTCTTGCAGTAAAAATGCAGATTTGTGCATGAATAACATGATTTTGCTTGCAGGATTTTGTTCCACTAATTTTGTTAAATTCAAAAAGATGCTTGTAAGTTACTGAATCTTGATTACAAAATCACTGTGTGTGTGTGTGTGTGTGTGTGTGTGTGTGTCTGGTGTTGCAGCTGCTGAAGGCCAAGTGCTGACATCAGCCCATCTGATCTACATGGGCAGTCAGATCGCGGAGGGCATGGCCTACCTGGAGGACAGAAACATCGTCCACAGAGACTTGGCTGCCAGGAACATCCTGGTCGGAGACGATCTGGTCTGTAAAGTGGCCGACTTCGGACTGGCTCGAATTATTAAGGTAATCTTGTGTCTCTTTTGCCAATAACCATTTCTTCCATTTTATTATTTACAAAAAACCCTTGTGTTCCTTTTTATGAATATGTATCACAGTCTTTGCTGTTCCTGTCATTGCTCATTGTACAACACTCGTTAAGATCAGCAGATTATTTAATAACACCATATTTCATTCATACAGAACATTCAAGACCCTGAAAGACTCTGTGTCAGTTAAGCTTAGCTGTTCTGTGTAATACTGAATACATACATACATTAATACATCATTACCACATCATGTTTGACTCTTATGCTATAAATGTCAGTACAAATATCACGCTCCCAACATTTTTATGCAGCGAAAAACTCCCTTTGTTCACTTCTACTTCATTAAATTTACGCCATGTTATGTAAAGTGATCTGACTCAACCTCTGCAACTCAACTGCAAACAGGGTTTCATTTTTATAAGGTCATGTAATGCACTGGAAGGATTGTGTTCTGAAGCTTTTTCTTCTTTTTTGAAATAATTGAATGGAACATTGTTATAAAAAAAGCAAGTAAAAAATGGTCGGTGGATACGTAAACGTAAATCAAAAAAGAATACAATGATTTGCAAATCTTAATAAACCATATTTTATTCACCATAGAACATAAACAACATATCAGATATTTAAAGAAACACATTTTACCATTTCACGGAAAATATTAGCTTATTTGGAATTTGATGACGGCAACACATCTTGTTGGAAGAGGGTGATGTTTACCGTTGTGCAGCATCTCCTCCTCGTTTAAACACCGAGTTTTAGGAGAGGAACATCGTCTCGTTCTTGTCTGATGCAGGATTCTAGCTGCTCAACAGTCCTGGGCCTTTGTTACCGTATTTTTCTTCTTATGATGCACCAAATGTTTTCTATAGGTGAAAGGTCACATCAGCACCCGGACTCTTCTCCTGTGAAGCCATGCTGTTGTGATGGATGCAGTATGTGGTTTAGCATTGTCTTGCTGAAATATGTGACGCCTTCCCTGAAAGAAACGTTGTCTGGATGAAAGCATGTTGCTCCTCACCGTCAGAGATGCAGGTTTTTGAACTGTCAGCTGTTAACACGCTGGATGGTCCCTCTCCTCTCTAGTCTACAGAATGGGGCATCCAATTGTTTCCAAAAACAATTTATAATGCAGATTCATCTGACCACAGAACATTTTTCCGTTTTGCTTCAGACCATGTTGAATGAGCTTCGGTGCAGAGAACACGGCAGCGTTTCTGGATCGTCTTCACATGTGGTTTGTTCTTTGCATGATACAGTTTTAACTTACATTTGTGGATTACGCAGTGAATTGTGATTTGTGGAAATGTTCCTGAGTCCATGCAGCGATTTCCGCTAGGGAATCATCCCTGTTAATGCAGTGGCAGCTGAGGCCCCGAAGCTCATGCACGTCCATTTTTGACCTTTGACCTTGTCCGTTGCGCACAGAGATTCCTCCTGATTCTCTGAATCCTCTGATGATATTTTATACTGTAGACGGTGGGATCGTCAAAGTCTTCGCAATTTTATGTTGAGACGTTTGGGTTGTAAACAACATATCAAATGAGTACATGCAATGTGAAAGGGGTTTTTAAGTCAGACCTGAAGCTGTTTTAAGTGACAGACCCACATTACAAAACCCGGTCAGCAGCAAACAGCGAAAGACAAATAGGAGCTGGTGGAGATCACAACAGAATAACGTTCATCAGGGTGATAATACTGAATCATAAAGCACCCAACAGGAACGTGAGACCGTGGTACACTGTGTACAACAAGTCACTGTCTCCATCTGTGTCTCCTCAGGACAGCGTGTATACGGCCAGTCGAAACACAAAGATCCCAGTGCGGTGGACAGCTCCCGAGGCGGCGATTTACCAGCGCTTCTCTGTCAAATCCGATGTCTGGTCGTTTGGGGTGCTGCTGTATGAAATGATGTCACGAGGCAAGATGCCTTATGAAGGTACAGTGTTATGCATTTCCTGTGCTTCATAAGAAAACATCAAAACTGCTCAGTAACAACCAGTGCATTTTGTAGAACAGTGACAATGTTTCCAGTGCAAAAAATTAATTAAACGGTTTCAATGAGCCTCCATCATAGCAAAGTCAAATTTGTTGAGTGAATTTTAAGTGAATGAGTCCCGCTGTGGTTTGGTTGAATGAGAAATTTAGGACTTTGTTAAAAAGAAAAAATATGGACCCAGACTTTTCATTTGAGGTGACCAACTGCCATCCTTCTCTCCCATCAGGAAAAAGCAATAAGGAAGTGCTGGATCTGCTGTCATCTGGATTTCGGCTGCCCTGTCCCACCCGCTGTCCTCAGAATATTTACCGCATCATGATGGACTGCTGGGCAGCCGAGCCCTCTAAGCGACCCTCTTTCCATGCACTGCACAGCCAGCTGGATACAATATATGCCCGAATATATTTCAAGACCATAGAGGTATAGAAGGAAGAACACATGGCGACAGAGTAAAAACTGATGGATTATGGCAAAAGGAAAGAGAGGAGAAAAATACCAGGGAATGTCGTCCTCCCTTACACTGTCCTCTCTCACAAGAGCACCAAAAGTGGACACACCGGAGGTTCGAAATGCAGACTGGAGGTCAGCACAAATAAGAGACGAGAGACTGAACAAATATGAGGCGAAAAGAAGAGGTGGAGAAAACTGACTGAAAACCTGAAACGGTTGTCAATCCTCTTCCACCTAACGGAATCTTTACACTGAAACTCTCCGAACATTCACAGAACCAGTTTTTTTATGCCAATCTGTGTTTTCTAAATCGTGTTTTATTACTTCTCCATGTGCCATGTCTGTTTGCACATGGAAATAACAGGAAATCACGGGTCCACAACCAACGTTCCCTCTAGCTTTTCCTGTGTCTGAGCAAACACACAAACTCCCTGATCGATCCCTTGGACCAGTGTGAGCAGCATCAGACGTGTGCACTGTGGTCACGCCGGCATCACATGGTTTATTAAAAGAATCAAACTACAGCATGAATACTTTTAATGAAGTGCTTGTTCCTGACCTGTGCAGTGAGGGGATGAGCCACTGCCCGTTAATTTTGCCGTTATTATAAAGACTCAACATCAGCAGCACTTAGCATCATTAGCATGTCACACACCGCTATGCTGAGCTAAAACACATAAGGACGCTGTCACAGCCTGTCAGTGACGGGGATTAGCTGCGTGAATACGGATGTGAATCGCATCATTGGCTGCAGCAGCCAGTAACCGCTCACTCGCTGACTCACACTGCAAAAAAGCACAGAATTGTTGGGTGTTGATTTTATTTTCAATTCAGGTTGGATATTTTTTCGTGCACAGATTTTGTGTGTGCGGACCTCGTGTCAGCAGTGTGCAGTTGCTCACACGCAGCTCAGAGGGAACAGTGTCCACAAGTAAATGTCGACACTGACTGCAGATGCAGTTCATGTGCAACTCCTGAAGGCTTGCTGGGATTTTAGCCAAGCCAGTGGCCTGGTGGTAAGGACGTTCACGCCAGTCCATTTGTTGGGCCACCACATGGTTTAGACAGATGTCGAAACGATGTTTGGTGACATCATGAGTTATCACTCAGCCGCACCATCGAGTCTGAATTTTCTCTTTAGTATAGCCAAGCAATCTTTTTTTAAAGAAGAACCACGCCGAGCTCCAGCTGTACTTTGAGAACGGGGCGATGCTGTTGTTTCACAACCAGTAGGACGGATGACATTGACCAGGGACATTGACACTGTACATAAGGCATGCAGGTAAACCCCAGTCAGTCATTTAAGGGAATAATTGACCTTTTTGCCATTTACACTTTGTCACACTCTTGCTGTGTGTTAGATGAAAACAACCTGGTCCATGTATAAATAATATTTCTAGAAGTAAACTAATAATCCCCCTGATAACACGTTTCTTTTCTGCCAAAAGAGAGAGCAGAGCAGCATCCATCTGTATTTAGACTCTTACAGCACTTAGTTAAGGTTAGAGAAAGATCGTGGTACAATATAAGCTAGTACATCATTTACCACACACACACACACACACACACACAAATTGTTTATAAACCTTTGTCGAACTTCCACCAAAGTGTTTTTGCTGCACAAGCTGGAGTCCAGAGTGAAACTCGGGTCTGCGGTGTGAGTTGTGCGCTCGGTACTTCATCCACACATCAAGTGATTTGCAGCCAGTCATTACGTTACCTGCAAAAACACAGCCGTCATTACAGTACAGATGAATCAGAGGCTCAAGCCTCCGTTTACTGTGAAGCCAGGAGCCTGTTAACTGAATCCGTTTCCTGTTCTCTGTCTTCCAGGCTTTGCATTAGCCATAACTGTGTTTACCGATCGGAGTGAATTTGAATCTGAATGAGGAGGTTGATTCATCCCTTCGTTAATCTGATCAACAGGAAGATTGTAGTGATGCAAATGATGAAACAAATATATTATTTCTGTGCATGTTTGCCCTGCGTGGGGCTGTGCTCTGTTTGCTAAATTAGAAAGGTCAGCGGAAACCAGTGACTGTTCCTATCACGCAATGTGGGGACGTCTTAATCTTTTTCTATTGAATTAACGAAAACCCGAAACTTTCAGCAAATGTTTCCACACAGACCAAACAAAAACATTCAAATTTAATGCTTTGAGCATGTAGACGAACATCTAATCAGTGTTTGTGTTAGAATATCTAATCAGAACAGTATCAATTTGAATAAAGAAATGTGAGTTGTCCATGTAAATGCGCCTTAAAACATTTGTTCACCTATGATTGGCGCTTGGCTAGTTGCTTGGCAACCTCACAACAACAAAGATAAGACTAAACACTGTTACCTCATATTTATCATACTGACATAGGAATGGTGTTGGCTTTCTTATGGCTCTGGAATAATGGAATTTCAAAAAATGGCGAACAGTTAATTACAAAATGACCTTTAGTTTGGCAGCAGACTCAGGACAAACGTTATGCAGAGAGAGTCCAAATTCAACGTTTCTCAGTTTTTTCCCCCCACAAATTAGTTTTCTTCGTGGGGCCGCAGCGTGGCTTTACACTGTTAGACTAGATGCTACATTAACCCACAAGCATACAGAATTCATACAGTCTATTTTCTACTGCAGGGATTTACACAGTTTTGGAAATGTGCTAATAATAATAATTATAATTAAATAATAATTGTTTGTTGTTTCTTTGAGAGAACGTATGGGACCTGTTTTTATCCTCCTGGGGAAAATATTTGGGGCCATTGTGCCACGTGGACCCGGCCCTAAGTCACTGAGAAAACATCTACAGGCCCATAACGACGGCCAGTTACAAACTAGTGCCTACACTTCCTACAGACTCAGCAACACAAACTGAACTACACCGTCCTAAAGAAACTTAAAAAATGAAAATGCTATAGCAGAAATACCGTTACAGGGTAACAGCCGCATCCAGAAGACTCTTCTTAGGACGGCAAGTGGGATTTTTGCATCTCGAAATTTGACAATATTATAATGCAATGCAATTTGAGAACAATGCAACAGTGAACTTTTATGCATGACATTCAGAGCAGAAAAAGCCACGTTCAGGAAACTTGAGCCATAATCACCAAATCACAAGGCTGAGTGTTGTGTGGTTATGTGCCATCATGTTTCAAACACCAGTAGTGAGAAGAATAAAGTATTTTAACAATTCCTTTGAAATGTGCGTGTTTTTATTGGCCGCTGTGTCATGTGCTCTCGAGGAACGCCAACATTTCCCTGTGCAGGAATGCAAAGAATGCAAGCGAGAACTGCAGTAGAACCGGATGTAGAAAGCTGACGGGTTTAACCTGAATACCTCGCGGTACCACCGGATTCTGACCCGGAGGTGGACAAGGGCTTAAAGTTTGCAGAGAATCCTCGAAATGACAGAGGAGCTTTGTGATGGGAATTTGAGGGACTCGTGGTCAAACCATATCTATGATTTTTATTTTATTTTACTTTTGTCTAAAATTCCTTTTTGTGTGTCTCCCTGTTTATTTGCAGTCAATGGAAGTTTTAAAAAGTAATTTTTTCATAAACCCCGTTTCCAGAAAAACTGGAAAAATGTGTTCTATGAAATGTAAATACAAGTAGAATTCAGTTATTACAGCAAATAAAAATTGTTTCACTTTTAATAGTTTAAAGGCAGATTTATAAAATTACAAAACCAACTTTTAAAGTATGTTCAGACTGACAACATCCTAAATGCACAACGATTTGGTTATGTACAGATGAGAGATAAAGGAAATGGACATACATTGTCTTGTTGAGCCACCATGTGCTGCCAAAACTGATTCTCCAAACTTTTGGCAAATTTACTACATTCATATAAAACCATATGACAAAAGATTGTCGCTCGTCAGGTGTTTGAATGACGGTGAGTGAGTGGGTGAGCATCAGGGTGGGATGTTTCATTTCATCTGCTCCTTCTTTTCCATCCCATAATCTCTTCTTTTTCTAGCCTAGTGTCTTGGTTTTCTTTTAAATGTTTTCTCACACTCCTCACCTAGTCAGGAACTCAGACCATGACTGTAACTTAAAAACATCACATAATTTCATGTTCATATGCAGTCATTTACATAGTTTGTATAGTTGCAGCATGTATGTATGATACATGATAGATATGATATGATATGATAGATAGACCTGACACCACTGCTGAACACGGTGCACGTTACGTTGTTCTGTTTGTAGCTGAAATATGGGAAAAGTCTGGGGTTATCGTTTTCTATAAACTCTATTTTCCCCTGTTTATTCATCAGGAGTCCAGGTAAGTTCAAGTTGCACGTTTTGTTTTTCTTCACTTTCATTTTGGTAAGAATGAAGCAACTCAGTTAGACATTGTCAGCACGTGGGCTGAAGCTTGTTTGTTCTGGTGGTTTCTGGGTGCTGGGAAGACGGGGGGTCTCTATATCTGCCCAAGGGGGATTTGTTGGGTTTACTGTAAATTACTTTAGTATGTAAAGTGCCTTGAAATGACTTTGTTGTAAATTGGTGACATAAAAATAATGTTGAATTGAATTGAACTGAAGTCACTTTGGTTGAGTCCCTTTGTCAAGACTGTGTCTGGGAACGATTCCTGAACACTGCTCAAAACTCCAGAAGACCACACAGAAAAGCACAGTCTGTTTGCATCAGCCACCATGAATAAGAACCCGTTAAAAGGATCAGTTTACTCCTTCAGAGTCCGTCAGATAGTCGCAGGTACAGCTTATATCAGCAGATGGACGTCCATTTTTAAAAGCCACAAACAATCATTTGACTGATCACTTTACGGGGACAGACGGCTCGGTACAGGAAGTTTCTGCTGATAGGTTCTAAAAAAACACAGATACATTTACATGAGGAAAACTGTTTCCCGTCTTTAAATAAACCCAACAGCTGATTGTCATCAGTTTTAAATTCCTCCCTTCCATCTACAGAATGTCTGAAATAAAGAGGACGACTCACTGACCTGTCACTCTCCGTGGTCACACACACTTTCTACATCCACTTTCCTGTGGAGAGGAAACACAAATCCTTCATCTGCACATCAGCTCCAATCCTTCTCGCCATCATTTCTCCTTCGTCTCTGCTTCAGTGGCAGCGGAGGGAGGCAGAGGAAGCTGCCATGAGCTGCTCCACCGCCACCAGTCCACTAGATGGAGGCACCAAGCTAAAGACGGAGGATTCGCATAAGTCACTCCTTTCCTTTTTCCTTGTCTTCATTTCCTCTCCTCCTGTTTGTCTTTTTCTCCTTGTCCTTTATAACTCATGGATTCTCTTGAAATCTCTCCCATATCCCCCCGTTCACACTGATTGTGTTTGTGCTAGTCCAGTAAATCACAGTTTTCTTCATCACTCTCCGTTTCCTCCTCCTCTACCTGCCTGCTGCACCAAGCTCTATTTTTCCTCCCCCAGCCATCGAACCAGCCTTCATACTCCTTTCACAACCATTACCACCCATTACACACTGGGTTAGTGGGAGGCAGGTCCGGTCTAGAGGAGCCATAACTGGAAATGGTTGGGAAGCTTAAGTACGAGGAGCAGGGCTTGGTGGATGGAGGGGCTGGGAACTGAGGAGACCAGGCGGGAGGTTTCTTCATACAGAAAACAAAAGACAAACCCAGAAAAAAAAAATCTTGTATTTAGTTGGTATGAACAAACTGAGGGTTGCAGGTAAAAATGATCTGGGAAAAAAACAACATAAGAGAAAAATTTAACATGAAATAAAATGTAAAACCTATGTAGAAAATATAAATGTTGAAACTACTGACATGATCACAAATTCAATTATTGAACGTGTATATGTTAAACGTAATTACAGATGGGAGATCATTTAACTATTACAAATAATGTTTGGCTAACGTTCACCTGCATGGCAGATGAAACAGCTTCATAAAAAGAATCATCAGACAGGTTTTTAGGCTTGTTAACAGCTGTGTATCTTGTAACTTTGCTGTTCTTAACATTTTGTTGGGTTGGTTCTATGAAAGCCAAAGCTCTATTAGCTGTTGAAATCATTCTCTTGGACAGGGGGATCTTGAATGTCACCAAAGAGAGGATCCTGCAAAATGTTTG
The DNA here is from genome assembly GCA_033026295.1 of Channa striata. Taxonomy (NCBI): domain Eukaryota; kingdom Metazoa; phylum Chordata; class Actinopteri; order Anabantiformes; family Channidae; genus Channa; species Channa striata. The sequence goes on from CM065172.1 coordinate 24,833,316, forward strand.
CTTGTTTTTCAGTTAGTGCAGTGTTGGGTTTTCTCTAAATGTCTGTAAAGTCTTCACTTTATTATGAAAAGTGCCTTGAGATGACCTTGTTGTAAATTGGCGCTATATAAATAAAGATAAATTGAATCCAAAAGCACCGTTCAGGTCACTCGAGGTCACTGTACAGAAGAAGCAATAGACAATAACAAACAATAATCACAACATAACAATAAGTAAAACAAACCACCTAAAGGATATAAATTGTCTAAAAAGGCCAATCAGTTAAAAGGTTACGGTGAGAAGTCACAAAGAATAAGACGCCATACAGGAATTAAAACCATTTTTTCGCTGTTTGGCCGAACTGATGTCAACAAAAAGGAAACTGCCTGTCTTTTTAATACGCTGAAAAAATTTTTTGCACCCTGATGCCCTGAGGGCATCAGCAGATCGTGGCTTTTATTTTTGCAGCTTTCATCACTTCCTGCACTTCCTTGTCGCTACAAAGTAAAAGTAAAAAGAATTTGAGCACAGTGTTAAAATGCGAGTATAATTTGTTGCAGACAAATTATCAGATGCAGCTTCAAAGTCAGTTACAATGATTGTATGTCCACAGCTAAAGAGTGGAATGTGATGATCTGTGTCATTATTGTGACATCATGCAGTTTACAAATGATTCAATGAGGACCAATCTCATAAAATCATTCCTATTGTTTCTACTATCATTAAGTTACAATCTTCAGTCAGTGAAGCAGCTTGTGGATTCATCCAATTGACAAAGCATCAACCAAAACATCATCTTATTGTGAAGGACGGCTCCAGTTTTCTTGCTTCCTGTTGCCTCATTCCAACTTATTATCTGTGTGTGCGGGTTTGGACTGGAGATTCTTCTTCTTCTTTACTCGGAATCGACTGCAGGTTTGTGCACTTTGATTCTTTGACTTTGTCTTTAGGAACTGGACTTTCCTTGGTGCAGGATGCCTGAAGTGAAGCGGGGTTGTTTCTTCTGCTTTTCTGATACCTTTGCTCCACTGTTGTTCTCAAGTAAAGTCCTGTTTGTGTGTTACTTGTGTTCTTGCTTTTTAATCTCAGGGGGTTCAGGAGATCTTTCACTTTTTAACGCTCTACATTTATTTCGCAGCTACAGTAACTTTTCAGATGAAGAGTTAAAATAAAAACCAAGTAATCGATAATGAAATATGACACACTGTTAAAGAGACGTTAACAAATTACAGTGCTGTAAAGCCTTTTTCAAAAGTCTGCAAACTTTGAATTTCTCCTACTGCTTCTCTAAATTTGATTTCTAATCTGTGTCTTTGTGAGTGCAGAAGGAATCATAATGTGACCTGTTGTGAAGTTCTATTCTTAATTACAGTGTAAAACAGTGTATGGGGAAACAGTGGTGCCCAGGAACAGGTTGCACTTGTTTAAAATATCCCCGGTGTGTGCCAAGATCTATTTTAAAGTCGTTCCAAACTTTTGTTTTTTCTGCTGCACCTCAACAGGAAACACCCAGAGGGACTTTCATATTAAAGACACTGAGACCTGAACGTTGCCTTTACAGTTCAGGTGCTGGAAAGTCGCACGTTCTACATTTCTCAACAACCTAATCTGCTTGACTTTGGTTAACATCTTGACATGAGTTCTTAACCAGCCTTGGAATTTATTTACTTTTATGAAACAGAACTTCTTAAATCCACTTAAGAGGAAAATTTGCTCATAATTATCATAGAATCTTTAGACACACAAGTGAACATCATTATTATTTTTCTAAAAGTGTATCTTAATTACCAACAAACGTTTCTTGAAATTACAATTACTATTTCTTCTTCTTCTCTCATTGTGCGGTAGTAAACAGCACCGTACGGCGCCGGACTTTCTTGACTTCCATCACTCTTACTGCAGATGAGACGTCATACAGGTTGTGTGGCTTTAAAGCATGAGGAAAACCTTGATAGGTGTTGTGAGAAACTTATCTGTTCTGTGGTTTGTGCATTCAGTTTCTCACCCTTCCTGACTTCAGTCAAAGGCACCAGTGGTTTGTTCTGCGAAACCGGTTGCAGGTATCTCCTTCTTCCGCAGAAGTGAGGTCTTGTAAACCAGTTTGTGTAAGAAGCTCGATTGCACTTGAGCCTCTTGAGTCATTGTCTGCAGGCTCTTATCTGTAGAGACGTGACTCTCCTGCTGAGGAGTCGTGGGGAGATGGATCTTTTCTATCCAATGATACAAAAGTGTGAAAACGGTGTGCATCGTTGTTCTTGTACCACGAAACCACTTTAGAGTCACTCTAGAAATATTTATCTGTTCCTCCCCAACGATGCTGCTTGCTGCATCCAAAATTATTCACGGACGTCCCACTATGGCCCTTGACGTTAGGGACCAGCTCTGTCCCAGTTTTCTGTTTTCTCTAACAGAGATGTGCTTGGGTTGCACCATCTCCCGTTAACTGCCAGTCTCCCTCCTTTCCACTTCCCGCACTTTTCCAATCTCCTGTCCATCCAGGGAAACCACAGAGTCCAATGTCACTTCAGTCAGCCACACATAAGGCTGCACTGTACTCCCGCTGCTTGCGAATCTTATTGGAGAGGGAATGGACGGATTCCCATAACAGCAGAGGGTAAATATGGTCAATATCTCCATTTCTTCTCCTGGAGCTTCCAGCCCAAGTTTGCAGCCTCCCTTTTTCCTGCTTCTGTTCATAGAGAAGGAAAGAGCCGCGTAAAGATAAAAGCTGGTGTCTTCTATAAATGATGGAGCCTGTCTAAAGCTGAAAGGGTTCCCCCAGTTTGGGGCAACTGTGGTGCAGTTGGTAGCGCGGCCGTCCACCAATCCTACAGTTGTTGAACCCCCCCGTTGCTCCCAGTGAGTGTCGGCCAGCTGCATATCAGTTCCCTCATAAGTGTTGACTCTTCACCATTCCTGATCACATTCCAAAAGTTCACAAAAACAGTTAAAAGCAAAAGTCGTCTCCCTGTGGGCACAGTAGCAACAGTACATTAAAGGAAATTGCCATATGACAGTCCAGTAAACAATAGAAATCAATAGAAAAAAACAAAAAGAATCAAGAGGCGGGACGACTGCTGCTCCTGCAGATCCACGTTAAATGATGTTAGCTGAAATGTTCTGTTATCTCAGTAAATTTACAGTTTTAAAATATTTTATCTAAAGAGCAGGAAAGGTCATCTAACAAGTGAGGCAGATTTATGGGGTTTTCTGCAAAAATGACATTAAATAGACCATAACAACAGGTCTACAGCGAACCAAACTGTGACTGGGTGAAATCTAACATCTGGTGCTGGTTTACTGCCTCTTTATGTTGCATTTACTACTTTAGGAAAGTAAATTATAATATTTTTTCCATTTTTTCCTCTTTCCATTATACTTGGTAGTTCATTAATATCATTGATAATTCTGCATATTTCTCATTATTCAGATTACAAATGTTTAGTGAAGAGATGTTAAAATTAATGAGTTAAAGTGAATCAGTGAGTGTAAATCGGAACCACTGATCTTTGTGCAGGAGAAATGCTGGAAAGGAGAACTGGAGCTGATGTGCAGATGACGGATTTGTATTTCCTCTCCACAGGAAGGTAGAAAGCAGCATGGATCAGTGTGAGGACAGAGAGGAGGGAGACTCAGCTGGACCTGATCCTGAACCCAGCTGTGTGTCCTTAAGGAGCGACCGGTCGAAGAATATTATCGCTAATTATAAACAAGATCAATCACCTGAAAGGTAAGTTCCGATGTCATGACATGTCCTGACACTGTGTGTCCTTGGGTGACAATAACCTACAGCTGCATCGCAATAAATTCAAGCATATTATATGGATTTATTACACACAGAGTGATATAACTGATCCAATCCAAGCGTAGCCATACGCCAGGAAATTCCAGAGCTCTATGTGCTTCCCTCTGCTGAGATGTCTTGCAGGACTTGGCACCTGCCCACACTGCCAGAAATAGCAATACCTGGTTTAATGAACATGGCATCACTGTGCTTGATTCGCCATCATTTACATTTTACATTTAGTCATTTGGCAGACGCTTTTATCCAAAGGAACTTACAGAGTAATTTGGTACACACATACAACTAAAAGGTTCAGTGTCTTGCTTAAGGACACTTCAACACGCAGCGAGTAGGGACCGGGGATCAAACCACTGACCCTGTAGTCCATGGACGACTGGAATAGTTTATTGTATAAAGTGAATGGATGAAATGGTAGAAAACAGGTGAGTGAGTGGAAGTTAACCCAAGAAACACTAACGTCTGGCAGAGTCTTACTGTGGAGTTTAGATGGAACAGACGAGGTGAGTAGACTGTACAGGGAAGTCTCCGGGAACTAAAGGTGGCTGACAACGTCAGGCGAGAAGAGAACAAAAAGTAACAACAAAATCTGTCAGCCTGTCCATGACCACAGCAAACATTAGATTCTGGTGTACTGCAACTGGTATTTTAATATTACTAAGTCTGACCTATTAACATTGCTATTAAAACTACAACCAAGTGACCAAGGCGGTCTTTCAGACATGAAGGCAACACCTTCAGATGCATCAGATTAATGGAAAGCAGTGTGTTTCTGTAAGGGGCTTTTGAGCTGACATTATTTTACCAGCTGCAGACTGAGCTGTTGATTCTCAGTTGGATCACCAGCACTAGTAAAACTTTACCACATCCAAATATCAGCTCATGGACCTTTATCTTGTGTGTATCTCTGTGTGAACAAATGTAATGTGAGCTCATTCTTCCTGATCCCTCCACAGAAGGGACCAGCAGAGCTTAGAGGTTCCCAGTGGCCAGTCTGGGCAGCAGCACCAGAAACACCTGGACTCCATATTTATGGTATGCACATGTAAAACTACTATTTTTTCATCTATTGTGTTCACAGTAATCTCCATGCTGCACAGCAGTAAAATCTTTTACTGTCAAACGTGGATCTGATGACTCCATGGCTTTACGTTGATTGTGTCATTCATATTGTTTTGGATTCCAGCTGCTGGAGGACAACATTGTCACTTTTGTGAAGAACGAGCTGAAGAAGATCCAGAAGAGTCTGAGTCCAGATAACCCAGAATGCTTAAAGAGTCAGAGGGAGGATGCAGAGGTGTTGGACAGGGAGGAAGAAGAGCAGATGAGGAGCAGCAGAGAGGCATTTCTTAAGATCACCATGAGCTTCCTGAGGATGATTAAGCAGGAGGAGCTGGCTGAGTGTTTGCAGAGTGGTAAGAGGATTTCAGGGAAGGTTTAACTTTTACAGAAAGAATGGAACGGAAACAGAAAATAGAAACTTGTACTGCCATAGAGGCACACATCTGTATCAGAAAAAAGTCTGGTTGTCTTCAACAGATGATTTACATTTAGGCATTCGCCAAAAAGTGAGTAACAAGGTAGCAAAACTCTAAGTCAAGGACAAAACATCAAAGCAAAGTGCTATGAGATAGGAAAGGAGATGATTTCTTTCAAATTTTAATTTAAATGCGTGAGGATGAAATGTTACATCATCCAATCAGGTTTGGCGATGCATAATATGCTGTTGAGATCTGGGAGGTGTGAGCGTCTGGGCCTCTGCGGCATAGGGTTACCCTAAAAGTCTGCGTAGGTCAGCGTAGCCGTATAAACCAGCCTTATGATGTTTATGATGTTGCAGCTCCTAGTGACAATAAGTTCCAGGTGGATGCCATTTTCAATGGGTTAGGGTAGTAAGACCCAGTTTTAGGATTGCCTCAGCAGCCTGAGTTTGTCTGGGTGGATGTTCATGGCTCACAGGATTATGGGAGAAGTTAAAAAACTCCAGGGAACTGGGACAGCAGCATGTCAAGCTCATCACAGAAGTTGTCCAGCTCATGTGACCTGTAATCGTCACAGTAATTCTTATGGCAAACAATCAAGGCTGGTAATGATAAAACTAGTAATAATACAATTTTCTATAATTTTTTTGTTGTTCTTCTTTTAGGTACTCAAAACAGTGTTGCAGAATGCCGACATAAACTCAAGTTTAACCTGATGAAGAAGTTCCAGTGTGTGTTTGAGGGGATCGCCAAAGCAGGAAACCCAGTCCATCTGAATCAGATCTACACAGAGCTCTTCATCACAGAGGGAGGGACTGGAGAGGTCAACAATGAGCATGAGGTCAGACAGATTGAAGCAGCATCCAGGAAACCAGTCAGACCAGAAACAACAATCAGACATGAAGACATCTTTAAAGCCCCGCTCGGAAGAGATGGACCAATCAGAACAGTGATGACAAAGGGAGTGGCCGGCATTGGGAAAACAGTCTTAACACAGAAGTTCACTCTGGACTGGGCTGAAGACAAAACCAACCAGGACATACAGTTCACATTTCCATTCACTTTCAGGGAGCTTAATGTGCTGAAAGAGAAAAAGTTCAGCATGATGGAGCTTGTTCATCGTTTCTTTCCTGAAACCAAAGGAATCTGCAGGTTTGAAGAGTTCCAGGTTTTGTTGATTTTTGACGGTCTGGATGAGTGTCGACTTCCTCTGGACTTCCACAACAATGAGATCCTGACTGATGTCACAGAGTCCACCTCATTGGATGTGCTGCTGACAAACCTCATCAGGGGGAACCTGCTTCCCTCTGCTTGCCTCTGGATAACCACACGACCTGCAGCAGCCAATCAGATCCCTCCTGAGTGTGTTGACATGGTGACAGAGGTCAGAGGGTTCACTGACCCACAGAAGGAGGAGTTCTTCAGGAGGCGATTCAGAGATGAGGAGCAGTCCAGCAGGGTCATCTCCCACATTGAGACATCACGAAGCCTCCACATCATGTGCCACATCCCAGTCTTCTGCTGGATCACTGCTACAGTTCTGGAGGATGTGTTGAAAACCAGAGAAGGAGGAAAGCTGCCCAAGACCCTGACTGAGATGTACATCCACTTCCTGGTGGTTCAGGTCAAACTAAAGAATGTCAAGTATAATGGAGGAGCTGAGACTGATATTCACTGGAGTCCAGAGAACAGGAAGATGATCGAGTCTCTGGGAAAACTGGCTTTTGAGCAGCTGAGAAAGGAAACCTGATCTTCTATGAATCGGACCTGACAGGGTGTGGCATTGATATCAGAGCAGCCTCAGTTTATTCAGGAGTGTTCACACAGATCTTTATAGAGGAGAGAGGACTGTACCAGAACAAGGTGTTCTGCTTCATCCATCTGAGCGTTCAGGAGTTTCTGGCTGCTCTTCATGTCCATCTGACATTTGTTAACTCTCAAGTCAATCTGCTGTCAGAGAAACAATCCACAGAGATACAGTTCTACCAGAATGCTGTTGACAAGGCTTTACAGATCCAAAAAGGACACCTGGACTTGTTTCTCCGCTTCCTCCTTGGTCTTTCACTCCAGGCCAGTCAAAAACAGCTTCAAGGTCTCTTGACACAGGCAGGAAGTAGCTCAGAGACCAATCATGAAACAGTTCAGTACATCAAGAAGAAAATCAGTGAGAATCTGTCTGCAGAGAAAAGCATCAACCTGTTCCACTGTTTGTATGAACTGAGTGATTGTTCTCTAATGGAGGAGATCCAACAGTACCTAAGATCAGGAAACCTCACCACAGAGAAACTGTCTCCCGCTCAGTGGTCAGCTCTGGTCTTCATCTTACTGTCATCAGAAGACCTGGGCACGTTTGACCTTAAGAAATACTCTGCTTCAGAGGAGGCTCTTCTGAGACTGCTGCCAGTGGTCAAAGCCTCCAAGAAAGCTCTGTAAGTAAACAGACAAAATATGGCACAGGAGCAAAATAAAAATAATAACATTTCTTTTTTCCTTATTTATAATTTCCCCCTTAGACTGAGTGGCTGTAATCTCTCCGTAAGAAGTTGTAAAGCTCTTTCCTCAGTCCTCAAATCGGAGTCCTGTAGTCTAAGAGAACTGGACCTGAGTAACAACAATCTGCAGGACTCGGGAGTGCAGATGCTGTCTGCTGGACTGGAGAGTGCACACTGTAGATTACAAACTCTCAGGTCAGAATTTGTCCATCTGATCAACTGTTGATTAGTTAAAATGTGATTTACATTAGCAGACATCACCAAACATCTTTGTTTTGGGTTCACTGTTAATTTAAATTTGGAATATTAATTGACTTACTAAATCCACAAATGATGTTTACAGCATATTCATAAATGTGTGCTATAATTGCATGAAAATAGATTGACAAATCAAAAAGAAAAAACATAACTGTTCTTGTCTGTCTGCAGACTGTCAAGTTGTCTGATCACAGAAGGAGGCTGTGCTTCTCTAGCCAGAGCTCTGAGCTCCAATCCCTCCCATCTGAGAGAACTGGATCTGAGCTACAATCATCTAGGAGATTCAGGAGTGAAACTGCTGTCTGCTAGACTGGAGGATCCACTCTGGAGACTGAAACTCTCAGGTATTGAGAGATCTTCTGCAGCCACCAAAAAATGTCTAAAAACATTTTGTGTGTCTCTGCTGATCAGGGACCTCCACAGAAGCTCTTTGAAAATATGTCACAACTGGCTCCTGGACAAAAAGAAATCAGGAAGCTGAACCACAACAAGGATTTAACAAAAATTGACAAATATTTACTATCTTAGTTTAGTTTTTCTGCTTTTCACTTTGCACCAATAGCTAATTTCCATCTGCAGTCCCCAGGCAGGTACACACAACTCAAACAATTTGCAATCAAAATACATTTTCAAGAATATAAATGAATGCATCAATGAATGAATGAATCAATCAATCAACCAATCAATGATAGGAAGGCAACCCACACGAAATTAGGAACATTAGTCATGGACTTGCTGCCAAAGCCCAACCACCTCTCAGTGATGTTGGTGTGTTTAGTTATTGTGTGAGGATGAATTAGTTCCGTATTAGTATTAGCAAGACATGCACAAATCGGTTATCTGATTACAGTTTAGCTGCCAGCTGGCCTGCTTTTTCTTTCTCTGTGCAGAAGTTCTCGTTTTGGTTTTGGCCTGTCATCAGATTTCATCAGATTTTTTTAAATTGCTACTGTTGAGGGGTGTGGTAAAGTTATTTCTTGCTAAAACATCTAGATGTCCTTCAAAACTTACTTTTCTAATGATGCAAACAGTGACTGTGAGGATAATATCATGGAGGAAACTGCCTTCCCTCGGCCTAATCATGGTTTGACATAATGATAGCCTCGTCTTTTGGTTAATTCTCCAGTTATTATTCTGAAGATTCTCCTGACTTTATGTTTGTAATTTGGACTTCCTGTTATGATTCTTTAAAGTATCTCCACAGCTCCATTTTAACATATTCTGCCTAAAACATAAAGAAAAATTGAATTAAAATAAGTAGAGACAGAACACAACATGACAAGGCAATGCAATCAGTTCACTGGAGTTCTACTCATGTGCAGCAGTACTTTTTCGATGAGGACAAATGCAGTCTCCTCGTAAGGTGTCATAATAGATAATAATTTAACCTATCCATCATTTGCTGCAGTTTCAAAGTAAGTTTCGTAGCCTCAACCATTACGGTGTTATTAATATTTTTTATAATATTTGATCAGATTAAATGTGTTATGTCTGAGTGCAGACCCGTTAGACTTGCTCTTCTTGGACTTTGCTCGAGTTTAACGCCACCTCTGATTTCACATTAGTTTGGGTGGTGAGAGAGTGAGACTGAACGCACATGTCTGACACCAAATGTGATCTGAACTAGAGAAGTGAAATCTTTTCTCCATGTCGCCTCCCTGCTCTGTATCTTTCCAAGATAAAGACTCCAGTTTCTTTGTTCTTTTCTGAATGTCCATTCCTACACACAAGCATCCAATAAAACAGAAGAACCAAACAAAGTGTGTGTGAGAGCCATGTAATGCTGACAGAGAATATGCTGGTCTGACCCCTCTCCTCCTTTCAGGGTGGAGCCTGGTGGAGTCCGATGGTTGAAACCAGGTCTGAGGAAATGTAAGTGTGTTTTGAAGTAGATTGATGGAAAAAAAGCAACATCATTCAGTCATCATCAAATCATCACATCATCAAAGTGTTGATAAATGAAAAGATGGTCGTATAATAACTGCGGCTGTTTGTGACTTGTTCTCTCCGTCAGATTTTTGTCAACTCACAATCGACACAAACACAGTGAACAAGAAACTCCAACTGTCTGACAACAACAGGAAGGTAAATCATGTAGGAGAAGATCAGCCACATCCTGATCATCCAGACAGATTTAATCCCGCTAAACAACTGCTGTGTATTAATGGTCTGACTGGTCGCTGTTACTGGGAGGTGGAGTGGACAGGAAGTGTTTTTATATCAGTGAGTTACAGAAGAATCAAAAGGAAAGGAAGCAGAGAACAATGTGAGTTTGGATGGAGCGATGGATCCTGGAGTGTGGAGTGCAATGAGGCTGGTTATTACTGTCACTGGCACAATATGAAAGCAGGAACCATCCCCACGTCCATCTCTAACAGAGTAGCAGTGTACGTGGACTATCCTGCTGGGACTCTGTCCTTCTACAAAGTCTGCTCTGAAGAACTGATCCACCTTCACACCTTCAACACCACATTCACTGAACCTCTGTATGCTGGATTTGGAGTCTGGTATCACCGGTCTGGTTCCTCTGTTTCTCTTTGTCCAGAGTAGGGCTGTCACTTTTTAACAAAAATCATTTTTAAATGACGTTTGAATTGACATGAAATTAATTCATATTAATTTGAATGCAACCCACATAGTGCAAAGCTGTTGCCCCCTATTCCTGATGTTTTATATGCCAAGTCAGCCAAGGCTGTAGGACTGACGCTGCTCCACTCGTCTGTGGTTACATTAACCCCCCTGCCTCCCTTGGGTGGCAGGATTTGTAGGTGAGTCCTTAAGTTTGCCTTAAGAATGACATCAAACGGCCTTGTGCTTAGACATACAGTACATTTTTGCACAGCATGAGAGTTCAGATATTTTTTTTTTTGCAACGTTCAAAATTGAAATAAATAGTGACACCCCTAGTCTAGAGTAGTATACGTATTCTCGCAGTAGTTAAAGGTCAGGTTGAGCTCCGATTAATGCGTGCAGTGCAATTCTTCAGGTTTATTTGAGCCTCATCTCTGTAACCACACTGTGACATGTCACATGTGACATGATTCAGTGAGAATTGGACTAGACCTCCTCTGTAATGGTCCACTATTCAGAGATACCATTACATATTATTAAGATCCTGCTACTGCTCTGTGTAATGATGTTTACCGGAGAAACACATGTATAAAGTAAAAAAAAAAAAAAAATCAGTGTGTGATTGAAAAGAATTAAACAAACATACTAGGCAAATCTGCAACTGGTCAAGACACTTTGATATGTGGAGCCGGGCACTGAACCACCAACCCTGCAGTAAGCAGACAAGCCACCGTACGTCCTGAGCCAGAGTGTCCTCGAAGAAAAGACATCGCATTTAATCTGCCTGTCTCTGGAATTGGTCCCAGCCAGGGAGCAGGGGAGGGGTCAAATCACAGATGACCCTTCAAACTGGCCTTTTGGAGGCTCTTTTATTAAAATCCGAAGTCCGCCTCAGTAACTGGTTTGGTTTTCTGTTGGTGTTTCATGCTGCAGATTCAGAAGAAAGTATCAGTGCTCCTGTTGTCCTTAATGCTGCTGAGAAAAGAATATGAAAACTCAATGAGATCTGTTAATGTGATGGAAAACCATCTACTCAGTTATCAATCATTCATGTGTAAATAATGAAATATGGAAAAGAAACGGTTTGTGACTCCAACAAACATGTTTAATGTGTGTGGACAAACACTTATTAAAACTAGGAAAAGCATTTCCAAGAAGTAAATGCACTGTGAATGCTTTAGAGTTGAAAAATTGTCCCAGCAATGCTGAAAAAAGCTGAAGTGTTTTTGCTGAAATAGCTGAAAATTACAATTTAAATGTAAAACAAGTAAAACATGATCTGAATTGAAGCTGAACTGTTTAAAAATAGCTGAAAGTGCTGAAAAATTGTCCCAGCAATGCTAAAGAAAGCTGAAGTGTTTTTGATGAAATATCTGAAAATTATAATTCAAAAGGTAAAATTAGCAGAACGTAAGCTGAATTGAAGCTGAACTGCTTAAAATAATTAGAAGTTGAAACTAATTTTAATTGTTCAAAAATATGAACATAATTCTAACAATTGTCAAATTAGCAACATGGACTTAATACAGACAGACTGAAACCACAAACTCATTTTAGCATTTAAATGCTAAAAAAATGAAAAAGGAATCAAGCAGGCTTTTATTTTGAAAGTTTGTTTCCTGTCCGTGAGTGTCCATGTGTGACCCCCTTATTCAGACTTTACCACAAACTAATTTTAGCCTATAGATGCTAAGTATTTGAAAGAAACATCACAAAGGCTTTTTTTTGAAAGTTTGTTTCCTGTGTGTAATAATAAGTGTCAGTTAACGTAATTGGACGAAGCTGTGAGGCTGATCACATGACTAGAAGCAGCTGTGTCTGTTAACATGATAATGACAGTTTAAATCTGCTTAGTCATTCTGGTGCTAACAGGAAAAGCTAAGAGTTAGCCTCGCAAAATTGCTAATAAGTGAAAAAGTATTAGCCCTAGAAACAAAGGGAAAGAACTTTGAGCGTCAGAAGGATTCACCGCACACGCTGAAATAATTATATGAAGATACTCAATAAAATGAAGGCGTGGCTGCGATTTTAAAACGGCCCTCGTTTGGGATTTGAGGAGACTGTTCTTGAGCTGTGTTATAATGGGCTCTAATGGGAGTTTGAGAGGTCACTCTCTCCGCTTCTGGCCACGTGGAGAAAGAACCGTAAGACCTGTCGCCATGAGAGTTACATTTCTTGAAAGAGTTCGATGTATAATTTGATGAGGAAGGCTGACATGTGGCTGCAGGAAAGCAGGAAAACAAGCTGAAAAAAAAAAAAGAGGGGAGTCGTGGCTTGAAGGCCGCTTGAGGGGGAGTCGTGGCTTGAAGGCCGCTTGAGGGGGAGTCGTGGCTTGAAGGCCGCTTGAGGGGGAGTCGTGGCTTGAAGGCCGCTTGAGGGGGAGTCGTGGCTTGAAGGCCGCTTGAGGGAGAGTCGTGGCTTGAAGGCCGCTTGAGGGAGAGTCGTGGCTTGAAGGCCGCTTGAGGGGGAGTCGTGGCTTGAGGCCGGAGGGGGAGTCGTGGCTTGAAGGCCGCTTGAGGGGGAGTCGTGGCTTGAAGGCCTCTTGAGGGGAGTCGTGGCTTGAAGGCCGCTTGAGGGGGAGTCGTGGCTTGAAGGGCTTGAGGGGGAGTGTGGTGAAGGCCGCTTGAGGGGGAGCTGGTTACCAGGGGAGTCGTGGCTTGAAGGCCTCTTGATCGTGAGGGGGAGTCGTGGCTTGAAGGCCGCTTGAGGGAGAGTCGTGGCTTGAAGGCCGCTTGAGGGGGAGTCGTGGCTTGAAGGCCGCTTGAGGGGGAGTCGTGGCTGTGTAGGCTGGTTACCAGAGGGACGGCTTGATCGTGAGTCGTGGCAGAAGACGGCTTGAACCTGAGATGTGGCAGGCTGTGTCAGACCAACATGAACATCCGGTATGGCAAGAGAACTTCCTGGGGGACTGCAGGCAGTCATACAGAAAGACGATCTTGCAGCAAGCTGTGGTGAAGTCCACGTACAAATAGACAGGGGGAACAGGTGAAACCAATTGAGGGCAATCAAGGGTGGTGAAGTTGCCTGAGCCGTAGTAGAACTGGACAGGAAGTGGAGGAGAGCGGGTAACAAAATAAAAGTGCAATGGAGGAAGTGGGGCTGAGGACCTGAGTCATGACAGAAACAGGGCTGGGAATTAAAACTCGAGTAAAAAAGGAAGTAATGCTAAGTAATGCAATTGACAAAAACAGAATATTCTGTGTGGATGTCGGCAGCTGTCTGTTTGAAGGACCTGTCAGATGACAATGGACATTCACCCTGAGTGTGTGTGATTGTTGGGATTCAAGTTACCATGCATAATGTTATGTGGTAAACTGACCACAGTAAAAAGTCCAAGTCAGGTCTCAGTTAAGAAAAGACAAGAATGAGACAGAGAAAAATGCACATGAGAGTCTAATTGATTATTAAACGTGACCAAACATGAGAATTTAATTAAATTTTCATTTCAATTCAACTTTATTTATATAGCGCCAATTTACAAAAATCTCAAGGCACTTTACATAATAAAGTCAAGACTATACAGACATTTAGAGAATAATGGTAAATGCTCTGCACTTATACAGCGCTTTTCTACCTGTTGGAACTCAAAGGCTTTACACTGCTTCTTATCTACCCATTCACACTCACACACTGATGGGGGATCTGCTGTGCAGCTGACTGATGCTTCCCTGGAGCAACTAAGCAGGGTTCAGTGTCTTGCTCAAGGACACTTTGACATGTGACCAGAGGAGCCAGGGATTAAAACAACAACTGTAGGATTGGCAGACAACCGTTGATACCACCTGCGCCACAGTCACCCACAAAACCCAACAAATCCCCCTTGAGCAGCTATAGGCAACAGTGGAGAGGAAAAACTCCCTTTAACGGTTCCAGCAGAACCAGGCTCGGGGTGGGCGGACATGGTGATGGTGACAGGGGTGACATTATAAATGTGGACTGAGAGGAGGAAAGTGTCTCAGTGCATCAGGGGATTTATGCCTGAAAGGGGATCAATACGTTTCTTAGAACTTTGTTTGATACTTGAACTTTGTCTGTAAAAGTTAGGGCCTTTATTGGTGAAGCATAAACTGCCTACATTTAATATGTAAAATCTAATTTATTGAAGTTACCTGTAATTAATATGATTAATAGTTATTTAGAGTAACAGATACATTATTTCCCATGGTTGATATTGTGTTTGTTGAACTTGCTAAGAAGTTCTTTGGAAAGGTCAATAAAAGAGCTTAAATCAGTTGGTTTTAAATGAATACCTTCAAAAAACAGTTTGAACCTGTGTTTGTGGCAGTGCAGTTTGTTTGTCAAGGCCAGACTTACCAGAGTCTTCAGTGAATTATATACTACCACACAGGTGTAAGTATTGTTTTACTACATTTTAATTGAAGTTTTACCCACAGAACAAATTGGGATTTAATCAAAAACAATACAGCGAGGTAGTACTATTAAGCTACACCACCATATTTATTTCCATAAGTCATAGTTGACCTCGGTATACTTGACAAAAGCAACACATATAGAAACATTGCAAATATAACAGGGATATTAGAGGAGAGGCTAGAATGGCAGTTGGATCTAGAGACCAGCAGAGACCAAGTTCTCTTGATCAACAATCAGACAGTCTTCAGTCCAGAGTTCCAAAACATATTTTATTATGGTGCTAATGAAGCATCTTGTGAAATCAGACTCACAGAACAGTTAGGTAGTGGTGCTGAGATACACACTTCTAAATGTTTTTGAGTGAGACCCACCCTTGTTCTTCTTATTTAATTTTGATAATGGTTAATACCTGAAGGGCTGTCCAGGCAAGCTGGACTGAGCAGACGATATGAAAGCAGAGCAGATCGAATAAAGGAATTATGGGACAGAGTTTGCAAGTCTTTTGCTACCACTATCTGAATTCGCATATTGAAACTTTAACTTATGTATTTAGTACTGCTGAATGAAAACCAATTTTGCTAGCACTAATATATTTCCATCAGTGTTAATTCTGTTAGGCAAAACTAGGAAAAAAAACTATTCATAAAAAAAGTATCCTTTAAAAATGAAAACTATTAGGTTTTTAATTTCCTTTAACACATAAAAACTAATGGACATAAAGAAATACAAATCTCATTCACCAACCTGCAGCATCTGTGGAATCAAAACCTTTCTATTATTATTTTGTTCATGGCTCAATACAGAGCAGCATCCTAAAAATTCTTGAACACCAGAGATGTCAACCATGTGCCATGACTACACACTGGAAATTCTCACTTATAGTGCTCTTCAATTCAATTCAATTCAATTCAATTCAATTCAACTTTATCTATATAACACCAATTTACAACAAAGTCATCTCAGGGCACTTTACATACTAAAGTCATTTAGAGAAAACCCAACAAATCCCCCTTGAGCAGCTATAGGCAACAGTGGAGAGGAAAACTCCCTTTAACGGAAGAAACCTCCAGCAGAACCAGGCTCAGGGTGGAGCGGACATCTGCCTTGACCCGTTGGGCTGAGTGGAAAGTGGAGAGAGAAAAGGACAACAAAGCAACAGCAGAAGATCTTCAGATGCATGTCCTAGTTAAAAGAAAAAGGTCTCTTTATTCAAAAGGCCAGCGTGTGTAGATAGATGGAAACTCGACACAGAGGCGGCTGGAAACGCCACCACAATACATATGACACAGATGTGTATTTTCACTGAAGACAATAACAACTCAATCCTCGAAGGGAAATTACTGCAGTTCAACTCATGAGCTCATGAACAAGATGGCAACAAGCTGAGATGTTTAGAATTTTGTATAAATAGAAATATGACAAGCAAAGGACTGAAATGAGACTGAAAAATCATAGATGAAATCTAGACATAATTGTTTTCAGTTTTTGTTGACTAAAACTAATTAAATTAAAAGAATGTAAATTGGAGACTCAGGAGTGAAACTGCTGTCTGCTAGACTGGAGGATCCACTCTGGAGGCTGAAGACTCTCAGGTGTGTAGAGACCTGCTGCAGCTACAGACATTGTTTGATAGAGTGGGATCATGAATTTAGGTTTTATTTCTGGTTGAATATTTGTATCTTGTTTTATTTCACTTGCCTTCTACCTCACTTTCGCTTTGGATAAAAGCATCCACCAAATGACTAAATATAAATGTAAATGTACATTTCATGCTAAATCAGCAAAAAAAAAAAAATACTGCTTGGAAAATGTTCAGATCTTTCATGTCTTTATTGAACACACCTGCTAAACACACAAAGTGAATAAATAAAACAATAATGGAAGTGAGGTTTAGTACTACCTTGACTCATAAAAATGTTAATCACTCCACAGTTATTTTCTAAAAACAGAGAGGATTACGTACTGTGGCTCCTCTCCAAATAAGTTCAAAGATCATTACAAAGGCTTAACGCAGAATGTAAAAAGTAATAGATAAAGACTCAAAGGATTGACTGGACATAGATAATAAATCTGTTCATCAGTCGACTGTATGGTGTTTCAAAAACATGCTATCCAGGGAAACACACCACAGAAGAAGGCATTGGTCACCAAAACAACTCAGCAGCACCAAGTTCCCCACAGACCACCTTGATGAAACATTACTGGAAAAATGTCTGTTGGACCTGGACAACTTAACATCGTGAGTGGAGGAAGCATGGGGCTGTGGCCTGACATTACTTTTACTTGTAGTGAAATATATTTTGCACGACTGCTTCAACGTTTACTTCAGTACTGAAGGAAACATTTACAATCTCTGGTCACATGCTGAACTTCAATAAATTCAGATTGTGTCATAGTTCATAGTACATTGTACAACTACAATGACAGCACTATTAGTTTGAATGGGAGAGAATCAATAAAGCTGCTCATACAATAAACATAATATTTGACGTATTGAGAAACGCTGAGACTCTGTTAGCATGCAGTTCTCCATAAGAAAAATAAGGATGTTCAGCCCTGCTGAAGCACCTTCAGGTTGAAACTTTTCATCTATAAACTGTATTTCAATAGAAGTTACAGTACTGTATTCCAGTCAGCTGTTTAAACAAAAGAATTCCAAATTAAATAAAATGTTGATAATATTAAACATTTGTTTTACATGTGCATTTAATGGATCCTAATTAATTCTACAAGTTCACAAAATGGTGTAAAGGATAACTGCTTCTATTTTTACTAAATATTTGTACAGTTGAAAATGTTGCTTCATCAAATTAATGAGAAGCTTTGATTCATCATTGCAACAACTGATTTTGTTTTGACTGTAATTTTACAAATTATATTTACTTTAAAATCGGGTTTTAAAATAGGTCAATGCACCAAATAAAACAAATACTGACACAAATTTGACATTTAGTCAAGGCATCAAAAACCTCATCAACCTCTTATGCAACACACATTACAGACAAACACAGGGACGAAACATCACCAACAGATTTACAGTTAAAAATGTTAAATGTTCTGTGTAAAAATGATTCGAATGAGTAATTCATTGCAACTATGTGAATTCAACAGCTTTATACAAAATTCACTTAAAGTTAAGACCAGAGCCTGAACCTGGAGGGGCTGACATTTGGAGACATTCACAACTTCAAAACAGGCAGAGAGGAGCTGGTGGTCTTTGGGTGACTCTGTCTCTGGACCAAGTCCAGGACAGGAAGGCTGAGACATAGGGAATTGGTCCCCATCCCACTCCAGACTAGAGATGTTGGGGGAAACTGTCCACATTAACAATTACGCACATTGGTTATTAAAGGTAATAGCCAATAATTGTGCTTTGTTTTGGTTTATGCTTTGTGTGTGGAGTTTGCATGTTCTCCCTGGGCTTGTGTGGGTTTTCTCCCACAGTCCAAAGACATGCATGTTAGCTTAGCTGATGGATTTTCTGTCTGTGTATGTCTCTCTGTGATGTTCTTGAGATTGTCTGGTGACCTGTCCAGGGGTGGACACTGCCTCTTGCCCAGTGACACCTCACCCAATGATACACTCCAGCCCTGTGACCCAAATAGGAAAACTGGTTATGGATATTCCAACAGTGAACTTTTATGCATGAAATTCACAGCAGAAAAAGCCATTTTCAGAAAATTTGAGCCATAATCACCAAATCACATCGTGAGCCAGCGTGTTTCAAACACCAGTAGTGATAAGAATAAAGTATTTTAACAATTCTCTTGAAATGTGTGTGTTTTTATTGGGCGCTGTGTCATGTGCTCTCGAGGAACGCCACCATTTCCTTGTACAGCAATGCAAAGAATGTAAGCTAAAACTGCAGTAGAACCTGATGTAGAAAGCTGACGGGTTTAGCCTGAATACCTCGCGGTACCACCGGATTCTAACCCGGAGGTGGACAAAGGCTTTGCAGAGAATCCTTGAAATGACAAAGGGGCTTTGTGATGGGAATTTAAAGGACAAGGTTTTTAAATGCGAGGTCAAACAAGAATGACAAGACTTTTAAAAAATCCCTATGCTTTAAAAAAATGGTTTGCAAACTTTTTAACTAGAAATTCCCCAACATTTCCCTGTATCCATCCACATGGTTCGATAACCAAATTTCAATTTGAACGTTCTACTACACAGCTGACTGGGAATGGCATGAAAAAAGAGAATCTCACTACACAACCACAAAAAAATATATATATAGTCCTGACAACTGATGGCTAAAGAGTTGAGATAAACCATAAGGATTTTTAGGTAATTTAAGTCATTTTAGGTTTTGTGGGGTGTAAGTTTTAAAGTCACCAATTAGTCTAAAGTGCATGAACATACAAACTGCACACAGAAAGGCCACAGTCAGCAGCCAGTGGTCAATTGCTACCACAATTATGAATTTGGTTGCAGCAACATGTGTCAGAATGTTGGGACAGAATCTGAGACAGTCATGTAATGATTAAAAACAAAAGGTAAACACCTGGTGAAACACAGCTAATAATCTAAAACCTCGGCGACACGTCCTGTGGTGTGATGACTCTTCCTGGAGGCCTCTTCCTCCACACTAAAGCCATCTGACCTGTTTTCAGAGCACAGTTCAAAAAGCAGAATGTTTCTCCCTATTAAGTGTTACAACTCATAAAATTCATAATTTTTCATAATAAAAGGTGTTGGAATCTTGAATCTTGGATCCAGAATGTAGAACAGAAACAATAACAAAAAGTAAAACCTGTTGCAGTGTTTATGGGTATACTTAACTATTGTTTTACTGTAGAATTATTGAATGTTCAGACTGACAACACCATTCATTCAAACTGAGTGTTTTTCTACAGATGGGAGACATAATCAATTTTACGATTAGCCTGGATTAATGGACACCACATTCCAAAAGAGGTTCCGTCATCAGGTATTTTAATGACTCGGTCTAATACGCTGCTCTAACATGAGGTTAAGACCTGGGGACTGTGAAGCCCATAGCTTGTAGTTTTTTTTCAGATTTAACGGCCTAATCAATTCAGTGCATCTGCGTGGACGCATGTTTATGTCTCTCCACTAACTTATTGTGGCCCTTTAAATATTGCAGCCTACAAATAATTAAACCAGCTCCAGTGTAAAATGAAAACACAGCGGAGACACACTCTGCAACAAAGTTCAGTTTATTGTTTTCCTCTTGATACTTCATCAGTTGAACTATTTTGCACTTTTATTTAAATAACATTCTAAATACATAATTCTTGTTAGTAGTGTTGTGACCTCAGTATCAAATATGTAAGCTGTTGCGCTCTTCGATTTTATGGGTTTTTATTCTGTAACTTCCCGTCGAAACGGAAGTACTTTATTTTGAAACGACCGTCAACATAGTAAAAGGGCTGAACTTTACTATAATAAAAAAAACGGGAAAAATGAAAAGGTGAAAACACGGAGCACAGATTTATTAAAGTGTCCACAATGTTTACTTCTTTGTACGTTTTAGTACTTCCGGCTTCTCCGACGTGTTTGCGGTCCTCACAGGTCAGTCGTTCCTTTGCCTTTCACGACACGGTGCACGCGGGCGGACAGACAGACAGACCGACCATCGGAGCGTTTCCGCGCTGTGACGTCATGAACATATGTTTTTACAGGTGGAGGCGTAATTGCCAGGTCCCTCCGGTGTTCGTCCGTGTCCCCTCTAGGCGGAGTTTCCCGTCATTTTATCAGCGTGTGGCAAACGGAAGTGGCCGTCAGTCATCCGCACGAGCGCCCCGTGAAGGCGCCCTACGCTCCCTACCTGTCGCCAGGTGAGTCCGACTCACGCTCCGCCGTGCGCTTCATGGTGACCCATGGGCGAGTATCTGCGGAGAGCGTGTCCATGTCTGGAGACGCTGTGGCAGAGGATTTTCAGGGACAAACAGAACCGTCCTGCTGGAGGAGACCACGACGACGCCGCCAGGGATGCGGAGAGTCCGCGGGCTGCGGCGTCCCGGGCCCCGGAGAGAGAGCCGGAGAGCGGCTTGATTTACATGGCGCAGTGGGCGTTTGAAGCCCGGCACCAAGACGAGATGTCGTTCAACGAGGACGATCTCTTCAGTGTCCTCAACCGCAGCGGGGACTGGTGGACGGCACGGAAGATCGACAAGAACGGCTGCGTCCTGGACACCGGGATAGTGCCCAGTAACTACCTGGTTCGGGCAGAGTCCCAGGAAATGCAGCCGTGAGTGGTCTTCACACACACACACACACACACACTTTAACTGTAACTGTGCATTTGACTTTTTATGCACCTACAGTCTGACAGTCACAGGCGACAAGAACAAACCGTGATCAGGCTGTAAGTGGGTTAAACAGGAGGAAATATGCACATTCAGCATTTCACACACCTCAGAATTGTTGCTCGGCCACTTCTCAGACTCGTGTCGAAACAGAAGACTCTTTCTCCTGTTTCACATTTGTGATTTACATTGGCAATTCTTGTGATAATCTGACCACGTTTTATTGAAATGTATTGAAAGTGTTTTTCCCAATGTAAGGCAGAAACTAAATGTGTCATGACCATTATTTTTCAGTCAATCGCATAAGGTGAAAGTGTGTGTGTTAAAAAACCTTTTACCCGTTTCCCTTCTTTGCTTTCTCTATAACGGAAAGTCAGGAATAAACACAGCCACAACTTCATGTCATGACAAACATCCTCTGTCCTCCCTCTCTGCTGTGTTAATGTCCCCGGTCCCAGTCTGTGATTTATGTGGACTGGGACCCACACTGTGTACATGGACAGACAACCTCACTACTTCTTCTTTTTTAACTATTTATTCCCTTAAAAGAGCAGGAAGTGGGTAAAATGTGGTTATTCCCACATGTCAGCAGATGTTAGTGGTATTGCTATGACGCTCGCAGACTTATAAAATCACAAGACTTTTCTTTATCAAACAATAATGTACTCTAGTAAAAGTATTGACTGGCTTTTCTGCTTAAGTAAAAGTAAGTAGGTACATTATTTATATTTTACTTACAATCATAAAAGTAAAGGTACTTGACTACCTTTGCTGCTATATGTTTTATTGGGGTGGAGGGGCATTAAGTAATTAATGGTTATAGACATGAACAACTGGTTGAAGCTGTTTTATGATTCAGTGCTCTTTTTTTTTCAGTTTTATATCTAAACTACGCAATAGTAACAGTCCAAGAATAAAACAGGAGACATGTTGAGAGTATTTGCACATGATTTAATCAAATTAAACACGGTGGACGATCTCGCTGCTTCCTTCATAAAGAAAGGAGAACAAAAAATCACTTTGGTCAGTCAGTAATATTCATGCACATTCAGCACCCATACAGCCCAGTAAGACATTTTTAGATATAAACTTAGGTTTTCACTTTAGCATTGTGCACTGCAGACGTGTGTAGACAGGCCGAACGCAGCACAACACGCCAAAGTCAATGTGCCAATGTGTCAAATAAGGGTTTAAAATAGGAGCGTGGAAGGAGGAACTGACCCTAAACATGTCTGTGCCGGGTTTAATCCAGAGATCCCTGTGTCGCTTGTGACTCGTTTTTATAAAAAAAAGCAAAAGTGGCTTATTATAAAATGTGTAAAGTCATGTGATGCCACTTTCATTAGAAATGTAGTGGAGTAAAAAGTGAAAATAGTCATAATTAAATCTACTCAAAGCACAGATACTTAAAAAATGAACTTACAGTAACAAAGTACTTGCACTTTGTTACGTTTCACCACTGCGCAATAATATGAAGTATAACGTGATCATTTGTCATATGTTTTCGGGTTGTCCTTCCATGTCTTCGTTCGTCCATTGCGTTCTTGTGAGTGTAATATTTCAGGAATGCGTTGGGGGAACCTCAAATTTGGCTGGAACATCCGCTTGCACTGATGAGATGAGATTTTGGGGTTCATAGGTCATGGTTACTGTGACCTCACATCAGTCCTTTCCATCCATCCCATTGTCATGAGCATCGTATCACACTGTTGCATTGGATTTTAGCTTAAACATCCCTGCATTCAAGTTGGAGAGATTTTAGCCCGTTCCTTCTTAAAGAAAACCCTTAACTTAAGGATGCTGCTTGGCTTTCTGGAGGAACCACCTGCTTCAGGTCCTTCCACAGCCTTTGTTTTAGACTTAAGGTCAAGACTTTGAGTCCACCATTGCCAAAAAAAGGACATTTCTTTTGTCTTAGCCATTCTTTGGTAGAACCACTTTTTTGTCGTCTTGCTGCTTCATTTATTAGGTAGATTCCAATTTGTTTATTTGTAAATTATTAATATTCCACACACAAATTAGTTCTGGAGTTTCACAGGACCAGTGTGTTGTACTGTTTACTTTATGTCTCCCTTAGGGAACATTATTAATGAAACAGTCTTCATACATTTCCACTACTGTGCAGATCATATTCAGCTATATATATCCATTAAACCAAATGAAACAAATAAACTAATCAAACTTTGACTAAAAGACACAAAGGCCATTTTGAACCAGGATTCATCCATCTCTGGAACATTCTTCCACCTACAGAATATTGCTAAAACCCCAGGATTATCTTGTCTCAAAGTGATACAGAAAAAATATGCAAAGTGCCTTCAAATGAATTGAATTGGCCTTATACAAGAAAGTTGAATTCTATGATTTTTTTTACCTTCACTTCACAGATGACATTGACATTTCATGATATCATTCGCTTTACGGCCCATAATTCATATCTGATTCATCACCAAATGACCAAATCAGACTTCTCATTAAAATGAAATTGTTCTACTTTGGATACAGATAACTAACTATAAGCTTTATCAGAGAGGAAGGTTTGAGCCTAATCTTAAAAGTAGAGAGGGTGTCTGCTTCCTGAATCTGGACTGGGAGCTGGTTCCACATGGAGGAGCTTGATAGCTAAAGGCTCTGCCTCCCATTGTTGGAATCATAAGTAGGTCTGCATTCTGAGACTGAAGTGGTCTATTAGGATGATCTGGTACAAGGAGATCTTTTAGATATGACGGCGCTTGACCGTTTAGAGCTTTATATGTAAGAAGAAGGGTTTTAAATTCTATTCTGCATTTAATGGGAAGCCACTGGAGAGAAGCTAATGAAGGTGAAATATGATCTCTCTTACCAATCCCAGTCATTAATCTTGCCGGAGCATTTTGGATTAATTAGTAACAAATGCACGGACCAGTTTTTCAGCATCGCTTTGAGACAGGATGCTGCTAATTTTGGCAACGTTCCGTAGGTGGAAGAAGTGTGAGGTAAATGACAAATCCTGGTCAAAAATGACTCAGAGATTCCTTGCAGTACTACTGTATGTATTATCATCATCTTGAGAAACATAATTTTTAGGAGACATGTTGAATACTGTAAGATAAAGCCTCCATTCAGTGCCAGATGATAGACTGCTATAGTTCAGAAGTTCAAGTTCTGACACGCAAAAGTTAGGTTAATAAAGTTTGAACATGGCCCAGCTCAAACGAGTATCAGATTTTCAGGTAGCAATTTGAATTAATCTGTTCATCTAAAGAAGGACTAATTAACATTCAATCACACAAGTAATTTTAACAGTATTCTCTATCCTTATTTCATGTATTACATATTAAACATTTGGATCGATGCAGCCACTTCTAAATAATGAATTAATGTGTGTGTGTCTGTCTTGATCCAGATGGTATTTTGGGACAATGAACCGCTTTGAGGCACAGAGCCTCCTTCTGGGACCAGGAAATGAAGATGGAGCTTACCTTATCCGACTCAGTGAGAAAGACAACGTTGGATACGTTCTATCAGGCAAGACAATTAGTGAGTTACGTTACAGGAAATGGACAAAGAGGTTTGAACTTAGAACAGAGTGAAATACGGGAAAATAAAAATGTGAACAAGGTGCAACAACCTGCCTTAGAATGTAGTTAGTAGCAGGAAGGCCATAAAGCAGACAAGGAAGTCAAGACCAGAAAATGACTTCCCCACATTTGTTTTAATCGGAAAACATTACATATCTCAGGTTCTTGTCTGACTTGATATTGCTTACACTAGCAGTTGGCTTGGCAGGCCGTTCTCTCTGTAAGAATGCTGTCAGGAAAATGCTTGAAAACTGTTCAGATTGTTTGAATTGTTGAAATAGTTGACTGCAAACCTTTCGGGAAACACAGGTGACCTAATGCCGCAGCAGGTCTGCAGCTGAGCGGCTGAGCTGAATGCTGATTACACTACACGGCGGTCCTTTAATATTCCAACGTACCTGCACTGTCACCCTGCATAGTAGCAGCCAATTGTTGTTTCTTATGATGAAAATGATTTACATAAAAAATGTAAATCCTATTGTAAATGATGAATGTAAATGAATCTAAATGTGAATTTCTGCAGTGAAATCAAGCAATAGGGTGAAGCATTTTAAAATCCTCCAATCGGATGAGGGCAGTTTTTGTGTGGAGCCTAACTGCAGCTTCAGCTCCCTGATTGACCTGGTGGAGCACTACGGCACTCACAGCCTCAACAACAGTGACAGACTGGGACAACCCTGCAAGAAGGTGAGACAAGCTTGTGGCCATCCGAGAAGATCGACTGTGGATAGACATACATAAAAATATAGACGTCATACAAGCATGTGTTTGAAGATGTGTTACTGTATTTCTTCGAACACTGAATTTATTTGATTAAATTGTGCCTCCATAAATATGTGTATGTGTACCTCCTCTACAGATAAAGCCCGAAATCCAAGATTTATGTCATTTTACGGTGGATGAGTGGGAGCTCCCAAAAACTGATTTCACACTGGGGGAGGAGCTGGGCAGCGGCTACTTTTCTAAAGTCTACCGCGGACGCTGGAAAAACCAAATCAATGTTGCCATCAAGATCATCAAAAATGGTATTTTTTATTTTTGTTGTTTAAATGGCATTTGTGATTATGAGGAAACTGTTCTGTGCTAAACTCCAAATAATAATAAGAAAGACATCGATGATTTCTTTGACGATTTCTTTGAGCTCAAGCTCAATCTAGTCAGTGTTGGGTTTGAAGGTAGTGGTTAATGATGCATAATAGCTTAGGATTCATAATAAATTTGTTTTTGACCTTTTATTTGGCCTCATAGAGGGCTATCAGGACAGGCCTGTATAAATCTGCACATCACTATAGCAAGTAACACGTGGGGTTTCAGCTACGCCATTAGAAATATTAAAAGTACATTAGTAGTGACACCATTATTACTATACGTTCTGGGTGAGATGGTGTGCACAGACACGGCTGTAGGGTCATCAGGTGGACGCCACCATCTCAGAACCAGAGTTTCTCCCCACGTGAGACCACGTGAATGTGAATTGTCACTGATTTCTCTCTGGACCTCATTCATTTTCTGGTGTTGAGTTTATACTACTAACAATCTCTGAACATTTAATTTGACTTTTAACAGATTGTTAAAAACAATCTTTACTAACAAACTGTAGGCCGTTTTCCTAAAAATCACTGTTGCCAGGCTCTTCTTGCCTTAAACTGGCTTGTGGTTTATCTGTTCAAATCTACTTGTTTCTCGTCTTTAAACTTACAAACAAGAAAAATCTCCCCATTACTTTTTTTCAGCACATCATAAGTTGCTCTTATGATAAAACCACTAACATACCAAACTCCTCTGAAGGAATGGTGCCATGCACTCCTCCTTGTACCTGTGCTGTTTCTGCATAACCTGGTGGAAAACACAATGTGATCAACCATCCTCATCCTGCAGAATGTTGAAGCACTTTAGCGTGGATCTGTGTCTTTAATACGTCTTTATTTGACAGATTCTTGTCCTTGGAAGAAACTATCACCATATATCAAGTGAAATATGATGTGCCTCAGCTCTGCTGTAAATAAAACCCGACAGAACATTTTCAGATAACTGTGGTACAAATACGTGCATGTGAGAAAACAGTTGTCCCTCACAGTCTCTTGTGTAACACATTTGTCAGCAGATTCCTTTTAAGTTGATATTGTGTTTACGATGGCAAATGTCCAGTTTGCTCTGCTTCCTGTATGTGTGCAAAGGTGATGATCCTGCATCGATATTATTTCCCAAAATGCTGAGAAGCCTGACTGATGTGTTCGCGTCAGGCACGTTATTTAAGTTATGTACAGTATATAAACTGGGAAACTGAATGAAAGGAGCAGGAAGGTGCTACAAACACCAGGTTAGACTGCGTGTGAGTGAAACTAGGAGTGGTTCAACCAGTAGAACACAATAACAATGTGACAAGTTTTTCTCTTGCCTTTCATGGTAATACTGATACACCCCATACGCCTTCATGCATTCACTGGTAATGCAGGTAGTACGTGTGGAATTAAACCTATTGCCCATAACCGATTGTTTTTAGCTTTCTGAATAAAAAAAATGTTTTTGGCACAAAATATGTGCCAGTGCTGATATCTGATTATTACCATTTACATGTAGTCGGGTTTGGCAGGTGCTTTTATCCAAAGAGACTTGCAGGTGAGGTACAACCCAAGCAAAAAATATAAGTCTAAGAGAAAACATTAAAGCAAAGTGCTGTGAGAAGCAATGATTAACCAGTACAACAGTTTATTGTTTGATCCTGGATCTGCTTTGTGGGTAATAAACGCCGTGACTCATTGTAGAGTAATCAAATTGTTGGAACATACCTTCAGCACTAACTCACCACTTAGAAATGTATTAATTCTGTGGGTATGCTTGTCAAAGATGGTAGGATGATGACTGATGATGAGATCACCTCCATTTTATACTTTGGGACTTTGAAGGAAGTGGTTAAACTATTTGAGGTGGCCAGTTTTAGAAGCACAAGAAGCTCAACTAAATACATTCACATTTACATTTAGTCATTTGTCCGATTTGGTCATTTTAATCCACAGCGACTTGTGAGGTAGAAGGCAGCAAAAACCTTAAGTCGAGGAGAAAACGTCAGAGCCAAGTGCCATAAAAGGACGTGTAGCTTCTGTGGTCATGCTAAAGATGGTGTCTCTGTAACATACAGGCCTTAGTCGTTATTGGTCTACTGTTTATTTCAGTGTCTTTACGTCGTGATGTGTCCCACAGCCGGTGGATTTCCATATTAACCAAAGTGAAAAAGAGTTGGTCTCAGTTCTATAAGAATACCAAAATTCAACCAAATATTTCACATTCAGTCTAATTATGAGTTGCCCAGGCTGATTACCCACATGTCTGCTGTAGCTATATTTAAAGATCGGAAGCTCTTTTATTGTCTCTGAGTTACACACACACACATCTTACTATAAAAAGTGTCCTCTGCGTTTAGCCTGTCTACCTGGGGGAGCAGTGAGACTTGAACTGGGGGATTAATTCAGTATGTCCCAGGCTTGACGTTCTACCCTTTCGGCTACCAGGCTGCTACCATCATGTCAGGGCACGTTTTTGGGGTTAACATGAATGAAATGAGATAAATCTAGATCACACAATCAGCGTACAGATACATGCAGATACAGATTTCTCAAATACATGCACATTTCAGTACTGTGGTTTATTGAAGAACATGGCCTGGCAAAAATCCAACACTTGCACAATCTGCTCAGTTGTGTTTGAAAAACAGTGTTGGATTTAAGCGAAGTTGTGAGCTTTTTTAATAGTCAAATTTGTTAATCAGCAAGATTCAGTGTCGTTTCCCTATGTTCCTTTCTTATCTGTTTCTCCTTCCGTTCCTCTTTTGTCTCTCTTCCTCTTTTTTTCTTTGCTCTCACCAAAATGTTCATTGTCTTTCTGTCTCTAGACTCTGTGTTGAACCAGAGTGAGTTTTATAAGGAGGTTCAGATCATGAAAAGTCTGCGGCATCGGCATCTCATCTCCCTTTTCGCTGTGTGCACTTCCTCCCCACCTTACTACATCATCACCGAGCTGATGGAAAGAGGCAGCCTGCTTGACTTTCTCAGAGGTAAACCTCAGTGTTCTACTTCTTCTATCTTTTGTGAGAAGCAGTCAGAGTTTTAAATCCTGGGTTTGGGGGGGTGTGACAGGGGGAGGGTTGGTTCCTTTTTCCCGATATGGTTTCACCTAACATTTCAGAGAGGCCTTTCCCTCTTGTAGACTTTCTTTAAATCCAGGTGACTGGATGTTGACACTAGCAACAGCCCTACATTCATTCATTCATTCATTTTGGAGGCAGCTGTTGTGACTGTTTGCAAGGTTTGAGACGTTCTGAGTTCCAAAAACTAGCTTGCAAAACAACAGTGATTTCTCCGATCTACAAAGAAGACTTCTACATGGGCAATATCACCCATTTTTCTAAGGCCTTAGTTGAGGGTGAAAATGTAGATAAATGCTTTTAAATTTCCCTGTATTTTCCTTATGTTAAAATATTTAATGATGCTTTACATCATTAGCAGCCAGCTAGAAATACAGCGATATTTTGATGTAGTGAAGCCAAATTGAGTTTAATGCCATTGAGGTACATGTACGACCTAAACTAAAACATAAAAAAACATGTTTAGGATCAGTGAAGGCCTCCTTTAAGGAATAGTGGA
Organism: Channa striata; assembly: GCA_033026295.1. Classification (NCBI taxonomy): domain Eukaryota; kingdom Metazoa; phylum Chordata; class Actinopteri; order Anabantiformes; family Channidae; genus Channa; species Channa striata. Next base: position 24,862,745 of record CM065172.1, read on the forward strand.
CACTGTAAGACAGGAGGAAAACTGATTACAGTCCTCTTGCACTTCATGCACTTCAAAGTTCACATGAGACTATTATGAAATTTCTGTGGTCTTCTTTTAAAAGCTGCACATGGCCACTGAGTTAATCAGACATGCAGTACAAATGCTTTGTGTCACACATGGAAATTTTGGATGATTTTTACATTTTATGATGAGGAGCAGGTGTATGAACTAGAATATGTGGATGAAAAAGGCAGAATAAGGGAAACTAATCAAAGCACAATCATAAGACTGTCAGGGAGAGAAAAAAATTGCACCTTGTTCTTTGAAATGCTCTAACTTCAGTTCAGTTTAGCTCATGGGCGGCTGACATTTAGTCTCAGGTGATCTTTGAAATGTATTTTTTTCTACTAGATGAGGGAAGCAGGACCAATGACCAACATTTAGTCTCAGGTGATCATTTTTTAAAAGTGTATTGGCTAAAAATTTTTTAAAACCAAGTCACTAGATGAGGGATCATTAATGTCGGATTGAATCTTGGGATGATTTTGAATCTGACTCCTCTTGTCTCTGTCTTCGTCTCTTCCTCCATTCTTGTCCTTTTCTATGACTTCTCATTTATCTTACCTATAAATGTGGAAGTGTGTCAGTAATTTTTAGTTTGCATGATTTTGAATCTGAATTATAGAAATGTGTTTCAAACAGATCATCAGTGTAAGCAAAATGTGATCTGTACAGTATCATATTTATACAATAACCCATAATTTCACTGAAAATAGGGTGCCTCATTTAACAAGTGTTTTAAACTTTTACACCAACTGAAAGTAATAAAATAGTAAACAAGTGGAAGAGTGTGACTCTGGATATGTTAGCTACTGTGAAAACTGACCAGAATGTGTGATACCAAAAACACATCACATCACATTTTCCCATCAGGGGTCGCCACAAGCCGAAAGAGTAGTAGTAGATGTGTAATACCAAAGACGCCCCAACATGTCCGCCGCTGTGGTTTCTCGCTGGGTTTCTCACCTTGACCTCAAGTGGTAAAATAAGCTCCACCTTTACCAACAGTGTCTCTATGACCTTTAGGTTTAATCAATAAAATGCATTTTTCTCTCAGGGAGGTAATTTAAGTCTTAGACTTAACGTAAAATGTAATGTTACTTGAGAAACGCTTTCATTTGAATATTGAGTTTTGCACTCTGCACACAGCGTGTCTCATTTTGATGGGTTTGCAGCTGTGGGGCTGCAGACTGCTCCAAGTGGCCCGATGCTTTGGATGTGTCGTACTGTAAAGAAAAGATGTACAGCCTACTGCAAAATGACAGGCCTAGACGGATTTGGAAAGATTGTAAGTCCATGTTATAGTGAACAAGAAAGCAAGAGAGAGAGATCTCTGAAAGTCAGAAGGAAAATTAGAGAAAGGCATTTAAAAGAAAAGTCTTTAAAACAATGTCCAAGCAGTTTGAAAGTCCCTGAACAACAACTGCACGAGTTGTTGCTTCACACCTGCGGCACACAGCAGGAGATTGTGCCAGAGGCGTTTGCTTATCAGGAGAAACTCTTGAACCCTTGATTTGTGACACCTGATCAGAGTCACAGTGGCTTTTTGTTATTTTTTTAGTTTTTTATCAGCGTGCTGACATTTAACATATACACGGTTTTGCTATAAATTCTCTAGACAATTAACTGCTCAGGTCATAGATGGGCTCCGTCAGACGTTACCCACACTTGGTACTAGGGGGCTTGCACGGTCCATAAAATGTCTGGTCCGACTGACTTCGCCCATGCAGCTCCTCCAGGTTAAATGGAGTTAGATGCGTTCAGGGCTGCAGCGCACGCCTGACACCAGCTGAGTAGCTGCGGACAACCTTCAAAGAGAAAGAAGTAAAAGGTCACATTCAAAGTTCTCATTGGATAAGGAGGACTCCAAACTTGGAATAGACAAAGTGGAACTGGATCAAACGTGTAGCAGTATGAGTTATCAATATTATCAATATTACTCTACACACCGCAGCATCACAGTAATGTGGCAGACATACTCACATTATGAATCATTTATTTATCCTCATCACATTTACATGTATTAGTCATTTGGCAGATGCTTTTATCCAAAGTGCAAATGGGAGAGAATGTGTATGCATTCTGTCTACGATTGCAGATAAATGTGATTAACAACCTTCAGAGCCGTTGTCAAAGATAACAGTGGTTTATAAAAAGACTTTTTTTTTTTTTCTGGCATTCAACAACAGCTGTAGTGCACGTCCGACTGGCACAGCTCCCCTTTGTGTAAGGTTGGAGAGACGTCTGCTACTGCCACTGCTACCTGTCTCTGAAAAGGTGCATCTTCTCCTTTCATCTGGAAGTTAATGTGTTATGGTTACGACTTACAGGGTCATTTGGTACAAACGCACACACACACACACACAAGATGGCGATGGCTGCCATGCAGGGTGCTCATCATTATAGGTCACAGATCAGTTATAGGAGATGATCACTGCTAAAACCAGTTAATCATTAACTCACGACAACTCATCTGATCTCTGTCCTCCAACATATCACCCAGTATCTCTAAATGAATATTTATTGATCTGGTAACTACAAAGATAAATAGAAGTGATTAACATAACTGAGATAATACATAGATCAAAGTTTAAACAGTTTGGGATAAATAATGATGTTCAACACAGTCAATAAATGAAAAGTTCAGAGGTTAAATTTGGATCATTTTAATAAGACTTTCAGGAAAGGTTCATAGTTTAATTTCAATAAATTTGCAGTTCATCATAACACATCAGCCTTTTCATAGAGCTGAACACGGAGTACATCCTTGAATAGCTGAGGGTCCCTGAAGGTTTTCAGTACTTTCGCTTTAACGCCAAAGAGGCGCAAAGCAAAAGCCAAAACTGCCTCATTAAACAAACTCTAACAAAGACGAAGCAAAGAATTATCAGGAGGTAAAATGATAAAAAAAACAAGGTTACAAAAAGAAATAATTAGACAAAAAGGACGAGGTGAGTCCAGCCTAAACTACAGTTCAGATGATCTGATATTCTAAAGATGATGGGAGTGTAACTTCCTTCAAGACTTGGGGAGAAAACACTTAGTTTTCTTTGTCTGGACGATAAGTATTCTGCATGAGGCTGATTCTCTAATTAGCAAATGCTCAAGAAGTGAAATAAGTGATCATCAGAATAAATCAACACAGTCAGACATTCGTGTTCAGACATGGTTTGTGTGTTTTTTCTAATCCGGAGGATAACGGACTTATCCTGAACTTCTGGTTAGTTGAAGATCACATGTAAGAGATAACAAGTCGCATATAATAAAGAATGCAGAGTAAGCATTAAGTCGTGGGATTTTAAATCAAATATTAAGAATATATTTCAAAACATTGCAAAAGTCTAAACTGGGATAAGGTTCAGATCAGTCACATTCTATTATATCTGGGACCCCTTTATGTAAATCATAAACTCAATCTCCGGGTGAATCAGATTAGAGAAGGCCCCTTTTCCTCCTCTAATCTCAGGTTATTTATATTATATTTTTATCTATCTCTTTTCCTTTCAGTTCCTCTTTATTTGCCAGCTATAGATGCACGGGTGTGTGTGTCTGCTGCTGGATGGGGGTTTTTCAGGGGCATAGACATACAGCTGTGATTTCACACGATTTAGTTTTTTCGCTGTACTCTCTGTATGTCCGCTGAAATTATAAATGCTTCAGCAGGAAGACAAGTAAAAGGATAGTCATGGACATAATGAACGTCATTACCATTTGGTGGCAACATACATTTACAAATTTCACTTACAAAATTCACTTATAGAATTCACTTCAAACAATTAATGAACTCTTCTCCAGATAAGAGTTTACTGTTATGTCTCTGATTTACCGCAAGGTTGACTTGTGGAGGATCTGCTGGGTCCAACCTGAGTTGGATCCTGATAAGGACCATTTACAATTGTAAAGTCAGGGGTCAGAAAGTTGATTTAAGCTTCCCAGGACACAAGATCTAGGAAAGAGGGTCCACTCTCCGTCCTTTCAGAGACAGGTTAAAGGTCATTTTTCTTGGTGAGAATTTGTCTCTGCAGTTGTGTGTCTGCTACAAATGTGCATTTTCCACAGTTCCACTCCACCACCACCACAAATCACAGTGCATATTTGCTGTGCCTTGCACTAAGTGCAGTGAAGTTGGCAGACTATGAAGGAATGCTGGAGCAATCCCGCCAGTTGTGAGAAGGCATTGTCTCAGATCCAGGTCACAGATCCTCCAACAGGATAATGAGCCAAAACACCCAGCTAAGCTAACTAAACACTTTCTCGAGTGGCCTTCTGTGAGCCCTGAATCACCGATCACTCAGGGAAGGCGTCCTTTAAACCTGCTGCAGTCTCACGGAGATCTGCAGGAATCACCTGTTTGCAGGGATTTCCTGTTGTGCCTATTAGGGTGAGAGATTGACAGTCTTTCCCCATGGCATTGTTGTATTAGTTCAATATTAAGTTTGATTTTTATTACCTTTGGACTATTCAGTCAGCTTCAAGCAATTAAAAAATTTCTCCATGTTTTTAAAAGAAGTTTATTTACCGAATTTAAATACAGGAACAGTTTCACGTAAATAATTGTAGTGAATTGTAATGAACTTTGCAAACTGCAGATTAAAACCTTTAAGTTCTTGGTTTTAGCGTTTTAATTCCATTCAATTCAATTCAACTTTATTTATATAGCGCAAATTTACAACAAAGGTCATCTCAAGGCACTTTACATAATAAAGTCGGTTCAACAAGGTTTGATTCTGAGTTCTAATTGTTTTTCTGTGTTTTCTTTTTCATTCTCAGGCCCAGAGGGGCAGAGTCAAGCGATGCCATCCCTCATTGACATGGCTGCCCAGGTGAGTGATGGGATGTCGTACCTGGAGGAGAAAAACAGCATCCACAGAGATTTGTCAGCTCGGAACGTCCTGGTGGGAGAACACTACATCTGTAAGGTGGCCGACTTTGGACTGGCCAGAGTGATCAAGGTAAGTGGGGAAAAAAAAGCTTTTGTTCCCATTTTTTAAACATGTAAATGCATTTTTTAAAAGATTTTTTTCATTTCAGGAGGCGTTCTACATCACGGATGATAAAAAGATTCCCTACAAGTGGAGTGCTCCCGAGGCCATCAGCCATGGAAAGTTCTCCAACAAGTCTGACGTCTGGTCTTTTGGTGTCTTGCTCTATGAGATTATCACCTATGGAGGGATTCCTTACCCAGGTTAGTGGACTTAGATGTTTACTTACTCGAATTTACAGGGCTTCCAATCAGTAATGAATAGCAGTGCCATGAATACCCAGTTGAATTCTAATCCCAGAAAACAACATTTTGCCCATGTCATGTCAGGGCTGGACAGACGTATTGGTGCTGTTTGGATAAATCCATTCATTGCCACAATTAGATACTTTTGGTTAGATTTTTTTTTCTTTTAGAACTGGAGGGGCAGATGCCGACCTGAGCTGACAGATTCCTGAAGCCTCATATAAATACATACAAATGTAATTCTTATAATCATTTAAATATGTTTATGCACATGAAAAGTCACATACACAGAAAGCACAAAGGGAACTTTGACTGGGTAGGATGCTTACAGGAAGCTAAACAAGCTGGAACTTACATGTAGGCTTTCCAGGACTCATAATCTAGGTACGGAGAGGGTTCATCCTCCTTCCTTTTCAGAAGAAGGTAAAAGTCCATTTTCTTGGTCAGAATTTATCAGAAAAATCTCCAAGACTTGCAAACTCTTGCTAATATACCTCCTCATCTCCTTTTGTTAACCAGTTTAAGGAGGACGTTCAGAGGAGACATTAGATTGCAGTGGACGGGCTTGTTGCAGCCTTTCCTCCTGCTAATGCTACATAATGTAATAGCTGTCAGCATGAAATCGAAGGGCGTAGACGCCTGAGCTGATGCCGTGAGCCTAAACATACAGTCCTGCAGGCTTTATAAATTTCAACTCCAGGGTTATTGGTGCTTGAAGATCATTACAGAACAGAAGTTTTCACTGAGTGAAAAAATGGGGAAGCCTTTCCTCGAAATGGACAGTTTTATCCTTGAACTTTTAAAGGAACTGAAATCAACATTAATTTATAATCCATGACACAAAGGGCATGTGTATTCAATTCAATTCAATTCAATTCAATTGAGTATAACTTTATTTATATGTCGCCAATTTACAACAAAGTCATCTCAAGGCACTTTACATAATAATGTCCAGACTATAGAAACATTTAGAGAAAACCCAACAAATCCCCCTTGAGCAGCTACAGGCAACAGTGGAGAGGAAAAACTCCCTTTAACGGAAGAAACCTCCAGCAGAACCAGGCTCAGGGGGGGCGGACATCTGCCTTGACGGGTTGGGCTGAGTGCAAAACATTGGGCAGGTTGGTAGGACCTGTAGCTGTGCACTGGAAGACACACAGCTCCAAAGCCGGGGACACCTGAGGACAGGGACAGACAGAGGGGGACAGAGCGGGAGAAAGACAAAGCCATTGTGGTGTATGGTTAAACTTTACTTAATTCCTCTGTTTGCTTCCCTCCATCGCTTGCTCTCTCTCAGGCCTTAGCAACCAAGAGGTGTACCAGCAAGTCATCAAAGGATACAGGATGCCAGCGCCAGAGAAATGTCCCGACTTGCTCTACAGGATCATGTTGAAATGCTGGTGTGGGGAGCCGGAAGGCAGGCCAGACTTCAAGTCCCTCAAGATCCAACTGGACAGCAGCTCCTATGAGTTGGAGTGAGCACTCACGTGACTTCCTGTAGTGAACACAGAGCACCACGTAGACAGAGTGAGCTGGAGTCTGGCACAGAGATGGATCTGTGATTCTTCACTCAACACACAACAAATATGATTGTTCAGACATTTGTATGAAATGACTTTGAGTTGCAATGTGAAACCTGCACAGAGCTGATGTTTTATTAGTCCACCAGGGCTGCAATTAGCAAAAGATATTTCAGTGTTGCTTCCTCTTATTTTTCTAAAGTGAGTAGATAAATATGGCAATTTGTAATGAACATCCCATTTAATGAATATTTACATATTTAGATTTTCATTCTGGGGCTTTGTTGAAATGGGTTTAGATGATTTTTTTTGTTTACCAAAATGTATTATTTTTCTTAACGTGGGTCTTTATGCAGCACTTTTTCAGATCTGTATGAAATATTTTTTTATGCCCAATGCTCAGAATCCGTTGTGTTCTGTTCTGATTGGGCTGCATGTAGAAGCCTGGCTGTGATTAAAATGAGAGCAGGGGGGCATGTTCATATAAGTGGAGGTCCTTTTAGGGACTGACGATGTTTGTATGTAGGACTGTCTCTAATGTCTTCATGGAGGGTCCTGAATAAATCTGTGAAAGTTGATTTAGGTTTTGTTTGATTTCTACATATGTTTAGATCATTTTTGGGCCTTGTTTAATCTGGACATCCATCAGTTACAGCTACATTTAAAAATAAACTAAATAAAATGAAATGGCTCTGTTAAGCAAATACGCCAAAGTTTCTCTGGTTCCAACTTGCAGATGTATTTAGTTTTCTGTGACAGAGGATCACAGGGATTGTGTTCGCACGAAGGTATAATAGGTCAGATTTATTAAAACCTGACAAGGCCAGTTGGATGTCGGCTGTAGACGTGAAGGGATCAGCTGACAACCTTCATGTTTAGCCATCCTGCCTACAATGACCAGGGCCACAATTCCAATTACAAAATATACAGTCAGACTTACCACACAAGCACAACCCCCAAAGTCGCATACCTGAAGTTTCCTTGCAACCAAAAGTTAAACACCAACCAAACTGGAAACAAAGCTGTCACTCCAAATACCAAGATGTGGACTGTATATTCTTTATCCTCTTTAGATTTTACTGATCTGCAGCAAATTCTACGTTTTGCATAAATATCTTAAGTGACAAAGTAAATTACCAGTGTACATGGTCCCCCCTTCATTATCTGCTTCATTACAAAACTGGCTTGTCTAGTTCAGATCAACCACCTCAGCCTACAAAACTGAAATTAAAGCAAATTATTGGGTTTTGGAACCCAACAAAGTGGGGACAAATACTACTGGAAACTCCACTAATGTAACTCGCTGCAACTGATCAACCAAACGATTTATTGCTCACATAAGGACTTCTAACTTGACTCCTAACTCCTAAAGTCCTCTGACCTTTCAATTATCCAGTGAAACCAGTATGTATAGTCCTACATTACCTACCTACTTTTCAACACAGCAGCATTTATTCACTTCATTTAGTCCAAAATGAGTGTAAGTATAGACATGTAGCAGTAATCCTTTCCCTGTTACCTGTAATCACAGAGAGTCCAGAATCCTAGAGAGTCAAGTTTGCTTTTCTTGTACTGTCACATCAGGCCAGGGTGGAGGAGCAGCAGCGTCTATCACTCAAACTCACCAATAAACCCTCGACCTAAACATACCCACATTCACACCCAATCTGGAAAACTCCAAATCCACTTCTATTTGTTGTTGTGTACCGTCCTCCAGTCCCTTATTCTGAATTTTTGCCTGAATTTTCAGATTTTCTAGCCGACAGATAAAGTCGTCATAGTGGGCGATTTTAACATTCATGTAGATGCTGACAGTAACTCCCTCAACACCTGTGACTGCTGGTATGCTGGTGACTTCAGTATACTGAATACAGCTACAGTGAAAGCTCTACTTTACCCTTCGATAGCTCAGTTGGTAGAGCGGAGGACTGTAGGTTGTTCACAGGCAATCCTTAGGTCGCTGGTTCAACTCCGGCTCAAAGGACTACCTTTTGGCTAACAATACACCTCTCACCACATGGCTACTTCTTGGTTTCAATCAGCAAAGATCACACACCGGTGTCGAATTTCTTAGGTCACTGACTTTTATCTCATCGCTTGGGTTTTTATTGTCAGTTGTCAGGTGAGTGCATTCTTACTTATCTTTAGTCCAGGGTTTTCTTTCACATATTTTTGAACAATACATCTCTTGTTAACATGATGAGCATCGTTTCATATTTTCTGGTGGGCCCGTACTGCCACTGTATGCGTTTGTCTTTGTGTACCAATTGTGAAAGTGTTGGAACATCAGCTGAAACTAAGGTATTATATATGAATGAATTTGCGTCTGAACCTTGTAAAGGCTGAATAGTCCTGAACAAATGCCATGCAACTTGGATAAAAACAAACTACAGCAAGCTGTTGCATTACAACATTTTAAAGCCCCTGTCAAACCACATTAACAGTTAGTCTGGTAAACTAAACGCCAGCTCATTTGGCACCTACTCCAGAGAGAAGCACAAGCAGGTGTAACTAAAAGATGGTTGGATAGGTAAATGGATCGTAGGAATTATGTGATCACCTGCACAGAAACGACTTGTTTGAAGACTTTCAATCAGGATTTAGAGTTCATCATAGCACAGAAACTGCAACGGTAAAAGTCACCAAGGATCTTCTTTTGGCTTCTCAAAATGGACTTGTCTCCGTGCTGGGTCTGTTAGATCTTAGAGCCGCATTTGACGCTATTGATCGGAAAATCTTATTACAGAGACTGGAACGTGTAATTGGGAGTAAAGGAACTACACTAGGTTGGTTTAAATCTTGTCTATCAGATAGATTCCAATTTGTTCATGTTAATGATGAACACAAAATTTAGCTTTGGAGTTCCACAAGGCTCCCTCTCAGGACCAAGACTATTTTCTCTATATATGTCTCCTGCTAGGTAACATTATTAGAAAACGCTCCGTAAATTTCGATAGCGACACTGATGACACCAAGTTATATCTATCTATGAAACCAGATGAAAAAAATCAATTAATCAAACTACAAGCATGTCTTAAAGACATAAAGGCCTGGACATCCTATAACTTCCTTCTTCTAAACTCAGATAAAACTGAAGTTGTGATTGGGCCTGAAAGCCTCAGAAACATGTTGTCCAACCATATCGTTACTCTAGATGACATAAATCTGGCCCCCAGTACTACTGCAAGGAATTTCAAAGTGTTTTTTGACCAGGAGTTGTCATTTACCTCACACTTAAAACAAATCTCCAGAACATCCTTCCTCCACCTAGGGAACATTGCCAAAATTAGGAGCATCTTATTTCAAAGCAATGCTGAAAAGCTGGTCCATGCATTTGTTACTTATAGTACAGTCAATACAGCTACAGTGGAAACTCTGTTTAACCCTTCGATAGCTCAGTTGGTAGAGCGGAGGACTGTAGGTTGTTCAGGGGCAATCCTTAGGTCGCTGGTTCAACTCCGGCTCGAAGGACTACCTTTTGGCTAACAATACAGCTCTCACCACATGGCTACTGGTGCCTATACATACTATCTTTCTGCAAGACTTTTTTTTTCTCTCTTTACTAAGTTGGTTTCAATCAGCAAAGATCACACACCGGCGTCAAATGTCTTAGGTCACTGACTTTTATCTCATCGCTGGGGTTTTTATGTCAGTTGTCAGGTGAGTTCATTCTTACTTATCTTTAGTCCAGGGTTTTCTTTGACATACTTTTGAACAATACATCTCCTGTTTACAGGATGAGCGTCGTTTCAGTTTTATTGGTGGGCCCGTACTGCCACAGTATGCGTCTTCTTCACTTGTCTTTGTTTAACAATTGTAAAAGTTTTGGAAAAACAGCTGAAACGAAGGTATTATTAATGTATCCAGGTGACAAGAGCAGTGCAGTTGCGGGGTTTGTCACCAGAGGGCGTAGCCCTTTTGGGGGTAACCTGGTGAGCACAAGGGATGCTGGGAACACCTGAAGCGGCCAGAAAAGCAGGAAGTCGGGATCGATACTGTAATGCTAGCGTTGTGAGCGGTGCTTCAAAGTTTTATTTTATGATTTATTTTATTGAACTTCAATTTTATTATTCAGAGCAAAAACAACCCAAAAGTCATTGTTGTGTTCTTGGCTGATTATCTTTCACCAGGCCACACAATTTTTCTCCCCTGCTGAAAAGTCAACGTCCTCTGTGACTTAATTAAAACACTTGACTTTATTTACTGCTTCTCTGAAGAACACAGCACCCATGCTGATAACAGATAACAGTCCAGATAACACATCAGGACTTAATGTAACAGCATTACAGGCTGACCTATGGAAGCGATGTGGGTTAGTATGAGCTCCCGCATTTACCCTTGGGCTCTGGCCAGGTGCTGGAATCGGTACAGTTACCTTATCATCCCTAACCGATTTGCTGTGTGTCGCAGGGGTATTTGACTCTGGTTCAGAAACACTGTCAGGGACAGGCAGTGTGACAATCACAGGCTCAATAAAGTCTATAGGCTGCACAACATCACTGTTCTGATCAGGGACTTCATCATTCTCTCTCTCTCTTTCCCCTGTCCTAGATTTTGGTATGTGGTCTCCTCCAAAACCACATACTCTGGATCAGAATCTGGGAGCTCTACTCCTACCTCCGTAGAAGTCAAGTCTCTCTGCAGCTTTCTGTTCAGTATACTGCCTTGCTCTGCTATGTGCCTCTTTTAAACACTCCTGATGGATTACTAGCCAGTCCTGTTTTCTATCCAACACCTGTCCCTGACCTAGTAAAGCATCTACTGGGAGGTGTGGGTGTACCCCAAACATGAGGTAGTATGGTGAATGTCCTGTTGTAGCATAGGGTGTTACATTATATGCCTAGACAAGCTCTGGCAAATACTCAGGACAACTGGGTTTCTTTTCTGATGGCAGTGTCCGCAAAAGGTCGTGAAGCGTCCTGTTAAAACGCTCACATTGTAGGTCACCCTGTGGGTGATGAGGTGTGGTGTGAGTTTCCTTTACACCATACAACTTGCAAAGCTGCCGAATGATCTCACTCTTAAAGTTTCTGCCCGGATCTGAATGTAATCTCTCTGGCACACCATACTTCATGAACCACTCCCGGAGAAGAACTTTGGCGGTAGTATCTGCTTTCTGGTCACGTGTAGGAAATGCCTGTGTAAACTTACTGAAAACATCAGTTACTACCAAAACATTCTCTCATCCATCAGAGGCAAGCTCCAACACGCTAAAGTCTACTGCAACAACATCAAGAGGTCTTGTAGCTAGAAAGGGTTTCATAGGAGCACGTATCTTTGGCTGTGGCATCTTGGTAAGTACACATCTCTGACACTGTTTAACCCACTGTTCCACGTCTTCATGCATCCCAACCCAGAAACATCTCAGTCTGTGTGCGTTCTATACCTTGGTGCCCCAGGAGGTCATGCTCACTCTCGAGTACAGCTTCCTTTAGACATGCTGGTAAGAGAAGTTGTTGACATTCACCCACATGCACATCATCAATGACACAATACAGCAACCCGTCAATCTCTTTTACTCTGTGCCACTGTCTGAGCAGAGAGATAACTGGTTTGGCCAAACTTTTCCTCTAGTGGAGGGCGGGCTTTTTCTTCAGATCCCAAAAGTGCCTAAAAGACTTAAGTGTGCTGCTACTTTGTCTGGGTCTGTGCCTATGCCCTCAGCTGAGATCTGGTGACCAAGGAAACGCACACTGGACTGGAGAAAATGGCATTTCTCTACCTTGACCTTTAACCGTCTCCCTGAGTCTCTGCAACACTGTCCGTAGTCGCACCAGGTGGTCTTCAAAGGTTGGTGAATAAAATAATATGTCATCCAAATACACAAGCATTATCTGAAATATCAAGTCACTCATGGTTGCCTGCATTGACCTCTGGAAAGTGCCTGGCCCATTGCAAACACCAAATGGAAGCCTAGTGTACTCAAATAAGCCAAAAGGGGTCATGAAGGCTGTCTTGTGTGTATCTTTTTCATGTACTGCCACCTGATGGTAACCACTGGCAAGGTCGATGGTTGAGAAAAACCTTGCGCCATGTAAAGCATCAAAGCACTCATCGATGCGGGGCAGAGGAAAAGCATCACGTCTGGTATTAGAGTTCAATCGTCTGTAGTTCAATCACACTCAACCAAACTGAGAACACCAAGTCTCGTAATAGGTGCCAACCAGAAATCTTCCTGCACCAGGTTCACTACTTGGACTGGAAATACAGGTTTGATAACCTCCACCAGAGAAGGGACTACCGCGGGGCAATGGTGTGTTGGTAGGCTCTAATAGCATCTAATAGCACCTGAAATGCTTCTCTCCAAGATGTGTTTTGATCACCTCCAGGGACAGAGTCAAAACTAGAAATAGCCAATTCTCTACATCTCCTAATCACATTCATTCCGAGTAACATGGAGGGGGGTTTGTCGGACTTAGTATTTTCTGTTTTTCTATCCTCTAATTTCTATCCTCAATACCAAGACTATTTTCTTTATATATGTCTCCTGCTAGGTAACATTATTAGAAAACACTGCCACACTGAATAAACCAAGTTATATCTATCTATGAAACCAGATGAAACAAATCAATTAATCAAACTACAAGCATGTCTAAAAGACATAAAGGAAATTATGGAAATTAAAGGCCTGGATTTCCAATAATTTCCTTCTTCTAAACTCAGATAAAACTGAAGTTGTGTTTGGGCCTGAAATCCTCAGAAACATCTTGTCCAACCATATCGTTACTCTAGATGACATAAATCTTTCCCCCAGAACTACTGCAAGGAATTTCAATGTGTTTTTTGACCAGGATTTGTCATTTACCTCACACTTAAAACAAATCTCCAGAACAGCCTTCCTCCACCTAGGGAACATTGGCAAAATTAGGAGCATCCTATTTCAAAGCAATGCTGAAAAGCTAGTCCATGCATTTGTACAGGGTGAATAGAAAACTCTATTTCACCCTTCGATAGCTCAGTTGGTAGAGCGGAGGACTGTAGGTTGTTCAGGGGCAATCCTTAGGTCGCTGGTTCAACTCCGGCTCGAAGGACTACCTTTTGGCTAACAATACAGCTCTCACCACATGGCTACTGCTGCCTATACAGACATATCTTTCTGCAAGACTTTTTTTTTCTCTCTTCACTACGCTGGTTTCAATCAGCAAAGATCACACACCGGCGTCAAATGTCTTAGGTCACTGACTTTTATCTCATCGCTGGGGTTTTTATGTCAGTTGTCAGGTGAGTTCATTCTTACTTATCTTTAGTCCAGGGTTTTCTTTGACATACTTTTGAACAATACATCTCTTGTTTACAGGATGAGCGTCGTTTCAGTTTTATTGGTGGGCCCGTACTGCCACAGTATGCGTGTTCTTCACTTGTCTTTGTGTACCAATTGGGAAAGTTTTGGAACATCAGCTGAAACCAAGGTATTATTTATGTATCCAGGTGACAAGAGCAGTGCAGTTGCGGGTTTGTCACCAGAGGGCGTAGCTCTTTTGGGGGTAACCTGGTGAGCACAAGGGATGCTGGGAACACCTGAAGCGGCCAGAAAAGCAGGAAGTCGGGATTGATACTGCAACACTCCGTGAAATGTTGACTGTTTTGTCAAGGTATATGTGCTGAAAGTTCGACTCAAAGACAATAAATCGTTGTGTAATAATCTTGGTAAGTACAAACATCTGACACTGTTTAACCCACTGTTCCACGTCTTCATGCATCACAACCCAGAAACATCTGTGGGCAGAGTTGGTAGAGAAGAGGACTGTGGGTTGTCCAGGGACAATCCTTAGGTCGCTGGTTCAGTTCCTGTTCAGTTGTGTACATACATCACGTCATGGCAACTTCTGCCTATGCAGACCTTTCCTTCTCTACTTGACCTTGGAAACATAATCTCACATACATTTTCATTTAATAAAATAAGTTCGCATGATTGTGGCTGTAGTTGAACAATATCAAACTTTAAACTTAGCCTCAGGCTGTTTTACCCTCAGACTCTCTCTAACTGCTGCTGGATAATAAAGAATTTACCAAAAACAAATGTGTTCTTCATCTGCAGTGTTCACATTTGTCCACCAGGGGGCGGCACCGCAACAATGTCTGGAAACCTTCTTCACTCAGGAGTGTTTGTGCCTCATTTTACGGATCAGTCCCAGTTCAGTAACTTGCATTTTCTGTGTTTAACCAGTGGGCTGCCAGGCTAGAGTGGCCGATGAGACACGCAGGAAAGTGTCTCAGAGCATGAGGGGTTGGACTAGAACGAACTATAAGGTTTATCGAAGAGGAAGGTTTGGAGCCTCGTCTTAAAAGTAGAGAGGGCGTCTGCTTCCTGAATCTGGACTGGGAGCTGGTTCCCCAGGAGAGGAGCTTGATAGAAGGATGGAAGCAACAGTCTGTTTAATGTCCAGGCAATAAACAGATATTCATTACTTTTATTAATTAAAAAAACTGTTGTTGTGCTTCTGATGAAATCTCTGGAAAAACCAGAGTTTTTCAAATGTTGTGTGTCGCTGATTGCGACACTTGTGAAACAGGCTGTTCCGTCCTGTCCCATCTTATCAAAGCACCTGCCTGATCAGAACTGTCTGTCACTGCTGATGAATCGAACGTGACCATCCTGTCACTTTCAACCCGTAGCAAACAGGATGAGTCACTCTGTGTGTGCTGTCAGTGTTAACAACATATCATATCAAGCACATCACAGCTATGAGTTATTAATGACTGGGGTTTATAATCCTTTTTCAAAGAGGGTGTGTGTGACCAACGGGTCAACGCAGATGTCCGCCCACCCTGAGCCTGGTTCTGCTGGAGGTTTCTTCCGTTAAAGGGAGTTTTTTCTCTCCACTGTTGCCTTTAGCTGCTCAAGGGGATTTGTTGGGTTTTCACTACAGACTTTATTATGTAAAGTGCCTTGAAATGACCTTGTTGTAAATTGGCGACATATAAATAAAGTTGAATTGAATTGTGTGTGTGTTGTCACTGTCTGCTACTGGATTCAACTGGCTCAGTACTGATGATCATTTGACCGTGTGTGTGTGCTTACATGAGAATAAAATGCACTAACACTAACACTGGCGAGTTAATCCTGATGAATCGAAATTCATCAGGCAGCAAACAAGTTTTCCAAAGTCCTTCAGGTCTAATAAGGCCTGCGCCTGCTTTAGTGATTGATTTCATCAAAATATGGAGGAAGTGTAACTGTGACATTTAACATTTAGCTTTGATTGGAGTATATTCTCTTACATGTAATAGTCGAAGCGGCCCCTCTTTGTTTTGACACTAACATCAGAGACTCTCTCCTGTGGCCCCCTGACCTCTCAGGCACCTGGACCTGTCCCCCGTCACTGTAGTAATCTGTCCTTTGGAAAGAGGGACAGAACAGTGAAGCCCTGCAGCTGTACACTGAGCTGAACTCTATACTCTTTACATTTTTAGGCTCGATTGTTGGAAGAAGCTTTAATTTCAAAATACAATGTTATTATGATTTATGATCTCTGCATTTGCCTCACAGCCTGATGTTCCACCCACTGATCCACCAGGCCACTGTATCCTGTCTGAGAACATTGACTATTGCCAATTCAAACTCCAACAGACCCATTTTTTCCTGCAGAAGTTAAAACATCCGCACAACAAAAAGTTAGATCAGATGGAGATTCTTCGTGTAATAGTAGCACACTAACCTACTTTCTCCTGTGCTGTTTTTAAACAGACGGAGTCAGATTACAGGAAAGGTGCCAGAAACAGTCACCACACCTTCACCCACACACACACACACACACACACACACACACACACACACACTGCGTTCTGGGAGTACCTGTTTCATTGGGCACAGAGCCAAAACACTTTAAATCATCCAGTAAATCTGGTCTCCCCGTCTTTAAGAAGGTGCCATGAACTCACTCACCCCAGAGTGGCTGGGTGGCACCGAGCCATTCCAAACACACTCTGCACACACATACAGTATGAATATCTACTGTAATTCTTACTAAAGTTCCACCTTCTCCCTGTAAAGATGCGGGTGAACTTTTACACCACCATCATTTTATTTGTTCTTACATCACTGTCTTCTTACGTCAGATGTGCGGCCAGGATCGCGGCCGACCCCTCTGGCAAGAGGCTCCGGTCCGTTAAGACCAGGACCTCACGCCACAAGAACAGTGGCCAAATCCCCCCCAGATAACCACCCCCCAACTCAAGGAAAGTTACTTTAACTTTTACATATTCACTTTCTTACTTTATTGTATTATTGTATTATAGTACTTGTGTAAATAATTTCATTTTTTCATATTTTGCTGCGTGCCATGCCTATACCAATACAAAAGACCAATTCCTATTACTGTTAAGTGTTCTTAACTGTGTCTGGCAATACACAGTTTTCTGATTCTGATTCTGATTCTAATAACAACAATAATAATCACCATCATCATGATAATGTTGGTTATCTTTTAACAGTGAAGATTGTCAATGCCTGGCATAGTTTACATGAATAGTTCTTATAGTCAACAGGTTCGATATACAAACCAAATTTTCTGAAAAGCTGGGATGTTTGTGTAAAATACAGACAACGTAACTAGATAATATGAAAACAATTGACAAGATATGACATGTTAGGAGTGAACAATGTATTTGTAAATTTTATGTACATATCAAATTGCAAACCCTTGACTACTATAGCAATGATATATATGCTAATCTGTGCTCATCTAGTGTAATTTTCTTCTCTAGTTAACAACAACCTGTATATTATGTTCATAGCATCTGTAAATATGATCCTTTTTTTTCTGTACATATTTTCTAGAGATAAATTATAATCCTGCACTTGCTGCTTATTGCACTTCTCGTTCGACATAAACTGCATTTCGTTGCCTTGTACTTGTACATGTGTAATGACAATAAATCTGGGACAACTAAAGATTAGATTCGATTTCATCATCTTTGGTTCATAATATCATTAAAGGATCCAGAGAAATCCCCGGCACAAGGCCCACAATTAATAATGAATGGTCATGAATAAATGGTAAGATCTGTAGCTCAGTTGGTCCCTGCTGCACGTCAAAGTGTCCTCTGGCAAGACACTGAACCCCACGTTGATCCCAGTGGGCCAGATGAGCCCCCTGTGTGTGTGTCTGTGTGTGTGTGTGTGTGTGTGTGTGTGTGTGTGTGTGTGTGTGTGTGTGTGTGTGTGTGTGTGAAGTTGAAACTGTGCCATGCAAAATGTAAGAACCAGAAATAAGAGCCAGAAACACTGCTGTATCCCAGGCACTTTTAAAATGGTGGTGTTGAAAACTGTCCTATGTTCTCATAAATGAAAAATTTAAATTGTTTTATGGAAATCATGGAGGCCCATCTGACTTAGTTCAAAAGTCACCATTGTTGATGGTACGGCATGTGAGCAAAATTGTTAGCACACGTTCACTATTTTTATTAATACGCTAAAGGAAAATTACCCTGACAACTTTGGGAGAAAAGATAATAAATTATTGTATATAAAGATATGTTATAAAGAGTGTTTGCTGTTATCATAACTTGTCCTTTAATATATCCTACAACTTTTTTGAGATGTTTTATTCACAATACATTTAAAAAAGCAAATATTTGTCAAAAAATAATTGATTAAATGGATGAGAAATAGACAGAAGTACAGCACAGTATATGGAGTATAAAGTATAATTTAACTAAATCATTAGTCTTATATTTTTAGGCCTTAGGAGTCTTAGTCATATTTTTTGAAAACATTTTATTTTAGCATAAAACCACATAACCACATAAGAAGATGTTTACCACAGAACCAATCATGTGACTCGACCATGAAGTCAAAGACTCCTAAAGGTATTATTTCATAATTCTTTATTAGAAGTATATATCCTAGTGTGGTGAGCTGCTGTGGAAGCTTCCATTGAAACAGCTGTGCGTATTTATTTCTGTTTGGGCAAATTTGTCCTACTGACCAATCAGAGAAAAGCAAAAATCTCTCCATGATCGTTATGTTTTTTTGCTTCTGAGTTATTGTAATTTGATTGTTGATTGAAATAATCATACAAAACTTTCTATCTATCCCAGCTGTCATTGGGCAGGAGGCGGGTACATCATGGACACGTCTTCAGTCTATCTCATGGCCACACACACACACACACACACACACACACACACACACACGCACACGCACACACACATTCCAGTGAGCAGTTAAACTAACATGCATGTGTTTGGAGTGTGCGTAGAAACTCGAGTGCCCGGAGGAAACGCACACAAACACGGGAGGACACACAAACTTCTTAATTTGATGTTATTTGATGAATTCAAAGATTTTTGTTTCTGTCACTGTTTTCTGCCCGAGTAAATAAACTTGATGTTCTCTGACTTAATGTCTCTTAATATGAAATGATGCGTGTTTTTAATTGGTGTTGAATGAAGGACTGGTGGTTTTAGATGAAAACTTGAACTCTACTTCACCAAGAGAAGTTTAACAGTGTCGAAAAACCAAGAATGAAAAGAGACGTTTGCAGTGATTAGGTGGAAGTTCAATAATTTAGGAACCTTAAATAGGAGAGTGTCATAAACCTGATGGTGGACTCTGCCAGTCCTTGTCCCTCCTTGGACCTTTCGACCCCCCCACACGCTCTGCATACCATCCATTCCTACAGCTCTTCTGTCTCCTTCCCTCCTCCCATCAGTCTCGTCCTTTGTTCTCTCTCACTCCCTGGCTCACACTCTCGCTTTCTCCCTCACTCTGTGTCCCCCGGCCCTGCTTCCTGTTTCCCAGCTTTTGTTTTGTTTTCCCCCAGTTCTGCTTCCTGTCTCTAGTCCCGCCCCTCACTGTACTCACCTGATTAACCCTAATTGTCTGCGCCTGTGGCCCTGACTACATCAACCCTTAGTGTGAGATTTACATCATTTGTCATGCTTTCAGAGATCTTCCTCGCCCTTTTTCCTGGAGGGGGGGGCGTCAATTGATTTTCTTTTTGCTAGGGGGGGGCGTCACAGAAAATAACTGAGAAGCACTGGTTTATTGGATTGTGGTTTAGTTTATTTAGCATTACTTTTCACTACTTCCTGTCTGTTTGGTTTCCCTAGTTTACTTCATGTTCACCCTCCTTGGTTCTCATGTTCTCATTTTATTGTTGTCTATAGTTTAGGAATTATTTTTCACTTTTGCTTCTTCCGTTACTTTGTTTCCTCCTGGTCGCTCTCACTCCTGTGTGTGTTTATTCTTTAGTTCATTAGTCTGATTCTTCTTTTGATTGTTAATTATTCATGTCTCTGTGTCCTTGTCTTAGTTTATATTGTTTCCCACCCTTCCGTTCCCACTTTGTTGTTACTTCATTGTTCTGCTGATTCTGTTCCCCCTTTCGGAGGGATTTTTAGTTTCCTTTGTTTCATTTATCTTAAAGCTGTCTACACTTTCATTCAGCTGCTCTGCTATTTCTGGTCCATTACTATTAAATGTTATTGTGACAGGAGAGTGTTACACATGGGTCATTCTGAATAAAACTATTCAAACTAAGACAAAAGTTTGCATTACACAAAATATTTAATAAAGGTAATATTAGTCTGTTAGAGGAAATGCTGTATACAACAAAATTTTAGAGCAGTTTATAATCATGCAACAAATACACATAACTATAGGGTGGAACATCTTCACAGAACTGCAGATTATATTTTGATTTAAGGAACAGAATCAGTTTATTTCATTTTGATTTAGATTTTAATCATTCATTTGTTACATCAGAGTCTTGGGAGTATTGCATAAAGTCAGACTTTTGGCAAATGACATACATTCATTTTAAACATCAACATGCAATAATCAACTTGAGTTGGTTGGAGTTTCTTTTAATTTTTAAGGTCCTGATCTTACTGTGTAATGTGCTTTGAGTTGCCAACAGTTGATTCAAACATAGAAACAATGTAAAATGTATGAAGTGGACGTCCAAGTTGTTCTCGGTACCTCGCAGATTCTATTGTACAGTTTTAGGAACCCTGGTTCCTGCAGATACTCGTCTCTGTAGGATCTCTTCAATACAACGGGACAACATGACATGACCCATCAGACCTTTTCCCCCGAAGATAAATCTAGGAAAAGACACATTTCCAGGATTAGCTCTTGTTTTCCGATGGGAGGACACAAAAACACTTGTTTTGCACTTAATCGTGTTTTTCATGTCCTAAAGCTTTATTTTTTTAGTCTTTTAATCCATGCTATGCACATTAGTACCTCAGAGGTCAAAGACTTTCTTGGCCTTTCTTAGTTTGTTTCTCCCTGACCTTTAGTGTGGATTGTGCGACCTTTTATAAAGAGGTGTGTACCTTTCCAAAGAAACACAGTTTGAGAAAATGAAAGCAAAACCTGCGAATACAATGTGATATTAAACTTCACACTAAAACTGATCTGTGTTTATAAGAAACACTGGACGGAGAAACAGGAAGTAGGCACAGATACACGAGGTTGGGTGAGGGAAGAAGTCCCCCCGTCTTTCAGGTTGTATTAACTTACTGTGTGACTGCAGAGGGGAGGAGAGACTTCACAGCTGAGGAAAACGGAGACAACAAGCATCTAGCTTGTGTCCTGATGTTGTCTTGTCCCTCTGTCTTTCCGTCATCCGTCTGATCTTCACCGTTACGGTTTTTGATCTGATTTGTCTGCAGCTGTACCTGTGTGGTGTTCTCAGAGGCTACAACGATTCGTTGAGGAAAAGGTAAGAGAGTTTCAATGTTCAAAACTAACACAGTACAGGCAGAAATATAAAAGTGTCTTTGTGGTGAAAGTGAGTCTTGTTATTTCAAACCCATGTGACCAGTAAACACACCAACACAGCTGGTGTCCAATGTCTTCATGAGACTGAACGTTCCCGCGTTGCTTTATCGCACAGTTTGGTCCAAAAGTCCAGAGCGACACAGATGTTGTGTTCGTAAAACGTGAAGGAAAAGGAGAAAGTTATGAGTCATGTGGTTCTGTGAGAAATCAAGTGAATGTAATGAGTGACACCGAAGCCGAGCGATTGGACTCCTGCATGTCCTTGTGCGACGGTCGTCGTTTGCCCTTTGGCTTTACAGCTCGTGACTTGTTTGGGAAACTCCTGGCCTGTATTCAGACCTGCACTTAAGCAGCTCTGGTTTCGGTGGTTCACCAGCTGTTCACCGACCAGAGCCGCTATAGTAAAGCACAGATACTGAAAATGATTTAATTATGGTCACTTTCACTTTTTACTCTGCTACATTTCTAATCAAAGTTGCGTTACACGTTACAATCACATGACTTTACACATTTTATAATAAACCACTTTTTCTTTTTTTTACGAAAACGAGTCACAAGCGACACATTAAACCAGACCGCTTCGGGGTCACTTCCTCCTTCCATGGTCTTATTTAAAGACTTAATTAGCAGCTCTCAGTATGAACCGGTCATTTTACTCTGTGGCGTGTTGTGCTGCGTTTGCGCAGGAGCCAAAGCGAACACTTGGAATATTGGACTAACGCTTTATTGTTAGAGATGGATTCATTGTAAAATGTGCCGTCAAACGGGATAATTGACAGTCGATCAAACGTTTCCTCTGTGTTGCTGTCACTGTTGGATGGATGTCCGGTTACTTTTACTACATGTTTGTTTGTGTATTGAGATCATGGTGCCCACAGCCATCTGTTAGTTAATATTACAACTGAATTTACAGTCATAATAGTGACTGATGAAGCAGGTTGTAAACTGTTGTCCAGTCTTGGACATGAAAACAAAAGGATTACAGCTCTCTCTCCGGTTTCCATGTTGGTTACACCTCTAAACTGTAAATACAGTCTGAACAGGCCAAACCCAAATCTGAAACTGTGTTTAGACATTCACTGCTAATTATTGTTTCAATAATCAATATCATATAATATCATCAACTGTCACAGGGTTGCTGGTTCAATGCCCTGCTCCCCTGGTCGCGTGTCAAAGTGAGCAAGACACTGAACCCCCGCTCACTTGCTCTTGGTGAGTGTTGGCCACACGTCGTTTATGGTGCAGTCAGACAAGCGCATTGGTTACACTGATAAGTGAAGGTCACAAGTCCAGATTTACGATGGTCCATTTCCTCGTATTCTGCAAAACAAGCTGCTTCAGGCCTGAAGCTGAAACCGAAGCTGCTCTTACACTGTCTGTCAATGACAACACATGACATTTACAGGTTGTGCGTTAAACAAAAGAAACAGCAGTGTACTGTGGCTGACACAGTTTGGAGGAAAAATTTTTCACTTGTTCTCCATCTTGACACTGGCTCAGTCCTGGAATTCACTGTCTGCGGATGACACACGTGTAGAGGATTCCGTTCTCTGCAGAGAAAAGGCTGCACGTGCCACACGTGACGCATGAAAAAGTCTTTGAGCTCAGGATGTTCACAGCTTGTTTGTGTGAACGTCTTTCCTTCGAAGACATTATTGCTCCACCGTTTGCTGACAAGGCAAATCGTCCTGGAATCTGCGCCATAACTCCGGATTCATACTTGTTGTTTCACAGGCTGCGGTGCAAAGTCTTCACCTGTTGGTCCTGCTGAATCAGCAGCCGGAGGTGAGATTCCTATGAAACAGACAATTAAACGACCTCACTGAATGTCCTGTGGCCTTAGACTTACCTGCTCAGAGTCAGCTCAGGTCACTCCCGGGCGTAACTTCTGTACCTGTTTATCGCAGGGTTTTCGTCATTACACTGACAATGCGTCTTTAATGTGACTTTGTGATGAGATAAATAATGTTTGAAGACATTAACTCTGTGCCATGTGTGTAATTAACCAGTGTAACTCTCTCACACACACACACACACACACACACACGGAGACACACGTGTCCATGTAGGAACGCCACAGATACAGTTAGTGAAGGAAAAGGAGTTTGTCAGAGTCAGTCACTGAAAGCTGTGGTGTTCAAGATAAATGAGTCTGATATGTGGATGTCAAGAGCGAGAGCTCAGTTTGGTGAGAAGGCAAAGCGAAAAATAGAACGCTGACATGTTGATGACATGTACCTACTGATGCATAAACTGACGGGTAATGACAACAGATGATCAATATTAAATATTAATGTCCAAACCACCTCTATCCACAGAAACTGCCTATGCCACACGTCAGTCCTCAGGTGGATCGGTTTTAGCGGAATGTTATTGTCTCATTTATGGCAACAGTTTTAAACTTTGACTGCGTCAGAAAGTAAAAAAAACATATTCCGAGTTATGTTCACTCATCGATAGAGTCATCGAGGGCCGAAGCTGCTCGGTGTGAACTGGTGCGGTAAGCAAGAGTTACGAGGCAAGATCTGCAGCTTCACCCATCGGAACGGAACTACGTTCACACACCTGATTGTTAGACAAACGTGTTGATTCTGCGAGGAAACCGACTCACTAAAGCGAACTCGGTTCAGTCTTTCCCTTCGTGAACTGTGAGTGTCATACTAGGGGAACGTAATCCTCCAGTTACATCACTGTGACCTCTGATCTATATCTGCTTCAAATGTAGGTCGAGCGGAGCTAAAATAAGTGGCTGTGTGTGTGTGTGTGTGTGTGTGTGTGTGTGTGTGTGTGTGTGTGTGTGTGTGTGTCTTTATAGTCTTCTGTGGACACATTTTGTGTCAGTACCGTTGTTGTGAGGACATTTTAGCTGGTCCACACAACTTCAAGAAGTTTTTTGAAGGTCAAGACGTGGTTTTAGGGTCAGGGTTAGAGTTAGGGATTGTGTTGTGTCAATGAGTGTCCTCACACGTCTAGAAAGACAAACGCGCGTGTGTGTGAGGTAAAATCTGCAGCTGAGCGTCTGCGTCGCAGATGAAACCCAAAACTGCAGCGTCATCGTCGTCCGAAGGGAACCCACGCGTGTTTATGTGCTGCACGTTTGGTGGAAATCTGGAGGATCCCGCAGAGCTGCCGGCGTTCGGACGGCTGAGATCAGAGCTGATTCCAGGTGGGTCACGAAACGCCTGTTGGTCCGCACTGACTCGAAGGGGCCATTACAGTTTCCACTTGTTCTTTGTCTTTCCTCAGATCCTTCCTTGTCTCCTTCTGTCCTCTCTTCTTCCTCCTCGTTCTTTTTTTCCTTTTCTTTTCATCTTGTCTTTCTTGCCCTTCTCCTGTCTTACACATTTTGAATTGGGCCTCTTGACTTTCCTGAATCATTCTTCTTCTTCTTTGCTCCTTCTTTCCCTGTTCAGGTCTTTTCTTTTCCCTTCTCCTCTGTGTTCTTGTGCTTTTTGTCTTCCCACATGAAGACATTGTATTTCTATGTATTTTTCTGCGGCCTTTCTTCCTTATTCAGCTCATACTTTAATTCACAAAGATTCTTTTTGTGGAAAGAAGGAAACTGACTGGAGGCGGATGAAACTGGGAAGCTCTGACCTTTCCCCTACATTTTCCTGGCAGAGCGACTGTGTGTGTGTCGCCCTTATACAACACACCAGCTTTAGGCCACATCCTTGTTCTCCAGTCTTATAGATGTCTCTCATCTCTTTACTTCACATTTCTTCTTATTCACCTTGTCACTGTTAGTTCTTTGTAGAACAGGAGAAATCTGCATTTTTCTTTGATTAAGGTCAGTAGGTCGGCTCCTGTTTTGGCTGTAAATCCAGCTAAGTGGGCTCCGTGTTAAGGTTGTGATGGAAAACACCTGATGGGTTTCACATCCCCAATTCCAAGAAGTTGGGAGGATGTGTAAGTCTAATTAAAAACAGAAGCAAATGATTTGCAAATCTCAACAACCCATGTTTTATTCACAATAGAACACCAACAATACATCTGATTATTATCATGTTGAAAAAATGACATTTTCATGGAAATATTAGCTCATTTTGAATTTGATGGCAGCAACACATCTCAAAAAAGTCTAAAGGAGATGATGTTTATCATTGTGTGGCCTCTCCTCTACTTTTTGTCTGATGCAGGATTCTAGCTGCTCACCAGTCCTGGGCCTGTCGTTTTATAATGTACCATATGTTTTCTGTAGATGAAATGTGCAGGCAGGTCAGTTCAGCACCCGGACTCGTCTCCTGCGAAGCCTTGCTGTTGTGATGGAAGCAGTGTGTGGTCTAGCCGTGTCTTGCTGGAATATGCGAGGCCTTCCCTGAAAGAGGATGGATGGGAGCATGTGTTGCTCTAAAACCTCGACGTACTCTTCAGCATTGATGGAGTCTTTCCAGATGTGTTGGCTGCCAAGACCATAGGTCCTAATGCACCTCCACACCATCACACACACAGGCCCATGTTCTGCCTCTGAAAGGCTCCGTTTATATCCAGTCATGTTACCGACCTGTTGCCAATTAATTAGTTGTCATGTTCCTCCATGTGTTTTATATTTGTGGCCGTTACTGTTCCAGCCTTTTGTTGCTCCTCTTTGGCCACTGGTCACAGACAGTTGTCAAAAGAGGATGAGAGAGGTAAACATCACCCTCTTCCAACTTTTTTGAGATTTGTTGCATCAATTTCAAAATGAGCAAATTTCCATGAAACTGTAAAATGTCTCTGTTTTAGGATCTGATATGTTGTTTATGTTTTATTGTGAATAAAATATGGGTTGATGAGGTTTGAAAATCCTTGCATTCTGTGTTCATTTCATCCTCCTAACATTTGTAGGTTTGGGGTTGTCTTTGGGGTCTTTATACAGCACATGAAAGAAAAAAGGCTGATTGGCCTCATCAGTCACCTTTCACCTGCTGTATTACTGTTATTTACAGTTTTCTGTGAAGTCACATTTAAAACCAGCGAACACACAGGCTGAAACAGAAAATCATTATAAAAAAAAGCTATTTTTTTCCTTCACACAACACAAGTTGTGATCAAACGTTTACACTCATTCAATCAGTGCACAACAGAAAACAACGGAACCTTCCAATATTCCAATATTTCATGGTGATTTTCCTAGAGAGAACCAATTTTTATGGCTGATGTTTTTGGCTGACATGAAATGCTCAATATCACGCTGACTATTTTCCCTCTTCTTTGATCCAGACTTGCAAATAACAACACAGAGATCTTTTATAAATGGATTTGCAAAGGAAGACCTTCAAATTTGCTAAGAAGAAAATGATGAAGTTTGAGAAAAAAATTTAACTTAATGATCAGTATTTAAGATAATATTTAGTTGCTGCCTGTTTATCGATGTGGAGCAGTGCTTAAAAATCACGGACTCCCACTGTCCACTGTGCTACAGGTTCCAGGCTGGAGATATTTTGCATAATAGTCATTCATGTCCTTGAATATTTGTTTTCCGTTAAACTCTGGACTAGTCGGCTTTAAGACTCACTACATTTAGTGTAAATTTTATTCAGTTCCATTCTTTGTTTCATTGTGGTGTTTCACATTCCCACTTTTATCCGGTGTCACTTTCTCAGAGAAAATGACGTGTCAACCTCCTGCTTTTCTTTCAATCGTCTTCTCAAATCTTACTTCATATTTTTCTCATTCTGTCAATCTGCAAATTTTCGTGCCTCTTTTTGGTGAAGGCCCGACCTCCCAAAACTCAATGAGACGAAGAAAACAGTCAAAAAAAGAGTATTAAAAAAAGAAGTTAACAACAAGACACATCAACCAAGACCAACCGGTGTGAAGTCGGCCTGTGGTTGCAGGGAGATTTGTGACACAAATCAAACGCATAAAGTTTCATTGTTGTGATAAGATCAATACTAAAATGTGTCTGTACGGCTAAAAGGACTAAAACAGCAGCATTTCTGGACAACAAACTAGTCTTATCTATGAAAAACAGGCCATCACCCGATTCCAACACCAAAACAAATATTTTGAGGGATCGTGTTTCCAGAAAAAGAAACATTTTATCTAAAGCCAACATGACCCGATCCATTTTACAGGAAATGTACATAAGGACGGGGACAGCGGGGACCTTTGTCAAACACAAACACACACACAGTCCTTGTGATGTCGACTCTGACTTTGGAACAGGCCACTCGAACCCTACGGCTTCGAAAACACTCCACCCCAGTTTTCACGGACGTCATAGAGGCTGATGCAGCATCCCGGTAGTTAAGGTGGATCAGGACCACGGATCAGAAACACACATTTACAACAGGAGTTAGACTGGGGGCAGCTGTGGTGTGTCATATACAAATGACTGTGGTCACAGATTGTGATTCATGAATTCATGATAAGACACGTGTGAAAGACAGTTGGCAGATTTAATTCCCGTGTGCACTGAATTCTCAGATCCTTGATCTAATATAGACTCATCATCATCCTTTAATTTTTAGTGTTTTTCACCAATATTGCCAGAATCTGGAGCTTTCATACTAAAGTACGTCACAACCCAACAGGTTTTTCTTTTTTGTGGTAAACCCAATCACACATAATCTCGAATGGCACCACCCGAACCTGCTGCATGATCACCGTCCATTTCCTTTGGGCTTCCACCTGCTCTTGTCTCAAAACATTTTTTATTTTTTGGCAGAATGTGTGTAACATTTGATCACTGGAAAATGTGCAAAACAAAGAGATAAACAGGTGCAAAAGGACCAAAAATAGACACAAAACAAAAAATTAGAACAAAGATATGCAACACGAGAGAAAAGGATGTAAAACAGCCACAAAGAGACACAGCCCTGTGAGTCCCTGTGTAGCGGGGACATGGCGAGAACAAGGGGCCTGTTGTCTCCTAACATGATTTCAAGTGTAAAACCAAATATTCAGACAAACTCAGACACTGGAGAACGTTTAAGATGCAAAACCACAAACTGTGATAAAAAAAAATAAACATCTAAATATGAAAATGATACATTTTTCTCTGCATGTGCAGAGGACAGTAAGGTGAAAAGGTGATGGTGTCACACACACACACACACACACACACACACACACACACACACACACACACACACACACACACACACACACACACAGTGTCTAATAATAGCAGCAGGAGGGCTCCAGGTGACAGGCTGAACAAACTGCGTTCACTGGAATCGATCATTTCCTCTGTTTGCTCTTGGCCTGTTTGGACATCGATCGTGCTCTGTCCTTTCCGTCTCCTCGTCCTTTTTTTCAACCTCTGCCAGAGGTTTGAGTTTAGGTGCAAAAATGAAAATATGTCACGTTCTTTGTCATTTAGGGCAAGAAATGCTGTGACTTAATGGCGCATAGATCTGAGCTGTAGTCATGACTGTGTGCTGAGGGACAGAAAATTGTTATTTCACTTTTTTCGACCTGGTCCAGCAAAAATGACACACGAACAACATTGTCCTTGACATTAAACTGTGCTGTGCTTCATACCCACCGGACTCACTCTGTTCAGTGGATGATTCAGTCATTTCCTGCCAGCATCAAGTCTTCAGTCCGATTCAAAGCAGAATCCTTCACATGCCGGAGACACTTCTGGGGCTTTTATAAGAAAAGCAGTGAATGATTCTGATTTAAGCATGAAAGCTCCTCTGCTGAAGCTGATGACGACTGAGACGGTTTCCAGGTTTGACTTGACCCCTCTCTCTGTCCCTGTCTCTCTTTCCTTAGGATGTTGATCCTGTAGGTCAGCGCTCCCTCCTCCCCGAGATCCAACGAACCATGACCAGCGTCAACTCTCCAGCCTGTCTGCTGGCCCGCAACCACTTCTACAGAAGTATGCACACGCACACACACTCACACACAAAACGTTTTCACTTTAACTCGGCCACAGGAAGGCAAATATTGAAGTTAATACAAAGGTCGTGTATGTGCATTTGTTCCTGTCATGCATGGGCAAAGGTACCAGCGACCTCCAGGAACACACGTGAGTTTTAGGAAAGTCAGCGCTGCATTTTAACACACTGACCTTTGACCCTGACGGATGACCTCTGTCATCCTCCCGTAGAAATACAGTCACCTCAAGGAGCCTGTTTACTTGAAAGTAGTTTAACCCCCCACATGGCAAAGTTGTTATGGGTGTCAAATTGCAGACTGAACATATTGTACGATGGGGTTAAAATATTATATACGTGTCTCCTCGTGTCTTAAGAGTGACACAGGAGCATAATGTCTTCCCTTATTTATAGAGTAGGCTTAAAAAAATATGGAACATGAGATAGATTTTGAAAACTAAACTCAACGTGCTGTGTCGGCAGTCTGGAGTGTGGGGAGTTTCTGAGGTGTGGAATATAAGAACGTTTATCTGATGAATTATAGAGGTTGTTTCTGCATCTTTATTCAACGTGAGCAAGTTGAATAATAGGAAGAATTGTAGATAACAGTTCTGTTTATATGTAACTATTATAATAACTATAACTATAATATGTAACTAACTATAACTATATATTGTTGATTGGATGATTTTCTGATAAACATGGAATCTGTGAGGAAACATTTTTTCAATCTGTTGTGTAGATGTCAAACAGCTGTTCACTGCTGTGTGAAATCAAATACAAAATAAATGTTTATTGCTCATTTCTTTTAGCGTTATATTGATGTGGCTCTGACATTTACTGGCAAAAAGAAGCCAGTGGGGGGGGACAGGAAATTATTATATTTTTGATGATATATTATCACTATTGTCACTGACGCGGAAACTGTTATTTCATTAAGTATTAGCTCATCCACAAAAACTAGTCAACAAATATTTTTATGATGGATGAATCACTGAAGTCTGAGTGATTCGGTGGTTTCCTCTTTACCACGTGAATATTGGCTTGGTTTGTCTGTTTGAATAAGCTACAAATATCCGAGTTTTGGACGGTTGGTTGAAAAACGACGACGTCATCCTAAAGTCTCCAAGATACTGACACTTTTATTACATCTGCTACTCTGTGTCCAACTGTGTCTTCCACACGTTACATTCCTGTACAGCTAAAGTGCAAAAGCAAATAGTTTCAGTGTTTTTTCTCATTTGAAGACGTTCACAAACCACTAACAGCAAAAATGTTCTTCTACCATAAATGTCCATGAAGTATATGTCTGTCTGTTCTTCTTAGATTTACCCACAAGTCCAGAGGCCTCGTCAGCGGCAATCGCACACGATCAGAGAGAGGTCACGCTCTTGATCACCATGGAAACACCTCCTGGTAAACCTCTTTCCGTACATGCATACGGTCCACAGTTTTCTGAGGGGCCTTTCATGGAATGTGGGAGCCTGTTTCACGGACTTACTCTCAGTCACATGAGCACGTGTTCCAACACTAATGCACCCTGTGCACGAGAGAAACCGCAGCAGATCAACCGCTTGACCTTAATGAGCCTCCACTACTGTGCAGTCAAACTGTTAAACTGGTTTATAGGTTTCTGACTCGTGTGTTCTCTCTCTTTCCAGGAGGACAAGGTGTGATCGGAACAAATGGACTGTGGGTCAGCATTGGCCTGGGCTTCGATTCTTCCCTTCTCTTCTCCACCTCCAGAACAACCAGTCCCACGGACCGAGGTGTCAAGTAGAAAGAAACAAGCGCTCCTCTTTGGATCATAGACTCAGAGGAAGTAATGAAAACTTCCCGTTTCTCAGCTCTTTTATGGAAGACGCTTTTGATGATTCTGCAGATGCTGCGAAAAATTGCTGCGCTAATGTGAAATTGAAGAGTCACATAAACACGCACTCTGATCCTCACAGAGTGGTCATGTCAGCAGGATTGAAAGTCCCGTGTTTTTGTGGTGTGCAGTGAGCTTTTAGTAGGTTAAAGTACCGGAACGGATGATAATAAAATGTGTCTCATCGCTCCCTATTATAAGTTGTATTTCCTCATCTGTGAGCTGCTAAAGAAATGTATCATCACTACAACAAATACCAAAACTCTGAATTCGCTTGTTGAGAAAAGAAGCAGTTGACCAAAAGTGAAACGTCTGCAGAATAATTTTGAATATTAATATGTTTAAATAGCAAATTTGAGAAAAGACAAAAACGAAAATGCACATGTGCTCACTATCACAGACATGTTATAACACTGAGGAACAATTTTCAATAAATGTTTCTGTTGAGCATTTGCCTCCGTTGTCCGACAGCTGCTTGGATAATTGTCCTCTCTGAGGCTGGGATCTGTTGCTGTGTGCGTCATTTTACAACAAAAGCAGCCACATACTAGAGACCCGGCCTGCTCGTCACACTTTCTGCTCCTTTTCTCACCAGCGAACACGGGAAACACACAAAGTGAACGTTACCATCCCCGTTACAGGAAGTCTCAGCTCACAAACATGGCAACCCACCGTACGGTCCGTTTGTCACTCCGCGGTTCAACAACATTCACTTTAGTGAAAGCAGCACGTGAGAATGTTCAAGCAGAAAGTTGCTTAAGCACACATTATGTAGAATGTCTCATTTCCCATCCACTTTTATGACGTTTTGTTTCATAACTACTGGCTCATTCATGTGAAGCCTTCACTGATACTGAACTTGATTTTTCGGGTCTAGTTTGGTTAGTACATGTACATAAATGACATTAAACGTCCCTCTGACTTCCCCACATCACAATATCTCTCCACTTGTGGCTGAAAAACGTCTCCAGGTGACATCACTTCCACCTTCAGTACTCACCGTGTCATCTTGTTGCTTGTACTATGGATCATGGTCATCCTGCTTTTGCAGAGCTCGCTCCAGATGACATCGTCTCTTAAATGAGAAAAAAATACTTTTTCAGCTAGAAGCAGAGAAATATGTTAAAATAGGGAAGTTTGAAGCATAAATGTACATTTACGCCCTGAACTAAAGCCATAGAAAACTTAGTGGAGTTCCCCTTTAATGCTGCGTCTTACTAATAATGTGAAAGATATCCACAGTTTTCATGATGATTGGAGTTATTGGATTTACTTTAAATGCTGCTGAGAGTTAGTGAATCTGTCATGTAAGGGATCAATAAAAAGTAAATCTGCCTGTACTGTCTTTTTTTTATTAATGTGAATTCAAAGAGTAACTTTTCAAATTAAAATGGTGGAGTAAAAATTACAGCGAAATTTCTGCCTCTGAAATGTGAAACAGAAAAAATTGACGCCAAAATACATCAGCATTCTACTTAAGAACAGCACTGGATCATTGTGGTGGAAAGTCAGACGTGACTTTTTGTCACAATTTGTCCAAAAATTGATAACTGAGAAATTAACTATTGAATCCTTATTTGCAGTCATTGCATTTCATAACATATTCTACCATCCAGCCCTGAAACCACAAGATGCAGAAAAACAGCAGGAGGACAGAGACAACATGTGAGTCAGACCCAGTTCGAGAAGAGCGAGTTGTCTTCTTCACGACCCTGCGAGCACCCAATGACCTGGAAAAACTGCAGCGGCTCTTCAAATGAACAACGGAACAAACGCTCTTTTCAGCGCTGCAGAGGGGCCACTTTGCAGCGCCATCAGCCATTGTTTGTCTTTCCTCTGTGTCACAGAGACGAGCAGAGAGACCGAGGCGTGAATGGACGAGGGCAGCGCTTACACAAACCCTTTCACAGTCAGCTGGCAAAATCCTTGTGTCAGGGTTTGTGCCGCACGGCAGTCAGCACAGGTTTTTCTCCACGTCAGGGCAACTTGCATAAGTCAAAGGATAAAGGGAGTTTGTCGGGGTGTTGTGGGGAAAATGGAAATATTGTTCATGGTTCTTGCTTTCTGCATCGTCATCACTCCTGAGTCCGCATGGACACACATGCAAAAACTGTAATCTCTCAAAATGAGGCTGATTAGTCTGTGAAATCTGCTGCTGAAATGACTTGTTGTTTTGTCTGAGCAACAACTCAACATCACAGCATTTAAAAAAACTGGAAAAACTCACATTTTGAAAGATAAAAATATTATTCTAACATTGCTGACCAAGCATTAGTTTCAGCTCACCTTTGATATCAAAGTGATCAGATTTCCAGCTGTTTGACGTGAGTGATCTCAGCTGACGACTGCATATATAAGTTTTTAAAATTCAGTTTATTTCTATACGCAGCCACTCAGGTCAGCATATCGACTCACAGACATTAAAGGAATATTTAATGATAAATACACCGAAAAATGTGAATCACAACAGTGTAAAATGTACAATCATTATGTTTGCTCTGGCTGAGAACTGGGACTCAGCTAAAACTGCTGTCAAGCTGAGTCGTGTCAGTGTGAACAGATGTTAGCAGCACAGTGCAACAAATACAGTATTAAGACAGTAATAAATAGCTTTCATATGACAAGACCACTTATTTCTATAAAAGCTGCTGTAATGTCATTATACAAACAAACGTTGAAGATGATGGACCAGAAACTGATGAAATGGCATCACTGTCAGATTCGGTACGAGCCAACGAAAACTCCCAAGTGTTTGTTCCGTGCCTTGTATTTTCCTGCAGTGATACTGTGTCTTAGTAAGACAGATAACTAGTAGCTAATGCGTGTCCAACACTAAGGACATCATCAAAGACGTCCTTCTAAGCCTGTACCAGAAATCGTCAAGGAAACCAGTGTTTGTATTGGATTTTTGGCTGTTAGAAACACACTGGAGCAGCAAGTTCTGGTATCCGACCAGCGTTTAGCTGTGGAGGCCCCCAGTTTTTACATCACATCAATCTCTGGAATGGATCTTTTTTGAACCCTCGGACACGCTTAAGGCAGCGTCTACAAACCCTTTAAAAGCAGAGTTTAATTTTTAATCACGTCTGAAAGTTTCTATTTATTAAACGATAATTAGGTGTATGAAGGCCTTGCCCCCGCTGAAGTTTGCTGAGAGTACGTCCGTGTGCAGTTCCATGTGTGTCTGTTGCAGATTAGCTGTTTGCTATATGCCATGTAGTAGCAGTCTTGGGTTGTATTGGGAATGAAATATATACAGGCTAGAGATGGGGAGGGAGGATGTAAAATGAGCTGTGGTGCAAAATTTGCATATCAGATTGTAGATGGTGGTGAGTGACAAAATGACAGTGCAGAGGTTAATGAGGGCAATTAAGTGAATGCAATTAATATAGTGTGTTAAGAGTTTAAGCTGTCATCACTCAGGTGCATAATTTGTTTTGACAGATATTTTCATAGACGGCAGCACTGTGATGGCGTGGGCAATGCTGTATTCCAGTGTGTGGAGAAGCACGTCCAATCGTGGTTGGTCAGTAAATATCAAGCTGCAGACAGACAAGAGACCGTTTGACCGACCAACAAGCAGCAGCTGCAGTAAAACCCGGGCAAAGCTTGAGCAAAGAAACTCAGCCGTTTTCATTTACATGGTCCCAGATTCTTACACAACCTGGTTCACAAGCAGCAGCCATTAGAGGACTGAGTGTTGCTCTCAGAGTGTTTACTTTGTTCCTGTTCAAAAGCTGGCAGACAGACAGACACCTTCCTCCCCAGGTCCTTGTACGGATATTTCAACCAACACATAACCGGTCATAGCAATAATCCCGTAATAAACAGTGATTCCAACACAGACCATTAGGCTGCAAGAGTCTTACTTTATTGCATTTGCAATCACAGGGTGACAAAGTGAAAAAAGAGACATGTGGGTGTAAATGCACCACCGTATTACAAACACACAACAGTACAAATGTAAAAAAAAAAAAAAAAAAAAAAGAGCTTATCAGTTGCATCATTTATGAATAACAAAAAAAAAAAAAGAAAAAAAAACAAGTAGG
Source organism: Channa striata (assembly GCA_033026295.1). Classification (NCBI taxonomy): domain Eukaryota; kingdom Metazoa; phylum Chordata; class Actinopteri; order Anabantiformes; family Channidae; genus Channa; species Channa striata. The sequence goes on from CM065172.1 coordinate 24,897,998, forward strand.
GCAGCCTATACTACAATGAATAAAAAAAATAAAAAACTAATAAGGTTGTAAACGGGACATCCTCCCGTCACCTAGCGTTGGTCGTTGGTTTGATTCCCCCGAGGTGTGGTGCTGATCGGAGCGGGACTGCAGGATCAGTGGGAGGTAGGGTTCCCTGTATCGCTGCTCTCGCTCACCTGGCGTTGCATCACCATCTCCCTGGCAACGCAAGTGATCTGACCATTTGTCACCGCACCCGGGACCCCCGCCCTGAGAGAGACAAAGAGTACTTCCATCACTCCACAGCTACTGACACAATCCAAACCCTCCCGATGTTGAACTAAAAAAACACTGTTAAGGAGACGAGCGAAGCCTTCGTGACTTAAATGTCTCCAAACCTTTAAAACACTCAAAGAATCAGCAATTTCTGTGGTTATATTTACTTCTGCTGTGCCTCCTCCGTCAGTGGGGTCATCCCTGGCTGCTTCCCAAAGAAGAAACTGGACCACCAATGGCCAGAGTCCTGCTTGGGGAGTCCTGTGAAGGCACATAATGAAGGCGTAAGTGCTGATGTTGATGCTGATTTCACTCCGCAGACAGCGGCGGACGTGTGCGCGCTTGAGCTGAGTGAGAGTTTCCTCAGCCGCAGTCTGAGTGAGACGTGACTCAGGTTTGTGGGACCTTGTTCACACATGCGCTGGAAGGTCTGGATTAGGAGCATGAGCCCGTGGCCTGGAGCGTGCCCCTCCGCCCCAAACGCCTGGGAGGATTTAAAGAAGGCAAATGGACGCGTTGATGGTTTTTTAAATCAGTCGAGTGTCACAGGTCACGAGGACGCATGCGTGAACCACCACCAACATAAGTTCTCCGGCCAGTGTCCGGGGCTCATACAGTATGTGAAAGAGGCTTCGGGCTCTGCTGCATGTTTGAACTGTGTCAAGCCGAGTGTGACACCAGCTTTGGTTTCTGAGCAGCTGCATTTCCATACAGGCGCTAAGACTTACAGTCCTGCTGTAGGTCAATTTTAGCTCTTAGATCAGGTTTATTCTCAAATTAGTGCCAGTTGCTGTTACAGTATGATGACTCACCAAACTTTCCCCGACTGTATCCATCAGTCTCCTATACGACCTAGTTTCTACAAGGGCTTGTTCAATCCAAATTAGAAATATAAACTGTTTGAGACAAGAGTCAAACTTTAACTCTCATCAAGAACCAACATTTAATTTACACCCTCTGACAAACAATTCATTTCTCCAAGTAATATTTTGTTTTTAGCAGTGTGTTCTTTTTCTATTCATATGACGTTTTCTTTTGTCACTACAAAATGAATGTTGTAACGTTTACAAAGTTTGTGTGTGGCTGAGACAAAATGGAGCTCCCTGAGAGCTTTAAACAGCCAACCCAGCATTTGAAACAGCCCACCAATGGTTAAACCAAGCGAGAGCAACTTTCCTGCAAGATTAGAAACGGCCAGAATGAATTTGATGAATTCCACACAAACTCCATGTGGTCTGAGGTAACGGCTTACTCAACTTTAGTAATCTAGAGGTTAACAAATCTGTCCTGTGGCTGCAAATATTTAAGAAATTTTCGTAAACTAGTGATGTTGCTCAAGCCATGTGACAACACATGGCTTGAGCAACACCAATCATGCATCAGAATCTAATCCACGGTGATACAACTAAACCTGTTATGTGTAAACTGTTCTGACAATATGATTCAACGATGAGTCTGTTATAATTATTTTAATTAATTTAACTTTAATCTAAATGCTCCGTTTTCCGCTTTAACACAAATACACACACGCACCTGGATGGTGAGGGATGACCTCTCCACTGTACTCTGAACTGCCACATGAGCTGCTGCTGGATGTAGAGCCGATGCGCCCTGCAGGTTACAGAGGAGGTCAGTGAAATTCCAATCAGTGACTACCACTCACTGATTACACAGACTTAAACAGTTAATATATAAATGTCCCCCTCAAAAAAAAACAGGGTAAAAGAACATAATTATATTCTTATGTAGCATGAAGAACAATTGCCAGCCTGTAATACATGTTTTGATTTGAGTTACTGAGACAGATTAAATGTTCAACTAACACTGTGGGAAATTTAAACAGAACACACACATAAAAAAAGAAACAGTACTCAAGTAAAATTGTGCAACTTTATTAAAGACCAAATATATTCATAGCAACGTAAACTGTTACATTAGAATCTAGTGAAACTTACTCTACAAGAACTACAGTTTCGTCACTTCCCCTCACACTTTGCTGAAAGTCTAGTTGTGTAAAAGACTGACAAAACTAAAAAAAAAATCCAACAGACATGACACAGCAAAGCTAAATTTAGCCATTGTAATGTCACCTAGAGGGAATGAATCCCCTCAACAGTAAGGTTGAGTCAGTTTAGTATTGTGCACTGGTTTGATCAAATTAAAAAACTCACTTCGGTAGTAGTCAGTGGTTGCCACAAGAGAACCGCCGGCTGGAATAGCTGCCATTTTTTCTGTTGGTTGCGGTAAACTGTGCTGGATGGAAACCTGGAAAGCAAAGCCAGACTGGTTGAGATCACTCACCAAAAACACTGGAGACTGGAGACAAATGCCACCTATGGATCTAAGGCGAGTTGTGATGAATTCATAGAACGAGCTACGAAAAAGTATTTGTTTCAAACGATATATTAGGTTTACACACAATTTATTAATGTGAGATTTCGTTTGCTTCAAATTATACAGTTATTAAAAACATGTCAAAGTTAATATCTATTAATAAATAAATGTTTAAAATCCAAAGCAAAACACGTCTGCTGACTTATTTGAATAAGTAGTAATAATAATAATCATCATCATCATCCTGTTATTTGTCCAAACAACAGAAACACATGCCTCACTTCAATTTTAAAGCACTAGTACAGTAACAGCTACGAGCTGTCGGGGAAACACCCAATTTCCCCTTTGACCTACTTTCACGCGCTGCGCTGTGACAGTTATTCCTGTGGCTGATAATCCAAACGCTCACTGCTAAAGTCCAGGTGGCAATAAACAGAACCTTAAACAATCCGAATGATTAATCACTCAATTCACTGATCCAGATCAGAAAATACCAAGCTGAGGGACGTTTGATGGATCGCCACTGTTGATTCCTGGAGTTGGTAAAGTAACTAATGAATCTCTCGGTACTTTCAACTGAGCCTTTAATTATTCTGATGAAGCCAAATGTGACTCAGCTGTTGCGCACAGCAACATAAACAAAGGCCCCAAGAAATCCCGGAGAAACTGATAGATCCAGAAAATTCATATTCGTCCGGCTGTGTCACCGACATACTGCGGCACAACACGTCCACATCCTCCGTGCGATGACGTCAGCCCATGTTTTGCTGGAGTCTTGTTTACATTATCTCTGCACCATCCGACATTTTGACGTTTTCACGTTCTTGACGAATATGAGATTAAAAGCATAACGGAGGAAAAGGGGGGGGGGTCAACGGGTCAATTCAGACTCTGTAATAGGAGGATGGAGACAATCATATTCATGGTTTTATTCATCGTTGTCTTTTCCCTGCCCCGGGGACATTGTCCTTGTCTAACAAAGACAGTTTGACAGTCAAACCATCCACAGCTGTTTAAATGTCCCCACGCCCGGACATGTGGCCGCTGGCCGGAAAGAAGCAGGACACAAGGTACAACGCGTCTCTGCGTGTGTTTCCCCCCGAACAACGAAGCCTGACCGCGGCCGTTAGCTCGCCCCTCGAGCGCGATCCCACCATTTTCTCCCCCCACACACACACACACACCGCGGGAGGAAGCACCCACCTTCTGGTGACCAGACGTGCTGGATGGTTCGTAGCACCCAATTCAACTCAGTTGGCGAGGCTGGGGGGAGTAAACGCTAGGCGACGGGGCCCATTTGAAAACAAGTTTTGGGTAAACGTAACCCTCCAAGGTCCGAACGGATGTCGAAGCTGCTTCTTGCCGGATCCAGCTCGCTTCGTGCTTTTATACCGAGGCGGTGACGTAGCACCGGCGGGGGCGGGGCCTGCAGCTGCTCTCTTTTCGGATACGTCGAGCTGCGGTGTGAGCGGTTCGCCACGCCCCCTGCTGTGGATTCACCGAGTCAGCGTGAAAGGAACCAGACTTTATCAGTTTTAATGATGTGTCTTATGCACGATTCATTCATCTGTTATCATTTTCCCATCCTATTAAGATAAGATAAAATATAATTTATTCATCCCACATATGTACATGTGCAGATCACGAGATTCTTTATTCTTACTTTTTTGTTTGCGCAATTAATACTGTTTTTTTTTTAACCCCTTTTTTCCCCTATCGTGTCCCCACTGTGGGATTAATAAAGTCGTATCTTAACTTAACTTATCTTAAATATTTGTTTTCTCACTTGACAGCAAACACAGGCAGCTTCAGGTTCAATTCTCACTTGATTAAAGAAGCTGCATAACGTCACAAAGCAGCTTCAGATGCATAACACATGGTTCAATTTATATTCACATCTCTTTTAATAAATGTGCATCATGTTAACATTAGTAACAATAAAGCCCCTAAGTGCAAACTATTTGAACACACCTGGTTAACAATCACACATTCCAACAAAAGTTATGCATGTTTGAGTCCTTTTTTCTCCTTGTTGTGTCCTTTAATCTCATATTTGTTCACATTGTATTTCCCATTTCTATTGTTGGAAATCACAGTATTGTATTTGAAAACAGAGTTAAGTTATATCTATATTTAACATGAAATATATCAGTGATATTGTAACATTGGGATGTAGAGATAAATCTGTGTCTCCCAGTGTAGTGCTTGTCTGACTCTTTGGTTTGAAGAATTTTACTTAATAAGTCAGGAAGGTTATTATTTCTTTTCAGTTTTTAGACTGAAACGGTCAGAAAGGTATAATTCCATGTTTGTGTATTACTGAGTTCAGTGTGGTTCTAAAGTTTTGGCTTTTATGGTGACCAAGAAATGTAAAGCAGAATTCACGTCAAAGCCGCTGAATCGGACCGAACACAGGTGTGATCCGAGCAGCTGGGCGGCAGCTCCGCCATGAGCCTCACAACTTCACCATCAACCACCGCACACACTGCGCCCTCTCGCGGTTACATTTATTAATTGCAATTGGTATTAACTCAACATTCACTAATAATAATTACAAATTCAGAGTTCTTGATGTTCCTGTTGAAAACGGTCGTCACTTCAACTTAACAGCGCCTTTGTTGCATACTTGTATGTATGTATAATTAGAATGTTTACGGGTTGTTGGAGCGGGTGTACTCGTCAGCATCATCCCTGGTGGTCTAGTGGTTAGGATTCGGCGCTCTCACCGCCGCGGCCCGGGTTCGATTCCCGGTCAGGGAACATGTTTTATGTTCCTCTGTATTTTCAAAACAAATTTACAGGACTAAGAAAAATGACTTCAATATAATACATAACAATGGAAACTGCTGCTCCACTTCCGAGCTGTCTGTTTATCAGTCCTGAATCCATCATTATTGTGCCTTCTTTTAGCAAAAAGGAACAAAAAGTGATATTAATGGAATAAAATTGTTTTTCTCTGTTAACATTTGTTTCTATACCGTTTTTTTTATATACTATTTGTTTGTTTATATACTATTCTCCACGAATTATTTTTGTTCTTAGCATTTAAATTTCACTATCTACCAAATGTTTATACACATATGCAGAGTTTGGTCACTAACATTAAAACAATTAAACTGCCTGAATATTAAATTGCTTCTGCGTGGCTGTTTGAACATCCATCAAGGATGAGTCAAAGCGTCTTCAACACTGACTCCACAGTCTGATCTTAGCAGGTGCAGCAGTGATGCTGATGCCGTTACTGTTTGATCCATAGCTGGACTCACACCAGTAAAGGCTGTGGCTGATGTTACAGGGAGAACCAGGTGATGTACTTCTTCCAGCTCCACACCCAGCTCTAGTTTCTCTGCTTTTTTCCTCGGTGTCCAGCCAGCTGGGCTGTTGTCCTCACAGCTCAGAGACACAGACTGTCCTTTAAAAAACTGGGAGCTGCTGGGACTAAGCAAATAAATTGTCAAATAGAGTCCAGTGCAAAATTATTAAAAGAAATTACACAAATAATGAAGCGCTCTACAATATGTATATCTACTTTGATATAAGGTATTTCTTTTTGCAATATATTAATCTACATAACTATACACATAATCTTACTAATGTCCATCTGATGTCAAAAAAGAAATGACAACAATCTATAGGAATATAGGCTGAGTCTGATCATCTTTTGAAATGTGCCTTAGAAGTTTTTTCGATATTATTTACTGCTCTTTGTCTTGTTCATCGTGTGAAACTAATTTAGTTTGGGGGATTTTCCCAGGAGCTCAGAACTTAAATCCAGCTCACAAGATGACAGACTTTTCAGGCCTAATGTTGCTGCCCGAAGAAAGAACAGAGGTTTGAATTCTTTAATTTTATTTTCATCAACAGCACAGAAACAACAGCGAAAACATGACAGGCACAATGAACAGATAACGTTCACATGTGTTTCCTCCGTCCTTTCCAGGTGTTTGACCTGCAGATGACAAACAGATGTGAGATGTCAGCACAGACCAAAAATTCAACAACACCACAGCTGAAGAAATATGTGCGTATTAAAGACCCACCATGTGCTGACTGCTACTGTCTCATGGGTATAGACCACTCACACTAATGTGTATTTACAAAAGGTGTCAAAAAATGTGATGTTTATAAAATGAAATGTCTAAATTTAAATATACGATTTCATTGGGATCTATTAGAGTTCTTGTGACAATGTTAAGCGACTTGAGATGGAAAAAACAAACGTGTCTCGCTTTGAAAGATTTTGTGGGAGCAATAAGTTAGATCTCTCCAATGGACTGTAGCTGAGCGGATGTCTCCCACGAGGCTCCGCTATGTTGAAGTCAAGGTTTAAATTATCGTTGTCAGCCAACGAGGCATTTTAATAAATGTCTCTTGCCTATGTTCACACTAAGTGCCTTTATCTTTCTTTGTACTGTTGTGTACGTGCTAGGTATTGTGTAGTTTGCTAATGCACTTTGTACTGTTTATTCAAAAATATAGTTCTCACAGTTCCACTCACATATCATCAACCAGAAACAGCTTCAACACAGAAACACTCACCTGAGTCTGTCACTGTCAGGTTGGTGGCGTTGATAAGCTGAGGTACAGGTTGTCCACTGCCTCCTGGGTTGATGATGGTGGTCCAACACTCATATGTTCCAGTGTCGTTGATGGTGACGTTCTGCAGAATCACAGAGATGTCTCCGTCCATTTGTGGATCCACCAGCTTCACTCGTCCACGAAATGATGGATGCTGGAAGTTGTTGTAGGATTTGCCTTCACGGTAGAAGAAGACGTAATCTCCTGACTTCAGGTCAGTTTTGGTCCACTCTATCAGTCCGATGGCAGCTCCTCTTGGAGTCTGACACTGGAGGAGGACGTCTTCTCCAGTCATCGCTTTCACTTGAGCTTGGGAAAAATACGCACAGGATTGTTTCTAACTAACTAAAGCCACATGTAGATACAATGAAAAATACTGAAAAAAGTTAAACAATTTGGAATGTGCATTTGGAATTTGGAATGTGCATATTTACCGGTTGGGCTGAGTGGAAAGTGGAGAGAGAAAAGAACAGAGCAACAAAAGCAACAACAAAACATTGAGCAGGTTAGTAGGACCAGTAGCTGCACACTGGAGGACACACAGCGCCAAATCCGGGGACACCTGAAGACAGGGAGAGAGAGAGGGGGACAGAGAGGGAGAAAGACGACTACGGGAAAAAGAAGACACAGAGTTAATGTCCTACAGTGGTGACATTATAGATGTGGGGTGAGAGGAGAGAATGAAGAGAAGAGGAAAGTGCCACAGTGCAGAGTCCCCCAGCAGTCTAAGACTATAGCAGCATGACTATAACCAACTATAAGCTTTATCAAAAAGGAAGGTTTTGAGTCTAGTCTTAAAAGTAGAGAGGGTGTCTGCTTCCCGAATCTGGACTGGGAGCTGGTTCCACAGGAGAGGAGCTTGATAGCTAAAGGCTCTGCCTCCCATTCTATTTTTGGAAATTCTGGGAACCACAAGTAGGCCTGCATTTTGGGACCGAGGTGGTCTAGTAGGATGATCTGGTACTAGGAGATCTTTTAAATATGATGGGGCTTGACCGTTTAAAGATTTATAGGTAAGAAGAAGGGTTTTAAATTCTATTCTACATTTAATTGGAAGCCAATGGAGAGAAGCTAATGGAGGTGAAATATGATCTCTCTTACCAATCCCAGTCAGTAATCTTGCTGCAGCATTTTGGATTAATTGGAGGCTTTTTAGAGAGTTACTGGGGCAGCCTGAAAGTAGAGAATTACAGTAGTCCAATCTAGAAATAACGAATGCATGAACCAGTTTTTCAGCATCGCTTTGAGACAGGATGCTCCTAATTTTGGCAATGTTTCTTAGGTGGAAGAAGGCTGTTCTAGAGATTTGTTTTATGTGTGAGGTAAATGACAAATCCTGGTCACAAATGACTCAGAGATTCCTTGAAGTACTACTGGGGGCAAGAGTTATGTTATCTAAAGTAGCAATATGGTTAGAAAACATGTTTCTTAGACTTTTAGGCCCAAATACAATAACTTCAGTTTTATCTGAGTTTCGAAGAAGGAAATTATACGTCATCCAGTCCCTTATGTCTTTTAAACATGCTTGTAGTTTGATTAATTTGTTTCATCAGGTTTCATAGATAGATATAACTGCATATCATCAGCGTAGCAGAGAAAATTTACAGTGTTTTCTAATAATGTTGCCAAGGGGAGACATATATAGAGTAAAGAGTATTGGTCCTAATACAGAGCCTTTATGAACTCCATAACTAACTTTTGCTCCATAACTAACTTTTGTGTATGTGGAAGATTCATCATTAACATGAACAAATTGAAATCTATCTGATAGTTATGATTTAAACTAATTTAGTGCAGTTCCTTTAATTCCAATAACATGTTTTAGTCTCTGTAATAATATTCTGTAATCAATGGTGTCAAATGCACCACTAATATCTAGGAGAACTAGTATAGAGACAGGTCCATTATCTGAAGCCAGAAGAAGATCGTTGGTGACTTTAATCAGTGCAGTTTCTGTGCTATGATGAACTGTAAATCCTGACTGAAATTCTTCAAACAAGTCGTTTCTGTGCAGGTGGTCACATAATTGCTTTGCAACTACTTTTTCAAGTATTTTAGAAATAAAGGGGAGATTGGATATTGGTCTGTAATTGGCTAAGACACCTGGATCCAGACAAGGTTTTTTAAGTAGAGGTTAGCTACCTTATAGGCCTTTGGTACATATCCTGTTTGTAAAGATAGATTAATGATATCTAATACGAACGTGTCTAATTAGGGTAGAGCGTCTTTGAGCAGTCTATCTGGAATAGGGTCTAGCAGACATGTTGGTTTTGATGCCATAATAGTTGACGTTAATTCAGCAAGGTCTATGGCACAAAGCAGTCTAAAAGGGACTGAGGACTTACTGATGATTCTAATTCTGTTGTATTTGTGGGGAGGGTCTGGTGAATTTTATTTTATTTCACAAAGCTCCACTTTCATTTAACTTTAAGTCAACTCCAACTCTACTCAAGTTTTTAATGAAAATCTACAAAATATTTTCCATGAGAAAAATGAAGCTGCCGTTAAATTGAAGAATCTGCTTGGATAAGCAGCGAAAAGTCTAGTTGACATGACTCAATCTTGGCCTGTTGATGGTCTTTTGCGTCATCCAGAGGGGCATGAATTACACCGATATCTGGATCAACACGCTTTTAACAACAACGTTTTACTGGACCTAACACCGACCTTCCCTTAACTCTGAGACACAAAACCAGGAGAAAGCTGGTGAGTTTTTCTGAAATAGCTGAAAATTATAATTAAAATGTAAAACAAGTAGAACATAAGCTGAATTGAAGCTGAACTGCTTAAAAATAGCTGAAAGTTTAAACAAATTTTAATTGTTTAAAAATTTGAACTAGAACTCTAACAATTGTCAAATCAGCAATGTTGTTATTATGAAACCACAAACTCATTTTAGCATTTGAATGCAAAAAATGTGAAAAAGAAAATCAGGCAGATTTTTGTTTTGTAAGTTTGTTTCCTGTGTGTGTGTGTGTGTGTGTGTGTGGGTGTGGGTGTGGGTGTGGTTGTGTGTTTCCATTGTAGTTGGAGTTCAACACAAACTCATTTTGGCATATAGATGAAAAAATTTTTGAACAAAACATCAAAACACCTGTCCTGTTATTTCCTGTCTTGTTATTTCCTGTCCTGTTATTTGTGTGTGTGTGTGTGTGTGTGTGTGTGTGTGTGTGTGTGTGTGTGTGTTAGCAGTAATAAGAAGTGTCAGTTAAAGCGACTGGATCAGCCTCAGAGCTCTGAGCTGTGTCTGTTAACAAGAGAAGGAATTTCTAATTTGCTTAGTTATTCACGTGATAACAAGAGTTAGCCTCGCAAAATTTGCAATAAGTGAAAAAGTATCAATCCTACGAAACAAAGGGAAAGTATATGAGTTTCAGAAGGCTTCACTGCACACGCTGATGTTATAATTATATGAAGGTACTCAAGAAATTAAGGCGTGGCGTGAGGAGACTTGATTTTCCTTGAGGAAGGATAACTGAAGGAAAGCAGAAAATGGAGCGAATAAAGTGATAACAGCAGAAGCACAAAAGCAAAAGTGCGTGTGATGTCACCCACTCTAGCAGACGCACTACACACTAATGGAGAAGATGAAAAATCTTCAAAAATTCCAAACTCACCATTAGTCCGAGCAATGCATAAAATGAATGTGGTCCAGAGAGCAGAAGCAGAGACGCGCATGTTGCACCTTCTGGTCCGAGACTCGGACAGAAATGTCGGACAGTGTCAGACTTCAGCACCCTGGTGCCACCCAGTTGGATGCTGTTTTAGTTCCTTTTTTCTGTTCTTTGTCTCTGTTTTTTCATCTGTAAAACACAGCTGCTTTCCTGTTTCTCTCGTTGCCTCCTTAATCATTAAGAGTGAACAGGAATATTCTGACACAAAGACCAGGACAGTCAGATGTGTTCGGTTCATTTCAATTACCTGAGAAATGCAAAGGTAGAGTGGGCGAGCTTAATATTTCCTTTTCAATGCCAATATTCACTATAGCTAAAACCTCTGCCAGGATGACGTTTATTTTTATTGTTTGTTTTGGTTATATTTATTTGTGTTTATTGTGTGGTTGTCTAAGCTTCTGGATAGCCTTATCCATCTGTGAATTTCTGCTCTAGTTAACAACAACCTGTATAGTATACAGGTTGTATATGCAGTTTTCTATTTACAGACGTGTATTTACGGGTGAGTATATACACGTCTGTAAATAGAAAACTGCATATTCCTGATTACTGTAGCAACCACTATATAGCCTTACCCATCTGTATATTTCTGCTCTAGTTAACAACAACATGTATGTTCATAGCATCTGTAAATGTGGTCCATAATTTCTTGTGTACATATTTTTCAAGGTAATTTATAACCTATATCCTGCTTAGACATAAACTGCTTTTTGGGGCCTTGTACATGTGTAATGACAAAGCTGAATCTAATTCTATGTATCAAAGCAAGGTTACGTTGTTGGCAGGATTCGAACCTGCGCGGGGAGACCCCAATGGATTTCTAGTCCATCGCCTTAACCACTCGGCCACAACAACTCTGCATGGTGGTTCCTAGGCCCCTAGGTGGGATTGTGACCAACTTATAGGACAGAGGAAAAGACAGCGGTTTGCAGAGAGAAATGTAGACATAGGCAGTAGCCATGTGGTGAGAGCTGTATTGTTAGCCAAAAGGTAGTCCTTCGAGCCGGAGTTGAACCAGCGACCTAAGGATTTCCTGTGAACAACCTACAGTCCTCCGCTCTACCAACTGAGCTATCGAAGGATGATGTGGCTTTTTCACTATAGCTCTTTCCTGCCTCTTTTCCAAGTCAAGACAGAGCTTGCCCTACTTTGCAGCCCCACCATTCAACTAAAATAATAAAAAAATAATAACGTCAAGACTATAGAGACACTTGACTGATAATTATGCAGCATCACTACGCTCAATACTCAACACTTTTGCCCCTCTTAAATGGTATGAGGTGTGTAGCTGGCTCAGATTGGGGAGCTAGCATGGGGACGATCCCTACTACATGAACTTAAAAATCTGGAAAGTCACCTAAAGATGTTGGATATGTTCCAGGGTTGATTGAAGACAGGCTTCAAACTGTATATCAAAACTATACTGCAATTTTTATAGACGGGTCCAAAAAACCAAATATGGGAAGAACAGGATACGCATTCACAGTTCCAGCTTTAAAGTTTGCATAGTAAAAGAAGAACATAGTAAAAGAAGAACATCTGATCGCCTTGCAGCAAACACAGTAGAACTGATAGCCATCACACCTGTAATAAAATAGGTGGTTGTTGTTTGCTCAGGCTCAAGTTCAGCGTTATTATCTCTAAAATCATTTTCATCCCAGAGTAGACAGGACATAATCAACAAAATATACAAACCAATTTACGGTTAAATTTATGTTGGTTCCAGATCAGAGGGAAATTCAAAGAAATGAAATGACTCTTTAGCAAAAGAGGCTGTAAAGGAGGGGAATGTCATGGAAGTTTCTCTTAGCAGAACTGAAGAAAAGAACAATGGGTAACATTATCATTAGAGACTCTGAAAATGATGAAGCGCGAAAAGGCCGTTGGTCCTGATGACGTACCTGTGGAGGTATAGAAGTGTCTAGGAGAGACAACTGTGAAGTTTCTGACAAGTCTAGTGAGAGTGAGAAGATGCCTGAGGAATGGAGGAGAAGCGTTTTAGTACCGATCTTTAAGGACAAGGGTGACACGCAGAACTTCAGCAAATACACACTGTCAAACACAAAGGTGTTTTGTCAGAATGGGAGGAGAGGAACGCTGTGGAAAACACTTTCAAGCTGGTTTTAAAATCAGAGGGATCAGCCTGCAGTGCACAAAGAGAGAACAATGATGGATGCTTTGCCGAGAATGCCACTTGAGTTGGCGTCACTGATTGAGCAGCTTCCACCTGACGCCATTGCTGCATGATTCAAAGAGAAGATGCCTGAGGAATGGAGGGAAGCGTTTTAGTACCGATCTTTAACAACAAGGGTGACACGCAGAACTTCAGCAAATACAAGGGATAAAGCTGATGAAAGAGTAGTGGAGGCCAGGCTTAGGAAGGAGGTGGAGATTTGGGAGCAGCAGTATGGTTTCATGCGCTGTGGAAAGCACCACTTACAGAGAGCTGGTTTTAAAAGACAGAGGAGTTCAGAGGTGGGTGGGACTACAGTGGCAGAGAGTGCACAAAGAGAGAACTTGTTTGCATGATGGTGTTTGCTGAGATGCTGATGGACAGGTTGACAGATGAGGTCAGACAGAAATCTCCCTGGACAATGATGTTTGCAGATGACATTGTGATTTGCAGTGAGAGTACAGAGCAGGTGGAGGAACAGCTGGAGAGGTGGAGGTTTGCTCTGGAAAGAAGAGGCATGAAAGTCAGTCGTAGTAAGACAGAATACATGAGAGGATCCAGGTAGAAGTGTGAGGTTACAGGGGATGAAGTGAAGAAGGTGCAGGAGTTTAAGTACTTGGGGTCAACAGGTCAGTGTGACGGGGAGTGTGGAAAAGAGGTGAAGAGGCGAGTGCAGGCGGGTTGGAATGGGTGGAGGAAAGTGTCAGGAGTGTTGTGTGACAGAAGAGTGTCAGCAAGACTCAAAGGAAAGGTGTACAGGACAGTGGTGAGACCAGCTCTGCTCTATGGGTTAGAGACAGTAGCAGTGAGAAAGAGACAAGAGGCAGAGATGGAAGCAGCAGAGATGAAGATGTTGAGGTTCTCCTTAGGAGTCACAAGGTTGGACAGATTAAAGAATGAGCACATCAGAGGGACAGCACACGTTGCCTGTGTTAGCAACAAAGTCAGAGAGGCCAGACTGAGATGGTTTGGGCATGTGCAGAGGAGGGATAGTGAATATATTGGTAGAAGGATGTTGGAGATGGAGCTGCCAGGCAAGAGGGCGAGAGGACGACCAAGGAGGAGATATATGGATGTTCTAACAGAGGACATGAGGTTAGCTGGTGTCAGAGAGGAAGACGCCCAAGAAGGTGGAAAAGGATGATTCACTGTGGCGACCCCTAATGGGAAAAGCCCAAAGAGAAGTAGTAGTAGTAGGTAAGCTGCAATCTGAAAAAAACATGGTTTACCACAAAAAAAGTCACAATGTCCAAAATGCACAGCAGAGAGAGAAATTAATAAGACATTGGAGTACAAGGAACAGAGAAGTGTAATTTTAAGCATATGCTTATTGAATTATAGTAAGTTGATAGAGTTCTTAAGAGAAGCAGGATTGACAAATAGACTTTTGTTGTGTGTTTCTTTATTATTATTAAAAACTACTAATGAAAATTCCTCTGGTCCATACAGCAGCAACCGCCATTCAATAAAAGGAAGAGTTCAACAAATGACCTTCTGGATTCTGTCTGCTCTCTACGTGTTCTGAATTTAGCCTCAAAAAATACTTATTTTTCCAACATTATGCTGCTTTGTTTTAACATGGCAGGGCAGAGACGTGGTGAACTTAGTTTGCACCAGTCCAGATCGGATCAGGCTAAAGTTTTACAACGCAACAAAAGCACAAACCAAATTTCTGTGTAAATCACGGGAGTCGTTAGGAAGGGGGGGAGGGTTAGGACGATTCTAAGGGCACACAAACTTTTTTAATAATAAAATTATTAGCAGTAATATATGAGATATCATAAATGTATCTATGAAATAATTACAAATAAGACTGAATTTCTGCTTATTTCTGCCTCGCCAGTCAAATTACACCCCTCCTCCCATTTAGCGCATGGTTCGGTCCGTCCACCTGGATCCTCTCTGCTTCCTCTTTGTGGAAAAGAGGCTCACGCCATCCCATCCATGTTAACGGGATGGCCGTTGAGCCTGTTTCATCCTTCAAGTTCCTGGGTACCCACATCTCGGAGGACCTGTCCTGGACCACCAACACCTCCAGCCTAATCAAGAAGGCTCACCAGCGCCTCTTCTTCTTGAGAACACTCAAGAAAAACCATCTTCCTTCGGCTACGCTGGTGAACATCTACCGCTGCACAATAGAGAGCATCCTACCCAACTGTGTCACAGTCTGGTATGGAAGCTGCTCTGCAGCGGGTAGTGAAAACTGCCCAACGACACGGGGACTCCACTTCCAGCCATTGAGGACATACAAAGAAACACTGTCTGCGTCGAGCTCGCAGTATTCTTAAGGACTCCTCTCACCCCGCCCACAGACTGTTTTCTCTCCTGCCTTCAGGCAGGCGCTTCAGATTTCCCCGGACACGAACCACCAGACTGAGGAACAGCTTTTTTCCTAGAGCTGTCTCCTTATTGAACTCTGCCCCCCACTGACTTCACTGACCTCTTTGCCACAATCATACACCCCGACATTCTCCCGATAACCACTGCACTATTCAATATTGCACATACTCATTGCACTAGCCTGTATATACTCACCTGTAAATACACGTCTGTAAATAGAAAACTGCATATTCCTGATTACTGTAGCAACCACTATATAGCCTTACCCATCTGTATATTTCTGCTCTAGTTAACAACAACATGTATAGTATGTTCATAACATCTGTAAATGTGGTCCATAATTTCTTGTGTACATATTTTCTCGAGGTAATTTATAACCTATATCCTGCTTAGACATAAATTGCATTTTGGGGCCTTGTACATGTGTAATGACAATAAAGCTGATTCTAATACTATGTATCAAAGCAAGGTTACGTTGTTGGCAGGATTCGAACCTGCGCGGGGAGACCCCAATGGATTTCTAGTCCATCGCCTTAACCACTCGGCCACAACAACTCTGCATGGTGGTTCCTAGGCCCCTAGGTGGGATTGTGACCAACTTATAGGACAGAGGAAAAGACAGCGGTTTGCAGAGAGAAATGTAGACATAGGCAGTAGCCATGTGGTGAGAGCTGTATTGTTAGCCAAAAGGTAGTCCTTCGAGCCGGAGTTGAACCAGCGACCTAAGGATTGCCTGTGAACAACCTACAGTCCTCCGCTCTACCAACTGAGCTATCGAAGGGTGATGTGACTCTTTCACTATAGATTTTTCCTATAGAGACACATGACTGATTATTATGCAGATGAGAGGAGCATGACGGTGGTGAGATGTGCCGTAGGTCAGACAGAGGAGTTCAAGGTGGAGGTGGGACTACACCAAGGATCGGCTTTGAGTCCCTTCTTGTTTGCTATGCTGATGGACAGGTTGACAGATGAGGTCAGACAGAAATCTCCCTGGACAATGATGTTTTCTAACACCATCATTAAGTTTGCAGATGATACAACAGTGATCGGTCTCATCGACAACAACGATGAGACTGCCTACAGGAGGAGGTCCAGCATCCAGGAGGTAAATAGAAAACTGCATATTATATTCATATCTACTTGCATATTCCTGATTACTATAGCAACCACTATATAGCCTTATCCATCTGTGAATTTCTGCTCTAGTTAACAACAACCTGTATAGTATGTTCATAGCATATGTAAATATGATCCATAATTTCTTGTGTACATATTTTCTCGAGGTAATTTATAACCTATATCCTGCACTTGCTGCTTATTGCACTTCTGGTTAGACATAAACTGCATTTCGTTGCCTTGTACTTGTACATGTGTAATGACAACAAAGTTGAATCTAATCTAATATACAATGGCCATGAATGTCATTGTAAGAGCTTGACCTGTTCAAGTCCTTTTTGTCCAGTGGACGGCCTAGTAGAGCAAATGAAGCCTCGTGGAGCTTTGCAGCACAGAAGGAACAACAGCTGTCCTCTCAGCTCTGTCAGGAGGAAAACCTCATGCGGACTTGAACGGACAGAGGACACGTGGCACTCTAAAACACACTGGGCTCTAAGAGAACACATTTCTTCATGTGAGGGGACTAGTAGTTGGATTTAAAAGCAAAATGACAAACTTCACGTCATCTGAGAAAAGCTGATTCTCTGATGAGAGATATGAACGTGGCTGATGCGTCAGTCTGTCAGCTCACGGCTTCCAGGCTGAAACACCTTGTGTGAAGTTAAAAGTGTTGGTTGGAAGATAAACCGCCTCAGTTGTTACAATGTGGCTGCAACTTCTAAGATAATACACGTTTATTACACTATTGTTTCTCATGGTTGAATATAAATGAAGATATTGTGAACATATGTCTCCCACTTATTCTTGGGATTAAGATTAATATTAATTGATAAATATTAAAGCTGATTTTAACAATCACTGAACAGAAAGGTGTAAATGCAAAGTTCAGTACATGTAAAAAAGTTCATCAGACAAAATGATAAATGCTGAAAAGAAACAACTAATCATTTTAGTCACATTTAAAAATGTTCATGTCCATTATATTAGTGCCATCACGTATCACGCTGCTGCCGCAGGGCCCAGCAGTACAATTGCTAGAAATTAACATCTGAAAAGTTCATAAAAAGGCTGTTCATGAGTTTTTCCCTAATACTTGTAAATAACTAGGGATTAATGCTACTAAGACACAGACACAAGCATTGTTTATTTGGCATTAATTTTAAAAAAGACACTCCTCCCAAAGGGCTTAAACTCTCCTGAGATGAGGCTGAACATGCCACTTTGCACCACCTGGTGGCCCTTTGGATCTGCAAGCCTGGATATGGCAAAAACATCTATGGTGATTGTTTAAGAAAAGTTACAGCAAAAAAAAAAAAAAAAAAAAAAACAAACAATTGTGCAAATGTTTGCATTCCCTTAATAAATTAAAATTAACTTTTTGATGAAGAAACATTTATACTAGCTGAATTCACATTAACTATTATGTTGATGAAGATACGTGTTAGTGTTTATCGGACTCACCCCAACCGGTCAAGGCAGATGTCCGTCCACCCTGAGCCTGGTTCTGCTGGAGGTTTCTTTTGTTAGAGGGAGTTTTTCCTCTCCACTGTTTATAGCTGCTCAAGGGGGATTTGTTGGGTTTTCTCTACATGTCTGTTTATTATGTAAAGTGCCTTGAGATGATGTAATTTGGTGCCATATGAATAAAGTTGAATTGAATAAAAGAGGAATTGTTGAAGGTTCCAAAATTATTTCGAACCCCAATTAACCATCAGGCACATTTAACATGTCATAACCGGTAAAAGTAGCAAATACTGAATGAACACAAACGCTTCATTTAAAGGAATGCTTTATTGATATCCAAACATATACAACAAAACCAAAAATGTTTGAATTAATTCATCGTAGTTTTCTAAATCTGATCCCTTTTAATAATACATATCACCTAGTCCCAGTCCCAATAAAGCTATAGATACTCAACTGTCTTCCAGCTTCTGTCTGGCTCTGAACAGGCTTTGCACGTGCTGCATTTCCCATCGGCAACCACCAAAACAAAAAGTACGTCGTCACTTCCCATCCACCAGCCGCCCCCAAACTGACTGCAGTTTGAAACAGGTAACAGCTACGCTGGAAAATTACATCTCCAAGCACTTTATTCAGTCTTCAAACTACTTTTCTCTACTACATTTCTCCACTTTTTAAAGATATAATTTCAGGCATCAATTCTAAAGCAAAAAGACTTACTATTTCTTGTAGTGTGCATCTGTGTTTTCATTTTTGCAAAGCAGAAAGTCAGAAATTCAGAGGCAAAATTGGAAATTTTGTAAGAGATTTAAATATTGGCAACTTGTTTTTAACTGATGACAAATGAACTGTACAAGTAACAAATGTTGTAACATCCACCTCTTCCAACAGGAGGAAAAGAAATCAAACAAGACGTCGTCTAACAGGAACATAACTACCAAAATAATCAACACAAAGTTATGATACACTGGCAACAGTTTTGTAGATTGATGGCAAGGTATTTTTAAGCTGAGCATTTCATTTCTTCTTTGTCGATAGTGGCCCAACTCACCTACAGCCATTTCTACTTTTTCTGGGCTTCTTCTGTAACATTTTGGCTTAAACCACGACATGGAACTAAATGTTAGGAATAATAGCAGCTTCTAATGCCTCGGTAATATTGTCGTCTACCTGACAGCAACTGCTGATGGTTGAAATTCTGGGGCTATGCATGGAAGTTACTCCAGAATACAAGAGCAACATTTGGGGGCAATATTTTGAAGTTGCAATTGAGCTGCAAACATTATTTGCAACACTGAAATATATTCAGTGGTTTAAGAACTTCTACATTATCAAGAGCTCTAGATTCACCAACAGGAAAAAAAATATCAGATTGTTTTTGCTACAAATATAATACTCCTATTACTAAATTTCATAACGACCAGGGACAACGCTGGCCCTTGTATCAGCAACTTCAGGGCTACAGAAGACAAGTTTGAGGACTTAAGTGCTGCACAAAGTTATGCTTTCGAGTTTCTGAGCCCACGTGGTCATGGGGCTTCTGTTCAACTACAACAACCCTAAACCAAAGTGGTTTTGAGTTGGTTTGGCCTCATGTTGCATGTGCGAGGGCATTTAATGTGTCGACAGGAGTGCTTGTCTGTGTTCACGTGGACATGTGTAAGGAGCTGTTGGCAAAACCTCTGCTACAGCAGCAGATTTTTTCATAGTACATTTTGTGGCTCTCCAGACAAAGGTCTTCCCTCAATTAAACTTTGAAAGGAACATAAGAAAACATTTTCCCCATCTACTAACTGGAGTAAAACAACAGGCTAACTATTTAGAGCGTGTAAGGCCTGCAGAGAAGCACTACATTCACCAGGTAGTGTACACACCAAAGCATCATCATCATCATCATCTCGCATTGAGTTCCATGTGTAACCAAAGAGAAAGTGATCAGCAGACAAACCAGGGTAAAAAGAAAAAAAAAACTGCACAACAAAGTGCTTTCACACACCTTTACCCTGAAAAGCACGGAGTTTGTAACTTGCAAATGGTGACGTGAACAGGCTGCAGTCAAACGTGCTTCCAGTTTATCGAAAAATAATAACTAGTTCAGCTGTGAACTCCTCCATTACCTGGTCTGACTGGACTAACGCCCAGTCTGGGAAAAACAACACAACTGCGGAAGCTTAATAAGTCAGTTTCACTAACACGGAAACATTTTAGGATCACAAAACTAAAATCCCAGACGGACAATAAGCCACATCTGTGAAACTGACCCACCACAGTGCTTTCTTTCTCATTAGACTCCCCTGCTGTTCTCAAACCTCTCTACATTATTACTACCAGTTGGCAGCATCAATCACAATATAATTACTCATATCTATATATATTTATACATATTGATAAGTTATGTAAAAACATTATGCAAAGCAGTGTAAAATAGTTTTTAATACAAAATGGAGTAATTTCTTTTTTTTTCTCCTGTTTTTACATCCTGGGGTGTTGCACAAGACCTTGGTCGTCTTTGCACGATTGCTATGGTACAACTGAGATGATGTATGCTCATGCATGTAGCAGTAGTAGGTCAAGTAAGGGTGAGCTGTGCTGGATCCTGCCGCCCCAAGTCGACCCACTAACCTGTGTCCACACAGCTGGGCAGTGCAGAGCAGTGAAGCAGACTGGGTACAGGTCGGAAAAAAACTGGTGGTACTGTGGCGACACTGTCAGGCGTTCACAGTGTGAAGGCATGATTTACAGTAAATAATAGCCAGGAATCGTAGGTTAAAGCAGCACATCAACCTGTGCCTGTATCATCCTCCACCACACTCAGTCTGCAGATACCGGTCCCTAAACTGAGCTGGAGCCCAAACGTACGCTCACTTAGTTTTGATGATTCATTTCAGCATTATCCCCGGAAAGTTCACGGAATGAAAGATGACCTGTCTGATTTAATTTAGTAACTCTATGTAATTTTAGCCAGGTGACTCGCTGGAAAATTAAACCTGTTTGAAAAAGACTCTGTAAAGTGCAGCAGCTTTGAGGGTCTACCTCTTGTGGAGCGAGAATCTAACTAGGGAGGAAGTGGAAGCAGGCAGGTAGTGATGTAACGAAGCAAGGGGTTTGAGATTTAGACATCAACAAAAAACATTCCTCAACAGCACAGAGGAAGCATGGAGGCCGCGGGAACAGCAGAAGTCCTCCACTTCCACCTCTGTTAACAAAACTTAGGGCAACGTGAGTAATGGCAAGTTGGCGAAGTGGAGGGCCAGAGATCAGGGCTGACTCTGCAATGTCGAGGTGGTAACAGTACAGTCTCAGGTCGTGAGGAAGGTGGCAGCAAGGAGGAGGTAGGAGGTGGGGTGGGTTCAGAAAGGTGGGTTCTTCTGAGTGGGGGTGGTATCAGTTGGGGAGCTGGGGGCCTCCCCGTTCTCTTTGGGGCCAACAACCTTGTACTGAGAGAGAGACAGAGAGAGAGAGAGACAAAGACAAAGAGACAGAGACAGAGAGAGAGACAGAGAGAGAGAGAGAGATTATTTGTAAATACTTTATTTGCAAGTTCTTAAAAACAAAAGAACAAATAAAATCATCGAAGCAGCTTTAGTCTAAAAAAGTATCACATTCAAAATCCTTAACCCCATAATTTTTTTGTTTGTTGACTGTGTTTTGAAAAGTGAGTGAAGTCTTTAGATTTCATCATTCCTGAGCCAGTGTACATTGTTACAGCCTAAATCTAATGATAAACCCTTAAAATCAAACTTATTAACATTCCACTCATATTTAAACACACCTTTTAACACACAATATTCATCTAAACAAGCGTCCTCTTGTTTCCATATATGTATATTTACCTACTTATTTAAAGAGATGAAGAAAAAACCTGAATCCCTGAATGGACGGGCCTCACAGCATGAATTTTGTTATGGCTTACCTTTAGGTTCCCCATTTTATCCTCAAATGACTTGAAGGTTGCAGAGTTCCTAAAGAACAAACACAAAGTTACATTCACAATCACAGGCTTTGACCAAGTTATACAGACTAATCAGCTTTTTCAGGCGGTCCGGGGACAGAGTTGACATGCACTTAAGAATCCTGCTTACTGGAAATTCATATATACATGCAGCAGACTAATAACGTGATTTCTCGTTCACAGGCTTTAACTATGACAGGAAACCATTAGCTCGACAGCAGGTTAACCATAAACTGCAGGTGGAACGGAAAACTGAAAATGAAAAAGAAACATCTCAACCTCAAAACAAACACAATTCAACTCCTTGTCCTCTGTCTGTTCATATTTCCACTGTATTTAGCTAAAAGCAGCATGCTGGTTTAGAGATGTCTTCAGTGATTAGAAATATGTCAAGTGGTAAAGTTTTTATTCTACTTGTTGAAAAGCCATTTGAACAGGTGGCACCAAAGTTTAGTGTCTTATCTCACCATTAACCTATAAACAACATGTACATACAACGAGTAAGAGTCCGGCAGAGCTGAAGCTGTCATGATAAAGGAGAGTGAACAGGTGTGTGTGTTACTTTACCTCATGGCCGGCATACTTATCGAGTGGCGAATGGAATAGTTGCTACTTTGTAAGCATTAGAGAGGAGACAGAAAGGTGCAAGTGTTAAAAGGCAAGCAGAGCACACACACACACACACACACACACACACACACACACACACACACACACACACACACACACACACACACAGAAATGAGTTACCCATTCCACGAGTGTTAGGCTTGTTTGTCTTGTAGTAATACAGCATTATGCAGCGATAGGACCAAGACGTGCAGTTAACTGGTAGCTAGTACATGGTGCAAACTATTATAACTGCCACACATTTCTTACAATTACAATAAATATCCCAAACTTCTATATGCTGAAAGGAAAACAATGAAGCAATTTTCACAAATAGACGAGGAAGGAATTATCAATCACAAGAACTGCAGAGCCTAATTTGTATTCTGTATAACTAATTCCATGTCACACGATTGTCCGTGTACTAAAGTCTTTATTGTTATGAAAGTACATGTGAGTCTTACCTAAAGGAATTAGAGAAAGGTAGAGCTCTGCAGGTCAAACCAAGGCAGCAATTAAAGAAGGAAAAAAATGGAAAGAGAAATGAGGAAAAAGCAGCAACATCAGTAAACAAAATTCAAAACAATCCACAAGGACAACATAGAGCTCACACACAACCATGTTATCAGCAGGGAAGCAGGGAAAAAAGGACAAGGACGTTTGGTGTGCAGCCGAGGAAAACTGTGCAGCACATGGAAAGTGAGGGCAACATTAGGCTAAAACACAACATATGAATGATTCAACCATGCAGAGATATTCCTGGGGAATAATAATAATAAATACACTGATTATGACGATGATGGTTAATCTAGGGTAGAATTGAATTAAGCACCTATTTGAGAATTTACATGAATCAATCTGAATCATTGCAGGTCTACATTTTTTTTTACTTCCAGACTTGATCTAAAGTTTGTCTTAATAAAGATAGAAGATAAATATGCAGTATTTCCTCCTTAAAATATCCACATCATGCTAATTATGTCCACCAAGAGAGCATCATTTGGAAGACTTAGCAAACGAATAAACGCAGAGACAAGTGTCTTTAAAAGTGTGAAATAGTTGTATCTTCAAGAGCTTTAGAATAACTGGGAGTGAAGCTGCTGATCGTGTCCAGCAATTTACACCACTCATGGGACCACTGAGCTGAAGACACTTGATTTTTGGTTGGGGGATTTTCCCAGGAGCTCAGAACTTAAATCCAGCTCACAAGATGACAGACTTTTCAGGCCTAATGTTGCTGCCCGAAGAAAGAACAGAGGTTTGAATTCTTTAATTTTATTTTCATCAACAGCACAGAAACAACAGCCACAACATGACAGGCACAATGAACAGATAACGTTCACATGTGTTTCCTCCGTCCTTTCCAGGTGTTTGACCTGCAGATGACAAACAGATGTGAGATGTCAGCACAGACCAAAAATTCAACAACAGCACAGCTGAAGAAATATGTGCGTATTAAAGACCCACCATGTGCTGACTGCTACTGTCTCATGGGTATAGACCACTCACACTAATGTGTATTTACAAAAGGTGTCAAAAATGTGATGTTTATAAAATGAAATGTCTAAATTTAAATATACGATTTCATTGGGATCTATTAGAGTTCTTGTGACAATGTTAAGCGACTTGAGATGGAAAAACAAACGTGTCTCGCTTTGAAAGATTTTGTGGGAGCAATAAGTTAGATCTCTCCAATGGACTGTAGCTGAGCGGATGTCTCCCACGAGGCTCCGCTATGTTGAAGTCAAGGTTTAAATTATCGTTGTCAGCCAACGAGGCATTTTAATAAATGTCTCTTGCCTATGTTCAAACTAAGTGCCTTTATCTTTCTTTGTACTGTTGTGTACGTGCTAGGTATTGTGTAGTTTGCTAATGCACTTTGTACTGTTTATTCAAAAATATAGTTCTCACAGTTCCACTCACATATCATCAACCAGAAACAGCTTCAACACAGAAACACTCACCTGAGTCTGTCACTGTCAGGTTGGTGGCGTTGATAAGCTGAGGTACAGGTTGTCCACTGCCTCCTGGGTTGATGATGGTGGTCCAACACTCATATGTTCCAGTGTCGTTGATGGTGACGTTCTGCAGAATCACAGAGATGTCTCCGTCCATTTGTGGATCCACCAGCTTCACTCGTCCACGAAATGATGGATGCTGGAAGTTGTTGTAGGATTTGCCTTCACGGTAGAAGAAGACGTAATCTCCTGACTTCAGGTCAGTTTTGGTCCACTCTATCAGTCCGATGGCAGCTCCTCTTGGAGCCTGACACTGGAGGAGGACGTCTTCTCCAGTCATCGCTTTCACTTGAGCTTGGGAAAAATACGCACAGGATTGTTTCTAACTAACTAAAGCCACATGTAGATACAATGAAAAATACTGAAAAAGTTAAACAATTTGGAATGTGCATATTTATCTTTGGAATTAGCCTTCATGTTTAGGAATTTACAACATGGTCATCTCAGGGCACTCTACATAATAAAGTGAAGACTATACAAACATTTAAAGAAAACCCAACAAATCCCCCTTGAGCAAGCCATAGGCAACAGTGGAGAGGAAAAACTCCCTTTAACAGAAGAAAAAGAACCAGCCATCATCCTTGACCGGTTGGGCAGAGTGGAAAGTGGAGAGAAAAGAACAGAGCAACAAAAGCAACAACAAAACATTGAGCAGGTTAGTAGGACCAGTAGCTGCACACTGGAGGACACACAGCGCCAAATCCGGGGACACCTGAAGACAGGGAGAGAGAGAGGGGGAAAGACGACTACGGGAAAAAGAAGACACAGAGTTAATGTCCTACAGTGGTGACATTATAGATGTGGGGTGAGAGGAGAGAATGAAGAGAAGAGGAAAGTGCCACAGTGCAGAGTCCCCCAGCAGTCTAAGACTATAGCAGCATGACTATAAGCAACTATAAGCTTTATCAAAAAGGAAGGTTTTGAGCCTAGTCTTAAAAGTAGAGAGGGTGTCTGCTTCCCGAAACTGGACTGGGAGCTGGTTCCACAGGAGAGGAGCTTGATAGCTAAAGGCTCTGCCTCCCATTCTATTTTTGGAAATTCTGGGAACCACAAGTAGGCCTGCATTTTGGGACCGAAGTGGTCTAGTAGGATGATCTGGTACTAGGAGATCTTTTAAATATGATGGGGCTTGACCGTTTAAAGATTTATAGGTAAGAAGAAGGGTTTTAAATTCTATTCTACATTTAATTGGAACCCAATGGAGAAAAGCTAATGAAGGTGAAATATGATCTCTCTTACCAATCCCAGTCAGTAATCTTGCTGCAGCATTTTGGATTAATTGGAGGCTTTTTAGAGAGTTACTGGGGCAGCCTGAAAGTAGAGAATTACAGTAGTCCAATCTAGAAATAACGAATGCATGAACCAGTTTTTCAGCATCGCTTTGAGACAGGATGCTCCTAATTTTGGCAATGTTTCTTAGGTGGAAGAAGGCTGTTCTACAGATTTGTTTTATGTGTGAGGTAAATGACAAATCCTGGTCACAAATGACTCAGAGATTCCTTGAAGTCCTACTGGGGGCAAGAGTTATGTCGTCTAAAGTAGCAATATGGTTAGAAAACATGTTTCTTAGACTTTTAGGCCCAAATACAATAACTTCAGTTTTATCTGAGTTTCGAAGAAGGAAATTATACGTCATCCAGTCCCTTATGTCTTTTAAACATGCTTGTAGTTTGATTAATTTGTTTCATCGGGTTTCATAGATAGATATAACTGCATATCATCAGCGTAGCAGAGAAAATTTACAGTGTTTTCTAATAATGTTGCCAAGGGGAGACATATATAGAGTAAAGAGTATTGGTCCTAATACAGAGCCTTTATGAACTCCATAACTAACTTTTGTGTATGTGGAAGATTCATCATTAACATGAACAAATTGAAATCTATCTGATAGTTATGATTTAAACTAATTTAGTGCTGTTCCTTTAATTCCAATAACATGTTTTAGTCTCTGTAATAATATTCTGTAATCAATGGTGTCAAATGCACCACTAATATCTAGCAGAACTAGTATAGAGACAGGTCCGTTATCTGAAGCCAGAAGAAGATCGTTGGTGACTTTAATCAGTGCAGTTTCTGTGCTATGATGAACTCTAAATCCTGACTGAAATTCTTCAAACAAGTCGTTTCTGTGCAGGTGGTCACATAATTGCTTTGCAACTACTTTTTCAAGTATTTTAGAAATAAAGGGGAGATTGGATATTGGTCTGTAATTGTCTAAAACACCTGGATCCAGACAAGGTTTCTTAAGTAGAGGTTTGATTACAGCTACCTTATAGGCCTTTGGTACATATCCTGTTTGTAAAGATAGATAATGATATCTAATACGAACGTGTCTAATTAGGGTAGAGCGTCTTTGAGCAGTCTAACTGGAATAGGGTCTAGCAGACATGTTGGTTTTGATGCCATAATAGTTGACGTTAATTCAGCAAGGTCTATGGGCACAAAGCAGTCTAAAAGGGACTGAGGACTTACTGATGATTCTAATTCTGTTGTATTTGTGGGGAGGGTCTGGTGAATATGTTTTATTTCACAAAGCTCCACTTTCACTTTAACTTTAAGTCAACTCCAACTCTACTCAAGTTTTTAATGAAAATCTACAAAATATTTTCCATGAGAAAAATGAAGCTGCTGTTAAATTGAAGAATCTGCTTGGATAAGCAGCGAAAAGTCTAGTTGACATGACTCAATCTTGGCCTGTTGATGGTCTTTTGCGTCATCCAGAGGGGCATGAATTACACCGATATCTGGATCAACACGCTTTTAACAACAACGTTTTACTGGACCTAACACCGACCTTCCCTTAACTCTGAGACACAAAACCAGGAGAAAGCTGGTGAGTTTTTCTGAAATAGCTGAAAATTATAATTAAAATGTAAAACAAGTAGAACATAAGCTGAATTGAAGCTGAACTGCTTAAAAATAGCTGAAAGTTTAAACAAATTTTAATTGTTTAAAAATTTGAACTAGAATTCTAACAATTGTCAAATCAGCAATGTTGTTATTATGAAACCACAAACTCATTTTAGCATTTGAATGCAAAAAATGTGAAAAAGAAAATCAGGCAGATTTTTGTTTTGTAACTTTGTTTCCTGTGTGTGTGTGTGTGTGTGGGTGTGGGTGTGGGTGTGGTTGTGGGTGTGGTTGTGTGTTTCCATTGTAGTTGGAGTTCAACACAAACTCATTTTGGCATATAGATGAAAACATTTTTGAACAAAACATCAGAAACACCTGTCCTGTTATTTCCTGTCCTGTTATTTCCTGTCCTGTTATTTCCTGTCTGTGTGTGTGTGTGTGTGTGTGTGTGTGTGTGTGTTAGCAGTAATAAGAAGTGTCAGTTAAAGCGACTGGATCAGCCTCAGAGCTCTGAGCTGTGTCTGTTAACA
Source organism: Channa striata (assembly GCA_033026295.1). Lineage (NCBI taxonomy): Eukaryota > Metazoa > Chordata > Actinopteri > Anabantiformes > Channidae > Channa > Channa striata. The sequence goes on from CM065172.1 coordinate 24,925,897, forward strand.
AGAGAAGGAATTTCTAATTTGCTTAGTTATTCACGTGATAACAAGAGTTAGCCTTGAAAAATTTGCAATAAGTGAAAAAGTATCAATCCTACGAAACAAAGGGAAAGTATATGAGTTTCAGAAGGCTTCACTGCACACGCTGATGTTATAATTATATGAAGGTACTGAAGAAATTAAGGCGTGGCGTGAGGAGACTTGTTTTTCCTTGAGGAAGGATAACTGAAGGAAAGCAGAAAATGGAGCGAATAAAGTGATAACAGCAGAAGCACAAAAGCAAAAGTGCGTGTGATGTCACCCACTCTAGCAGACGCACTACACACTAATGGAGAAGATGAAAAATCTTCAAAAATTCCAAAAACTCACCATTAGTCCGAGCAATGCATAAAATGAATGTGGTCCAGAGAGCAGAAGCAGAGACGCGCATGTTGCACCTTCTGGTCCGAGACTCGGACAGAAATGTCGGACAGTGTCAGACTTCAGTCACCCTGGTGCCACCCAGTTGGATGCTGTTTTAGTTCCTTTTTTCTGTTCTTTGTCTCTGTTTTTTCATCTGTAAAACACAGCTGCTTTCCTGTTTCTCTCGTTGCCTCCTTAATCATTAAGAGTGAACAGGAATATTCTGACACAAAGACCAGGACAGTCAGATGTGGTCGGTTCGTTTCAATTACCTGAGAAATGCAAAGGTAGAGTGGGCGAGCTTAATATTTCCTTCTCAATGCCAATATTCACTATAGCTAAAACCTCTGCCAGGATGACGTTTATTTTTATTGTTTGTTTTGGTTATATTTATTTGTGTTTATTGTGTGGTTGTCTAAGCTTCTGGATAGCCTTATCCATCTGTGAATTTCTGCTCTAGTTAACAACAACCTGTATAGTATACAGGTTGTATATGCAGTTTTCTATTTACAGACGTGTATTTACGGGTGAGTATATACACGTCTGTAAATAGAAAACTCGCCACAAACAACTCTATGGCGGTTCCTATACTCACCTGTAAATACACGTCTGTAAATAGAAAACTGCATATTCCTGATTACTGTAGCAAACACTATATAGCCTTACCCATCTGTATATTTCTGCTCTAGTTAACAACAACATGTATAGTATGTTCATAGCATCTGTAAATATGATCCATAATTTCTTGTGTACATATTTTCTCGAGGTAATTTATAACCTATATCCTGCTTAGACATAAACTGCATTTCGGGGCCTTGTACATGTGTAATGACAATAAAGTTGAATCTAATACTATGTATCAAAGCAAGGTTACGTTGTTGGCAGGATTCGAACCCTGCGGGGAGACCCCAATGGATTTCTAGTCCATCGCCTTAACCACTCGGCCACAACAACTCTGCATGGTGGTTCCTAGGCCCCTAGGTGGGATTGTGACCAACTTATAGGACAGAGGAAAAGACAGCGGTTTGCAGAGAGAAATGTAGACATAGGCAGTAGCCATGTGGTGAGAGCTGTATTGTTAGCCAAAAGGTAGTCCTTCGAGCCGGAGTTGAACCAGCGACCTAAGGATTGCCTGTGAACAACCTACAGTCCTCCACTCTACCAACTGAGCTATCGAAGGATGATGTGGCTCTTTCACTATAGCTTTTTCCTGCCTCTTTTCCAAGTCAAGACAGAGCTTGCCCTACTTTGCAGCCCTAAAATAATAAAAAAAATAATAACGTCAGGACTATAGAGACACATGACTGATAATTATGCAGCATCACTACGCTCAATACTCAACACTTTTGCCCCTCTTAAATGGTATGAGGTGTGTAGCTGGCTCAGATTGGGGAGCTAGCATGGGGACGATCCCTACTACATGAACTTAAAAATCTGGAAAGTCACCTAAAGATGTTGGATATGTTCCAGGGTTGATTGAAGACAGGCTTCAAACTGTATATCAAAACTATACTGCAATTTTTATAGACGGGTCCAAAAAACCAAATATGGGAAGAACAGGATACGCATTCACAGTTCCAGCTTTAAAGTTTGCATAGTAAAAGAAGAACATAGTAAAAGAAGAACATCTGATCGCCTTGCAGCAAACACAGTAGAACTGATAGCCATCACACCTGTAATAAAATAGGTGGTTGTTGTTTGCTCAGGCTCAAGTTCAGCGTTATTATCTCTAAAATCATTTTCATCCCAGAGTAGACAGGACATAATCAACAAAATATACAAAGCAATTTACGGTTACATTTATGTTGGTTCCAGATCAGAGGGAAATTCAAAGAAATGAAATGACTCTTTAGCAAAAGAGGCTGTAAAGGGGGGAATGTCATGGAAGTTTCTCTTAGCAGAACTGAAGAAAAGAACAATGGGTAACATTATCATTAGAGACTCTGAAAAGTATCAAGAGCGAAAAGGCCGTTGGTCCTGATGACGGACCTGTGGAGGTGTAGAAGTGTCTAGGAGAGACAACTGTGAAGTTTCTGACAAGTCTAGTGAGAGTGAGAAGATGCCTGAGGAATGGAGGAGAAGCGTTTTAGTACCGATCTTTAACAACAAGGGTGACACGCAGAACTTCAGCAAATACAGAGGGATAAAGTTTGATGAAAGTCCAGGAGTGGAGGCCAGGCTTATGGAAGGAGGTGGAGATTTGTGAGCAGCAGTATGGTTTCATGCCCCATGTCAAAAGAGCACCACAAAATGCCATTTGAAAGGGAGGGAGGCCAGGCTTTGAGGTTGTTGATGGAAAAGTACAGAGATGGTTTGAGAAGGACAGACTTTGAGAGGAGTTCAAGGTGGACAGGGGGACTACACCAAGGATCAGCTTTGAGTCCCTTCTTGTTTGCTATGCTGATGGACAGGTTGACAGATGAGGTCAGACAGAAATCTCCTGGACAATGATGTTTGCAGATGACATTGTGATTTGCAGTGAGAGTACACAGAGCAGGTGGAGGAACAGCTGGAGAGGTGGAGGTTTGCTCTGGAAAGAAGAGGCATGAAAGTCAGTCGTAGTAAGACAGAATACATGTGTGTAAATGAGAAGGAACAAGGTAGAAGCGTGAGGTTACAGGGGGATGAAGTGAAGAAGGTGCAGGAGTTTAAGCACTTGGGGTCAACAGTTCAGTGTGACGGGGAGTGTGGAAAAGAGGTGAAGAGGCGAGTGCAGGCGGGTTGGAATGGGTGGAGGAAAGTGTCAGGAGTGTTGTGTGACAGAAGAGTGTCAGCAAGACTCAAAGGAAAGGTGTACAGGACAGTGGTGAGACCAGCTCTGCTCTATGGGTTAGAGACAGTAGCAGTGAGAAAGAGACAAGAGGCAGAGATGGAAGCAGCAGAGATGAAGATGTTGAGGTTCTCCTTAGGAGACCTCCAGCCTAATCAAGAAGGCTCACCAGCGCCTCTTCTTCTTGAGAACACTCAAGAAAAACCATCTTCCCTAGGTTATCCTGGTGAACTTCTACCGCTGCACAATAGAGAGCATCCTACCCAACTGTGTCACAGTCTGGTATGGAAGCTGCTCTGCAGCGGGTAGTGAAAACTGCCCAACGACACGGGACTCCACTTCCAGCCATTGAGGACATACAAAAGAAACACTGTCTGCGTCGAGCTCGCAGTATTCTTAAGGACTCCTCTCACCCCGCCCACAGACTGTTTTCTCTCCTGCCTTCAGGCAGGCGCTTCAGATTTCCCCGGACACGAACCACCAGACTGAGGAACAGCTTTTTTCCTAGAGCTGTCTCCTTATTGAACTCTGCCCCCCACTGACTTCACTGACCTCTTTGCCACAATCATACACCCCGACATTCTCCCGATAACCACTGCACTATTCAATATTGCACATACTCATTGCACTAGCCTGTATATACTCACCTGTAAATACACGTCTGTAAATAGAAAACTGCATATTCCTGATTACTGTAGCAACCACTATATAGCCTTACCCATCTGTATATTTCTGCTCTAGTTAACAACAACATGTATAGTATGTTCATAGCATCTGTAAATATGATCCATAATTTCTTGTGTACATATTTTCTCGAGGTAATTTATAACCTATATCCTGCTTAGACATAAACTGCATTTCGGGGCCTTGTACATGTGTAATGACAAAAAAGCTGAATCTAATACTATGTATCAAAGCAAGGTTACGTTGTTGGCAGGATTCGAACCTGCGCGGGGAGACCCCAATGGATTTCTAGTCCATCGCCTTAACCACTCGGCCACAACAACTCTGCATGGTGGTTCCTAGGCCCCTAGGTGGGATTGTGACCAACTTATAGGACAGAGGAAAAGACAGGGGTTTGCAGAGAGAAATGTAGACATAGGCAGTAGCCATGTGGTGAGAGCTGTATTGTTAGCCAAAAGGTAGTCCTTCGAGCCGGAGTTGAACCAGCGACCTAAGGATTGCCTGTGAACAACCTACAGTCCTCCGCTCTACCAACTGAGCTATCGAAGGATGATGTGGCTCTTTCACTATAGCTTTTTCCTGCCTCTTTTCCAAGTCAAGACAGAGCTTGCCCTACTTTGCAGCCCCACCATTCAACTAAAATAATAAAAAAATAATAACGTCAAGACTATAGAGACACTTGACTGATAATTATGCAGCATCACTACGCTCAATACTCAACACTTTTGCCCCTCTTAAATGGTATGAGGTGTGTAGCTGGCTCAGATTGGGGAGCTAGCATGGGGACTCTAAAATTGTTTATATAGCATTAATCCGATCCCTACTACATGAACTTAAAAATCTGGAAAGTCACCTACAGATGTTGGATATGTTCCAGGGTTGATTGAAGACAGGCTTCAAACTGTATATCAAAACTATACTGCAATTTTTATAGACGGGTCCAAAAAGCAGCCTGAAAGTAGAGAATTACAGTAGTCCAATCTAGAAATAACGAATGCATGAACCAGTTTTTCAGCATCGCTTTGAGACAGGATGCTCCTAATTTTGGCAATGTTTCTTAGGTGGAAGAAGGCTGTTCTAGAGATTTGTTTTATGTGTGAGGTAAATGACAAATCCTGGTCACAAATGACTCAGAGATTCCTTGAAGTACTACTGGGGGCAAGAGTTATGTTATCTAAAGTAGCAATATGGTTAGAAAACATGTTTCTTAGACTTTTAGGCCCAAATACAATAACTTCAGTTTTATCTGAGTTTCAAGAAGGAAATTATACGTCATCCAGTCCCTTATGTCTTTTAAACATGCTTGTAGTTTGATTAATTTGTTTCATCGGGTTTCATAGATAGATATAACTGCATATCATCAGCGTAGCAGAGAAAATTTACAGTGTTTTCTGTAATCAATGGTGTCAAATGCACCACTAATATCTAGCAGAACTAGTATAGAGACAGGTCCGTTATCTGAAGCCAGAAGAAGATCGTTGGTGACTTTAATCAGTGCGGTTTCTGTGCTATGATGAACTCTAAATCCTGACTGAAATTCTTCAAACAAGTCGTTTCTGCGCAGGTGGTCACATAATTGCTTTGCAACTACTTTTCAAGTATTTTAGAAATAAAGGGGATATTGGATATTGGTCTGTAATTGGCTAAGACACCTGGATCCAGACCAGGTTTTTTAAGTAGAGGTTAGCTACCTTATAAGCCTTTGGTACATATCCTGTTTGTAAAGATAGATTAATGATATCTAATACGAACGTGTCTAATTAGGGTAGAGCGTCTTTGAGCAGTCTATCTGGAATAGGGTCTAGCAGACATGTTGGTTTTGATGCCATAATAGTTTACGTTAATTCAGCAAGGTCTATGGGCACAAAGCAGTCTAAAAGGGACTGAGGACTTACTGATGATTCTAATTCTGTTGTATTTGTGGGGAGGGTCTGGTGAATATGTTTTATTTCACAAAGTTCCACTTTCACTTTAAGTTTAAGTCAACTCCAACTCTACTCAAGTTTTTAATGAAAATCTACAAAATATTTTCCATGAGAAAAATGAAGCTGCCGTTAAATCGAAGAATCTGCTTGGATAAGCAGTGAAAAGTCTAGTTGACATGACTCAATCTTGGCCTGTTGATGGTCTTTTGCGTCATCCAGAGGGGCATGAATTACACCGATATCTGGATCAACACGCTTTTAACAACAAAGTGAGTCGTTTTACTGGACCTAACACCGACCTTCCCTTAACTCTGAGACACAAAACCAGGAGAAAGCAGGTGAGTTTTTCTGAAATAGCTGAAAATTATAATTAAAATGTAAAACAAGTAGAACATAAGCTGAATTGAAGCTGAACTGCTTAAAAATAGCTGAAAGTTTAAACAAATTTTAATTGTTTAAAAATTTGAACTAGATTTCTAACAATTGTCAAATCAGCAATGTTGTTATTATGAAACCACAAACTCATTTTAGCATTTGAATGCAAAAAATGTGAAAAAGAAAATCAGGCAGATTTTTGTTTTGTAACTTTGTTTCCTGTGTGTGTGTGGGTGTGGTTGTGGGTGTGGTTGTGTGTTTTCATTGTAGTTGGAGTTCAACACAAACTCATTTTGGCATATAGATGAAAAAATTTTTGAACAAAACATCAGAAACACCTGTCCTGTTATTTCCTGTCCTGTTATTTCCTGTCTGTTCGTGTGTGTGTGTGTGTGTGTGTGTGTGTGTGTGTGTTAGCAGTAATAAGAAGTGTCAGTTAAAGCGACTGGATCAGCCTCAGAGCTCTGAGCTGTGTCTGTTAACAAGAGAAGGAATTTCTAATTTGCTTAGTTATTCACGTGATAACAAGAGTTAGCCTTGAAACATTTGCAATAAGTGAAAAAGTATCAATCCTACGAAACAAAGGGAAAGTATATGAGTTTCAGAAGGCTTCACTGCACACGCTGATGTTATAATTATATAAAGGTACTGAAGAAATTAAGGCGTGGCGTGAGGAGACTTGATTTTCCTTGAGGAAGGATAACTGAAGGAAAGCAGAAAATGGAGCGAATAAAGTGATAACAGCAGAAGCACAAAAGCAAAAGTGCGTGTGATGTCACCCACTCTAGCAGGCGCACTACACACTAATGGAGAAGATGAAAAATCTTCAAAAATTCCCAAAACTCACCATTAGTCCGAGCAATGCATAAAATGAATGTGGTCCAGAGAGCAGAAGCAGAGACGCGCATGTTGCACCTTCTGGTCCGAGACTCGGACAGAAATGTCGGACAGTGTCAGACTTCAGTCACCCTGGTGCCACCCAGTTGGATGCTGTTTTAGTTCCTTTTTTCTGTTCTTTATCTCTGTTTTTTCATCTGTAAAACACAGCTGCTTTCCTGTTTCTCTCGTTGCCTCCTTAATCATTAAGAGTGAACAGGAATATTCTGACACAAAGACCAGGACAGTCAGATGTGGTCGGTTCGTTTCAATTACCTGAGAAATGCAAAGGTAGAGTGGGCGAGCTTAATATTTCCTTCTCAATGCCAATATTCACTATAGCTAAAACCTCCGCCAGGATGACGTTTATTTTTATTGTTTGTTTTGGTTATATTTATTTGTGTTTATTGTGTGGTTGTCTGAGCTTCTGGATAGCCTTACCCATCTGTATATTTCTGCTCTAGTTAACAACAACCTGTATAGTATACAGGTTGTATATGCATGTATAGTATACATGTATTGTGTATTTACAGGTGAGTATATACACGTCTGTAAATAGAAAACTGCATATTCCTGATTACTGTAGCAAACACTATATAGCCTTACCCATCTGTATATTTCTGCTCTAGTTAACAACAACATGTATAGTATGTTCATAGCATCTGTAAATGTGGTCCATAATTTCTTGTGTACATATTTTCTCGAGGTAATTTATAACATATATCCTGCTTAGACATGAACTGCATTTCGGGGCCTTGTACTTGTGTAATGACAATAAAGTTGAATCTAATACTATGTATCAAAGCAATGTTACATTGTTGGCAGGATTCGAACCTGCGCTGGGAGACCCCAATGGATTTCTAGTCCATCGCCTTAACCACTCGGCCACAACAACTCTGCATTTTGGTTCCCAGGCCCCTAGCTGGGATTGTGACCAACTTATAGGACAGAGGAAAAGACAGCGGTTTGCAGAGAGAAATGTAGACATAGGCAGTAGCCATGTGGTGAGAGCTGTATTGTTAGCCAAAGGTAGTCCTTCGAGCCGGAGTTGAAACAGCGACCTAAGGATTGCCTGTGAACAACCTACAGTCCTCCGCTCTACCAACTGAGCTATCGAAGGATGATGTGGCTCTTTCACTATAGCTTTTTCCTGCCTCTTTTCCAAGTCAAGACAGAGCTTGCCCTACTTTGCAGCCCCACCATTCAACTAAAATAATAAAAAAATAATAACGTCAAGACTATAGAGACACTTGACTGATAATTATGCAGCATCACTACGCTCAATACTCAACACTTTTGCCCCTCTTAAATGGTATGAGGTGTGTAGCTGGCTCAGATTGGGGAGCTAGCATGGGGACTCTAAAATTGTTTATATAGCATTAATCCGATCCCTACTACATGAACTTAAAAATCTGGAAAGTCACCTAAAGATGTTGGATATGTTCCAGGGTTGATTGAAGACAGGCTTCAAACTGTATATCAAAACTATACTGCAATTTTTATAGACGGGTCCAAAAAACCAAATATGGGAAGAACAGGATACGCATTCACAGTTCCAGCTTTAAAGTTTGCATAGTAAAAGAAGAACATAGTAAAAGAAGAACATCTGATCGCCTTGCAGCAAACACAGTAGAACTGATAGCCATCACACCTGTAATAAAATAGGTGGTTGTTGTTTGCTCAGGCTCAAGTTCAGTGTTATTATCTCTAAAATCATTTTCATCCCAGAGTAGACAGGACATAATCAACAAAATATACAAAGCAATTTACGGCTACATTTATGTTGGTTCCAGATCAGAGGGAAATTCAAAGAAATGAAATGACTCTTTAGCAAAAGAGGCTGTAAAGGAGGGGAATGTCATGGAAGTTTCTCTTAGCAGAACTGAAGAAAAGAACAATGGGTAAGATTATCATTAGAGACTCTGAAAAGTATCAAGAGCGAAAAGGCCGTTGGTCCTGATGACGGACCTGTGGAGGTGTAGAAGTGTCTAGGAGAGACAGCTGTGAAGTTTCTGACAAGTCTATTTAACAGGATTCTAGAGAGTGAGAAGATGCCTGAGGAATGGAGGAGAAGCGTTTTAGTACCGATCTTTAAGGACAAGGGTGACACGCAGAACTTCAGCAAATACACACTGTCAAACACAAAGGTGTTTTGTCTCTCAGCGAATGGGAGGAGAGGAACGCTGTGGAAAACACTTTCAAGCTCGTTTTAAAATCAGAGGGATCAGACCTCCGAGAGCAGTGCACAAAGAGAGATCAGTGATGCGTATGCTTTGCCGAGAATGCCACTTGAGTTGGCGTCACTGATGAAAGCACACACTGAGCAGCTTCCACCTGACGCCATTGCTGCATGATTCAAAGAGAAGATGCCTGAGGAATGGAGGAGAAGCGTTTTAGTACCGATCTTTAACAACAAGGGTGACACGCAGAACTTCAGCAAATACAGAGGGATAAAGCTGATGAAAGAGGAGTGGAGGCCAGGCTTAGGAAGGAGGTGGAGATTTGTGAGCAGCAGTATGGTTTCATGCCCCGTAAGAGCACCACTTTGAGGTTGTTGATGGAAGAGTACAGAGATGGTGAGAAGGACAGACAGAGGAGTTCAAGGTGGAGGTGGGACTACACCAAGGATCAGCTTTGAGTCCCTTCTTGTTTGCTATGCTGATGGACAGGTTGACAGATGAGGTCAGACAGAAATCTCCTGGACAATGATGTTTGCAGATGACATTGTGATTTGCAGTGAGAGTACAGAGCAGGTGGAGGAACAGCTGGAGAGGTGGAGGTTTGCTCTGGAAAGAAGAGGCATGAAAGTCAGTCGTAGTAAGACAGAATACATGTGTGTAAATGAGAAGGAACAAGGTAGAAGCGTGAGGTTACAGGGGATGAAGTGAAGAAGGTGCAGGAGTTTAAGCACTTGGGGTCAACAGTTCAGTGTGACGGGGAGTGTGGAAAAGAGGTGAAGAGGCGAGTGCAGGCGGGTTGGAATGGGTGGAGGAAAGTGTCAGGAGTGTTGTGTGACAGAAGAGTGTCAGCAAGACTCAAAGGAAAGGTGTACAGGACAGTGGTGAGACCAGCTCTGCTCTATGGGTTAGAGACAGTAGCAGTGAGAAAGAGACAAGAGGCAGAGATGGAAGCAGCAGAGATGAAGATGTTGAGGTTCTCCTTAGGAGACCTCCAGCCTAATCAAGAAGGCTCACCAGCGCCTCTTCTTCTTGAGAACACTCAAGAAAAACCATCTTCCTTCGGCTACGCTGGTGAACATCTACCGCTGCACAATAGAGAGCATCCTACCCAACTGTGTCACAGTCTGGTATGGAAGCTGCTCTGCAGCGGATAGTGAAAACTGCCCAACGACACGGGGACTCCACTTCCAGCCATTGAGGACATACAAAGAAACACTGTCTGCGCCGAGCTCGCAGTATTCTTAAGGACTCCTCTCACCCCGCCCACAGACTGTTTTCTCTCCTGCCTTCAGGCAGGCGCTTCAGATTTCCCCAGACACGAACCACCAGACTGAGGAACAGCTTTTTTCCTAGAGCTGTCTCCTTATTGAACTCTGCCCCCCACTGACTTCACTGACCTCTTTGCCACAATCATACACCCCGACATTCTCCCGATAACCACTGCACTATTCAATATTGCACATACTCATTGCACTAGCCTGTATATACTCACCTGTAAATGCACGTCTGTAAATAGAAAACTGCATATTCCTGATTACTGTAGCAACCATTATCCGATCCCTACTACATGAACTTAAAAATCTGGAAAGTCACCTACAGATGTTGGATATGTTCCAGGGTTGATTGAAGACAGGCTTCAAACTGTATATCAAAACTATACTGCAATTTTTATAGACGGGTCCAAAAAGCAGCCTGAAAGTAGAGAATTACAGTAGTCCAATCTAGAAATAACGAATGCATGAACCAGTTTTTCAGCATCGCTTTGAGACAGGATGCTCCTAATTTTGGCAATGTTTCTTAGGTGGAAGAAGGCTGTTCTAGAGATTTGTTTTATGTGTGAGGTAAATGACAAATCCTGGTCACAAATGACTCAGAGATTCCTTGAAGTACTACTGGGGGCAAGAGTTATGTTATCTAAAGTAGCAATATGGTTAGAAAACATGTTTCTTAGACTTTTAGGCCCAAATACAATAACTTCAGTTTTATCTGAGTTTCGAAGAAGGAAATTATACGTCATCCAGTCCCTTATGTCTTTTAAACATGCTTGTAGTTTGATTAATTTGTTTCATCGGGTTTCATAGATAGATATAACTGCATATCATCAGCGTAGCAGAGAAAATTTACAGTGTTTTCTGTAATCAATGGTGTCAAATGCACCACTAATATCTAGCAGAACTAGTATAGAGACAGGTCCGTTATCTGAAGCCAGAAGAAGATCGTTGGTGACTTTAATCAGTGCGGTTTCTGTGCTATGATGAACTCTAAATCCTGACTGAAATTCTTCAAACAAGTCGTTTCTGCGCAGGTGGTCACATAATTGCTTTGCAACTACTTTTTCAAGTATTTTAGAAATAAAGGGGATATTGGATATTGGTCTGTAATTGGCTAAGACACCTGGATCCAGACCAGGTTTTTTAAGTAGAGGTTAGCTACCTTATAAGCCTTTGGTACATATCCTGTTTGTAAAGATAGATTAATGATATCTAATACTTAACGTGTCTAATTAGGGTAGAGCGTCTTTGAGCAGTCTATCTGGAATAGGGTCTAGCAGACATGTTGGTTTTGATGCCATAATAGTTTACGTTAATTCAGCAAGGTCTATGGGCACAAAGCAGTCTAAAAGGGACTGAGGACTTACTGATGATTCTAATTCTGTTGTATTTGTGGGGAGGGTCTGGTGAATATGTTTTATTTCACAAAGCTCCACTTTCACTTTAAGTTTAAGTCAACTCCAACTCTACTCAAGTTTTTAATGAAAATCTACAAAATATTTTCCATGAGAAAAATGAAGCTGCCGTTAAATTGAAGAATCTGCTTGGATAAGCAGTGAAAAGTCTAGTTGACATGACTCAATCTTGGCCTGTTGATGGTCTTTGCGTCATCCAGAGGGGCATGAATTACACCGATATCTGGATCAACACGCTTTTAACAACAAAGTGAGTCGTTTTACTGGACCTAACACCGACCTTCCCTTAACTCTGAGACACAAAACCAGGAGAAAGCAGGTGAGTTTTTCTGAAATAGCTGAAAATTATAATTAAAATGTAAAACAAGTAGAACATAAGCTGAATTGAAGCTGAACTGCTTAAAAATAGCTGAAAGTTTAAACAAATTTTAATTGTTTAAAAATTTGAACTAGATTTCTAACAATTGTCAAATCAGCAATGTTGTTATTATGAAACCACAAACTCATTTTAGCATTTGAATGCAAAAAATGTGAAAAAGAAAATCAGGCAGATTTTTGTTTTGTAACTTTGTTTCCTGTGTGTGTGTGGGTGTGGTTGTGGGTGTGGTTGTGTGTTTCCATTGTAGTTGGAGTTCAACACAAACTCATTTTGGCATATAGATGAAAAAATTTTTGAACAAAACATCAGAAACACCTGTCCTGTTATTTCCTGTCCTGTTATTTCCTGTCTGTTCTGTGTGTGTGTGTGTGTGTGTGTGTGTGTGTGTGTGTTAGCAGTAATAAGAAGTGTCAGTTAAAGCGACTGGATCAGCCTCAGAGCTCTGAGCTGTGTCTGTTAACAAGAGAAGGAATTTCTAATTTGCTTAGTTATTCACGTGATAACAAGAGTTAGCCTTGAAACATTTGCAATAAGTGAAAAAGTATCAATCCTACGAAACAAAGGGAAAGTATATGAGTTTCAGAAGGCTTCACTGCACACGCTGATGTTATAATTATATAAAGGTACTGAAGAAATTAAGGCGTGGCGTGAGGAGACTTGATTTTCCTTGAGGAAGGATAACTGAAGGAAAGCAGAAAATGGAGCGAATAAAGTGATAACAGCAGAAGCACAAAAGCAAAAAAGTGCGTGTGATGTCACCCACTCTAGCAGGCGCACTACACACTAATGGAGAAGATGAAAAATCTTCAAAAATTCCCAAAACTCACCATTAGTCCGAGCAATGCATAAAATGAATGTGGTCCAGAGAGCAGAAGCAGAGACGCGCATGTTGCACCTTCTGGTCCGAGACTCGGACAGAAATGTCGGACAGTGTCAGACTTCAGTCACCCTGGTGCCACCCAGTTGGATGCTGTTTTAGTTCCTTTTTCTGTTCTTTATCTCTGTTTTTCATCTGTAAAACACAGCTGCTTTCCTGTTTCTCTCGTTGCCTCCTTAATCATTAAGAGTGAACAGGAATATTCTGACACAAAGACCAGGACAGTCAGATGTGGTCGGTTCGTTTCAATTACCTGAGAAATGCAAAGGTAGAGTGGGCGAGCTTAATATTTCCTTCTCAATGCCAATATTCACTATAGCTAAAACCTCCGCCAGGATGACGTTTATTTTTATTGTTTGTTTTGGTTATATTTATTTGTGTTTATTGTGTGGTTGTCTGAGCTTCTGGATAGCCTTACCCATCTGTATATTTCTGCTCTAGTTAACAACAACCTGTATAGTATACAGGTTGTATATGCATGTATAGTATACATGTATTGTGTATTTACAGGTGAGTATATACACGTCTGTAAATAGAAAACTGCATATTCCTGATTACTGTAGCAAACACTATATAGCCTTACCCATCTGTATATTTCTGCTCTAGTTAACAACAACATGTATAGTATGTTCATAGCATCTGTAAATGTGGTCCATAATTTCTTGTGTACATATTTTCTCGAGGTAATTTATAACATATATCCTGCTTAGACATGAACTGCATTTCGGGGCCTTGTACTTGTGTAATGACAATAAAGTTGAATCTAATACTATGTATCAAAGCAATGTTACATTGTTGGCAGGATTCGAACCTGCGCGGGAGACCCCAATGGATTTCTAGTCCATCGCCTTAACCACTCGGCCACAACAACTCTGCATTTTGGTTCCCAGGCCCCTAGCTGGGATTGTGACCAACTTATAGGACAGAGGAAAAGACAGCGGTTTGCAGAGAGAAATGTAGACATAGGCAGTAGCCATGTGGTGAGAGCTGTATTGTTAGCCAAAAGGTAGTCCTTCGAGCCGGAGTTGAAACAGCGACCTAAGGATTGCCTGTGAACAACCTACAGTCCTCCGCTCTACCAACTGAGCTATCGAAGGATGATGTGGCTCTTTCACTATAGCTTTTTCCTGCCTCTTTTCCAAGTCAAGACAGAGCTTGCCCTACTTTGCAGCCCCACCATTCAACTAAAATAATAAAAAAAATAATAACGTCAAGACTATAGAGACACTTGACTGATAATTATGCAGCATCACTACGCTCAATACTCAACACTTTTGCCCCTCTTAAATGGTATGAGGTGTGTAGCTGGCTCAGATTGGGGAGCTAGCATGGGGACTCTAAAATTGTTTATATAGCATTAATCCGATCCCTACTACATGAACTTAAAAATCTGGAAAGTCACCTAAAGATGTTGGATATGTTCCAGGGTTGATTGAAGACAGGCTTCAAAGTGTATATCAAAACTATACTGCAATTTTTATAGACGGGTCCAAAAAACCAAATATGGGAAGAACAGGATACGCATTCACAGTTCCAGCTTTAAAGTTTGCATAGTAAAAGAAGAACATAGTAAAAGAAGAACATCTGATCGCCTTGCAGCAAACACAGTAGAACTGATAGCCATCACACCTGTAATAAAATAGGTGGTTGTTGTTTGCTCAGGCTCAAGTTCAGTGTTATTATCTCTAAAATCATTTTCATCCCAGAGTAGACAGGACATAATCAACAAAATATACAAAGCAATTTACGGCTACATTTATGTTGGTTCCAGATCAGAGGGAAATTCAAAGAAATGAAATGACTCTTTAGCAAAAGAGGCTGTAAAGGGGGAATGTCATGGAAGTTTCTCTTAGCAGAACTGAAGAAAAGAACAATGGGTAAGATTATCATTAGAGACTCTGAAAAGTATCAAGAGCGAAAAGGCCGTTGGTCCTGATGACGGACCTGTGGAGGTGTAGAAGTGTCTAGGAGAGACAGCTGTGAAGTTTCTGACAAGTCTATTTAACAGGATTCTAGAGAGTGAGAAGATGCCTGAGGAATGGAGGAGAAGCGTTTTAGTACCGATCTTTAAGGACAAGGGTGACACGCAGAACTTCAGCAAATACACACTGTCAAACACAAAGGTGTTTTGTCTCTCAGCGAATGGGAGGAGAGGAACGCTGTGGAAAACACTTTCAAGCTCGTTTTAAAATCAGAGGATCAGACCTCCGAGAGCAGTGCACAAAGAGAGATCAGTGATGCGTATGCTTTGCCGAGAATGCCACTTGAGTTGGCGTCACTGATGAAAGCACACACTGAGCAGCTTCCACCTGACGCCATTGCTGCATGATTCAAAGAGAAGATGCCTGAGGAATGGAGGAGAAGCGTTTTAGTACCGATCTTTAACAACAAGGGTGACACGCAGAACTTCAGCAAATACAGAGGGATAAAGCTGATGAAAGAGGAGTGGAGGCCAGGCTTAGGAAGGAGGTGGAGATTTGTGAGCAGCAGTATGGTTTCATGCCCCGTAAGAGCACCACTTTGAGGTTGTTGATGGAAGAGTACAGAGATGGTGAGAAGGACAGACAGAGGAGTTCAAGGTGGAGGTGGGACTACACCAAGGATCAGCTTTGAGTCCCTTCTTGTTTGCTATGCTGATGGACAGGTTGACAGATGAGGTCAGACAGAAATCTCCCTGGACAATGATGTTTGCAGATGACATTGTGATTTGCAGTGAGAGTACAGAGCAGGTGGAGGAACAGCTGGAGAGGTGGAGGTTTGCTCTGGAAAGAAGAGGCATGAAAGTCAGTCGTAGTAAGACAGAATACATGTGTGTAAATGAGAAGGAACAAGGTAGAAGCGTGAGGTTACAGGGGATGAAGTGAAGAAGGTGCAGGAGTTTAAGCACTTGGGGTCAACAGTTCAGTGTGACGGGAGTGTGGAAAAAGAGGTGAAGAGGCGAGTGCAGGCGGGTTGGAATGGGTGGAGGAAAGTGTCAGGAGTGTTGTGTGACAGAAGAGTGTCAGCAAGACTCAAAGGAAAGGTGTACAGGACAGTGGTGAGACCAGCTCTGCTCTATGGGTTAGAGACAGTAGCAGTGAGAAAGAGACAAGAGGCAGAGATGGAAGCAGCAGAGATGAAGATGTTGAGGTTCTCCTTAGGAGACCTCCAGCCTAATCAAGAAGGCTCACCAGCGCCTCTTCTTCTTGAGAACACTCAAGAAAAACCATCTTCCTTCGGCTACGCTGGTGAACATCTACCGCTGCACAATAGAGAGCATCCTACCCAACTGTGTCACAGTCTGGTATGGAAGCTGCTCTGCAGCGGATAGTGAAAACTGCCCAACGCATTACGGGGACTCCACTTCCAGCCATTGAGGACATACAAAAGAAACACTGTCTGCGTCGAGCTCGCAGTATTCTTAAGGACTCCTCTCACCCCGCCCACAGACTGTTTTCTCTCCTGCCTTCAGGCAGGCGCTTCAGATTTCCCCAGACACGAACCACCAGACTGAGGAACAGCTTTTTTCCTAGAGCTGTCTCCTTATTGAACTCTGCCCCCCACTGACTTCACTGACCTCTTTGCCACAATCATACACCCCGACATTCTCCCGATAACCACTGCACTATTCAATATTGCACATACTCATTGCACTAGCCTGTATATACTCACCTGTAAATGCACGTCTGTAAATAGAAAACTGCATATTCCTGATTACTGTAGCAACCATTATATAGCCTTACCCATCTGTATATTTCTGCTCTAGTTAACAACAACATGTATAGTATGTTCATTACATCTGTAAATATGATCCATAATTTCTTGTGTACATATTTTCTCAAGGTAATTTATAACCTAAATCCTGCTTAGACATAAACTGCATTTCGGGGCCTTGTACATGTGTAATGACAATAAAACTGAATCTAATACTATGTATCAAAGTAAGGTTACGTTGCTGGCAGGATTCGAACCTGCGCGGGGAGACCCCAATGGATTTCTAGTCCATCGCCTTAACCACTCGGCCACAACAACTCTGCATGGTGGTTCCTAGGCCCCTAGGTGGGATTGTGACGCACTTATAGGACAGAGGAAAAGACAGCGGTTTGCAGAGAGAAATGTAGACATAGGCAGTAGCCATGTGGTGAGAGCTGTATTGTTAGCCAAAAGGTAGTCCTTCGAGCCGGAGTTGAACCAGCGACCTAAGGATTGCCTGTGAACAACCTACAGTCCTCCGCTCTACCAACTGAGCTATCGAAGGATGATGTGGCTTTTTCACTATAGCTTTTTCCTGCCTCTTTTCCAAGTCAAGACAGAGCTTGCCCTACAACTAAAATAATAACCTCAAGACTATAGAGACACATGACTGATAATTATGCAGATGAGAGGAGCATGACGGTGGTGAGATGTGCCGTAGGTCAGACAGAGGAGTTCAAGGTGGAGGTGGGACTACACCAAGGATCGGCTTTGAGTCCCTTCTTGTTTGCTATGCTGATGGACAGGTTGACAGACGAGGTCAGACAGGAATCTCCCTGGACAATGATGTTTGCAGATGACATTGTGATTTGCAGTGAGGGTAGAGAGCAGGTGGAGGAACAGCTGGAGAGGTGGAGGTTTGCTCTGGAAAGAAGAGGCATGAAAGTCAGTCGTAGTAAGACAGAATACATGTGTGTAAATGAGAAGGAACAAGGTAGAAGGGTGAGGTTACAGGGGGATGAAGTGAAGAAGGTGCAGGAGTTTAAATACTTGGGGTCAACAGGTCAGTGTGACGGGGAGTGTGGAAAAGAGGTGAAGAGGCGAGTGCAGGCGGGTTGGAGTGGGTGGAGGAAAGTGTCAGGAGTGTTGTGTGACAGAAGAGTGTCAGCAAGACTCAAAGGAAAGGTGTACAGGACAGTGGTGAGACCAGCTCTGCTCTATGGGTTAGAGACAGTAGCAGTGAGAAAGAGACAAGAGGCAGAGATGGAAGCAGCAGAGATGAAGATGTTGAGGTTCTCCTTAGGAGTGACAAGGTTCGACAGATTAAAGAATGAGCACATCAGAGGGACAGCGCACGTTGCCTGTGTTAGCAACAAAGTCAGAGAGGCCAGACTGAGATGGTTTGGACATGTGCAGAGGAGGCATAGTGAATATATTGGTAGAAGGATGTTGGAGATGCAGCTGCCAGGCAAGAGGGCGAGAGGACGACCCAGGAGGAGATATATGGATGTTCTAACAGAGGACATGAGGTTAGCTGGTGTCAGAGTGGAAGATGCCCAGGAAGGTGGAAAAGGTTGATTCGCTGTGGCGACCCCTGATGGGAAAAGCCCAAAGAGAAGTAGTAGTAGTAGGTAAGCTGCAATCTGAAAAAAACATGGTTTACCACAAAAAAAGTCACAATGTCCAAAATGCACAGCAGAGAGAGAAATTAATAAGACATCGGAGTACAAGGAACAGAGAAGTGTAATTTTAAGCATATGCTTATTGAATGATAGTAAGTTGATAGAGTTCTTAAGAGAAGCAGGATTGACAAATAGACTTTTGTTGTGTGTTTCTTTATTTTTATTAAAAACTACTAATAAAAATTCCTCTGGTCCATACAGCAGCAACCGCCATTCAATAAAAGGAAGAGTTCAACAAATGACCTTCTGGATTCTGTCTGCTCTCTACGTGTTCTGAATTTAGCCTTTAAACAATACTTGTTTTTCCAACATTAGGCTGCTTTGTTTTAACATGGCAGGGCAGAGACGTGGTGAACTTAGTTTGCACCAGTCCAGATCGGATCAGGCTAAAGTTCTACAACGCAACAAAAGCACAAACCAAATTTCTGTGTAAATACACGTCTGTAAAATGTCTGTAAATAGAAAACTGCATATTCCTGATTACTGTAGCAAACACTATATAGCCTTACCCATCTGTATATTTCTGGTCTAGTTAACAACAACATGTATAGTATGTTCATAACATCTGTAAATATGATCCATAATTTCTTGAGTACATATTTTCTCGAGGTAATTTATAACCTATATCCTGCTTAGACATAAACTGCATTTCGCTGCCTTGTACATGTGTAATGACAAATCTAATGAATCTAATACTATGTATCAAGGTAAGGTTACGTTGTTGGCAGGATTTGAACCTGCGCGGGGAGACCCCAATGGATTTCTAGTCCATCGCCTTAACCACTCGGCCACAACAACTCTGCGTGCTGGTTCCTAGGCCCCTAGGTGGGATTGTGACCAACTTATAGGACAGAGGAAAAGACAGCGGTTTGCAGAGAGAAATGTAGACATAGGCAGTAGCCATGTGGTGAGAGCTGTATTGTTAGCCAAAAGGTAGTCCTTCGAGCCGGAGTTGAACCAGCGACCTAAGGATTTCCTGTGAAAAACCTACAGTCCTCCGCTCTACCAACTGAGCTATCGAAGTATGAGGGTGGTGAGATGTGCCGTAGGTCAGACAGAGGAGTTCAAGGTGGAGGTGGGACTACACCAAGGATCGGCTTTGAGTCCCTTCTTGTTTGCTATGCTGATGGACAGGTTGACAGATGAGGTCAGACAGAAATCCCCCTGGACAATGATGTTTTCTAACACCATCATTAAGTTTGCAGATGATACAACAGTGATCGGTCTCATCGACAACAACGATGAGACTGCCTACAGGGAGGAGGTCCAGCATCCAGGAGGTAAATAGAAAACTGCATATTATATTCATATCTACTTGCATATTCCTGATTACTATAGCAACCACTATATAGCCTTATCCATCTGTGAATTTCTGCTCTAGTTAACAACAACCTGTATAGTATGTTCATAGCATATGTAAATATGATCCATAATTTCTTGTGTACATATTTTCTCGAGGTAATTTATAACCTATATCCTGCACTTGCTGCTTATTGCACTTCTGGTTAGACATAAACTGCATTTCGTTGCCTTGTACTTGTACATGTGTAATGACAACAAAGTTGAATCTAATCTAATATACAATGGCCATGAATGTCATTGTAAGAGCTTGACGTGTTCAAGTCCTTTTTGTCCAGTGGACGGCCTAGTAGAGCAAATGAAGCCTCATGGAGCTTTGCAGCACAGAAGGAACAACAGCTGTCCTCTCAGCTCTGTCAGGAGGGAAAAACCTCATTGCGGACTTGAACGGACAGAGGACACGTGGCACTCTAAAACACACTGGGCTCTAAGACAACAAATTTCTTCATGTGAGGGGACTAGTAGTTGGATTTAAAAGCAAAATGACATTCTTTACATCATCTGACATAAGCTGATTCTCTGATGACGGATATGAACGTGGCTGATGCGTCAGTCTGTCAGCTCATGGCTTCCAGGCTGAAACACCTTGTGTGAAGTTAAAAGTGTTGGTTGGAAGATAAACCGCCTCAGTTGTTACAATGTGGCTGCAACTTCTAAGATAATATACGTTTATTACACTATTGTTTCTCATGGTTGAATATAAATGAAGATATTGTGAACATATGTCTCCCACTTATTCTTGGGATTAAGATTAATATTAATTGATAAATATTAAAGCTGATTTTAACAATCACTGAACAGAAAGGTGTAAATGCAAAGTTCAGTACATGTAAAAAAGTTCATCAGACAAAATGATAAATGCTGAAAAGAAACAACTAATCATTTTAGTCACATTTAAAAATGTTCATGTCCATTATATTAGTGCCATCACGTATCACGCTGCTGCCGCAGGGCCCAGCAGTACAATTGCTAGAAATTAACATCTGAAAAGTTCATAAAAAGGCTGTTCATGAGTTTTTCCCTAACACTTGTAAATAACTAGGGATTAATGCTACTAAGACACAGACACAAGCATTGTTTATTTGGCATTAATTTTAATGTGTGTGAAGGAGAGACACTCCTCCCAGCCCCCTAAGGGCTTAAACTCTCCTGAGATGAGGCTGAACATGCCACTTTGCACCACCTGGTGGCCCTTTGGATCTGCACAGCCTGGATATGGCAAAAAACATCTATGGTGATTGTTTAAGAAAAGTTACAGAAAAAATAACACACAATTGTGCAAATGTTTGCATTCCCCTTAATAAATTAAAATTAACTTTTTGATGAAGAAACATTTATACTAGCTGAATTCACATTAACTATTATGTTGATGAAGATACGTGTTAGTGTTTATCGGACTCACCCCAACCGGTCAAGGCAGATGTCCGTCCACCCTGAGCCTGGTTCTGCTGGAGGTTTCTTCGTTAAAGGGAGTTTTTCCTCTCCACTGTTGCCTGTAGCTGCTCAAAGGGGATTTGTTGGGTTTTCTCTACATGTCTGTTTATTATGTAAAGTGCCTTGAGATGATGTAATTTGGTGCCATATGAATAAAGTTGAATTGAATAAAAGAGGAATTGTTGAAGGTTCCAAAATTATTTTGAACCCCAGTTGACCAACAGGCACATTTAACATGTCAAAACCAGAAAAAGTAGCAAATACTGAATGAACACAAACGCTTCATTTAAAGGAATGCTTTATTGATATCCAAACATATACAACAAAACCAAAAATGTTTGAATTAATTCATCGTAGTTTTCTAAATCTGATCCCTTTTAATAATACATATCACCTAGTCCCAGTCCCAATAAAGCTATAGATACTCAACTGACTTCCAGCTTCTGTCTGGCTCTGAACAGGCTTTGCACGTGCTGCATTTCCCATCGGCAACCACCAAAACAAAAAGTACGTCGTCACTTCCCATCCACCAGCCGCCCCAAACTGACTGCAGTTTGAAACAGGTAACAGCTACGCTGGAAAATTACATCTCCAAGCACTTTATTCAGTCTTCAAACTACTTTTCTCTACTACATTTCTCCACTTTTTAAAGATATAATTTCAGGCATCAATTCTAAAGCAAAAAGACTTACTATTTCTTGTAGTGTGCATCTGTGTTTTCATTTTTGCAAAGCAGAAAGTCAGAAATTCAGAGGCAAAATTGGAAATTTTGTAAGAGATTTAAATATTGGCAACTTGTTTTTAACTGATGACAAATGAACTGTACAAGTAACAAATGTTGTAACATCCACCTCTTCCAACAGGAGGAAAAGAAATCAAACAAGACGTCGTCTAACAGGAACATAACTACCAAAATAATCAACACAAAGTTATGATACACTGGCAACAGTTTTGTAGATTGATGGCAAGGTATTTTTAAGCTGAGCATTTCATTTCTTCTTTGTCGATAGTGGCCCAACTCACCTACAGCCATTTCTACTTTTTCTGGGCTTCTTCTGTAACATTTTGGCTTAAACCACGACATGGAACTAAATGTTAGGAATAATAGCAGCTTCTAATGCCTCGGTAATATTGTCGTCTACCTGACAGCAACTGCTGATGGTTGAAATTCTGGGGCTATGCATGGAAGTTACTCCAGAATACAAGAGCAACATTTGGGGGCAATATTTTGAAGTTGCAATTGAGCTGCAAAGATTATTTGCAACACTGAAATATATTCAGTGGTTTACTTCTACATTATCAAGAGCTCTAGATTCACCAACAGGAAAAAAAATATCAGATTGTTTTTGCTACAAATATAATACTCCTATTACTAAATTTCATAACGACCAGGGACAACGCTGGCCCTTGTATCAGCAACTTCAGAGCTACAGAAGACAAGTTTGAAGACTTAAGTGCTGCACAAAGTTGTGCTTTCGAGTTTCTGAGCCCACGTGGTCATGGGGCTTCTGTTCAACTACAACAACCCTAAACCAAAGTGGTTTTGAGTTGGTTTGGCCTCATGTTGCATGTGCGAGGGCATTTAATGTGTCGACAGGAGTGCTTTTCTGTGTTCACGTGGACATGTGTAAGGAGCTGTTGGCAAAACCTCTGCTACAGCAGCAGATTTTTTCATAGTACATTTTGTGGCTCTCCAGACAAAGGTCTTCCCTCAATTAAACTTTGAAAGGAACATAAGAAAACATTTTCCCCATCTACTAACTGGGGTAAAACAACAGGCTAACTATTTAGAGCGTGTAAGGCCTGCAGAGAAGCACTACATTCACCAGGTAGTGTACACACCAAAGCATCATCATCATCATCATCTCGCATTGAGTTCCATGTGTAACCAAAGAGAACGTGATCAGCAGACAAACCAGGGTAAAAAGAAAAAAAAACTGCACAACAAAGTGCTTTCACACACCTTTACCCTGAAAAGCACGGAGTTTGTAACTTGCAAATGGTGACGTGAACAGGCTGCAGTCAAACGTGCTTCCAGTTTATGGAAAAATAATAACTACTTCAGCTGTGAACTCCTCCATTACCTGGTCTGACTGGACTAACGCCCAGTCTGGGAAAAACAACACAACTGCGGAAGCTTAATAAGTCAGTTTCACTAACACGGAAACATTTTAGGATCACAAAACTAAAATCCCAGACGGACAATAAGCCACATCTGTGAAACTGACCCACCACAGTGCTTTCTTTCTCATTAGACTCCCCTGCTGTTCTCAAACCT
Source organism: Channa striata (assembly GCA_033026295.1). Classification (NCBI taxonomy): domain Eukaryota; kingdom Metazoa; phylum Chordata; class Actinopteri; order Anabantiformes; family Channidae; genus Channa; species Channa striata. The sequence goes on from CM065172.1 coordinate 24,949,470, forward strand.
CTCTACATTATTACTACCAGTTGGCAGCATCAATGACAATATAATTACTCATATCTATATATATTTATACATATTGATAAGTTATGTAAAAACATTATGCAAAGCAGTGTAAAATAGTTTTTAATACAAAATGGAGTAATTTCTTTTTTTTTTTTTTTTCTCCTGTTTTTACATCCTGGGGTGTTGCACAAGACCTTGGTCGTCTTTGCACGATTGCTATGGTACAACTGAGATGACGTATGCTCATGCATGTAGCAGTAGTAGGTCAAGTAAGGGTGAGCTGTGCTGGATCCTGCCGCCCCCAAGTCGACCCACTAACCTGTGTCCACACAGCTGGGCAGTGCAGAGCAGTGAAGCAGACTGGGTACAGGTCGGAAAAAAAACTGGTGGTACTGTGGCGACACTGTCAGGCGTTCACAGTGTGAAGGCATGATTTACAGTAAATAATAGCCAGGAATCGTAGGTTAAAGCAGCACATCAACCTGTGCCTGTATCATCCTCCACCACACTCAGTCTGCAGATACCGGTCCCTAAACTGAGCTGGAGCCCAAACGTACGCTCACTTAGTTTTGATGATTCATTTCAGCATTATCCCGGAAAGTTCACGGAATGAAAGATGACCTGTCTGATTTAATTTAGTAACTCTATGTAATTTTAGCCAGGTGACTCGCTGGAAAATTAAACCTGTTTGAAAAAGACTCTGTAAAGTGCAGCAGCTTTGAGGCTCGACCTCTTGTGGAGCGAGAATCTAACTAGGGAGGAAGTGGAAGCAGGCAGGTAGTGATGTAACGAAGCAAGGGGTTTGAGATTTAGACATCAACAAAAAACATTCCTCAACAGCACAGAGGAAGCATGGAGGCCGCGGGAACAGCAGAAGTCCTCCACTTCCACCTCTGTTAACAAAACTTAGGGCAACGTGAGTAATGGCAAGTTGGCGAAGTGGAGGGCCAGAGATCAGGGCTGACTCTGCAATGTCGAGGTGGTAACAGTACAGTCTCAGGTCGTGAGGAAGGTGGCAGCAAGGAGGAGGTAGGAGGTGGGGTGGGTTCAGAAAGGTGGGTTCTTCTGAGTGGGGGTGGTATCAGTTGGGGAGCTGGGGGCCTCCCCGTTCTCTTTGGGGCCAACAACCTTGTACTGAGAGAGAGACAGAGACAAAGAGACAGAGAGAGAGAGAGATTATTTGTAAATACTTTATTTGCAAGTTCTTAAAAACAAAAGAACAAATAAAATCATCGAAGCAGCTTTAGTCTAAAAAAGTATCACATTCAAAATCCTTAACCCCATAATTTTTTTGTTTGTTGACTGTGTTTTGAAAAGTGAGTGAAGTCTTTAGATTTCATCATTCCTGAGCCAGTGTACATTGTTACAGCCTAAATCTAATGATAAACCCTTAAAATCAAACTTATTAACATTCCACTCATATTTTAACACACAATATTCATCTAAACAAGCGTCCTCTTGTTTCTATATATGTATATTTACCTACTTATTTAAAGAGATGAAGAAAAAACCTGAATCCCTGAATGGACGGGCCTCACAGCATGAATTTTGTTATGGCTTACCTTTAGGTTCCCCATTTTATCCTCAAATGACTTGAAGGTTGCAGAGTTCCTAAAGAACAAACACAAAGTTACATTCACAATCACAGGCTTTGACCAAGTTATACAGACTAATGAGCTTTTTCAGGCGGTCCGGGGACAGAGTTGACATGCACTTAAGAATCCTGCTTACTGGAAATTCATATATACATGCAGCAGACTAATAACGTGATTTCTCATTCACAGGCTTTAACTATGACAGGAAACCATTAGCTCGACAGCAGGTTAACCACAAACTCCAGGTGGAACGGAAAACTGAAAATGAAAAAGAAACATCTCAACCTCAAAACAAACACAATTCAACTCCTTGTCCTCTGTCTGTTCATATTTCCACTACCAGCTAAAAGCAGCATGCTGGTTTAGAGATGTCTTCAGTGATTAGAAATATGTCAAGTGGTAAAGTTTTTATTCTACTTGTTGAAAAGCCATTTGAACAGGTGGCGCCAAAGTTTAGTGTCTTATCTCACCATTAACCTATAAACAACATGTTACATACAACGAGAGTAAGAGTCCGGCAGAGCTGAAGCTGTCATGATAAAGGAGAGTGAACAGGTGTGTGTGTTACTTTACCTCATGGCCGGCATACTTATCGAGTGGCGAATGGAATAGTTGCTACTTTGTAAGCATTAGAGAGGAGACAGAAAGGTGCAAGTGTTAAAAGGCAAGCAGACACACACACACACACACACACACACACACACACACACACACACACACACACACACACACACACACACACACACACACACACAGAAATGAGTTACCCATTCCACGAGTGTTAGGCTTGTTTGTCTTGTAGTAATACAGCATTATGCAGCGATAGGACCAAGACGTGCGGTTAACTGGTAGCTAGTACATGGTGCAAACTATTATAACTGCCACAAATTTCTTACAATTACAATAAATATCCCAAACTTCTATATGCTGAAAGGAAAACAATGAAGCAATTTTCACAAATAGACGAGGAAGGAATTATCAATCACAAGAACTGCAGAGCCTAATTTGTATTCTGTATAACTAATTCCATGTCACACGATTGTCCGTGTGACTAAAGTCTTTATTGTTATGAAAGTACATGTGAGTCTTACCTAAAGGAATTAGAGAAAGGTAGAGCTCTGCAGGTCAAACCAAGGCAGCAATTAAAGAAGGAAAAAAATGGAAAGAGAAATGAGGAAAAAGCAGCAACATCAGTAAACAAAATTCAAAACAATCCACAAGGACAACATAGAGCTCACACACAACCATGTTATCAGCAGGGAAGCAGGGAAAAAAGGACAAGGACGTTTGGTGTGCAGCCGAGGAAAACTGTGCAGCACATGGAAAGTGAGGGCAACATCAGGCTAAAACACAACATATGAATGATTCAACCATGCAGAGATATTCCTGGGGAATAATAATAATAAATACACTGATTTTGACGATGACGGTTAATCTAGGGTAGAATTGAATTAAGCACCTATTTGAAAATTTACATGAATCAATCTGAATCATTGCAGGTCTACATTTTTTTTTTTACTTCCAGACTTGATCTAAAGTTTGTCTTAATAAAGGCCTAATGTTGCTGCCCGAAGAAAGAACAGAGGTTTGAATTCTTTCATTTTATTTTCATCAACAGCACAGAAACAACAGCCACAACATGACAGGCACAATGAACAGATAACGTTCACATGTGTTTCCTCCGTCCTTTCCAGGTGTTTGACCTGCAGATGACAAACAGATGTGAGATGTCAGCACAGACCAAAAATTCAACAACACCACAGCTGAAGAAATATGTGCGTATTAAAGACCCACCATGTGCTGACTGCTACTGTCTCATGGGTATAGACCACTCACACTAATGTGTATTTACAAAAGGTGTCAAAAAATGTGATGTTTATAAAATGAAATGTCTAAATTTAAATATACGATTTCATTGGGATCTATTAGAGTTCTTGTGACAATGTTAAGCGACTTGAGATGGAAAAAACAAACGTGTCTCGCTTTGAAAGATTTTGTGGGAGCAATAAGTTAGATCTCTCCAATGGACTGTAGCTGAGCGGATGTCTCCCACGAGGCTCCGCTATGTTGAAGTCAAGGTTTAAATTATCGTTGTCAGCCAACGAGGCATTTTAATAAATGTCTCTTGCCTATGTTCAAACTAAGTGCCTTTATCTTTCTTTGTACTGTTGTGTACGTGCTAGGTATTGTGTAGTTTGCTAATGCACTTTGTACTGTTTATTCAAAAATATAGTTCTCACAGTTCCACTCACATATCATCAACCAGAAACAGCTTCAACACAGAAACACTCACCTGAGTCTGTCACTGTCAGGTTGGTGGCGTTGATAAGCTGAGGTACAGGTTGTCCACTGCCTCCTGGGTTGATGATGGTGGTCCAACACTCATATGTTCCAGTGTCGTTGATGGTGACGTTCTGCAGAATCACAGAGATGTCTCCGTCCATTTGTGGATCCACCAGCTTCACTCGTCCACGAAATGATGGATGCTGGAAGTTGTTGTAGGATTTGCCTTCACGGTAGAAGAAGACGTAATCTCCTGACTTCAGGTCAGTTTTGGTCCACTCTATCAGTCCGATGGCAGCTCCTCTTGGAGCCTGACACTGGAGGAGGACGTCTTCTCCAGTCATCGCTTTCACTTGAGCTTGGGAAAAATACGCACAGGATTGTTTCTAACTAACTAAAGCCACATGTAGATACAATGAAAAATACTGAAAAAAGTTAAACAATTTGGAATGTGCATATTTATCTTTGGAGAATTAGCCTTCATGTGTTTTTGCAAACCTTTTTTTCTACACACTGTATTTTTTCAATTCAATTCGACTTTATTTATATAGCGCCAATTTACAACATGGTCATCTCAGGGCACTCTACATAATAAAGTGAAGACTATACAAACATTTAAAGAAAACCCAACAAATCCCCCTTGAGCAAGCCATAGGCAACAGTGGAGAGGAAAAACTCCCTTTAACAGAAGAAACCTCCAGCAGAACCAACGGCCATCTGCCTTGACCGGTTGGGCTGAGTGGAAAGTGGAGAGAGAAAAGAACAGAGCAACAAAAGCAACAACAAAACATTGAGCAGGTTAGTAGGACCAGTAGCTGCACACTGGAGGACACACAGCGCCAAATCCGGGGACACCTGAAGACAGGGAGAGAGAGAGGGGGAAAGACGACTACGGGAAAAAGAAGACACAGAGTTAATGTCCTACAGTGGTGACATTATAGATGTGGGGTGAGAGGAGAGAATGAAGAGAAGAGGAAAGTGCCACAGTGCAGAGTCCCCCAGCAGTCTAAGACTATAGCAGCATGACTATAAGCAACTATAAGCTTTATCAAAAAGGAAGGTTTTGAGCCTAGTCTTAAAAATAGGGAGGGTGTCTGCTTCCCGAATCTGGACTGGGAGCTGGTTCCACAGGAGAGGAGCTTGATAGCTAAAGGCTCTGCCTCCCATTCTATTTTTGGAAATTCTGGGAACCACAAGTAGGCCTGCATTTTGGGACCGAGGTGGTCTAGTAGGATGATCTGGTACTAGGAGATCTTTTAAATATGATGGGGCTTGACCGTTTAAAGATTTATAGGTAAGAAGAAGGGTTTTAAATTCTATTCTACATTTAATTGGAAGCCAATGGAGAGAAGCTAATGGAGGTGAAATATGATCTCTCTTACCAATCCCAGTCAGTAATCTTGCTGCAGCATTTTGGATTAATTGGAGGCTTTTTAGAGAGTTACTGGGGCAGCCTGAAAGTAGAGAATTACAGTAGTCCAATCTAGAAATAACGAATGCATGAACCAGTTTTTCAGAATCGCTTTGAGACAGGATGCTCCTAATTTTGGCAATGTTTCTTAGGTGGAAGAAGGCAGTTCTACAGATTTGTTTTATGTGTGAGGTAAATGACAAATCCTGGTCAAAAATGACTCAGAGATTCCTTGAAGTCCTGCTGGGGGCAAGAGTTATGTCGTCTAAAGTAGCAATATGGTTAGAAAACATTTTTCTTAGACTTTTAGGCCCAAATACAATAACTTCAGTTTTATCTGAGTTTCGAAGAAGGAAATTATACGTCATCCAGTCCCTTATGTCTTTTAAACATGCTTGTAGTTTGATTAATTTGTTTCATCGGGTTTCATAGATAGATATAACTGCATATCATCAGCGTAGCAGAGAAAATTTACAGTGTTTTCTAATAATGTTGCCAAGGGGAGACATATATAGAGTAAAGAGTATCGGTCCTAATACAGAGCCTTTATGAACTCCATAACTAACTTTTGTGTATGTGGAAGATTCATCATTAACATGAACAAATTGAAATCTATCTGATAGTTATGATTTAAACTAATTTAGTGCTGTTCCTTTAATTCCAATAACATGTTTTAGTCTCTGTAATAATATTCTGTGATCAATGGTGTCAAATGCACCACTAATATCTAGCAGAACTAGTATAGAGACAAGTCCGTTATCTGAAGCCAGAAGAAGATCGTTGGTGACTTTAATCAGTGCAGTTTCTGTGCTATGATGAACTCTAAATCCTGACTGAAATTCTTCAAACAAGTCGTTTCTGCGCAGGTGGTCACATAATTGCTTTGCAACTACTTTTTCAAGTATTTTAGAAATAAAGGGGATATTGGATATTGGTCTGTAATTGTCTAAAACACCTGGATCCAGACAAGGTTTCTTAAGGAGAGGTTTGATTACAGCTACCTTATAGGCCTTTGGTACATATCCTGTTTGTAAAGATAGATTAATGATATCTAATACGAATGTGTCTAATTAGGGTAGAGTATTTTTGAGCAGTCTAACTGGAATAGGGTCTAGCAGACATGTTGGTTTAGATGCCATAATAGTTGACGTTAATTCAGCAAGGTCTATGGGCACAAAGCAGTCTAAAAGGGACTGAGGACTTACTGATGATTCTAATTCTGTTGTATTTGTGGGGAGGGTCTGGTGAATATATAATCTAGCCACAGGGGTTGCAAGCCAGTAACTTCTGTGCCGGTCCCAAGCCCGGATAAATAGAGAGGGTTGCGTCAGGAAGGGCATCCGGCGTAAAATTTTGCCAAGTACAACCATGCGAGTCATCCATACCACTTTCATACCGGATCGGTCGAGGCCGGGTTAACAACGACCGCCACGGTGCTGTTAACCTACAGGGTGCCGGTGGAAATTGGACTACTGTTGGTCGAAGAAGGAGAGGAGGCAGAAGGGTGCGTGGTCAGAGAGAGAAGGGGAAAGGCAGGAGCTTAGATTTGAGAGTAGGGACTCTTAACGTTGGCACAATGACAGGGAAAGGTAGAGAGCTGGCAGACATGATGGAGAGAAGGAAGGTAGATGTACTGTGTGTGCAAGAGACGAGGTGGAAAGGCAGCAAAGCACGTAGTATTGGAGGAGGATACAAACTGTTCTACCATGGTGTGGATAGGAAGAGAAACGGAGTAGGAGTGATCCTGAAGGGGGAGTTTGTGAACAATGTTCTAGAGGTGAAAAGAGTCTCAGACAGGGTGATGAGCCTAAAGCTAGAAATCGAAGGTGTGATGGTGAACATAGTCAGTGGGTATGCTCCACAAGTTGGCTTTGAGTTAGAAGAGAAGGAGAGATTCTGGAGTGAGTTTGATGAGGTTGTAGAGAGTATCCCTAGAGGAGAGAGAGTAGTTGTTGGAGCAGACTTCAATGGGCATGTTGGTGAGGGTAACAGAGGTGATGAGGAGGTAATGGGCAGGTTTGGTGTAAAGGACAGGAATCCAGAAGGACAGATGGTTGTGGACTTTGCTAAGAGGATGCAAATGGCTGTAGTTAACACTTACTTCCAGAAGAGAGAGGAACATAGAGTGACATACAAGAGTGGAGGTAGGAGTACACAGGTGGACTACATCCTATGTAGACGAGGTCATTTGAGAGAGGTTAGTGACTGTAAAGTGGTGGTAGGAGAGAGTGTAGCCAGACAGCACCGCATGGTGGTGTGTAAGATGACTCTGGTGGGCAGGAAGAAGAAGAGAGGAAAGTCAGAAAAGAAGACCAAGTGGTGGAAGCTAAAGAATGAAGAAACTTGTGAGGAATTCAGGCAGAAGTTGAGACAGGCTTTGTGTGGTCAGGATGAGCTTCCAGATGATTGGGAAACTACAGCAGAGGTAATCAGGGAAACAGGTAGGAAGGTGCTTGGTGTGTCATCTGGTAAGAGGAAAGATGATAAAGACACTTGGTGATGGAATGAGGAAGTACAGGACTGCATCCAGAGGAAGAGGTTAGCTAAAAGGAAGTGGGATGTAGAAAGGACTGAGGAAAGTAGACAGGAGTACAAGGAAGTGCAGCACAGAGTGAAGAGGGAGGTGGCAAAGGCCAAACAGAAAGCTTACGATGAGCTGTATGACAGGTTAGACACAAAGGAAGGAGAGAAGGACTTGTACAGGATAGCCAGACAGAGAGATAGAGATGGGAAAGATGTGCAACAGATAAGAGTGATTAAAGACAGAGATGGAAAGGTGCTAACAAGCCAGGAGAGTGTGCAGAGAAGATGGAAGGAGTATTTTGAGGAGCTGATGAATGTGGAAAATGACAGGGAAAGAAGGGAGGAAGATGTGGATGTTGTGGAGCAGGAAATAGGAGAGATTAGAAAGGATGAGGTGAGGAAGGCTCTGAAAAGGATGAAGAGCGGAAAGGCTGTTGGCCCTGATGATGTACCTGTGGAGGTGTGGAAGTGTCTAGGAGAGACAGCAGTGAAGTTTCTGACAGGTCTGTTTAACAGGATTTTAGAGAGTGAGAAGATGCCTGAGGAATGGAGGAGAAGCGTTCTGGTGCCGATCTTTAAGAACAAGGGTGACACGCAGAACTGCAGCAACTACAGAGGGATAAAGCTGATGAGCCACACAATGAAGCTGTGGGAAAGAGTAGTGGAGGCCAGGCTTAGGAAGGAGGTGGAGATCTGTGAGCAGCAGTATGGTTTCATGCCCCGTAAGAGCACCACTGACGCCATTTTCGCTTTGAGATTGTTGATGGAAAAGTACAGAGATGGTCAGAAGGAGCTGCATTGTGTCTTTGTGGATTTAGAGAAGGCGTATGACAGGGTGCCGAGGGAGGAGCTGTGGTACTGTATGAGGATGTCGGGAGTGGCAGAGAAGTACGTCAGAGTAGTTCAGGACATGTATGAGAGAAGCATGACGGTGGTGAGATGTGCCGTAGGGCAGACAGAGGAGTTCAAGGTGGAGGTGGGACTACACCAAGGATCGGCTTTGAGTCCCTTCTTGTTTGCTTTGCTGATGGACAGGTTGACAGATGAGGTCAGACAGGAATCTCCCTGGACAATGTTGTTTGCAGATGACATTGTGATTTGCAGTGAGAGTAGAGAGCAGGTGGAGGAACAGCTGGAGAGGTGGAGGTTTGCTCTGGAAAGAAGAGGCATGAAAGTCAGTCGTAGTAAGACAGAATACATGTGTGTAAATGAGAGGGATCCAGGTAGAAGTGTGAGGTTACAGGGGGCTGAGGTGAAGAAGGTGCAGGAGTTTAAGTACTTGGGGTCATCAGTTCAGTGTGATGGGGAGTGTGGAAAAGAGGTGAAGAGGCGAGTGCAGGCGGGTTGGAATGGGTGGAGGAAAGTGTCGGGAGTGTTGTGTGACAGAAGAGTGTCAGCAAGACTCAAAGGAAAGGTGTACAGGACAGTGGTGAGACCAGCTCTGCTCTATGGGTTAGAGACAGTAGCAGTGAGAAAGAGACAAGAGGCAGAGATGGAAGCAGCAGAGATGAAGATGTTGAGGTTCTCCTTAGGAGTGACAAGGTTGGACAGAATTAGGAACGAGCTCATCAGAGGGACAGCGCACGTTGCCTGTGTTAGCAACAAAGTCAGAGAGGCCAGATTGAGATGGTTTGGACATGTGCAGAGGAGGGATAGTGATTATATTGGTAGAAGGATGTTGGAGATGGAGCTGCCAGGCAAGAGGGCGAGAGGACGACCAAGGAGGAGATATATGGATGTCCTAACAGAGGACATGAGGTTAGCTGGTGTCAGAGTGGAAGATGCCCAGGATAGAGTAAAGTGGAAAAGGATGATTCGCTGTGGCGACCCCTGATGGGAAAAGCCGAAAGAGTAGTAGTAGTCTGGTGAATATGTTTTATTTCACAAAGCTCCACTTTCACTTTAAGTTTAAGTCAACTCCGACTCTACTCAAGTTTTTAATGAAAATCTACAAAATATTTTCCATGAGAAAAATGAAGCTGCCGTTAAATTGAAGAATCTGCTTGGATAAGCAGCGAAAAGTCTAGTTGACATGACTCAATCTTGGCCTGTTGATGGTCTTTTGCGTCATCCAGAGGGGCATGAATTACACCGATATCTGGATCAACACGCTTTTAACAACAAAGTGAGTCGTTTTACTGGACCTAACACCGACCTTCCCTTAACTCTGAGACACAAAACCAGGAGAAAGCTGGTGAGTTTTTCTGAAATAGCTGAAAATTATAATTAAAATGTAAATCAAGTAGAACATAAGCTGAATTGAAGCTGAACTGCTTAAAATAGCTGAAAGTTTAAACAAATTTTAATTGTTTAAAAATTTGAACTAGAATTCTAACAATTGTCAAATCAGCAATGTTGTTATTATGAAACCACAAACTCATTTTAGCATTTGAATGCAAAAATGTGAAAAAGAAAATCAGGCAGATTTTTGTTTTGTAAGTTTGTTTCCTGTGTGTGTGTGTGTGGGGGTGAGGTTGTGGGTGTGGTTGTGTGTTTCCATTGTAGTTGGAGTTCAACACAAACTCATTTTGGCATATAGATGAAAAAATTTTTGAACAAAACATCAGAAACACCTGTCCTGTTATTTCCTGTCCTGTTATTTCCTGTCTGTTCGTGTGTGTGTGTGTGTGTGTGTGTGTTAGCAGTAATAAGAAGTGTCAGTTAAAGCGACTGGATCAGCCTCAGAGCTCTGAGCTGTGTCTGTTAACAAGAGAAGGAATTTCTAATTTGCTTAGTTATTCACGTGATAACAAGAGTTAGCCTCGCAAAATTTGCAATAAGTCAAAAAGTATCAATCCTACGAAACAAAGGGAAAGTATATGAGTTTCAGAAGGCACACGCTGATGTTATAATTATATGAAGGTACTCAATAAAATGAAGGCGTGGCGTGAGGAGACTTGATTTTCCTTGAGGAAGGATAACTGAAGGAAAGCAGAAAATGGAGCGAATAAAGTGATAACAGCAGAAGCACAAAAGCAAAAGTGCGTGTGATGTCACCCACTCTAGCAGACGCACTACACACTAATGGAGAAGATGAAAAATCTTCAAAAATTCCAAAAACTCACCATTAGTCCGAGCAATGCATAAAATGAATGTGGTCCAGAGAGCAGAAGCAGAGACGCGCATGTTGCACCTTCTGGTCCGAGACTCGGACAGAAATGTCGGACAGTGTCAGACTTCAGTCACCCTGGTGCCACCCAGTTGGATGCTGTTTTAGTTCCTTTTTTCTGTTCTTTGTCTCTGTTTTTTCATCTGTAAAACACAGCTGCTTTCCTGTTTCTCTCGTTGCCTCCTTAATCATTAAGAGTGAACAGGAATATTCTGACACAAAGACCAGGACAGTCAGATGTGGTCGGTTCGTTTCAATTACCTGAGAAATGCAAAGGTAGAGTGGGCGAGCTTAATATTTCCTTCTCAATGCCAATATTCACTATAGCTAAAACCTCCGCCAGGATGACGTTTATTTTTATTGTTTGTTTTGGTTATATTTATTTGTGTTTATTGTGTGGTTGTCTAAGCTTCTGGATAGCCTTATCCATCTGTGAATTTCTGCTCTAGTTAACAACAACCTGTATAGTATACAGGTTGTATATGCAGTTTTCTATTTACAGACGTGTATTTACGGGTGAGTATATACACGTCTGTAAATAGAAAACTCGGCCACAACAACTCTGCATGGCGGTTCCTATACTCACCTGTAAATACACGTCTGTAAATAGAAAACTGCATATTCGTGATTACTGTAGCAAACACTATATAGCCTTACCCATCTGTATATTTCTGCTCTAGTTAACAACAACATATACAGTATGTTCATAGCATCTGTAAATGTGGTCCATAATTTCTTGTGTACATATTTTCTCGAGGTAATTTATAACCTATACCCTGCTTAGACATGAACTGCATTGTCTGGGGCCTTGTACATGTGTAATGACAATAAAGTTGAATCTAATACTATGTATCAAAGCAAGGTTACGTTGTTGGCAGGATTCGAACCTGCGCGGGGAGACCCCAATGGATTTCTAGTCCATCGCCTTAACCACTCGGCCACAACAACTCTGCATGCTGGTTCCTAGGTCCCTAGCTGGGATTGTTACCAACTTATAGGACAGAGGAAAAGACAGGGGTTTGCAGAGAGAAATGTAGACATAGGCAGTAGCCATGTGGTGAGAGCTGTATTGTTAGCCAAAAGGTAGTCCTTCGAGCCGGAGTTGAACCAGCGACCTAAGGATTGCCTGTGAACAACCTACAGTCCTCCACTCTACCAACTGAGCTATCGAAGGATGATGTGGCTCTTTCACTACAGCTTTTTCCTGCATCTTTTCCAAGTCAAGACAGAGCTTGCCCTACTTTGCAGCCCCACCATTCAACTAAAATAATAAAAAAATAATAACGTCAAGACTATAGAGACACTTGACTGATAATTATGCAGCATCACTACGCTCAATACTCAACACTTTTGCCCCTCTTAAATGGTATGAGGTGTGTAGCTGGCTCAGATTGGGGAGCTAGCATGGGGACTCTAAAATTGTTTATATAGCATTAATCCGATCCCTACTACATGAACTTAAAAATCTGGAAAGTCACCTAAAGATGTTGGATATGTTCCAGGGTTGATTGAAGACAGGCTTCAAACTGTATATCAAAACTATACTGCAATTTTTATAGACGGGTCCAAAAAACCAAATAAGGGAAGAACAGGATACGCATTCACAGTTCCAGCTTTAAAGTTTGCATAATAAAAGAAGAACATAGTAAAAGAAGAACATCTGATCGCCTTGCAGCAAACACAGTAGAACTGATAGCCATCACACCTGTAATAAAATAGGTGGTTGTTGTTTGCTCAGGCTCAAGTTCAGCGTTATTATCTCTAAAATCATTTTCATCCCAGAGTAGACAGGACATAATCAACAAAATATACAAAGCAATTTACGGTTACATTTATGTTGGTTCCAGATCAGAGGGAAATTCAAAGAAATGAAATGACTCTTTAGCAAAAGAGGCTGTAAAGGAGGGGAATGTCATGGAAGTTTCTCTTAGCAGAACTGAAGAAAAGAACAATGGGTAAGATTATCATTAGAGACTCTGAAAAGTATCAAGAGCGAAAAGGCCGTTGGTCCTGATGACGGACCTGTGGAGGTGTAGAAGTGTCTAGGAGAGACAGCTGTGAAGTTTCTGACAAGTCTATTTAACAGGATTCTAGAGAGTGAGAAGATGCCTGAGGAATGGAGGAGAAGCGTTTTAGTACCAATCTTTAAGGACAAGGGTGACACGCAGAACTTCAGCAAATACACACTGTCAAACACAAAGGTGTTTTGTCTCTCAGCGAATGGGAGGAGAGGAACGCTGTGGAAAACACTTTCAAGCTGGTTTTAAAATCAGAGGGATCAGACCTCCGAGAGCAGTGCACAAAGAGAGAACAGTGATGCGTATGCTTTGCAGAGAATGCCACTTGAGTTGGCGTCACTGATGAAAGCACGCACTGAGCAGCTTCCACCTGACGCCATTGCTGCATGATTCAAAGAGAAGATGCCTGAGGAATGGAGGAGAAGCATTTTAGTACCGATCTTTAACAACAAGGGTGACACGCAGAACTTCAGCAAATACAGAGGGATAAAGCTGATGAAAGAGTAGTGGAGGCCAGGCTTAGGAAGGAGGTGGAGATTTGTGAGCATCAGTATGGTTTCATGCCCCGTAAGAGCACCACTTTGAGGTTGTTGATGGAAAAGTACAGAGATGGTGAGAAGGACAGACAGAGGAGTTCAAGGTGGAGGTGGGACTACACCAAGGATCAGCTTTGAGTCCCTTCTTGTTTGCTATGCTGATGGACAGGTTGACAGATGAGGTCAGACAGAAATCTCCCTGGACAATGATGTTTGCAGATGACATTGTGATTTGCAGTGAGAGTACAGAGCAGGTGGAGGAACAGCTGGAGAGGTGGAGGTTTGCTCTGGAAAGAAGAGGCATGAAAGTCAGTCGTAGTAAGACAGAATACATGTGTGTAAATGAGAAGGAACAAGGTAGAAGCGTGAGGTTACAGGGGGATGAAGTGAAGAAGGTGCAGGAGTTTAAGCACTTGGGGTCAACAGTTCAGTGTGACGGGGAGTGTGGAAAAGAGGTGAAGAGGCGAGTGCAGGCGGGTTGGAATGGGTGGAGGAAAGTGTCAGGAGTGTTGTGTGACAGAAGAGTGTCAGCAAGACTCAAAGGAAAGGTGTACAGGACAGTGGTGAGACCAGCTCTGCTCTATGGGTTAGAGACAGTGGCAGTGAGAAAGAGACAAGAGGCAGAGATGGAAGCAGCAGAGATGAAGATGTTGAGGTTCTCCTTAGGAGTGACAAGGTTGGACAGATTGAGGAACGAGCACATCAGAGGGACAGCGCACGTTGCCTGTGTTAGCAACAAAGTCAGAGAGGCCAGACTGAGATGGTTTGGACATGTGCAGAGGAGGGATAGTGAATTTATTGGTAGAAGGATGTTGGAGATGCAGCTGCCAGGCAAGAGGGCGAGAGAGCGACCAAGGAGGACATATATGGATGTTCTAACAGAGGACATGAGGTTAGCTGGTGTCAGAGAGGAAGACGCCCAAGAAGGTGGAAAAGGTTGATTTGCTGTGGCGACCCCTGATGGGAAAAGCCCAAAGAGAAGTAGTAGTAGTAGGTAAGCTGCAATCTGAAAAAAACATGGTTTACCAAAAAAAAAGTCACAATGTCCAAAATGCACAGCAGAGAGAGAAATTAATAAGACATCGGAGTACAAGGAACAGAGAAGTGTAATTTTAAGCATATGCTTATTGAATGATAGTAAGTTGATAGAGTTCTTAAGAGAAGCAGTATTGACAAATAGACTTTTGTTGTGTGTTTCTTTATTATTATTAAAAACTACTAATGAAAATTCCTCTGGTCCATACAGCAGCAACCGCCATTCAATAAAAGGAAGAGTTCAACAAATGACCTTCTGGATTCTGTCTGCTCTCTACGTGTTCTGAATTTAGCCTCAAAAAATACTTATTTTTCCAACATGAGGCTGCTTTGTTTTAACATGGCAGGGCAGAGACGTGGTGAACTTAGTTTGCACCAGTCCAGATCGGATCAGGCTAAAGTTCTACAACGCAACAAAAGCACAAACCAAATTTCTGTGTAAATCACGGGAGTCGTTAGGAAGGGGGGGAGGGTTAGGACGATTCTAAGGGCACACAAACTTTTTTAATAATAAAATTATTAGCAGTAATATATGAGATATCATAAATGTATCTATGAAATAATTACAAATAAGACTGAATTTCTGCTTATTTCTGCCTCGCCGGTCAAATTACACCCCTCCTCCCATTTAGCGCATGGTTCGGTCCGTCCACCTGGATCCTCTCTGCTTCCTCTTTGTGGAAAAGAGGCTCACGCCATCCCATCCATGTTAACGGGATGGCCGTTGAGCCTGTTTCATCCTTCAAGTTCCTGGGTACCCACATCTCGGAGGACCTGTCCTGGAACACCTCCAGCCTATTCAAGAAGGCTCACCAGCGCCTCTTCTTCTTGAGAACACTCAAGAAAAACCATCTTCCTTCGGCTATGCTGGTGAACTTCTACCGATGCACAATAGAGAGCATCCTACCCAACTGTGTCACAGTCTGGTATGGAAGCTGCTCTGCAGCGGGTAGTGAAAACTGCCCAACGCATTACGGGGACTCCACTTCCAGCCATTGAGGACATACAAAAGAAACACTGTCTGCGTCGAGCTCGCAGTATTCTTAAGGACTCCTCTCACCCCGCCCACAGACTGTTTTCTCCCTGCCTTCAGGCAGGCGCTCAGATTTCCCCGGACACGAACCACCAGACTGAGGAACATCTTTTTTCCTAGAGCTGTCTCCTTCTTGAACTCTGCCCCCCACTGACTTCACTGACCTCTTTGCCACAATCATACACCCCGACATTCTCCCGATAACCACTGCACTATTCAATATTGCACATACTCATTGCACTAGCCTGTATATACTCACCTGTAAATACACGTCTGTAAATAGAAAACTGCATATTCCTGATTACTGTAGCAACCACTATATAGCCTTACCCATCTGTATATTTCTGCTCTAGTTAACAACAACATGTATAGTATGTTGATAACATCTGTAAATATGATCCATAATTTCTTGAGTACATATTTTCTCGAGGTAATTTATAACCTATATCCTGCTTAGACATAAACTGCATTTCGGTGCCTTGTACATGTGTAATGACAATAAAGTTGAATCTAATACTATGTATAAAGGCAATGTTACGTTGTTGGCAGGATTCGAACCTGCGTGGGGAGACCCCAATGGATTTCTAGTCCATCGCCTTAACCACTCGGCCACAACAACTCTGCATGGCGGTTCATAGGCCCCTAGGTGGGATTGTGACCAACTTATAGGACAGAGGAAGAGACAGCGGTTTGCAGAGAGAAATGTAGACATAGGCAGTAGCCATGTGGTGAGAGCTGTATTGTCAGGCAAAAGGTAGTCCTTCGAGCCGGAGTTGAACCAGCGACCTAAGGATTTCCTGTGAACAACCTACAGTCCTCCGCTCTACCAACTGAGCTATCGAAGGGTGATGTGGCTCTTTCACTATAGCTTTTTCCTGCCTCTTTTTCAAGTCAAGACAGAGCTTGCCCTACAACTAAAATAATAACCTCAAGACTATAGAGACACATGACTGATTATTATGCAGATGAGAGGAGCATGACGGTGGTGAGATGTGCCGTAGGTCAGACAGAGGAGTTCAAGGTGGAGGTGGGACTACACCAAGGATCGGCTTTGAGTCCCTTCTTGTTTGCTATGCTAATGGACAGGTTGACAGATGAGGTCAGACAGAAATCTCCCTGGACAATGATGTTTTCTAACACTATCATTAAGTTTGCAGATGATACAACAGTGATCGGTCTCATCGACAACAACGATGAGACTGCCTACAGGGAGGAGGTCCAGCATCCAGGAGGTAAATAGAAAACTGCATATTATATTCATATCTACTTGCATATTCCTGATTACTATAGCAACCACTATATAGCCTTATCCATCTGTGAATTTCTGCTCTAGTTAACAACAACCTGTATAGTATGTTCATAGCATCTGTAAATATGATCCATAATTTCTTGTGTACATATTTTCTCGAGGTAATTTATAACCTATATCCTGCACTTGCTGCTTATTGCACTTCTGGTTAGACATAAACTGCATTTCGTTGCCTTGTACTTGTACATGTGTAATGACAACAAAGTTGAATCTAATCTAATATACAATGGCCATGAATGTCATTGTAAGAGCTTGACCTGTTCAAGTCCTTTTTGTCCAGTGGACGGCCTAGTAGAGCAAATGAAGCCTCATGGAGCTTTGCAGCACAGAAGGAACAACAGCTGTCCTCTCAGCTCTGTCAGGAGGGAAAAACCTCATTGCGGACTTGAACGGACAGAGGACACGTGGCACTCTAAAACACACTGGGCTCTAAGAGAACAAATTTCTTCATGTGAGGGGACTAGTAGTTGGATTTAAAAGCAAAATGACAAACTTCACGTCATCTGAGAAAAGCTGATTCTCTGATGACGGATATGAACGTGGCTGATGCGTCAGTCTGTCAGCTCACGGATTCCAGGCTGAAACACCTTGTGTGAAGTTAAAAGTGTTGGTTGGAAGATAAACCGCCTCAGTTGTTACAATGTGGCTGCAACTTCTAAGATAATATACGTTTATTACACTATTGTTTCTCATGGTTGAATATAAATGAAGATATTGTGAACATATGTCTCCCACTTATTCTTGGGATTAAGATTAATATTAATTGATAAATATTAAAGCTGATTTTAACAATCACTGAACAGAAAGGTGTAAATGCAAAGTTCAGTACATGTAAAAAAGTTCATCAGACAAAATGATAAATGCTGAAAAGAAACAACTAATCATTTTAGTCACATTTAAAAATGTTCATCTCCATTATATTAGTGCCATCACGTATCACGCTGCTGCCGCAGGGCCCAGCAGTACAATTGCTAGAAATTAACATCTGAAAAGTTCATAAAAAGGCTGTTCATGAGTTTTTCCCTAACACTTGTAAATAACTAGGGATTAATGCTACTAAGACACACACACAAGCATTGTTTATTTGGCATTAATTTTAATGTGTGTGAAGGAGAGACACTCCTCCCAGCCCCCTAAGGGCTTAAACTCTCCTGAGATGAGGCTGAACATGCCACTTTGCGCCACCTGGTGGCCCTTTGGATCTGCACAGCCTGGATATGGCAAAAAACATTTATGGTGATTGTTTAAGAAAAGTTACAGCAAAAGAAAACACAATTGTGCAAATGTTTGCATTCCCCTTAATAAATTAAAATTAACTTTTTGATGAAGAAACATTTATACTAGCTGAATTCACATTAAATATTATGTTGATGAAGATACGTGTTAGTGTTTATCGGACTCACCCCAACCGGTCAAGGCAGATGTCCGTCCACCCTGAGCCTGGTTCTGCTGGAGGTTTCTTCCGTTAAAGGGAGTTTTTCCTCTCCACTGTTGCCTGTAGCTGCTCAAGGGGGATTTGTTGGGTTTTCTCTACATGTCTGTTTATTATGTAAAGTGCCTTGAGATGATGTAATTTGGTGCCATATGAATAAAGTTGAATTGAATAAAAGAGGAATTGTCGAAGGTTCCAAAATTATTTTGAACCCCAGTTGACCAACAGGCACATTTAACATGTCAAAACCAGAAAAAGTAGCAAATACTGAATGAACACAAACGCTTCATTTAAAGGAATGCTTTATTGATATCCAAACATATACAACAAAACCAAAAATGTTTGAATTAATTCATTGTAGTTTTCTAAATCTGATCCCTTTTAATAATACATATCACCTAGTCCCAGTCCCAATAAAGCTATAGATACTCAACTGTCTTCCAGCTTCTGTCTGGCTCTGAACAGGCTTTGCACGTGCTGCATTTCCCATCGGCAACCACCAAAACAAAAAGTACGTCGTCACTTCCCATCCACCAGCCGCCCCCAAACTGACTGCAGTTTGAAACAGGTAACAGCTACGCTGGAAAATTACATCTCCAAGCACTTTATTCTGTCTTCAAACTACTTTTCTCTACTACATTTCTCCACTTTTTAAAGATATAATTTCAGGCATCAATTCTAAAGCAAAAAGACTTACTATTTCTTGTAGTGTGCATCTGTGTTTTCATTTTTGCAAAGCAGAAAGTCAGAAATTCAGAGGCAAAATTGGATATTTTGTAAGAGATTTAAATATTGGCAACTTGTTTTTAACTGATGACAAATGAACTGTACAAGTAACAAATGTTGTAACATCCACCTCTTCCAACAGGAGGAAAAGAAATCAAACAAGACGTCGTCTAACAGGAACATAACTACCAAAATAATCAACACAAAGTTATGATACACTGGCAACAGTTTTGTAGATTGATGGCAAGGTATTTTTAAGCTGAGCATTTCATTTCTTCTTTGTCGATAGTGGCCCAACTCACCTACAGCCATTTCTACTTTTTCTGGGCTTCTTCTGTAACATTTTGGCTTAAACCACGACATGGAACTAAATGTTAGGAATAATAGCAGCTTCTAATGCCTCGGTAATATTGTCGTCTACCTGACAGCAACTGCTGATGGTTGAAATTCTGGGGCTATGCATGGAAGTTACTCCAGAATACAAGAGCAACATTTGGGGGCAATATTTTGAAGTTGCAATTGAGCTGCAAAGATTATTTGCAACACTGAAATATATTCAGTGGTTTAAGAACTTCTACATTATCAAGAGCTCTAGATTCACCAACAGGAAAAAAAATATCAGATTGTTTTTGCTACAAATATAATACTCCTATTACTAAATTTCATAACGACCAGGGACAACGCTGGCCCTTGTATCAGCAACTTCAGGGCTACAGAAGACAAGTTTGAGGACTTAAGTGCTGCACAAAGTTGTGCTTTTGAGTTTCTGAGCCCACGTGGTCATGGGGCTTCTGTTCAACTACAACAACCCTAAACCAAAGTGGTTTTGAGTTGGTTTGGCCTCATGTTGCATGTGCGAGGGCATTTAATGTGTCGACAGGAGTGCTTTTCTGTGTTCACGTGGACATGTGTAAGGAGCTGTTGGCAAAACCTCTGCTACAGCAGCAGATTTTTTCATAGTACATTTTGTGGCTCTCCAGACAAAGGTCTTCCCTCAATTAAACTTTGAAAGGAACATAAGAAAACATTTTCCCCATCTACTAACTGGAGTAAAACAACAGGCTAACTATTTAGAGCGTGTAAGGCCTGCAGAGAAGCACTACATTCACCAGGTAGTGTACACACCAAAGCATCATCATCATCATCATCTCGCATTGAGTTCCATGTGTAACCAAAGAGAAAGTGATCAGCAGACAAACCAGGGTAAAAAAAAAAAAAACTGCACAACAAAGTGCTTTCACACACCTTTACCCTGAAAAGCACGGAGTTTGTAACTTGCAAATGGTGACGTGAACAGGCTGCAGTCAAACGTGCTTCCAGTTTATGGAAAAATAATAACTAGTTCAGCTGTGAACTCCTCCATTACCTGGTCTGACTGGACTAACGCCCAGTCTGGGAAAAACAACACAACTGCAGAAGCTTAATAAGTCAGTTTCACTAACACGGAAACATTTTAGGATCACAAAACTAAAATCCCAGACGGACAATAAGCCACATCTGTGAAACTGACCCACCACAGTGCTTTCTTTCTCATTAGACTCCCCTGCTGTTCTCAAACCTCTCTACATTATTACTACCAGTTGGCAGCATCAATCACAATATAATTACTCATATCTATATATATTTATACATATTGATAAGTTATGTAAAAACATTATGCAAAGCAGTGTAAAATAGTTTTTATTACAAAATGGAGTAATTTCTTTTTTTTTTCTCCTGTTTTTACATCCTGGGGTGTTGCACAAGACCTTGGTCGTCTTTGCACGATTGCTATGGTACAACTGAGATGACGTATGCTCATGCATGTAGCAGTAGTAGGTCAAGTAAGGGTGAGCTGTGCTGGATCCTGCCGCTCCCAAGTCGACCCACTAACCTGTGTCCACACAGCTGGGCAGTGCAGAGCAGTGAAGCAGACTGGGTAAGGTCGGAAAAAAACTGGTGGTACTGTGGCGACACTGTCAGGCGTTCACAGTGTGAAGGCATGATTTACAGTAAATAATAGCCAGGAATCGTAGGTTAAAGCAGCACATCAACCTGTGCCTGTATCATCCTCCACCACACTCAGTCTGCAGATACCGGTCCCTAAACTGAGCTGGAGCCCAAACGTACGCTCACTTAGTTTTGATGATTCATTTCAGCATTATCCCCGGAAAGTTCACGGAATGAAAGATGACCTGTCTGATTTAAT
This sequence comes from Channa striata, assembly GCA_033026295.1. Classification (NCBI taxonomy): domain Eukaryota; kingdom Metazoa; phylum Chordata; class Actinopteri; order Anabantiformes; family Channidae; genus Channa; species Channa striata. The sequence goes on from CM065172.1 coordinate 24,970,668, forward strand.
TTAGTAACTCTATGTAATTTTAGCCAGGTGACTCGCTGGAAAATTAAACCTGTTTGAAAAAGACTCTGTAAAGTGCAGCAGCTTTGAGGGTCTACCTCTTGTGGAGCGAGAATCTAACTAGGGAGGAAGTGGAAGCAGGCAGGTAGTGATGTAACGAAGCAAGGGGTTTGAGATTTAGACATCAACAAAAAACATTTCTCAACAGCACAGAGGAAGCATGGAGGCCGCGGGAACAGCAGAAGTCCTCCACTTCCACCTCTGTTAACAAAACTTGGGGCAACGTGAGTAATGGCAAGTTGGCGAAGTGGAGGGCCAGAGATCAGGGCTGACTCTGCAATGTCGAGGTGGTAACAGTACAGTCTCAGGTCGTGAGGAAGGTGGCAGCAAGGAGGAGGTAGGAGGTGGGGTGGGTTCAGAAAGGTGGGTTCTTCTGAGTGGGGGTGGTATCAGTTGGGGAGCTGGGGGCCTCCCCGTTCTCTTTGGGGCCAACAACCTTGTACTGAGAGAGAGACAGAGAGAGAGAGAGACAAAGACAAAGAGACAGAGAGACAGAGATAGAGATTATTTGTAAATACTTTATTTGCAAGTTCTTAAAAACAAAAGAACAAATAAAAGCATCGAAGCAGCTTTAGTCTAAAAAAGTATCACATTCAAAATCCTTAACCCCATAATTTTTTTGTTTGTTGACTGTGTTTTGAAAAGTGAGTGAAGTCTTTAGATTTCATCATTCCTGAGCCAGTGTACATTGTTTCAGCCTAAATCTAATGATAAACCCTTAAAATCAAACGTATTAACATTCCACTCATATTTTAACACACAATATTCATCTAAACAAGCGTCCTCTTGTTTCCATATATGTATATTTACCTACTTATTTAAAGAGATGAAGAAAAAACCTGAATCCCTGAATGGACGGGCCTCACAGCATGAATTTTGTTATGGCTTACCTTTAGGTTCCCCATTTTATCCTCAAATGACTTGAAGGTTGCAGAGTTCCTAAAGAACAAACACAAAGTTACATTCACAATCACAGGCTTTGACCAAGTTATACAGACTAATGAGCTTTGTCAGGCGGTCCGGGGACAGAGTTGACATGCACTTAAGAATCCTGCTTACTGGAAATTCATATACACATGCAGCAGACTAATAACGTGATTTCTCGTTCACAGGCTTTAACTATGACAGGAAACGATTAGCACGACAGCAGGTTAACCACAAACTCCAGGTGGAACGGAAAACTGAAAATGAAAAAGAAACATCTCAACCTCAAAACAAACACAATTCAACTCCTTGTCCTCTGTCTGTTCATATTTCCACTGTATTTAGCTAAAAGCAGCATGCTGGTTTAGAGATGTCTTCAGTGATTAGAAATATGTCAAGTGGTAAAGTTTTTATTCTACTTGTTGAAAAGCCATTTGAACAGGTCTCACCAAAGTTTAGTGTCTTATCTCACCATTAACCTATAAACAACATGTACATACAACGAGAGTAAGAGTCCGGCAGAGCTGAAGCTGTCATGATAAAGGAGAGTGAACAGGTGTGTGTGTTACTTTACCTCATGGCCGGCATACTTATCGAGTGGCGAATGGAATAGTTGCTACTTTGTAAGCATTAGAGAGGAGACAGAAAGGTGCAAGTGTTAAAAGGCAAGCAGAGACACACACACACACACACACACACACACACACACACACACACAGAAATGAGTTACCCATTCCACGAGTGTTAGGCTTGTTTGTCTTGTAATACAGCATTATGCAGCGATAGGACCAAGACGTGCGGTTAACTGGTAGCTAGTACATGGTGCGAACTATTATAACTGTCACAAATTTCTTACAATTACAATAAATATCCCAAACTTCTATATGCTGAAAGGAAAACAATGAAGCAATTTTCACAAATAGACGAGGAAGGAATTATCAATCACAAGAACTGCAGAGCCTAATTTGTATTCTGTATAACTAATTTCATGTCACACGATTGTCCGTGTGACTAAAGTCTTTATTGTTATGAAAGTACATGTGAGTCTTACCTAAAGGAATTAGAGAAAGGTAGAGCTCTGCAGGTCAAACCAAGGCAGCAATTAAAGAAGGAAAAAAATGGAAAGAGAAATGAGGAAAAAGCAGCAACATCAGGACACAAAATTCAAAACAATCCACAAGGACAACATAGAGCTCACACACAAACATGTTATCAGCAGGGAAGCAGGGAAAAAAGGACAAGGACGTTTGGTGTGCAGCCGAGGAAAACTGTGCAGCACATGGAAAGTGAGGGCAACATTAGGCTAAAACACAACATATGAATGATTCAACCATGCAGAGATATTCCTGGGGAATAATAATAATAAATACACTGATTATGACGATGATGGTTAATCTAGGGTAGAATTGAATTAAGCACCTATTTGAGAATTTACATGAATCAATCTGAATCATTGCAGGTCTACATTTTTTTTTTTACTTCCAGACTTGATCTAAAGTTTGTCTTAATAAAGATAGAAGATAAATATGCAGTATTTCCTCCTTAAAATATCCACATCATGCTAATTATGTCCACCAAGAGAGCATCATTTGGAAGACTTAGCAAACGAATAAACGCAGAGACAAGTGTCTTTAAAAGTGTGAAATAGTTGTATCTTCAAGAGCTTTAGAATAACTGGGAGTGAAGCTGCTGATCGTGTCCAGCAATTTACACCACTCATGGGACCACTGAGCTGAAGACACTTGATTTTTGGTTGGGGGATTTTCCCAGGAGCTCAGAACTTAAATCCAGCTCACAAGATGACAGACTTTTCAGGCCTAATGTTGCTGCCCGAAGAAAGAACAGAGGTTTGAATTCTTTAATTTTATTTTCATCAACAGCACAGAAACAACAGCCACAACATGACAGGCACAATGAACAGATAACGTTCACATGTGTTTCCTCCGTCCTTTCCAGGTGTTTGACCTGCAGATGACAAACAGATGTGAGATGTCAGCACAGACCAAAAATTCAACAACAGCACAGCTGAAGAAATATGTGCGTATTAAAGACCCACCATGTGCTGACTGCTACTGTCTCATGGGTATAGACCACTCACACTAATGTGTATTTACAAAAGGTGTCAAAAAATGTGATGTTTATAAAATGAAATGTCTAAATTTAAATATACGATTTCATTGGGATCTATTAGAGTTCTTGTGACAATGTTAAGCGACTTGAGATGGAAAAAACAAACGTGTCTCGCTTTGAAAGATTTTGTGGGAGCAATAAGTTAGATCTCTCCAATGGACTGTAGCTGAGCGGATGTCTCCCACGAGGCTCCGCTATGTTGAAGTCAGGCTTTAAATTATCGTTGTCAGCAAATTTTAATAAATGTCTCTTGCCTATGTTCAAACTAGGTGCCTTTATCTTTCTTTGTACTGTTGTGTACGTGCTAGGTATTGTGTAGTTTGCTAATGCACTTTGTACTGTTTATTCAAAAATATGGTTCTCACAGTTCCACTCACATATCATCAACCAGAAACAGCTTCAACACAGAAACACTCACCTGAGTCTGTCACTGTCAGGTTGGTGGCGTTGATAAGCTGAGGTACAGGTTGTCCACTGCCTCCTGGGTTGATGATGGTGGTCCAACACTCATATGTTCCAGTGTCGTTGATGGTGACGTTCTGCAGAATCACAGAGATGTCTCCGTCCATTTGTGGATCCACCAGCTTCACTCGTCCACGAAATGATGGATGCTGGAAGTTGTTGTAGGATTTGCCTTCACGGTAGAAGAAGACGTAATCTCCTGACTCCAGGTCAGTTTTGGTCCACTCTATCAGTCCGATGGCAGCTCCTCTTGGAGCCTGACACTGGAGGAGGACGTCTTCTCCAGTCATCGCTTTCACTTGAGCTTGGGAAAAATACGCACAGGATTGTTTCTAACTAACTAAAGCCACATAGATACAAGAAAAATACTGAAAAAAGTAAAACAAAAAATTTATCTTTGGAGAATTAGCCTTCATGTGTTTTTGCAAAAAAGTTAAACAATTTGGAATGTGCATTTGAAGACAAATTTGGCAAATGGCAACAGTGGAGAGGAAAAACTCCCTTTAACAGAAGAAACCTCCAGCAGAACCAGGTTGGGCAGAGTTGGAAAGTGGAGAGAGAAAAGAACAGAGCAACAAAAGCAACAACAAAACATTGAGCAGGTTAGTAGGACCAGTAGCTGCACACTGGAGGACACACAGCGCCAAATCCGGGGACACCTGAAGACAGGGAGAGAGAAAGACGACTACGGGAAAAAGAAGACACAGAGTTAATGTCCTACAGTGGTGACATTATAGATGTGGGGTGAGAGGAGAGAATGAAGAGAAGAGGAAAGTGCCACAGTGCAGAGTCCCCCAGCAGTCTGAGCCTATAGCAGCATGACTATAACCAACTATAAGCTTTATCAAAAAGGAAGGTTTTGAGTCTAGTCTTAAAAATAGAGAGGGTGTCTGCTTCCCGAATCTGGACTGGGAGCTGGTTCCACAGGAGAGGAGCTTGATAGCTAAAGGCTCTGCCTCCCATTCTATTTTTGGAAATTCTGGGAACCACAAGTAGGCCTGCATTTTGGGACCGAGGTGGTCTAGTAGGATGATCTGGTACTAGGAGATCTTTTAAATATGATGGGGCTTGACCGTTTAAAGATTTATAGGTAAGAAGAAGGGTTTTAAATTCTATTCTACATTTAATTGGAAGCCAATGGAGAGAAGCTAATGGAGGTGAAATATGATCTCTCTTACCAATCCCAGTCAGTAATCTTGCTGCAGCATTTTGGATTAATTGGAGGCTTTTAGAGAGTTACTGGGGCAGCCTGAAAGTAGAGAATTACAGTAGTCCAATCTAGAAATAACGAATGCATGAACCAGTTTTTCAGCATCGCTTTGAGACAGGATGCTCCTAATTTTGGCAATGTTTCTTAGGTGGAAGAAGGCTGTTCTAGAGATTTGTTTTATGTGTGAGGTAAATGACAAATCCTGGTCACAAATGACTCAGAGATTCCTTGAAGTACTACTGGGGCAAGAGTTATGTTATCTAAAGTAGCAATATGGTTAGAAAACATGTTTCTTAGACTTTTAGGCCCAAATACAATAACTTCAGTTTTATCTGAGTTTCAAGAAGGAAATTATACGTCATCCAGTCCCTTATGTCTTTTAAACATGCTTGTAGTTTGATTAATTTGTTTCATCGGGTTTCATAGATAGATATAACTGCATATCATCAGCGTAGCAGAGAAAATTTACAGTGTTTTCTAATAATGTTGCCAAGGGGAGACATATATAGACTAAAGAGTATTGGTCCTAATACAGAGCCTTTATGAACTCCATAACTAACTTTTGTGTATGTGGAAGATTCATCATTAACATGAACAAATTGAAATCTATCTGATAGTTATGATTTAAACTAATTTAGTGCAGTTCCTTTAATTCCAATAACATGTTTTAGTCTCTGTAATAATATTCTGTAATCAATGGTGTCAAATGCACCACTAATATCTAGCAGAACTAGTATTGAGACAGGTCCGTTATCTGAAGCCAGAAGAAGATCGTTGATGACTTTAATCAGTGCAGTTTCTGTGCTATGATGAACTCTAAATCCTGACTGAAATTCTTCAAACAAGTCGTTTCTGCGCAGGTGGTCACATAATTGCTTTGCAACTACTTTTTCAAGTATTTTAGAAATAAAGGGGAGATTGGATATTGGTCTGTAATTGTCTAAAACACCTGGATCCAGACTAGGTTTTTTAAGTAGAGGTTTGATTACAGCTACCTTATAGGCCTTTGGTACATATCCTGTTTGTAAAGATAGATTAATGATATCTAATACGAACGTGTCTAATTAGGGTAGAGCGTCTTTGAGCAGTCTAACTGGAATAGGGTCTAGCAGACATGTTGGTTTTGATGCCATAATAGTTGACGTTAATTCAGCAAGGTCTATGGCACAAAGCAGTCTAAAAGGGACTGAGGACTTACTGATGATTCTAATTCTGTTGTATTTGTGGGGAGGGTCTGGTGAATATGTTTTATTTCACAAAGCTCCACTTTCATTTAACTTTAAGTCAACTCCAACTCTACTCAAGTTTTTAATGAAAATCTACAAAATATTTTCCATGAGAAAAATGAAGCTGCCGTTAAATTGAAGAATCTGCTTGGATAAGCAGCGAAAAGTCTAGTTGACATGACTCAATCTTGGCCTGTTGATGGTCTTTTGTGTCATCCAGAGGGGCATGAATTACACCGATATCTGGATCAACACGCTTTTAACAACAAAGTGAGTCGTTTTACTGGACCTAACACCGACCTTCCCTTAACTCTGAGACACAAAACCAGGAGAAAGCTGGTGAGTTTTTCTGAAATAGCTGAAAATTATAATTAAAATGTAAAACAAGTAGAACATAAGCTGAATTGAAGCTGAACTGCTTAAAAATAGCTGAAAGTTTAAACAAATTTTAATTGTTTAAAAATTTGAACTAGAATTCTAACAATTGTCAAATCAGCAATGTTGTTATTATGAAACCACAAACTCATTTTAGCATTTGAATGCAAAAAATGTGAAAAAGAAAATCAGGCAGATTTTTGTTTTGTAACTTTGTTTCCTGTGTGTGTGTGTGTGTGTGGGTGTGGTTGTGGGTGTGGTTGTGTGTTTCCATTGTAGTTGGAGTTCAACACAAACTCATTTTGGCATATAGATGAAAACATTTTTGAACAAAACATCAGAAACACCTGTCCTGTTATTTCCTGTCTTGTTATGTCCTGTCCTGTCTGTGTGTGTGTGTGTGTGTGTGTGTGTGTGTTAGCAGTAATAAGAAGTGTCAGTTAAAGCGACTGGATCAGCCTCAGAGCTCTGAGCTGTGTCTGTTAACAAGAGAAGGAATTTCTAATTTGCTTAGTTATTCACGTGATAACAAGAGTTAGCCTTGAAAAATTTGCAATAAGTGAAAAAGTATCAATCCTACGAAACAAAGGGAAAGTATATGAGTTTCAGAAGGCTTCACTGCACACGCTGATGTTATAATTATATAAAGGTACTGAAGAAATTAAGGCGTGGCGTGAGGAGACTTGTTTTTCCTTGAGGAAGGATAACTGAAGGAAAGCAGAAAATGGAGCGAATAAAGTGATAACAGCAGAAGCACAAAAGCAAAAAGTGCGTGTGATGTCACCCACTCTAGCAGACGACTACACACTAATGGAGAAGATGAAAAATCTTCAAAAATTCCAAAAACTCACCATTAGTCCGAGCAATGCATAAAATGAATGTGGTCCAGAGAGCAGAAGCAGAGACGCGCATGTTGCACCTTCTGGTCCGAGACTCGGACAGAAATGTCGGACAGTGTCAGACTTCAGTCACCCTGGTGCCACCCAGTTGGATGCTGTTTTAGTTCCTTTTTTCTGTTCTTTATCTCTGTTTTTTCATCTGTAAAACACAGCTGCTTTCCTGTTTCTCTCGTTGCCTCTTAATCATTAAGAGTGAACAGGAATATTCTGACACAAAGACCAGGACAGTCAGATGTGGTCGGTTCGTTTCAATTACCTGAGAAATGCAAAGGTAGAGTGGGCGAGCTTAATATTTCCTTCTCAATGCCAATATTCACTATAGCTAAAATTTAGCTAAGTTTATTTTTATTGTTTGTTTTGGTTATATTTATTTGTGTTTATTGTGTGGTTGTCTAAGCTTCTGGATAGCCTTATCCATCTGTGAATTTCTGCTCTAGTTAACAACAACCTGTATAGTATACAGGTTGTATATGCATTTTCTATTTACAGACGTGTATTTACGGGTGAGTATATACGTCTGTTAACAACTCAATGGCGGTTCCTATACTCACCATGTAAATAGAAAACTGCATATGATTACTGTAGCAAACACTATATAGCCTTACCCATCTGTATATTTCTGCTCTAGTTAACAACAACATGTATGTTCATAGCATCTGTAAATATGATCCATAATTTCTTGTGTACATATTTTCTCGAGGTAATTTATAACCTATATCCTGCTTAGACATAAACTGCATTTCGGGGCCTTGTACATGTGTAATGACAACAAAGTTGAATCTAATAATATGTATCAAAGTAAGGTTACGTTGTTGGCAGGATTCGAACCTGCGCAGGGAGACCCCAATGGATTTCTAGTCCATCGCCTTAACCACTCGGCCACAACAACTCTGCATGGTGGTTCCTAGGCCCCTAGGTGGGATTGTGACCAACTTATAGGACAGAGGAAAAGACAGCGGTTTGCAGAGAGAAATGTAGACATGGGCAGTAGCCATGTGGTGAGAGCTGTATTGTTAGCCAAAAGGTAGTCCTTCGAGCCAGAGTTGAACCAGCGACCTAAGGATTGCCTGTGATCAACCTACAGTCCTCCGCTCTACCAACTGAGCTATCGAAGGATGATGTGGCTCTTTCACTATAGCTTTTTCCTGCCTCTTTTCCAAGTCAAGACAGAGCTTGCGCTACAACTAAAATAATAAAAAAATAATAACGTCAGGACTATAGAGACACATGACTGATAATTATGCAGCATCACTACGCTCAATACTCAACACTTTTGCCCCTCTTAAATGGTATGAGGTGTGTAGCTGGCTCAGATTGGGGAGCTAGCATGGGGACGATCCCTACTACATGAACTTAAAAATCTGGAAAGTCACCTAAAGATGTTGGATATGTTCCAGGGTTGATTGAAGACAGGCTTCAAACTGTATATCAAAACTATACTGCAATTTTTATAGACGGGTCCAAAAAACCAAATAAGGGAAGAACAGGATACGCATTCACAGTTCCAGCTTTAAAGTTTGCATAGTAAAAGAAGAACATAGAAAAAGAAGAACATCTGATCGCCTTGCAGCAAACACAGTAGAACTGATAGCCATCACACCTGTAATAAAATAGGTGGTTGTTGTTTGCTCAGGCTCAAGTTCAGCGTTATTATCTCTAAAATCATTTTCATCCCAGAGTAGACAGGACATAATCAACAAAATATACAAAGCAATTTACGGCTACATTTATGTTGGTTCCAGATCAGAGGGAAATTCAAAGAAATGAAATGACTCTTTAGCAAAAGAGGCTGTAAAGGAGGGGAATGTCATGGAAGTTTCTCTTAGCAGAACTGAAGAAAAGAACAATGGGTAACATTATCATTAGAGACTCTGAAAAGTATCAAGAGCGAAAAGGCCGTTGGTCCTGATGACGGACCTGTGGAGGTGTAGAAGTGTCTAGGAGAGACAGCTGTGAAGTTTCTGACAAGTCTATTTAACAGGATTCTAGAGAGTGAGAAGATGCCTGAGGAATGGAGGAGAAGCGTTTTAGTACCGATCTTTAAGGACAAGGGTGACACGCAGAACTTCAGCAAATACACACTGTCAAACACAAAGGTGTTTTGTCTCTCAGCGAATGGGAGGAGAGGAACGCTGTGGAAAACACTTTCAAGCTGGTTTTAAAATCAGAGGGATCAGACCTCCGAGAGCAGTGCACAAAGAGAGATCAGTGATGCGTATGCTTTGCCGAGAATGCCACTTGAGTTGGCGTCACTGATGAAAGCACACACTGAGCAGCTTCCACCTGACGCCATTGCTGCATGATTCAAAGAGAAGATGCCTGAGGAATGGAGGAGAAGCGTTTTAGTACCGATCTTTAACAACAAGGGTGACACGCAGAACTTCAGCAAATACAGAGGGATAAAGCTGATGAAAGAGTAGTGGAGGCCAGGCTTAGGAAGGAGGTGGAGATTTGTGAGCAGCAGTATGGTTTCATGCCCCGTAAGAGCACCACTTTGAGGTTGTTGATGGAAGAGTACAGAGATGGTGAGAAGGAGCTGCATTGTGTCTTTGTGGATTTAGAGAAGGCGTATGACAGGGTGCTGAGGGAGGAGCTGTGGTACTGGATGAGGATGTCGGGAGTGGCAGAGAAGTACGTCAGAATAGTTCAGAACATGTATGAGAGAAGCATGATGGTGGTGAGATGCCGAGGTCAGACAGAGGAGTTCAAGGTGGAGGTGGGACTACACCAAGGATCGGCTTTGAGTCCCTTCTTGTTTGCTATGCTGATGGACAGGTTGACAGATGAGGTCAGACAGAAATCTCCTGGACAATGATGTTTGCAGATGACAATTTGATGAGAGTAGAGAGCAGGTGGAGGAACAACTGGAAAGGTGGAGGTTTGCTCTGGAAAGAAGAGGCATGAAATTCAGTCGTAGTAAGACAGAATAGATGTGTGTAAATGAGAAGGAACAAGGTAGAAGGGTGAGGTTACAGGGGGCTGAAGTGAAGAAGGTGCAGGAGTTTAAGCACTTGGGGTCAACAGTTCAGTGTGACGGGGGAGTGTGGAAAAGAGGTGAAGAGGCGAGTGCAGGCAGGTTGGAATGGGTGGAGGAAAGTGTCAGGAGTGTTGTGTGACAGAAGAGTGTCAGCAAGACTCAAAGGAAAGGTGTACAGGACAGTGGTGAGACCAGCTCTGCTCTATGGGTTAGAGACAGTAGCAGTGAGAAAGAGACAAGAGGCAGAGATGGAAGCAGCAGAGATGAAGATGTTGAGGTTCTCCTTAGGAGTGACAAGGTTGGACAGATTAGGAATGAGTTCATCAGAGGGACAGCTCACGTTGCCTGTGTTAGCAACAAAATCAGAGAGGCCAGACTGAGATGGTTTGGACATGTGCAGAGGAGGGACAGTGCATATATTGGTAGAAGGATGTTGGAGATGCAGCTGCCAGGCAAGAGGGCGAGAGGACGACCAAGGAGGAGATATATGGATGTTCTAACAGAGGACATGAGGTTAGCTGGTGTCAGAGAGGAAGATGCCCAGGAAGGTGGAAAAGGTTGATTTGCTGTGGCGACCCCTGATGGGAAAAGCCCAAAGAGAAGTAGTAGTAGTAGGTAAGCTGCAATCTGAAAAAAACATGGTTCACCAAAAAAAAAGTCAAAATGTCCAAAATGCACAGCAGAGAGAGAAATTAATAAGACATTGGAGTACAAGGAACAGAGAAGTGTAATTTTAAGCATATGCTTATTGAATTATAGTAAGTTGATAGAGTTCTTAAGAGAAGCAGGATTGACAAATAGACTTTTGTTGTGTGTTTCTTTATTATTATTAAAAACTACTAATGAAAATTCCTCTGGTCCATACAGCAGCAACCGCCATTCAATAAAAGGAAGAGTTCAACAAATGACCTTCTGGATTCTGTCTGCTCTCTACATGTTCTGAATTTAGCCTTAAAAATACTTATTTTTCCAACATGAGGCTGCTTTGTTTTAACATGGCAGGGCAGAGACGTGGTGAACTTAGTTTGCACCAGTCCAGATCGGATCAGGCTAAAGTTCTACAACGCAACAAAAGCACAAACCAAATTTCTGTGTAAATCACGGAGTCGTTAGGAAGGGGGAGGGTTAGGACGATTCTGAACTTTTTAATAATAAAATTATTAGCAGTAATATATGAGATATCATAAATGTATCTATGAAATAATTACAAATAAGACTGAATTTCTGCTTATTTCTGCCTCGCCAGTCAAATTACACCCCTCCTCCCATTTAGCGCATGGTTCGGTCCGTCCACCTGGATCCTCTCTGCTTCCTCTTTGTGGAAAAGAGGCTCACGCCATCCCATCCATGTTAACGGGATGGCCGTTGAGCCTGTTTCATCCTTCAAGTTCCTGAGTACCCACATCTCGGAGGACCTGTCCTGGACCACCAACACCTCCAGCCTAATCAACAAGGCTCACCAGCGCCTCTTCTTCTTGAGAACACTCAAGAAAAACCATCTTCCCTAGGTTATCCTGGTGAACTTCTACCGCTGCACAATAGAGAGCATCCTACCCAACTGTGTCACAGTCTGGTATGGAAGCTGCTCTGCAGCGGGTAGTGAAAACTGCCCAACGCATTACGGGGACTCCACTTCCAGCCATTGAGGACATACAAAAGAAACACTGTCTGCGTCGAGCTCGCAGTATTCTTAAGGACTCCTCTCACCCGCCCACAGACTGTTTTCTCTCCTGCCTTCAGGCAGGCGCTTCAGATTTCCCCGGACACGAACCACCAGACTGAGGAACAGCTTTTTTCCTAGAGCTGTCTCCTGCTTGAACTCTGCCCCCCACTGACTTCACTGACCTCTTTGCCACAATCATACACCCCGACATTCTCCCGATAACCACTGCACTATTCAATATTGCACAACTCATTGCACTATCCTGTATATACTCACCTGTAAATACACGTCTGTAAATAGAAAACTGCATATTCCTGAAGCAACCACTATATAGCCTTACCCATCTGTATATTTCTGCTCTAGTTAACAACAACATGTATAGTATGTTCATAGCATCTGTAAATATGATCCATAATTTCTTGTGTACATATTTTCTCGAGGTAATTTATAACCTATATCCTGCTTAGACATAAATTGCATTTCGGGGCCTTGTACATGTGTAATGACAATAAAGCTGATTCTAATAATATGTATCAAAGCAAGGTTACGTTGTTGGCAGGATTCGAACCTGCGCGGGGAGACCCCAATGGATTTCTAGTCCATCGCCTTAACCACTCGGCCACAACAACTCTGCATGGCTGTTCCTAGGCCCCTAGGTGCGATTGTGACGCACTTATAGGACAGAGGAAAAGAGTGGATTGCAGAGAGAAATGTAGACATAGGCAGTAGCCATGTGGTGAGAGCTGTATTGTTAGCCAAAAGGTAGTCCTTCGAGCCGGAGTTGAACCAGCGACCTAAGGATTGCCTGTGATCAACCTACAGTCCTCCGCTCTACCAACTGAGCTATCGAAGGGTGATGTGACTCTTTCACTATAGATTTTTCCTATAGAGACACATGACTGATTATTATGCAGATGAGAGGAGCATGACGGTGGTGAGATGTGCCGTAGGTCAGACAGAGGAGTTCAAGGTGGAGGTGGGACTACACCAAGGATCGGCTTTGAGTCCCTTCTTGTTTGCTATGCTGATGGACAGGTTGACAGATGAGGTCAGACAGAAATCTCCCTGGACAATGATGTTTTCTAACACCATCATTAAGTTTGCAGATGATACAACAGTGATCGGTCTCATCGACAACAACGATGAGACTGCCTACAGGGAGGAGGTCCAGCATCCAGGAGGTAAATAGAAAACTGCATATTATATTCATATCTACTTGCATATTCCTGATTACTATAGCAACCACTATATAGCCTTATCCATCTGTGAATTTCTGCTCTAGTTAACAACAACCTGTATAGTATGTTCATAGCATCTGTAAATATGATCCATAATTTCTTGTGTACATATTTTCTCGAGGTAATTTATAACCTATATCCTGCACTTGCTGCTTATTGCACTTCTGGTTAGACATAAACTGCATTTCGTTGCCTTGTACTTGTACATGTGTAATGACAACAAAGTTGAATCTAATCTAATATACAATGGCCATGAATGTCATTGTAAGAGCTTGACCTGTTCAAGTCCTTTTTGTCCAGTGGACGGCCTAGTAGAGCAAATGAAGCCTCATGGAGCTTTGCAGCACAGAAGGAACAACAGCTGTCCTCTCAGCTCTGTCAGGAGGGAAAAACCTCATTGCGGACTTGAACGGACAGAGGACACGTGGAACTCTAAAACACACTGGGCTCTAAGACAACACATTTCTTCATGTGAGGGGACTAGTAGTTGGATTTAAAAGCAAAATGACATTCTTTACATCATCTGAGAAAAGCTGATTCTCTGATGACGGATATGAACGTGGCTGATGCGTCAGTCTGTCAGCTCACGGATTCCAGGCTGAAACACCTTGTGTGAAGTTAAAAGTGTTGGTTGGAAGATAAACCGCCTCAGTTGTTACAATGTGGCTGCAACTTCTAAGATAATACACGTTTATTACACTATTGTTTCTCATGGTTGAATATAAATGAAGATATTGTGAACATATGTCTCCCACTTATTCTTGGGATTAAGATTAATATTAATTGATAAATATTAAAGCTGATTTTAACAATCACTGAACAGAAAGGTGTAAATGCAAAGTTCAGTACATGTAAAAAAGTTCATCAGACAAAATGATAAATGCTGAAAAGAAACAACTAATCATTTTAGGTTAAGTACAGATCAAGTCACATTTAAAAATGTTCATGTCCATTATATTAGTGCCATCACGTATCACGCTGCTGCCGCAGGGCCCAGCAGTACAATTGCTAGAAATTAACATCTGAAAAGTTCATAAAAAGGCTGTTCATGAGTTTTTCCCTAACACTTGTAAATAACTAGGGATTGATGCTACTAAGACACACACACAAGCATTGTTTATTTGGCATTAATTTTAATGTGTGTGAAGGAGAGACACTCCTCCCAGCCCCCTAAGGGCTTAAACTCTCCTGAGATGAGGCTGAACATGCCACTTTGCACCACCTGGTGGCCCTTTGGATCTGCAGAGCCTGGATATGGCAAAAAACATCTATGGTGATTGTTTAAGAAAAGTTACAGCAAAAAAAAAAAAAAAAAAACAATTGTGCAAATGTTTGCATTCCCCTTAATAAATTAAAATTAACTTTTTGATGAAGAAACATTTATACTAGCTGAATTCACATTAACTATTATGTTGATGAAGATACGTGTTAGTGTTTATCGGACTCACCCCAACCGGTCAAGGCAGATGTCCGTCCACCCTGAGCCTGGTTCTGCTGGAGGTTTCTTCGTTAAAGGGAGTTTTTCCTCTCCACTGTTGCCTGTAGCTGCTCAAGGGGGATTTGTTGGGTTTTCTCTACATGTCTGTTTATTATGTAAAGTGCCTTGAGATGATGTAATTTGGTGCCATATGAATAAAGTTGAATTGAATAAAAGAGGAATTGTCGAAGGTTCCAAAATTATTTTGAACCCCAGTTGACCAACAGGCACATTTAACATGTCAAAACCAGAAAAAGTAGCAAATACTGAATGAACACAAACGCTTCATTTAAAGGAATGCTTTATTGATATCCAAACATATACAACAAAACCAAAATGTTTGAATTAATTCATCGTAGTTTTCTAAATCTGATCCCTTTTAATAATACATATCACCTAGTCCCAGTCCCAATAAAGCTATAGATACTCAACTGTCTTCCAGCTTCTGTCTGGCTCTGAACAGGCTTTGCACGTGCTGCATTTCCCATCGGCAACCACCAAAACAAAAAGTACGTTGTCACTTCCCATCCACCAGCCGCCCCCCCAAACTGACTGCAGTTTGAAACAGGTAACAGCTACGCTGGAAAATTACATCTCCAAGCACTTTATTCAGTCTTCAAACTACTTTTCTCTACTACATTTCTCCACTTTTTAAAGATATAATTTCAGGCATCAATTCTAAAGCAAAAAGACTTACTATTTCTTGTAGTGTGCATCTGTGTTTTCATTTTTGCAAAGCAGAAAGTCAGAAATTCAGAGGCAAAATTGGAAATTTTGTAAGAGATTTAAATATTGGCAACTTGTTTTTAACTGATGACAAATGAACTGTACAAGTAACAAATGTTGTAACATCCACCTCTTCCAACAGGAGGAAAAGAAATCAAACAAGACGTCGTCTAACAGGAACATAACTACCAAAATAATCAACACAAAGTTATGATACACTGGCAACAGTTTTGTAGATTGATGGCAAGGTATTTTTAAGCTGAGCATTTCATTTCTTCTTTGTCGATAGTGGCCCAACTCACCTACAGCCATTTCTACTTTTTCTGGGCTTCTTCTGTAACATTTTGGCTTAAACCACGACATGGAACTAAATGTTAGGAATAATAGCAGCTTCTAATGCCTCGGTAATATTGTCGTCTACCTGACAGCAACTGCTGATGGTTGAAATTCTGGGGCTATGCATGGAAGTTACTCCAGAATACAAGAGCAACATTTGGGGCAATATTTTGAAGTTGCAATTGAGCTGCAAAGATTATTTGCAACACTGAAATATATTCAGTGGTTTAAGAACTTCTACATTATCAAGAGCTCTAGATTCACCAACAGGAAAAAATATCAGATTGTTTTTGCTACAAATATAATACTCCTATTACTAAATTTCATAACGACCAGGGACAACGCTGGCCCTTGTATCAGCAACTTCAGGGCTGCAGAAGACAAGTTTGAGGACTTAAGTGCTGCACAAAGTTGTGCTTTTGAGTTTCTGAGCCCACGTGGTCATGGGGCTTCTGTTCAACTACAACAACCCTAAACCAAAGTGGTTTTGAGTTGGTTTGGCCTCATGTTGCATGTGCGAGGGCATTTAATGTGTCGACAGGAGTGCTTGTCTGTGTTCACGTGGACATGTGTAAGGAGCTGTTGGCAAAACCTCTGCTACAGCAGCAGATTTTTTCATAGTACATTTTGTGGCTCTCCAGACAAAGGTCTTCCCTCAATTAAACTTTGAAAGGAACATAAGAAAACATTTTCCCCATCTACTAACTGGAGTAAAACAACAGGCTAACTATTTAGAGCGTGTAAGGCCTGCAGAGAAGCACTACATTCACCAGGTAGTGTACACACCAAAGCATCATCATCATCATCATCTCGCATTGAGTTCCATGTGTAACCAAAGAGAAAGTGATCAGCAGACAAACCAGGGTAAAAAGAAAAAAAAAACTGCACAACAAAGTGCTTTCACACACCTTTACCCTGAAAAGCACGGAGTTTGTAACTTGCAAATGGTGACGTGAACAGGCTGCAGTCAAACGTGCTTCCAGTTTATGGAAAAATAATAACTAGTTCAGCTGTGAACTCCTCCATTACCTGGTCTGACTGGACTAACGCCCAGTCTGGGAAAAACAACACAACTGCGGAAGCTTAATAAGTCAGTTTCACTAACACGGAAACATTTTAGGATCACAAAACTAAAATCCCAGACGGACAATAAGCCACATCTGTGAAACTGACCCACCACAGTGCTTTCTTTCTCATTAGACTCCCCTGCTGTTCTCAAACCTCTCTACATTATTACTACCAGTTGGCAGCATCAATGACAATATAATTACTCATATCTATATATATTTATACATATTGATAAGTTATGTAAAAACATTATGCAAAGCAGTGTAAAATAGTTTTTAATACAAAATGGAGTAATTTCTTTTCTTTTTTTTCTCCTGTTTTTACATCCTGGGGTGTTGCACAAGACCTTGGTCGTCTTTGCATGATTACTATGGTACAACTGAGATGACGTATGCTCATGCATGTAGCAGTAGTAGGTCAAGTAAGGGTGAGCTGTGCTGGATCCTGCCGCTCCCAAGTCGACCCACTAACCTGTGTCCACACAGCTGGGCAGTGCAGAGCAGTGAAGCAGACTGGGTACAGGTCGGAAAAAAAACTGGTGGTACTGTGGCGACACTGTCAGGCGTTCACAGTGTGAAGGCATGATTTACAGTAAATAATAGCCAGGAATCGTAGGTTAAAGCAGCACATCAACCTGTGCCTGTATCATCCTCCACCACACTCAGTCTGCAGATACCGGTCCCTAAACTGAGCTGGAGCCCAAACGCACGCTCACTTAGTTTTGATGATTCATTTCAGCATTATCCCGGAAAGTTCACGGAATGAAAGATGACCTGTCTGATTTAATTTAGTAACTCTATGTAATTTTAGCCAGGTGACTCGCTGGAAAATTAAACCTGTTTGAAAAAGACTCTGTAAAGTGCAGCAGCTTTGAGGGTCTACCTCTTGTGGAGCGAGAATCTAACTAGGGAGGAAGTGGAAGCAGGCAGGTAGTGATGTAACGAAGCAAGGGGTTTGAGATTTAGACATCAACAAAAACATTCCTCAACAGCACAGAGGAAGCATGGAGGCGCGGGAACAGCAGAAGTCCTCCACTTCCACCTCTGTTAACAAAACTTAGGCAACGTGAGTAATGGCAAGTTGGCGAAGTGGAGGGCCAGAGATCAGGGCTGACTCTGCAATGTCGAGGTGGTAACAGTACAGTCTCAGGTCGTGAGGAAGGTGGCAGCAAGGAGGAGGTAGGAGGTGGGGTGGGTTCAGAAAGGTGGGTTCTTCTGAGTGGGGGTGGTATCAGTTGGGGAGCTGGGGGCCTCCCCGTTCTCTTTGGGGCCAACAACCTTGTACTGAGAGAGAGACAGAGACAAAGAGACAGAGAGAGAGAGAGACAAAGACAAAGAGACAGAGACAGAGAGACAGAGATAGAGATTATTTGCAAATACTTTATTTGCAAGTTCTTAAAAACAAAAGAACAAATAAAAGCATCGAAGCAGCTTTAGTCTAAAAAAGTATCACATTCAAAATCCTTTGAATTTGAACATTCTTAACCCCATAATTTTTTTGTTTATTGACTGTGTTTTGAAAAGTGAGTGAAGTCTTTAGATTTCATCATTCCTGAGCCAGTGTACATTGTTACAGCCTAAATCTAATGATAAACCCTTAAAATCAAACTTATTAACATTCCACTCATATTTAAACACACCTTTTAACACACAATATTCATCTAAACAAGCGTCCTCTTGTTTCCATATATGTATATTTACCTACTTATTTAAAGAGATGAAGAAAAAACCTGAATCCCTGAATGGACGGGCCTCACAGCATGAATTTTGTTATGGCTTACCTTTAGGTTCCCCATTTTATCCTCAAATGACTTGAAGGTTGCAGAGTTCCTAAAGAACAAACACAAAGTTACATTCACAATCACAGGCTTTGACCAAGTTATACAGACTAATCAGCTTTTTCAGGCGGTCCGGGGACAGAGTTGACATGCACTTAAGAATCCTGCTTACTGGAAATTCATATATACATGCAGCAGACTAATAACGTGATTTGTCGTTCACAGGCTTTAACTATGACAGGAAACGATTAGCACGACAGCAGGTTAACCACAAACTGCAGGTGGAACGGAAAACTGAAAATGAAAAAGAAACATCTCAACCTCAAAACAAACACAATTCAACTCCTTGTCCTCTGTCTGTTCATATTTCCACTGTATTTAGCTAAAAGCAGCATGCTGGTTTAGAGATGTCTTCAGTGATTAGAAATATGTCAAGTGGTAAAGTTTTTATTCTACTTGTTGAAAAGCCATTTGAACAGGTGGCGCCAAAGTTTAGTGTCTTATCTCACCATTAACCTATAAACAACATGTACATACAACGAGTAAGAGTCCGGCAGAGCTGAAGCTGTCATGATAAAGGAGAGTGAACAGGTGTGTGTGTTACTTTACCTCATGGCCGGCATACTTATCGAGTGGCGAATGGAATAGTTGCTACTTTGTAAGCATTAGAGAGGAGACAGAAAGGTGCAAGTGTTAAAAGGCAAGCAGAGGTGCGGACACACACACACACACACACACACACACACACACACACACACACACACACACACACACACACAGAAATGAGTTACCCATTCCACGAGTGTTAGGCTTGTTTGTCTTGTAATACAGCATTATGCAGCGATAGGACCAAGACGTGCGGTTAACTGGTAGCTAGTACATGGTGCGAACTATTATAACTGCCACACATTTCTTCACCCACATAAAAGGAGAAACTTTTCCTTTTTTGGTTTTTTGAAGTTTTATAAACGAAACAATGTCAGAAACACCTAAGATTTTATTAGATTAGATAAATACCAGATTACTCCATGTTTTTTGCTCAAGTTTTTGGAAGTAAAAACTCCTAATATATTAAAAAGTAAACGCCTTCTCCCTGTTCTGAAATACAGTTCAGTCAATAATGGCTTAACAATAATGTAAAATATTACAATAAATATCCCAAAGTTCTATATGCTGAAAGGAAAACAATGAAGCAATTTTCACAGGATAAAGGAATTATCAATCATAAGAACTGCAGAGCCTAATTTGTATTCTGTATAACTAATTCCATGTCACACGATTGTCCGTGTGACTAAAGTCTTTATTGTTATGAAAGTACATGTGAGTCTTACCTAAAGGAATTAGAGAAAGGTAGAGCTCTGCAGGTCAAACCAAGGCAGCAATTAAAGAAGGAAAAAAATGGAAAGAGAAATGAGGAAAAAGCAGCAACATCAGTAAACAAAATTCAAAACAATCCACAAGGACAACATAGAGCTCACACACAAACCATGTTATCAGCAGGGAAGCAGGGAAAAAAGGACAAGGACGTTTGGTGTGCAGCCGAGGAAAACTGTGCAGCACATGGAAAGTGAGGGCAACATTAGGCTGTCGTCCACAAAACCTTCTTGATATGTTTTCACGTAAAATACAACCTTTGAATGATTCAATCATGCTGAGTTATTCCTGGGGAATAAGATGATTACGCTGATTACGAAGACAGCGATTAATCTAGGGTAGAATTGAATTAAGCACCTATTTGAGAATTTACATGAATCAATCTGAATCATTGCAGGTCTACATTTTTTTTAAATTTGAAACATATAGGCTTGCAGACTTGACCTCAAGTTTGTCTTAATAAAGATGGAACATAAAGGTGCAGTATTTACTCCTTAAAATGTCCACATCATGCTAATTATGTCCACCAAGTGAGCATCATTTGGAAGACTTAGCAAATGAATAAACGTAGAGACAAGTGTCTTCAAGAGCTTTAGAATAACTGGGAGTGAAGCTGCTGATCGTGTCCAGCCATTTACACCACTCATGGGACCACTGAGCTGAAGACACTTGATTTTTGGTCGTTGACAGAACACGATGGGTGGGAGCAAGAATGGGTTTCTTCTGACTAATAGGATCAATATTTCTGCTTATTGGGAAAGAATCTGAATGAACAAAAGAAAAACACTCTATATGCAGGCACAAAGGTGGTTTAACCGGAATATACCTTAGAGCTCGCTTCAGACACGCACTGGAATTTTGACATTGTCCTGAGTTTGTTATTGTTAGGCAGGGGAGCATGTGTTATTGAAAATGTCTGAGTAAAACACTGCAGACATTATCTGGATTATATACTTCAAGCCCCCTAGTGCAACATCCGAGCTTGTGCGTACAGCACGCACGTCCCAAAAGATTAAAAGCGAGTGAGGGGGCGTTTGGGTGACATTCCTATTCCTCTACTGTTGTTGTCGAGTGACTGAACCTATTTTTAGTAGATAGATGGCTCCGATCTGATGTAAACAAAACAGTTTCCTACATTTTAAATTATATATCCCGTTGTGCCTCCTGCGCACGCTTATAGCGCACAGAAATCGAGCAGATTTTCACATTTAGACGCTCCTCACTAGGGCGACCTCCTGCTGTGAGTTGCATGTCCTAAAGGCCTTCTCCCCACAGTGTCCTGAGTTCATGTGTGTAACAGGCTTAAGAGAAGCCAATAAGCATCGGGAAGAGACACAGTTCCAGCCCACCCAGACATGCAACCCTTTAACGTGGGCACAAACTCCTGAATGAGGATCAAATGTGGGTCGACAATGAAAACATTCATGTAATTACAGAGCTGTGCAAGTCAATAAGGTAACATTAGAGATGAGGAGCCAGATGTTAAGGACTTAAAAGATACTAGCTCAGCTGTTGAATGTTTAATGTTCACTACAGGGCAACATCCAGTTTATTTATGCAGACTATGTATTTTATCTAACTGCATTTTTAAAAGTTTGAAGGACAAACTGCATCATAACTAATGTGCATTTATTGATATTCTCTTACATATTTAACTTATCTCAATAGTGATAATGGCCCTTTCTGTTTATTTTTCCACATCTGTCCAGATATTTCAATTCAAATCTTTTTTATCAGACTGTCCACACTCAGCATTGGCCATTCTGGCTCTACTGCATCATACTGTACCTCATGTCGCCAAGTCTCTTGGTGATGGCTGTGCCCACTGTGGACAAAGCTGCACTGGTCTTCTGTCCTGCCTGGGAAAGAGTTTCCTGAGTCTTTTTGTATCTACGGAGACAAAAGAGGGGTGGGGGTGAAAAAAGAACAATGGAGAAAAGGGAAGAGGGAGGACAGAAAGATGGAGTGGAATGTAAAAAGATGTGGGCAAATGGGCGCACAGGCACAGAGAGAAAAAGAGAATGGGGAGGAGGATAGAGAGAGCAAAGAAGACAGTGAACAAAAGAGACAAGTAGATGGAAAGAAAGAAATAACAGGCAGATGGATGAGCCAATGGAAGAACAGAAAGAGGAGGGCAAAGGAAGAGAGAAAATTACATTAGAACAAACCGTCGGACCACAGCAAACAAAAAAATGCCAACAATGATTAGAGTTACTGTTCCATCCCACAATGAACGGACTGCAGCATTCACCACCACAATGGTTAGTATTCAAGCAGAAGCACAGTCAGACGTTACATTTAGGCCTCAGCAACCAAGAGCCAGAAGGTTGGTGAACCGAAGACACAGCCACCAGCCTCCTGTTTGCCCGGCTCTGGGTGCTTAGTGTTGCTCTGTTTTTGTGCAGATGAAGAAAGCACAGGGTGGCAAAATTATATATTTATCTATGTAAACAAACCATCTTCCTGAAACCTGTCCAAAACCACAGTTCCCCCATTTCTTCCCAATGAGCACTCAAAGTGACAAGGAAACAACTGCAGAGCCAGAAGAAAAAAGCCGACTTCAGAAAATCAAGGTCAGACAAAGTGACGTTCAAACATGGTATTGGCATAAAAATGCCAGGTGTTCTAAATTAAACTTTAAACATAGGAAACATGAACTTTGGATATGAGAATCAACTAATTATTATGAAAGTCTTCAACACTTATCAAAGACTTTCATAGTATCGCATTATGGTGTTCACACAAGAAACAGCAAAAGTAATTGTGTGTTAAGAATAAAAGAAGAAGGCGAGAAACAAGTTGAAATGATAAGTCTGTACACCTGGCAAATCTCTGACAGCATTTATTGTCTGTGTCGCTGCAATTCTTAACCTCAGAACAGAGAAGTCTGATAAACTTCATTTAACCTAATAAGAACAAGGTACAGAAGCACCAAATATGTGTGTTATCTGTGCTTAAGCCCCCACCAGGCGGCCATTTTTAGTATGGCGGTGTTTACGTTATCTATTTCGGTTTCGTTGGAATGCTACGTTAGGCCTAGGGGAAGTGCCCCAGTCCTTTATATGACTGGACTTGGGTGCCATCTCTCCTTTGGTTAATTTTCACAGGCCTGCCATTTCCTATTTCTGTTCAAAATCTGTTGATTAATCCAATTTTGTGGTTGATCCCTAAAATCTGAAGAAAGAAAAGGAAGTCATCAGTTTATCTGCGACTCCTTATCTCTTCAAATTGCACAACTGACCTCTCAGACCTAGAAACCATTGGTTCTCAATAAAAACAAAAGAGATTTCAGAGAAACCCATTTCACGCCAATGTGTCATAAACAGATGTTCATATTAATGTTAACTTTATGACAGACAATGAACATTTTCAGGCTCAAAAGAAGTATTTGTACTTCATTACTTTCCACCACCTATAAACCTTTTAACCATCTACATTCGTTTGCTGCAAAATGATAAGAAAATAAGAAGGTAAATTGGCTTCAACTCCCTTTGGCCACAATTAAACAAGTGTCCAGACAAAATGCAAAGTACTAAACACGGGGAAAATGCCACACAGGTTTCATACCTAACATTTGCACTTGAGAAAAAAAATGAAGCTTTGCTGTAGAGGTAAAAGCCTATCCATCTATCATTTATCATTTATTAGATTTGTGTAACTGCAGCGTGACTGATGCCAGAGCAAGTGATGGTAGTTGGAAGGCTAAAGGCTGATGAAGTTGAACTAGGTCTAAATAGTCTGTAGCACCACTTTAGCAATTAGCACCAACTTCATGTCAGACAAAAAGAGATAGTTGACTTTGTTTTTAAATTCAAACTGGCGGCCAATAACTGATTTTAAGACCAATTAACAGATTTTACGCGAACACACACACAAATATGCACATAAAAGCCCACTTATGACTACTGACGGTAACCTCACCCCAAGCAGACACAAACACACCCAACTTGTTACTTGAATGCGAACACACACCCAACATCGTGACCAGCTAGGCCACTCAAACACACATCAGCAGCAGATAGTTCACAGAGGCTGAGCAAATACAATTGTGGAGATAAGCTGGTATGGCTGAGGTCCAACGCACACAACCCTGCCCATCAGCTTGGCTGACCTTCCACACTGCTATCACTGAACACTGGCTAAGATCTTTCACAATTTCAATAATTCAGTCTACAGATTTAGAGACTGGATTACAAAAATGAACATGCTTTGACTCACACCAGTATGTGTTTTTTTGTTAAATGTAATGACCTCCCCACTTCTCTTATACTCTACAAAAGCAAGCAAAAGCGAAGCCAATGAGACTCCATCATTGACTAATAGAAGACAAAAAAGAATATGTCCAGTACACATTTTTAAATTTTGTCTTCACCCTACCTCAGGCTGGTAGGGTAATCATCTGTTTGCCTATGACCATTTTTCACCCCAAATCATGTTATTGAAGAAGTCTCTTTAAATTGTATCAGTTTGTTGAAGATCCCTTTCATTTTTTAACTGTTTTTTGCATCTGAATAATAAATCATTTTCTTCATTTATCATTTTATCTATAAAAAATACAAAAACTAAAAAGTGAAAGATTTGATTGCCAATCAGAACAAAAGCTATTAAATTTTGGTCAAATAATAAGCAGTGCATCTGTCAGCGTTTAAAGCTTGTCCTTTAAAGCATTTTTGGGTGTGTGCAAATATGGTATAGACAACATTTCCTAAAAATCAGACAGTATTTCTATAGGTAAATAAATATCATACATACATAAAGCAAAAATAAAAACAGAAGGGGCACTGACAAAAACACTAAATAAGAGAGAAATGTTCCCAAAAAGAAAGCCAACCTTCCAGAGAACTTAGCTTAAAAAAAACAACAAAAAAACAAAAGAGAAATGGGTCAACTCACGCTTCTGAGTGGGTAATGTCTTCCAAAGTGGCTGAGGCAGACAGATATCTAAAGACACAACAGCAGGATAATGACACAGGGGAAAACACACATTACAGTACAGTCACAGGTCCTAACCATGTCATGTCTAAGACACTGATTCCTGCCATTTATTCTTTGAACTGGCAGCTTTTGAAGGTTTTGACTTAAGGCTTTAACATTGAAACTGATCTCATCAGGTTTTGTTTTCTTCACATGGTGTCTATGGGTGACGAAAGGGCCATCAGCAACACGAGATATTGTAAAATCAAAAGAAGGATTACAATTATACATTCATCCCACATATTTAAACATGGTTTTGAGAAACATTCAAACCACTGGTCATCAGATTTATTTGCCGTTTAAAAAGTAGCTAACACCAGTCACAAAACAATTATTTAATCATTGT
This sequence comes from Channa striata, assembly GCA_033026295.1. Lineage (NCBI taxonomy): Eukaryota > Metazoa > Chordata > Actinopteri > Anabantiformes > Channidae > Channa > Channa striata. The sequence goes on from CM065172.1 coordinate 24,995,907, forward strand.
GCAGATTTAAACTACATCTTCTGCAACGTGTCACATGTGACATCACAAAAGTAAGCCAGTTACAGATGCAAACTGTGATTCAGTGATCTCGCCAAACTGCCAATCCTGATCAGGGTACATAACTCTAGAAAACTGCTCAAACTTCTCGCCATTGAAGTGCCAACATTAGTACAGTCCTCCATTAACTCCCAAAACACCAAACAGGTTAATAAATCAAATTAAATAATTAGGAACAAAGCACACTTAAACACATGCACTTCCAAAAAAGTGAACTGTGGTTAGATAAAGAAGGAAGTATGCTTGTGCTCACCGGTTTGTAAGACTATTGCCCAATAGAGGAATGACAGATCTAACTTTACACTCGTCTGATCCGCCGTTGGATCCCTGAATAATTGGACACTGCTTAACAGAAGTCCCCTGACCCTGACTAATACCAGGCAGCATTTGAATTTGTTGGCTTCATGTCTTAAGGAGCATTGTCATAACCTTTCTGTAGAAGTTGAGAAGGCAGTCTGACATGTTACTTATAACACAACTCAAAAGTCTGAGCTGCATGTAAAATAAAAAATGAGCACCAGGGTTATTATGCAACGTCAAGAGAAAGAGCCACTTCCTAAATGTCTGCCTCCAGCCGCAGCAAACCAAGTCCAGATAAGTTTCAGCCAGCGTCACCATAATAAAAGATAATATGGTTACTGGGTTAAAGTCAGTCTTTCCACGAGAAAATTCTTGGAAAGAGGATGACAGGAGTTTAGAATGCGCTAAAATATTCTGTTATTTATTTCTCCTGCAACACAAGACTTTAGATAATTACATATTTTTAAGTACTTTCCATGTAAAGATCAAGAAAAACCCATTACTTCACATTAGAAGTTAAAACAATCTAATATAAATAAATATATAAATATATAAAAATATATAATAAATATAAATATATAAAAAATCCACATGATAAAATATATTTTAAATATATTTTTTATGGACATAACTGCAATTTGTGTGACTACCTCAGGTCGTCTCATTCATGCTCAAATTGCTAAGTGCTTTCACAGAAGTGAACAGGAGATGAAGCTAATAAACGGAGTAAAACTTTTTTTTTATTCTTAAAATATGCGAGTTAATAAATCAATCATTATATTATCATATAGTAAGATAAAGAATAAGCTTGCAAATAAGACTTTTTTCCCCCCCCTCACACTGGTTCAGTTTTATTCTGAAAATGTTGCTTGCGTGAACGTGTGTGGACATCTTAGTTTCCAACAAGGCCAGTGTGTCATCTACACAATGCTACCTACTGTACGGCACAGTAACTGTATACACACCAGCTTGTTTGTTTCACAGCAGTTAGAAATGGGGGGGGGGGGGTTGTCTCCTTTATATCTGGATGTTCCGTAAATATCTCTCTGTATCTAACTCAACATATTTTTTGGAGCAGCGCAGTTCTAGCTGATTCGATAAAAGGTACTAAATTTGACATGCTGAGGAAACAAAGGTTGGTAATGGAAGTAACACTGGGAGTGGGGCTTTGATTTTTTTACTGTCATGCTGCTAAAGCACTTGAGTTCACAGCTGACTGGCTTTCTGCATCCAAAATGTTCCTAACATCCCACTGAGCCTTTGTGCATCCAACACATTCATTATTCATAACCCATTTATTTCTGTACTTCCTAACCTCTTCCTTCTAACTGTCTCATGTCTTGTGACTACGCAAAACATCTCTCTCTCTTTGTCTCTCAACACACACACACACACACACACACACACACACAGACAAACACATTCCTTTCCTCCTACTTGTTCCTGCAGCAGCAAACCTAAGCCGCCCGTCTGGTCACCAGGCACAACCAAGCTGCGCACGTGGATAAGCGATACAAACGCACACTTTCCTTTAGTGTGCCTGGTAGCGTATGTGTGTGTGTAGGCCTAATCGGAAATTAATTGAGTGCCTGCTTGTGTTTTTCCATTTCCCAGCACCTGTATGTAAAAAGTGAGATTTATTCCGATTGTGTGGCTGAACATGTAACTGCAAACCTAAGACCGGCAGTGTGAGAAAAGTGTGAGCAGGATGTGCATGTTTATTTCGGTTTATGAAAGCAGAACAAATACTATGAAGGAGGAGCAGAGCACCAGCTGTGCTGTTTGTGAAGGTGTGTATGTGTGTGTATGAGTAACCAACTATCTGAGGGAGCTTGTCAAACCTGTTCATTCCAGAAGCAGCCACATGGAAAATTCCATTAACTTTACACCTCCAAGAAACATTGTTGGAAGAAGCAAAAAATGTCAGATTTTCTGTTTTTCTTTCAGACTAGTTTTCTCTGGGCTTTTTCAGCTGCAGCAAAGAAACAAATTGTATTTTAAATTTCAAACCAGCCCCTAGGAAACTATAGTTTACCAATGGGCCTGCACCACACTGCACAAGTAGTTTCCTTTCTGTTAAAGCAAGTAAGGAAGCCACCTCTGATTGTGGAGGTGGCTTCCTTAACTTGGCTGACTTGGTTTCAACTCACTCATTTGTGGCCCACAAAGTGCATTATCTGTCAAAAGACCAACCAACAACATGAAGGAAGGAATATTTATTGTGTGGCTTCTACAGTATTTTTCAAGATGGTAAACCACAAAATATTCTAACTGTGGATCTGCTGAGACAGGAAGCTTTGAGAACGAGTTTGACTCATTGTTCCCGTTATTAACAACGTAAAGACTTTTTCCATTTTCAAGAAACAACTCAATGTTCAGAAAGAATGCAAAACATGTTTCAGGGCCCACGGCATAAGCATGATCTTTCAATCTGTCCATGAACATGGCAGTAACTATGGCTGCAAGTCGCAACCTCTCTTACTGCCCAGACCTGGCATCTGCTGAACACTAGTTAATAATTTATTATATCTCTTTTTTGGCTATTGCAGGATGATTTTCATGGTCAAATAACACACTGTGACTACACAAGCATGTGAAATAATAAAAGACAGGTTTGTGGCGCATAGACAGACAACTTGTGTTTGTGTAACTCTCATAACCTCTCAGCTGGTGTAACGCAGGGCTCGGTTCTCGGGCCTCTTCTTTTTTCCATCTAATTCTTCCCTGGGTTTTATCATCCATTCACATGGCTTTTCTTATCACTACTATGCGGACACTACGCATCTCTGCCTGTCTCTCTGACATCTCTGCTTTGATGAGAGAAAGACGTCTTCAGGTCTACACGTCCAAGACCGAAGTTCTAGTCTTCCCAGTCAAACTTTCGACGCAGCACAACATCAGCATCAACATCAACATTGGATCTGCAGTGATTGTCTCTGCTAAGTCGGCCAGAAATCTGGGGGTCATCATCGATGACCAGCTGAGCTTCATGGAACACATTGCCTCAGTCTCTAGGTCATGAAGATTTCCCCTCCACAACATCAGAAAGACCCTACCTCTCTGAGTACATGACCTAACTCATCGTGCAAGCATTGATCATATCTCTTGTTGATTACTGCAATGCACTATTGATGGGGTTACCAGCGTGCATGAACAAACACCTGCAGACGATCCAAAACGCAGCAGCACGCCTCATTTTCAACCAGCCAAAAAGGACTCATCTCATGAAACAGAAACACTTGTTTGATATCACTTTGCTTTAAAGTTTTTCTCCTTAACTTAAGATTTATTGCTTGCCTTGTACCTCACTTGTAAGTCGCTTTGGATAAAAGCATCTGCCAAATGACTAAATGTTCATGTAAATAAGCTGCACAAAAAAAAAGGGCGTTGCCCTGCTAAGAAGGCTGTCAACAAGCAAGATAACCACAGGGCAGGGTCTCTGGCTGCATTTATCTGTTCAGTTTCTTCATTTAATGTGCTGCAAAAATAATTCTGAGAATTTTTTTACTGTCTCATTGTAAAACCCTAAATACATTTTCTAGCCAATGTTTTTACGTTAGATAATCAAACTGTATTCTTAAAGAAATGGGCAAGTGTAGCATGTATATGCATAAGTTGTATAATCTTTACAAAGTCATCACAATTACACCTGACACTGCTTTTTAAAATAAAGGACAGTGGATGATGAAACAATGATATCTGAACTTTTTTTTTTTTTTTGCTGACAGTTAAATGGGTTTAAAAAGACTTACTGGAGTTGGCGTGTGTTTATGCGGGGATTGTTGTAAGGCTACATGACAGCACATCATGAAAATGACCTTTATTCTCAATTACATAATGTTTGAACTACAGTTAGGTTAAACTCATTCATATTCCTACTTTAAAGCCTAATTCACAAACGCACACCGGAGATAATGAGGAAAATGTGGTCTGGATTTTCTCCAGAGTTGGTCTCATACACCTAGTGCACAAAGTCCACGTGACACGAATTCTCACTTGCGAAGAAATGGTCCATATGACTGGACAAGGTTAGTGTGTGTAAAGGGCAGGACATGATGCAAATCACACTGTTTTGTTTACAACACATCGAAGTCCCTCTGGATATTATCTAGACAACTCAGGATTCCAGTGTATGTGTACAAGGGATTAAGTTGAGTTTATCTCGGAACCTACGTGTAGTCAGTGTTGCTCCTTAATCCTGTAACTCCATCTCTTCCCTTCAGCAGTTCACCAATCTGCCGGTTGGACATGTAAAGCTGGAGAGGGGAACCTAAGATAGCACTAACTTTGAGAAGTCCTCAATTCCCAGTTCTCCCTCTCCCTTCTCCGAATTGGCATTGCTTTGCTCTGTATACTCACTTATGCTCTGCACAAGCCTTTAAGTAGTTGTAGCTATCAACTTACAGTTATTAAGAATGCTAATAAACAAATAAATCAGAAATCATTGGTTTCCCCTCAATGATGAGAAGGGGCCTTGTTCAGCCTCTGAACTCTTTAATGAATCTATGTCAAGGGGTTTCGAACGCACTCCTAAACGTCAAGATTATTTATGAGAATTTAAGGAAAAATATTGCACATTGTACCTTTACCAATTCTCTTTTCAGTCTCCAACAGTCTATTTTTCCAAATGTGATATGCTCACACAGTGAAACAATGTCAGCTTCAGTGGAGTAAGTAGGAAAAACAGGGAGGAAACATAAAAAGGATAAAAATACAAAAGAATGTTGATTAGGGGAGGAAGCAGATATGAGGATACGTGTCATCGCTTTTGGATAGAGGAAGAGAGACATTGAACCTCTGGGAGAAAAAGTACAAAGCTACGATACTGATGAGATGGCGGTAGGGAGAAAGCTGAAGACAAACGTTAAGGACTAGTTGGCTGTTTATAATTACAGAAAACTGTCTGGTAGTATTCTGGACCTTGTGGTTGGATGTTTCTCAGCACTGTTTTTCAAACATTTTCATCCATCTGAAGCTTTAGCAATTACAAAATGTGATATTTAAAAATTAGGAGTTACAGGCTACAGCAGACAAACACGACAAAGTTAGGATGAGCCAGTTAGTAACTCAGACAACAGGCATTATTGCAGCTAAATAACTGGTAAACTGAGCAAATTTCACTCTCAAAAGTTTTTGGGAAAATTTCAATTTCTGTGTTTTAAAATTCATTGACCTCTGGTATATACACAGTTTACCCCCACAAACAAAAGCTGATAAGAACACACTTGAAAGTTTTCCTATTCAGCATCTTCCTCAACAACAGCAAAGAAATACAGAAAACATCTTTGTGCTTCTAACAGACACAAAGTAAACACCAACTTTTGAACTGTAAGTGTTCCCAAACATAGTCAAGAGGTGAGAGGAGGTGGACTGACAGTGTTTGAGTAAGTGGAAATCAGAGCGTGAGAGTGCAAACACTGCAGAAGCCCAGGCATCACCAGTGAGTGAGCAGCAAAACGTGCATGGACTCACAGATCCGAACTGGTAACTTTCTCATTCCACTCGCCCAGTTTCTCAGTGGTTCTCACATAGCTAGAAACAGAGACATGAGGATGTAACACAGTAAAGGTTCAACATGAACTTTAAACCAGCTGATGTTTGGAGGAGACCAGGACAAAGGGAAAAAATAAAAGAAATCACTGCACCACGATAATTTCCAATCACATTATAACAGTAACGTACAAAAACATTCAAGAATGTGAAAACATCCGAGCGTCAACAGTGGCTTGCTGAGAATTATACTGTAGTTTAATATATATATAGTGGATTAGTCATATGTTTAGGTATCTGGCCTCTGTACACCAGCATCGAAATAAAACACTTAACACGTGAATGACTTTCAGCTTGTGTGGCATTACATAGGCATTACAGCCATTTTCTCTCTCACACACACAGGCTCATAAATAATGGAGCAAATGGCTGACAAGAACTTGCATGGCCAGTTGTGGTCTGTTCTGTCGTTACTCCCAACCCTCTTTGACACATGCAATGGAATCCTGAAATTCTCCAGTCTATATAAGAACGCAAATATCTGCGTGAGATGCTCTCGTTATTATTTGCACATTAACCTGAGAGCACCCCCACCCCCACCCCAGAACAAAATGTGTATTATGTGCATTATCTGACACAAACTGTCATAAAGCAAGCAAGTTGACATGGTGATAACATTTCTATCAGGTGACTGTCACAGCCTCTTTATCCTTTAGATGCATACCTCTGGTGTGCTGTAAACAAAACTATTACCCAAATGTCTCCCATGAGAATGCTTTGGACTTGTCTGATCTTCTGGAAATATATTTTTTTAGGTTTGTATACTCTAAGCTTAGTGTTAACTCCTTATTCAGCGTCACACTAGTACAAACTTAGTTGTTAGGCAAAGTGCTGAGAGTTCTGGTTACAACAAATTTCAAACTTCATTTTTAAGGACAGATTATTAGTGGTGCTCTAAATTAAGCAATCGTAAACACAATTAATTTTAAATCTCACAATTAAAATTAAAATCGTCTCTCACTTGACTGACTTGCTGGAACTATTCTTGTGTCCTCCAGCAACAAAAGAAGCACAATACAGTTTAATGGTGGTAGGACTGTAGTGGCAGGTGCCTTTACAGACAAAATCACAAATACCACAGTCCATTTTCTGTGGGGATAGTAAATGTATTACAAAGTGAGTCATAACATAAATATGAATGTTTTGGTTTTCCCTTACGTCCTTCCTTCTATTTTCAGAAAAGTTTTGCACTTTGTTAACAGTATCCATATGTTAGAGTCAACATTATGCTCAGTCAGATTTTTGACTGAAAATATTACTAACTAATAAACTCTTCAAATACCTACTAATAATAAGTACAAGAGTAACGGTTTGCTTGATGAAAATGTCCTAACAGACAAAATTGTATGTGACAAGTAGTCAGAGCCAACAGTTATGAACATTTTTGAAAGTTACTACAGGCATATCAAGAGTAACCTAATAATGAAGACGAATGCTTTCAAGATAAAAGCCAATTCACCGCATTTACATGGACTTACGTAACCGAGGTACTAAGAGAAATTAGTTTTCTTCTGTAACGCCAGTGTGTTTGTCGTAGTAGAGTGACAGCACACTGACTTATTGACTGCTACGAGACACTTTGTGGAAACATAAATTTTGCCGTACCTTAGTCGGACTATGTTTTTTAAATGAGGCAGCATCGCACCTTTACCTGTTCAAATCATCCTTTCACTGAACTGCTTGCAGCCTGCTGTTAAGCATCTACCAAGTTGGACAAAACCAGCTTTCCCATATACATGACACTAAAGAATTTGGCTTTCCTGAGAAAGCCAACAGTAACCTGTTTGAATGCAGTCCATGTGAATTTTGACGAACCATAGGGGAAACAATAAAAATAAGACTTCACAGGGTTGAACCCAAACAGGCTATGCAGCTTTGTTCAATCTTTAGCTTTAGTTTTCTGTTAGTTGTTTTTGTTTAGTTGAGTTTTATTGTAGGACAGGATTCAGCATTTCTGAAAAACAAATAACCTTCGATCTTTCTCTGAACACCTCTTTCGTTGAAAGAACATGAATATTGGATTCTTAACTGTGACCAGCTTGATTTGAATATGTATGACCAAGGTATCTTTAAAAACATGATGAATATAGCTGATAACATAGGCCATTTGCCTCTGCGGAGACTGACTACTCATAATTTAATCAATGCTAACATTCTAGGCAATGTAAAACGTTTCAGAAATGTATCTATGCACTTCTAAAGTCCAGATGCGTCACCACAGTATGAGTCATTCTGTCACTTTGGCTGGTTCTGATAACAATTATCAGAAACAAAAGTGCAGGAAAAGTTGGTTCAAGGGTTGCACATTTCCCTTTTAAATTGTAGCAGAATAAAAATGTAGGTACCATAAAAATTGTTTCCATTTATAGATATAAATATTAGAAATGCAGCTGTGTTCAAACAGACATATAAACCAACCAAACAAAAAAAAAAAAAAATTCTAAATCCTCAACAAACCATGTTCTATTAAAAACTCAAGTGTTTGCTTTCCTAAAACTATAAGGTACAATGATTGTCACCTTGACTTTTTAACATGCGTTGAATGTTTACACGTTTCATATGTGCATATTAACGTATGCTTTCTTAGTATAATAACCACATAGCACTGTTTTGGCATTTGACAAGCTCATTTCTCAGTAATCCTTTATGTGTAGTAGGTTTAACAAAAAGCATTTCATTTTCCTACCAGTAGCTGTAGCAGCACCTATACTCTCACATTCTCGTATTTCATATGTAGTGCTGTTTTTAATCTGAACACACAATTAGACTTTTAAGAGAAAACTGTTCACTAAATAATCCCTTTATCTTGGTTAAAAATGACAAGATGCTTTGATCTTACAGCAGAGTATAGTAGCTCTGAGGAATGATGTGTTACCAAGCTAAGACCCAAAAGTTTATTTAGTATCTAATTATGATTAATATTTGATTAATACATACGCATTAGAGGTCTGTACATCCTGCCAGCTTTTAGTGATGTTCTGCCTGAGTTCATTGAGTGGGCTGAGACCAAGTTTCCGCTTCAGCTCGGAGGCATGTCTCTCTTTGGCTGACAAAACCTGACGCAGAGTGTTGATCTCCTCCTCCACCTAAAACACAACAGATCCACCAAGAAAGAGATTAACAAAGGGTGTCCTCTCCATTCCTATTACTCCATCACCCCCCCACACACACACATTTTAAAGCAGTTTAATAAAAAGTTATTCCTTTTATAAAACAAGTGTTTTTACAAGTTTATAGAAGTTTTGCAGCCTCAACAAAACACAAGACCAGCCTATAGTGACATGTAAACACCTAACAATTTTGAACACCTGGGGTTTTACCTTAGTAAGCTCAAGGCGGAACTCCTCAGCTTCTTCATCGGTCAGGCCTGGTGCAGCAGGGTTGGCAGAGTTCCCCACCGCTCCCTCCACTGGCACGTCAGAGAGGTTATCAGAACGATCCACACCACCACCAAGGCCCTTGTTAGGAGAGTTCAGGTTGATGTCTGAGATTATGACAGAGAGACAATAAGAAGGAGAGGGACGAGACGAGGGTAAGAAGAACAGATGTTAATGGAAGGGTAAACTAATACACACCGAGACGAGCTGAAGTGGTAAAAGCCTAGAGTGGTTTGTCAGATGAAGCCTTTCAGTATCTATTTCACTCCCACAAAGAAGCCTAGACCGGGAAGAGGGTAAAAGGCCTAGAATCTTTATCCATGACACACTTAACAATTTTTTCTGCCGAGCTCAGTTTCAAGTGAGCCAGACTGACATTGACTTGAACCAACTAGATCAGACCAGTCACAACCAAGTCACATTCGTAAAAGGCTGTACAGTCGTTAAATGCGTGCCAGCCTTTAGTTTTAAGATCCAGATGCTAACAGTCATTGGCATATTTATTGTTATTATTTTAAACATGTTTAATATTTAGGGCAGACAACAGCACCAAAGGGGGATTTACGGTAGCTAGAAATTTACCTGCTTGGTTTTACAAAGATATTTTATCTCCATATTCTCCTGTAGACTCCACAGTCTGTGTTGTCTGCACCTGTTTATCCAGGATCTAACATCAAATTTGTGCTTTGTTCATCTTACACCTTGCGTCATTCACCTGAGGACACCGACTTAATTAAATAGGGGAGTTTTGCACAGCCAGAACTGGCATGGAGGTCAACAGAACATAACTTGGGAAAGAAGAGACAAGCTGTAGCCACTGCCCGAAACACTTTTTATGCTCTTCTAATCTAACATTCAAACACTATTTACTCAGTGGGTGAGCCTGTTACGAAAAGCTAAACTCACACTTCACGTTTATAATAAACACATCCACTCCCATGTCAGTGGACAGGCGACAATTATTTAACTTCACTTTTAGTCTTTAACAATAAAATTGTAACTTTTTAAGTGACCATAATTGCAAGATTGTGCAGTATCCACGTCAACATCACTGAATGCACATGGGTTTGCACAACACAAGACAGTAGTACAACAATCAATAGTAACACAAACGCAAAAGGGTTGCACAGACAAAGAACATGATAATCTCCAACTATCGCTAATAAAACTGAGTTTAAATTGCAGCTATAACATCTGTATACAACCTGGCAAGCAACATGAGAACTACTCCCTTAAAAAATATTGATTCATTTCTAAAATTATTCAGACCAGCCCACAAAAAAAACAGCAGCAAAAAAAAGGAGCACCATAGCCAAAAATGAGAAAAGAAAAGGTGGAACTTGCATACAAAAAGTTCTTGATGTAGTATTTCATTGCTTTAGTTCAATCTCACATATTGTGCTCACAACTGTTTTTAGAGATTTTCTACACTTCCCAGAGTGTGTTCTGTCAATACCGTGAGTCAGACCAAGCTCTGCTGCTTTCACAGGTCATTAGCACATAGAGGTTAAAGGTATTGTATGTGGTATCTGTTAGTGTTTACATTCTGGTTAGACAGCTGAGTTGTGTTTGTAATTGCAATCACATCCCTTACTTACATCCATTGCAACTGCATTGCATTATAGTCTAAGTCTTTTATGGAGAAGTTTAACTTTTTAAAATGTTGATAGCAGAATGATGCATTTTCGCAGCATCATTCAGGAAACAGAACTAGAATTACATTTGCATTTGACTTGTTGATATGGACATGCTCTAGCTACTTCAGCTTGTCATACTTCCCTGGCAGCAAAGTGTAGGCACCATAATTATTTCCAAAAAGATCTCATCCTAAACAACAGGAAGCAACACAACATGCCAATGCTGCCCGCCCACTAACCACAACAATATACGGGTTGCAGGGCTGTCCGGACTTTACAGCTGTAATGCCCTGAAACTAGAATGAAAAACAAGATGTGTGAGACTAGATGTTTCCTCAGCTTATGAATTCAGAGGCGTTCCCATCTCAACAATCATATACAGTACAGAATGGCTGGTTTCATGGGAAGTCGTTCTGCGTGTTACAGTATGTAGTTTGGTTAAACTATTGTTGATTACTGCACCTCCTGTTATTAATACGCTTTCATTTTAATACATGTACCAATGCCTTATAATAAACGAGTCTCTACAGCATACACAAAAAACTAAACAGTGGAAGCTTGTGAAGGCTGCTGTATTAGACTGCGTTAGCTTTAGCTTGGGGTTCGCTAAACCAGGGCAGACAGAATCATGTAACAAGTTTAAAAAAAAAACCAGAAGCACGAGTGTGTGTTTGGTGAACGTTCTTCCTCTTGAAGAAACTAGATATGATCTCCCGCGGTACTTAGTTCTGTGTTCAGCCGAAGATGGAAGTAACGCTGCAGCTAACGTCACACTCAGTAACGACAGTGCTCGAGCAGTAACGTTCGCTAGCATGCTAACAACGCCGTTGTCATCAGAGCCCAGGTCGCAATTACATTTAGTAACAGTGGGAGAAATAAGACAATAGCGGGATGGGAAACGCACTTAAACAAACTGATCATATTTGATCTGGCTAACACTGTCGCATGTCTGCTGGGTCATCAAGCTAGCCCGGGGCTGGCGTCTTTAGCAGTGACAGGCTTGGAAGAAGGAAAAGGTTCGTCCACTTCTTAACTGAACGAATGTCCGCCGTGTCCGCCGAACGTGCGCGGGCGTCGGTGGCATCAGTAACACGAGCCGCTTCTGTCGCTGTCATTTACCAGCGGCGGGCCCGTGCTGGACTCACGGCTGCTCCGTCACTAACTCTGACCCGTTAGCTCAAAGCGAAGCGAACTTCGACATTTACACGCCAGCACTGCGATGAACTGCTGGCTATTAACGGCAGAATACGCTTCCGCAACTACGTGTTGCTAATTGTTACTATAGCCACAACCTCGCGCTAACGTTAGCTAACGCGCTGGCTAAGCTAACCAGCGGCGTTACCTTGGCTGGCGGGGTCCATGACGTCGATGTGACCGAGAGCTGGAACTCCTTCGTTTTTTGTTCGCGTTACAGGTTAAAGTGGACAGATGGGAAACAGCGGCCCGCTTCCGTTTGCCTTCCCCTCGGTGTGTCGGAACCTTCGCTGCTCTTGGACCTGGCGTTTCTCCCACTCGCGGAAAGTCGTCGACGGGAACAAGCAGAACCCAAAACAGCACAACAGCCAGCTCAGCGCAAACGTCTGTGCGAGGTCCGGCTAATGACGCGAGCACATCCTGTTTGCACTTTCAAAATAATGTCCCAGGAGCTCGGATCTAGTCAGCGATTTACAATACTTTCAGATTGGAGATAATTTCATAACACAAATTCTGACTTACAGTAATAGTCCACTAAGGGTAGATCAAACAAGCCCATTTTGCCCGAGCATCATAATGTATATCACTCTTTGTTGTTAAAGGTATTATTTCTTATTAAGAACTTATGCAACATACAGGACAATATAAAATTCTCGTAATTCTAAATACATTTGCTGCCATATGTTTAAAGAGCTATAGAATTGATTGTGGTCTTTATGATAAAATCATCAGTGTACTAAAGCTTCAACGTCCCTCTTTCTAACTGCTACACTAACAGACAAAAGTAAATTTCAGGTTTATGAAGCAGTTTGTATTATGAATGACCTTTGAAAGGATCTGTCACAGTCTTCAAACCGACACCCACAGTTTCACGTTTAGTCATTTGGCAGACGCTTTTATCCAAAGTGACTTACAGAGTAATTTGGTACACACACATGTGCACGATGGCTGCCACACAGGCCGCTCAGGTGGCCCCCAGGAGCAACTGGGGGGATCGAGCCACTGACCCTGTGGTCCGTGGACTGCCTGACCAACTGAGCTACAGCCGCCCCCCAATTTTCCTTTCACTCTACTAAAAGAAACCAAACAGTAGTTATTGTTCGTGTGATGTTCCCGTGGGTTAAGGACGCAACAACAGCACATTGTTTTAGGATTTCTGTGAAGAAATCTGTTATATTTGGCTGAAACAATCACATTTCACGATCATCAACTACTGAGGAAGGTTGGATTGGTTGTGGTGACTTTGTGGTGTGAGAGGGCCTGGTTAGTTATTTCATGCAGTAACTCCGCCCGCCCTCATAGTAAGAACACGTGGTGTCCCCCAAATTCCAACTAAAGGTTGTAAGAATCAGTTTATTTAATATTTTATTTTACAATCAGTTATCAGCTCATCATCATTATTGTGTAATGAAGTCTCGAGTTCCCACCTCGGCTGGATACCTGACCAGTTGCACTCATCAAGCTTTGTGCTTTTATTTCACAGGCGTTTCCTCCAAACAGGAAGTTGTGTAGTGGCACCTTTGCAAAAACTTTCTGAAGAGTCTCTTTCCAGCATCCTGAAATGATGTCACAGAGCCAGCTGTAGTGTCACGTTATAGTTTGGAGTTCAGATTTATTGCTACTTTTTATCATCTGTTGTATTTAAAACATCTTATGTGTATGAAAAATGTCCTTGCCAAGTCTGTAACTGGAAAATTTCTTTATTTATTGTAATTAATTCCAGCTTCAGTTGTGAATTGATAACAAACTGATTATTTCACCAACAGTTTCAACTATGCATTGAGTTGTACATGAGCACATTATAATAACACGGTTTACACACATTCACTCATACACTTCAGGTGAAAACGTGAGCCTTTAATTAATCAGACAGTGTATCAAACAAAACTAATAAGTGCTTCTGTATCATGCACAGACACCAGCTTAAAAAGCAGCAATGAAGGAAATAATACTTTGACTTGATTCTTTTTCTCTTCAAGATACGCAGACTGCTCCTGTGGTGAGTGCTGATTTTCAAAAAGGCAAAAACACAACATTGGGTCACGTATGACATCTAAAGTCTCCTTCTAAATAAAGTATGTTACTTGTGAGATAAACATTATTGTAGATTCTTATGTCTAGCCTGCATGAACTTCCCATTATTACAAACATCTGTCAGAGCACAAGACAGCGGATGTTTAATGGCTAAACATCAGAATCATTTCTTTTGTTTAAGTAAAACGTTAAACCTTGGGTAATTATTGCAACAGCTTTGTATTCATATCCTATACCCACACCTATAGTGACACACCACTGCATTACTGTTACCACTGGTAGTAGTAGAACTGTCGATGTGCCATTGTTCCACTAACATTACTCATGGTATCTACTATCCTTCCAGATTCAACGTGCTTTTACTACAGTTTCACTGCTCCTCTGCCACTTGCTGCTGCTGCTCAGAGTCAGACCTACTGTATCTGTTCCACACAACACAGAGGTGCTAATGTGTATTAAACTGAGTGAAATCTTGGATAAAACAGAGCTGGATTGAAAAGAACAACAGCTGTGACTCTGGAGGACATTTCTCCGTTTTACCAAAGCGTCCAGTCCGAGGTCGACTCTGAGCTGGAGTGAAGTGCATCTTTCATCCCTCCTCTCTACACATGCCCCTCTTCTCACTGTTTCTTCTTCTGGAGAGGGTTTAGCCAGGAGAAGCAGAAACTGGGTCGACGAGGAGCCTCGCTGCAGCTTGTAGAGCAAGAGGAGGAGACGGGAGGACTGATCTGAGCAGGACTCCTACTCTCAGTCTCCGACTGAGGAAAGAGGGATGTGAGACGGTTTGACAGTCAGCACCATTTATGCGTATTTGGAATGAACCAGTCAGGATGTGCCTTAAGCGTTGACTGGCAGCTTTAATTTAATGTTTTTATTTATGTGTGAGCTGTTTATTTCATTACATTCATTACATAAGTTTTTTTAAGCACCACTTTTTGTTGTCCAATTGTAACACTTCCTGCTTGTCTTCAGTTAGAGTCAGGTCAGCTGATTGTTCTGAACATTAATCTGTTTTGCATGTTTTAGTTCTTCCCCTTTTCCAAACTTTCTTCACTTCCAGATTTTTCTGGTACAAGCTAATCTTGGTCTCATTCTTGATCAGCCCACGTGCCAGGACAGGCTTTGTCTTTACCAGAGAGAGAATTGCTTTCAGCCACCCCAGCTGCCTTTCGTGGAGTCCAAGGCCTTTCCATGCTCCTGAACTCACAGCGTATTTATACTTTTTAAAATGTACCAAATACACGTAGACATATATTTTGGCGCAGACAGTTCTCAGCTTTTATTTTCACAGCTGGAATCAGTTCTGGCTGTTGTGATTGTTCACTTTCGATGATGAACTTTTAAACTAAGCACAGTATCACACTTGTATTTCAAACAGTGGTGCGATAGCAAAATGATGAAAAATTGTGGCACCGCCCAAACACTTATGGAACTGATTGCTTATAAAAATTTATGTGAAATGTATTAGAAAAGAAAAAATGTGGCAGTGATTGATTAAAAGCAGGCTAGAAACAAGACAATATCTAGACTATATCTTGTCAGTTCATCAGAAGTGTTGAGCGGGCCTAGCAGATGTATGACGAGGAGCCAACTAGGTCAGGTGTTCCCTGAACTAGAGCCTCTGTACTGTATGATGCGGCTGTTAATATTTCTTATCAATCAAATAACCACAGAGAGATGCAGTGAGGGGCAGTTGATAATAAATACACTACACTCCATAGGAGGATTAAAACAAAAAGAATTTCAATTAGAGCTCTCCACATAATGCATGTAACAATAGGGAGAGGATGCAGACAATTACACGTATAGTAGGCTCGATTAAAGTATTATAAAATTTACATGATCCTGCAAAAACAATGGATCATGTAGTTTGAAGCACAGGCGTGTTATGATTGCTGTCAGTAAAAACAGCAAAAATAGAATTATATTATAAAAGATATTAATAGATACAAGCCTGATAGTTAATACAACACAACTTTAAACTAAAACTGAGCTTTACCACGAGGTGTCAGCAGAGATAAACCTAAACTCATGGAGCTGCAGGGGAATTACAATAAATACTGTGAAGAGGCTTTTTATTCAACTTGTATATATTTTTTAATTATAAATGATAGAAAAAATGGACGTTTTTCTCGTCCTTTTACCTTCATATATGAGCATCAGTGACTGAGCTGCTGATAAAATGCAATTTAATAACAAAATACAGATGAAATTTGTACATTAATCTGCTTATTGTGTTCACAGTACTTCTGTACTTGTGTAATATCTATATTATTTTGTCCATAGTGCTTCCACCTGTATATTATGTCCATAATAGTGCCTATCTTGCACATACTTTACATTTTGCAAAGCATATTGTACTTCTGGTTAGATACTAAACTGCATTTTGTTGCCTTGTACATGTGTAATGACAATGATGCCGACATTTTAAAAGGGAGACATTTTTATAAACAACACCTTGCAATAAATATTGCCACACCAGCCATTAATCAGCATCACTTTCATGCATTATTTGTTAGTGTTTCTCATTTCAAAACATTTTTCTTCAAAATAAAAAGCCTTGCACGACACTCCCGGGTGAAGCCAGCGGGTGCGTGTACCTGAGCTGTGCAGCAGTGAGGATGGATGTGTTTCCGGCTGGTGTTACGTACAAATGAAACAGCCGATGTAAGCCCACACCCTCTGAAGGATGACCAGGAAGGCCAACAAGTAGACGAGCAGAGTGACAGCCTGGAGAAAGATGGAGGGATGGAAGAGACACAGGGAGACGAAGGAGATGGTAAATACGGAGAGACAGGAAATAACACGGAGGACAAGATGGAAAATTGATTTTGGGTAAGAAATATGGAAAATGGATTTGAGGGAAAGGAGGAAGACACTGATCTAATAGAGCTGGAGTGGAAACATGTATGTGTGATTAGACATTTCGTGATGGGCAAGATGACTGCTCAGCGACAATGGAAGTAACAGCACAGTAAAGCCCCGGTAGGAATTTTGTGGAATCAACTGATATATTTTTTAATAAACGTAATGTAACTACTCTACTACTACTCTTTCGGCTTTTCCCATCAGGGGTCGCCACAGCGAATCATCCTTTTCCACTTTACTCTATCCTGGGCATCTTCCACTCTGACACCAGCTAACCAAACGTAATGTAACTATAATTTTTAAAATATTTTAACCCTTTAAAATATTTTCAAATATTTTTGCCAAACATTATTTTACTTTTCCTAATTTTAACTTTTGCTAGATTGTCTTGTTTATTAGAATAAACATTGTTCTGGCTCGTCTTTTTATTTAAAATGATGAGTTGAATAAATGATTCGTCATATTGTCCTTTTTTGGTAAATTCCTGCTGGCTCTGTTTGAAACAGGCTAAACGAGGTGATGGTTGTTCATTTTCACAGTAATGAAACAATGTGAACCATGATGAAGGTTAGGATGAAATTCAGCATCCTCATACCCTTATCATTTATAAAAGCTTCACGTGATGGTTTCGTCCCGTTTCTGGTACAATGTGACTCCAGCAGGAGTCAGTGCATCATGACGGCAACAGAACTGGTTCTTTTTCTCACTTGTAAGAGTTAACGTATCAAATGCAATAAGACAAATTTATGGGTGTTTTAGTTTACCAAACTAGCAAAAATGTTCCATAAATAAACGGATTAAATCAAATAAATCAATCAGACTGAAGTTAATTAAGCTGTTCAAGATTTTTAAATTGATACAACTTAAATAAACTAGCAAATCTACACAAAACAATCTTGTACGATAATTTTCACAACATGGCATTTGTGTTAGAATAATTTAAATGTTTTTACAAAAAATGTAAGGCAGCCTTTGGACTAATTTTAAGTTGATATAGCTCTGTACTAATGTAAAGACCATGTGGAAAGCTATTGGTCGAAAGCACTTTGGTTTGCTCGTCCAGAGCCTCTCACCAAAGTGACAGTGAACTACATTTGCCTTGTTTTTTTTATTCTTCATCTCATTCCAACATGAAAACACAGACCTAGAGGAGAAAAAGGCGAAACAGTTGCAGCAATGTTGCAAAAGTGACACGGCAAAAACAAAAAGAGAAGAGAAGACGACAACGTGAAGCCACATCAGCAGGTGGGTGAAGAGAGCGAGATTACGACGAGCGAGGTCAAACCAGACAGCACTGACCTGGAGAGAGACACCGGAAGTTATTTTCTCTTCTGCTTCGGCATCACTCCCTCCTGTTTTGCCGTCAAAGTCTTGAGAGCGTTCCTCGTCATTTCTGTGCTCCTCTTTCTTTTCTGAAAACCCTGAACCAACGGCCTCAAAACCCCAGTCTCCGTCTCCCTGTGTGGAATTATTTTTACTTTCCACTTCTTGATCTCTTGCGTTCCAGCTGTCCTCCCTCGCAGCTACAATATCCTTCTCTAACTCTTCACTTTCATCGGGTTGAATGTTGTCTTCTTCCATCGTCTCAGCTTCTGAATGACCTGAACTATCCTCTTCAGGCTCTGTTTTCTCTTCTGCATCCTCCGATGCTCCATCATTAGGCTCAGAGCTGTCTTTATCGGAACTAGTCTCGTCTGCCTGCGTGGACAGTGGAGTATCACTATCAGAATTGTGGCCTAAACTACCATCTCCAAAATCAAACCTGTGCTCCACTAGACCAAAACTTGTGTCCACAGTCCCAGGCAGACACACCCAGCCCTGCATGTCCTCCTCTTCCTCGTTGTCCTCCTTGATCGGAGCAGCTTGTCCAGCGGTGAAGCCACTGCCCTGTGACTCAAGGTGCACATTCTGGGGCTGAGACTGGGATTCACAAACAGGAAGCTCGGGCTGGGGGTGGTTTTCTGAGTGGAGCGAGGGTCGAGAGACAGGAAAGTAGGGTTTACTGTGAAGCTGAGTGGAGAGTGGGAGCTGCTGAAGCTCCAGGTGGGGGACGAGGAGGGGTTCGGGGGGAGATTGTGTGGGGTAAGTCCTGTCCTGGTCTTCGATCTGAATCTCAGATTGACTCCACGGAGGTTGCAGTTGGACTTGGAGGTCATTCACGGGTTGGACCACATCTTCAGTCTGGGCGTCTAAAAGGGAACCTGCAGCTGCTTGTGTTGAGCACATCACAGGTTCTGGATCAGGAGCAGACACAGCAGGCCTAACGTTGCTGGGATAAAATGTGGTGTCTACTCTGTCCTCGATCTGCATCTCCTCTTCTTCATCCTGAGCATCTTGCTTTTCTTCCTTCTCTCTGTGTGTTGTCACGTCCCCTCCATCACTTTCTGTGCCTTCTCCCTCACACTGATATATGGAGGAAGACATTCAATAAGCCATGTAGAACAGATTTCAGAGTCCCAGCCTTCTGAGCTGCTTCAGTTTAGTTTCAACTCTAATCAACTTGAAAACAAATCCTTCACCCTCCAAAAAATCACAGTAGCTTTTACACCTTTTAGTAGGACAACTTGCCGAAGCAAAAACAGAGACACAGTAAGATGCTTCTCTAAAGCTTACTGGAAGTGAGGTCAAAGGTCACAAAACAGACAATTATCAAAATAAAAGTCTTTACATACAAAAGAGAGAAATTTTCACGAACCTGTAGAAAAAGCTGAATTGTCAAGGATGTCTTCGAAGGCTAATTTCATTTATTCAAAAGTGAATACTCTAAATAACTGTTGATTAATATTTACTGAGCTCAAAACATCAGGGGCTGGTATGATGAAGCCATATTCCATAATCTCTAAATCTTTGCCTTAACTTAGTTTTTATGGTGCCGTGAACCTGGGGCAGGTCAGCTTTGACTTAGATCTAAATGTGACAACAGTCTGAGAACTAACCAGTCACTGAATAATCAGTGATTTATTCCTACGGGGACAGAAGACTCCACTCATTTGTCAGACGCTTTTATCCAAAGCAACTTACAAGTGAGGTACAAGGCAGCAAAAAATCTAAGTCAAGGAGAAAAACATCAAGTCAGTGCTATCAAAGAAGTCTTTCTGTTTCATGAGATGCAAGTACAAGAAAAAGCAGAACTTTTTTTTTTAAGTGCAAAGGGAGCTGTGGAACAGTTGTGTTTCCAGCACAGTTTTAAATGTAGTGAGTGTGAGCGTGCAGGGTTTGGCAGCTCCACTAACCACTAGGACCTCAGTAATAAACAGAGAGGAGAATTATCACGGTTCTGACAGTTTCAACCTAAAAACTCAGACATTATAACACTGTAGAATTCATGGGAGAGCCGCTGTGTTGGATTGCATTAGATTGTACAGCTGTACCTAATAAAGAGGCCAGTAAGAAAGAAGAGTAGATGTTTTGTGTTCGATTTGTCTTGATGTTGCAGTTTTCCCACATGTCACATCAAGAATTGTACCAGACAAAGTTTATCAGTAAATAACTATAACATGAGAATTATAGATTAGTTTTAGATTTTCAGATCTTGACCTTTGGGGAATTAATGATGCTTCTACTCTCCTACAAGCTCAGATCAACATGATAATGATGAAAAACTGTGTTTGAAAACAACCGAAATAATGTAGACACCTTCACATTTTTGCTGCCTTGACAAATGCATCAATCATTTCAGATTTTAGTAGTGACAAAAATATTTCTAGTATTTCTAGTGATTCTTCATGATCCGTTTCTAGCTCTGTGACCTCTCTGTTTACAGTTCATCCAGCAGAATCTAATATTCGGCCGTCAGTATGAGTGTAACACTGGTGGCTGCCGAAGGACATTTTGAGGCTGAATGAAAACCCAGGCTTTACAGAACCTGTTAATAACCAGCGACCTGTTACAGATTATCCACAATAACCAACGTTAGGCTCAGTGAAGCCGCAATTTCTGCTCAAATAAAAGCTGTTGAGTTGATACAGATTTATATGCGCGTGGTGCTGTACCTGTTGTGTGCTCATTCCTTCACAGAAGTGTCCTTCCTTAACAGAGCCAGAACCCGAACATCTCTCTGCCTCATCTTTCTCCTCCTTGTTCTTCAGTATAACAGATCCTCCATCATACACATCCGGGTCATCAGTGTCTAGCTGCAGAACTGTCCCTGCTGACTCCACCGAGTCCCTCAGTAGTGGTGCAGATGAAATCAGGTCTGGTGTTGGTGTTTCCCTCTGTAGCATTTCCACTTCAGGGGATATCAGTGCTGGGATCAGATCTTTAACTGGTTCCTCAGCAGATTCCAGGTTCTGGGCACAGGTTTCCTGAAGGCAATTGGGTTCTGTGGTCTGAGTGTTGGGTTCTTCTTCTGGGTCTGGTGACGTTTCCAGTTCTTCAGGAACCTCCTCCACAACTGAAAAGAGACAAAAAATCCTGCCGATGCTGAAGGTTCACAGTAAAAAAACAGCATTAATACAATTAAAACAGCTTTTCTCACACGTTTCACATTTAGGAACTTTAAAGCGTATTCGATACTCGGGTCTTTGTAGATCCTTATCCATTAACTCAGTAACATGAATATGTCACTATCAGTGGATCATCAACTGTAAAAGATTACAGGCTAAAAGCTACCGAGGAGAGCGGTAATATTGATGGCGTCCACCCGGGACAGGTCTCCAGTCTATACACAGACAGACAATCATTCACACTCTCAGGTAATTTAGAGTCACCAATGAATCCAACATACATGTCTTTGGACTGTTGGATGAAACCCACGCAAGAACGGCAGAACATGTAAACTCCACACAGAAAGGCTGCACTCGACCGGGCAACACAAACACGTCTTAGCTAAGGAGGTTTCTCAGAGACAGAAAATCTGAAACTTAGCTCTTAGAACGAGAGACAGAGACAGATATTAAAGTCCACGTCTTGTAAAACAGAGTCACACTCATCAGTAACTCTGCTCTGACATATTTGAGTTGTTTTGTACTTTACATGGTGATAAGTCACACTCATTCGCTTTTCTTTCGAAGCAACTATCAACTAATTTTG
This sequence comes from Channa striata, assembly GCA_033026295.1. Classification (NCBI taxonomy): domain Eukaryota; kingdom Metazoa; phylum Chordata; class Actinopteri; order Anabantiformes; family Channidae; genus Channa; species Channa striata. The sequence continues at coordinate 25,017,955 of CM065172.1, forward strand.
GATCAGACTCACAGAAATATCCTGAAATATGCCAAAAATACCCGTGTATCTACGGTTACTGAGTTTCATTACCTTTCTGGAAGGCAGCTAAGGTCCAGCCGGCGTATAACTGAAATGCTTCCCGTGTTCAGGTGTTACGTTAATATCAGGGTATCAAAGTAGCTTCTTACCTTTATTAAAGTCTATGCTCTTTGCAGCTCTCTCCTGTCTGCTGAAGTTAAATCTGTAGTGGCTCATATTCTCATAACCTGGTTTCAGTGTCTCAGTTGGACAGGAGCTGGTCGCTGAGAGCACTCTGAGGGAGAGAGGAGAGAGTCACAGTCAAAAACCAACAGACAGAATTTCTCTGCTTGTTATTACAGCTCAACACGAGTGTTTCAGTGTTATCAGGTTACTCACTTTGTGATCAACTCTCTTGAATTCTGAGGGCAGAGTGAGGACAAATGGGAAAAAGAGAGGCATTTAGAAGGCAGACATTTTCACAATCGCACACATTTGTTATTCTGCATCTGCACCACTGAAATGCCACAACAAGAGTGGGATGGAGCGCTCATGTTTTACAAGTCTGCGGTGGTCAGTGTTTTCGTCTATGCTGGGGTTTGATGGGGCAGCAACATGACAGTGGTTGACACTAACAGACCCGACAGTTGAATCATGAGGACCTGCTCTGCTGAAAAGAGAACGCTGTCTAAATGCACGTCTTTGGACTGTGGGAAGATGCTGGAATACCCGGAGGAAATCCACACAAGCAAGACCAGAGTTCGTGAATATGCCGTGGTGTATAGACCATCCTGTCTTACCATTAAATGTAGAATAGATTTTAAAACCCTTCTTCTTACCTATAAAGCTCCATCATACCTAAAAGATCTCCTTGTACCAGATCATCCTAATAGACCACTTCGGTCCCAAAATGCAGGCCTACTTGTGGTTCCCAGAATGGGAGGCAGAGCCTTTAGCTATCAAGCTCCTCTCCTGTGGAACCAGCTCCCAGTCCAGATTGGGAAGCAGACACTCTCTCTACTTTTAAGACTAGAGTTAGACTGCTGGGGGACCAAACCCTGATGCACTGAGATACTTTCCTCCTCTCAGCCCACATTTATATGTCACCACTGTAGGACATTAACTCTGTGTCTTCTTTGTCCCGTAGTCGTCTTTCTCCCTCTCTGTCTCCCTCTCTCCGTCCCTGTCCTCAGGTGTCCCCGGCTTTGGAGCTGTGTGTCTTCCAGTGTGCAGCTACTGGTCCTACCAACCTGCCACTCAGTTTTCGACTCAGCCCAACCCGTCAAGGCAGATGCTGGAGGTTTTTCCATTAATGCGAGTTTTTCCTTTCCACTATTGCCTATAGCTGCTCAAGGGGGATTTGTTGGCTTTTCGCTACAGACTTAATACGTAAAGTGCCTTGAGATGATGATATTGTGAGTTGACGCTATATAAATAAAGTTGAATTGAATTGAAAAGTAAAAATAAAAACCGTGCTTGCACAGAGAAGTGTTCGTGCTCACCTGAACAAAAGCAGCCATGTCCGGCTCCTCCATGCTGCTCACCGCTCTCTCTATCAGTTTGTTGTTGTCCTCCACGTTTTCTCCATAGCAGCGCATGAGCACCTGGGCGTGCTTTGTCTTCTCCTCCTGCTCAGAGCTGATTTGTTCTGTCATCATCTGTGAGGTGGTGCGAAAATTATTATGACAATAATGTTTCCAGTAGCACAACAAATAGCGTCATTCTTACTTCTGCTAACACGGCCACTAGTAAAATATTTGGCTTTGATTTGCATATATTACACAATTTATTGAATTGGTTGTCATATGCCAAAGACCACAGCACACATCAGCATTCAAAAATAGCTCATCTCCAATTATGTTTTGTATTTAACGTGAGTAATAACTTTTGAAGAGAACTTTCCATTCAATAAACTGGCGGAGTGATGAGAGGAAGGAACTCTGACCTTGCGTCTCTCTTCCAGGATGGAGAACATGCGATCAAACGTGTCACACACACTCCTTTTCTCGGTCTTACCGTTCTCCTGTACAGAGAAATTAATTGTGTGAACGGATTTACATCCAGGCAGAGTAAATGAGCTTTACACACAGGTTTACATAAATATTTGAGCATGTCAGAATTATAGCAGGAGTGAAATCTATGTCAAAAAACAGTTTACAACATTTACTGCAGAAGAAGAGACTGCAGGCAGGAATCAGGCAGAATACGTTAATTATTGAAAGGATTGTTTAAAGTCGCACTGAGAGACAATGAAGAAGGAGTTACAGCTTTGGATGTGAAAACAGCTGAAAGAGTTTAAATGTGGCTAAACTGCAATTGAAATCTTACAGTTGGAGTATTAGCTGATTATTGAATGGCCTGATTTTAGTTGAAATTGTGCTTTATGTAAAAGAAGTCAGAAGTTACAGGTCAAAGTGTTTGGATTTGAACTTTCTCATTAAATAAATTTTAAAAAAAGAGTTAAACATGTTTCTTGTTAGATGGTTTCTAAGTATGACTTATGGAAAAGCCCTGTGAAAATGAGAATTGAAATGTATTTCAAAGAGTTAAATACTGAAAATGTAGAAAAAAGAAAGATTGTTGACTCCATTACCAGGGAATCTGTAGTAAGTAAAAATAGTTTGTTAATTTCTTCACACTAAATAGACAGAAATCCCGTTTTTGAATCTGTACACGGATTAAACTGAAGAAGACCTGAACATTTTAGATTTCAACACACGTTGAACAACGTTATTTATGAGGAACAGATCTGGATTAAACTTGCACATTCATGTTCTCAGCGGCATCAAGTTCAACACTGTTTCAAACATGTATTTCCTTAATGAAGCCAGTGGAGGTTTTAGCACATATGCACAAATTATTAACTTGAGGAATGATTTGTGGTGTTTATTAGCCATGGATTCGATTTCTTCCACCTCCTCTGGTTTTAAAATTACAAACACTGAACATTTGGATTTGTTTTGAGACTGACATAAAATGTGCCGTTATTTCTTACTTTCCTGAGCTCTCGTGCGCACACACGCGTTTGTACAATCCCTAACCTAAACCCAGCTCTAACCCCTGAACCTTGACCAGCTAAAATGTCCTCACAAAAATGTTATTAACAGAAAATTTGTCCACAGAAGGCTACAAAAACACACACACACACACACACACACACACACACGCAAACACTCACCTCTATATTTCTGCAAGTCTGCTCCAGCTCATCGATCAAAGCCTGGACTTTGCCATTAACTGCCACCAGAGAATCGATTTCTTCACTCAGCTCATCCTAACAAACAAAAGACCCAAAACTGGATTAGTTCTCTAAAAGTGGCCGTTAACCACGTTTAGTTAGTTTTGCAAGAGCAAGACCAATCCATTTGTTTTTTGTGAGGTTTTTTTCCTGTACAATTAGGACATTTGGGTTTTAAGACCTGGATAAGAGAAGAAAGTTCAGACTTTCAGCTTCTATTTCATCTTTATGGATTAAAAATCCCAAAACATAGTCAACATTGATTTAACACAAAACCAGTACCTTCAGTACCTTCTGCAGCTGATAGATGTCTGTTAGAGGAGCCACCTGACACGACTGATGAGCCCCGAAGACTTTACAGAGAGAGCAGGTGGGAACCTGACAGGTGAGGCAGTAGATGTTGACCTTCTCACCCTCGTGGTCTGAACATGTCAGCTGAGAGGAAGGTGTGGCAGGTGCAGGAGGGACAGGGCTGGAGAGAACAACACAAGATCAGTCGGGAAAATACCCGCATGGGATTATTTGCGTTGACTTTCCGTCTCTGTGCACCTTGGGGCACTGTTGTTGCTGACTTCCTGTTTGTAGGCGTCGATGATGTTCTCCACCAGCAGGTTTCGCTGAAGCCCATAGACTCCGTGGCGATCCAGCACCACCTCGTGTCTGCAGGTCGGACAGCGGAAACGGCCGCTGCTCACCAGCATGGTGGTCCGGGCCTGGAACAGGGAAGGCTGCACAGAAAGGCCAACAACATTTAATCGATACCAAGAGTGATAGTTTTGACTGTCGGGCAGCTGTCAATGTCCATCTGCCCGTCAACACCTCACAGCTGGAGTTTGTTGTGGTACAAAGCTGTATGCTGGGATTATCATAATTAGCAGCAGTATTATTCATCAGTCAGTGTCACCAGTGGAGAATTTGTAAAATGTCTCCCAGGGTGAAGTCAGAGTCGCTTCAGGATGAGTTACCGGGCAAATCCCACATTAACCCTCCAGCCCAGAGGCCTGCAAGCAGACACACACACACACACACACACACACACACACACACACACACACACACACACACACACACACACACACACACACACACACACACACACACACACACACACACACAGAAACACACACACACATGCAGACACACACACACACACACACACACAGACACACACACACGCAGACACACACACACACACGCAGACACACACACACACAGAGTAACTTTTGTTTACCGACACAGTCCAAAAGAAGTAAAAATAACACACAGGCCTCTGTTGACCTCACACAGACGTCGCAGTCTTCAGTCCATCACAGTAGGAGAGTGAAACATGTCACACTAAAGTGCAGCGTGCACTCTTGTGCTCTATGTTGTGTTCAGCGTGACGTGTGCAGAGTGTTTGGATGTATGGAAGGTCGGGCGACTATCTTAGAAATCTGGGTAAACATTATTAGTTTAGTTTCAGCCGCTGAGAGGGAGACGAACTCAGCAGACACATGGAAACATCACGTGTTTGTGTCTGTCTGCGGACCTGAACCGTTTGGTTCTCACCAACAGCTGAAAACAATATCTGGCTTCATCCGGCGGCTGTTTTCTGTGTCGGGTTTGCCAGAACTTGTTCACTGAAACTGATGAGGATTCTCGACAAGCAAACCTGGGTGATGCTATGCTGGCAGTTCCCCGAATATTATAAAAAGAGCGATAAAGCCTAAGTTGCTCAAATGACAGCAGGTCCAGGCGTACGTTCCAGTGAGTACCCAACGCTAGTGAAAGTAAAAGTCTACCGCTCTACAGATAACTAAATGAATCATATTCTGAGCGGTCATCATACTCAACAATGATTTTTTTTAAAAAACATTGCCCTGTATGTTCTGAATCACTATAATTCTGCTGGAGTCTCACCTCACACATCTGCACTGAATGGCTGTACAAAGTTATAACGCAATTTTTTATTGCTGCTGCATGCTTAGACTGTATGCGTCCTGCGGCAATAATTTATTATACATTTATCAGAAATGATTTTTGCTGTTTTCTCCCACAGAAGGAACACACAGGAACACGTCTCGGTTCTCGAACGATGCTCCGTGATTCTGTTTTAGGTCCAGTCCTCCGAGGACAGTAAGATAGCAAACCTGACGCCGCGGACAGTGGTTGACCTAATCACCACCGATGGGTGTGCTCACATTCAGAGCTGCACAAATGTATCGTCGATTCATGTCTTTCTAAAACGGCACCACATGAACCCACTTTGTAAAGAACCTGCAGTATAAATACATTTTATACTTAATTATGGACCAGGTGAATTATTTAGGCATCACCTTATTCCTTTGACAAAAACTGCGAGAGAAAACCAAAACAACAGGAGAAGTGGAAACCAAAGCGTGAACTAAGAGGAAAGGAGGGAAGTGAAGAAAGAGGCAGATTAGCTGACAGAGGTGGATGAAGGTTGGAGGGCGGAAGCATCCGTATATAGCAGCGCTCAGTAAGCCTCAGCTGCTGCTGGGCCTGACTGAGGGATCAAACACAGAGCCGTCCAAGACGGGCCGGTAAAGCTCAGCTGGAATCTAACCTTCACCTATACACAAAAGAAGTCTGAATTAGGTTTAGGGTGAAACGTCCCCTTACAATGAATTATTTTATAAAACAAAATTAAAATTCAACCAGAAATCTGTGTATGAAAAAGTTTGATTAAAATATCAAAAATGATGTTGGTGTGAAAGTTTGATTCTCCCTAGAATATTTACTTAAAAATGAGGATGAATTTGTTTTAATTAAAACACTTGTTTTAAGGGAAAGTTTTCCTTGCACGTCTCCAACTGGTTCAAAATGCTGCTGCTCGTCTCGTTGTTGGAGCACACGTCTCCCGTTTCGGCGTGTGTTTGAGAGTTCACTTTAAGATCCTCATATATTAGTTTTTAAATTCTGACTTCTTGAAGAAGAGAAAATACTAATCAAAAATTAACATTGTTGATTAGATTTAAAGTTAATGAAGTTATGACACGAGGCTATAGATGATGTGAGTATGTCTACAGACTGTCTTTAGATTTTTGAGGACCATGAGATCCGCTGCTCATTCTGTTGATCTCTGCATGATCACTTTGAAACACAGAGTTTTCAGACTGCACTTTGAAAAGCGTGGGGACTATGAAAGATCCAGGTGCATTATGGGAAATGTAGCATTTAGCGTTTTAGTCATTGACCATCATGAACCTAATCCATTCTTTGAATCTGTAACTTGGTGATCGACCCAATATTTTTATGGTACATACGACTCGTTTGAACACTTGTGGCTCATGGTTTATAGGAATATTGTGACGAAAATTCGCATGTCTAACGTGTCTAACGTGGGAAGGCAGGAACTGAATCTTGTAATTGCATGTGTGTGTGAGTGTGTGGACATGAGCACGAGGGTGAGGGGGGACGTTTCATGTCACATACCACAGTCATGCTAAAACCCACATGTAGACATGAACATATAAAGGCTCACACCTGTTGTGGTTTTACTTGTTTAACCTTTGCGATGTTCCTGTTCTAATGGTTTTAGAATCAAATTTAACATGTTAGCAAAAGGTACACACACACACAAACACACACACACACACACATACAAACACACACAGTGAGATAATAGCAGTAAAAGTAGGTCATGGCAGGTGATTCACATGAACCAACCAGTTAAACATCCACGTCCCATTTTAGAAACTGATAATCCACTGTTGTCACAGTCACACACACACACACACACACAAAAAAAAAACAGTGTGTGTGATATTTTTTCCTGTTTGTCCTGTCATTTGATGGACAACGTGTGCAAAAAAAGACATGATTGCAGAGACAGAACTTCTGTCCGCCTCCATCTGTGCTACTGTACACGTGGATGTGAGTTGTGGCCTGCGTGTGTGTTTTCTCACACACCTGGTAGAGCTCGTTGGCACACTTCCTGCAGAGGTTGTGTTCGCACGGCAGGATGACCACCGGCTTGTTGAAGAGCTCCAGGCAGATGGGGCAGATCAGCTGCTTCTCCAGCGTTGCCAACGCCGCCTCGCGGTCCACTCCACCGCCACCGTCCTGCAGGCAGCTCAGGTCCACGGGCAGGGACATGGCCGCCCCACCAAACGCCTGCTCCTCCTGTAGATACAGCGAGTGTGTGTGTTTAAACTGGGCGGCACCAGGGCATCAAGTATGTGAGAGTCCAGGGCAGATCTTTCCACACTGGAGATTCTGCAGTGTAGCACACATCAATAACCTTTTTACTAACTAACTAAATGTCAATCACTGAATAGAAGAAATGAAACAAGTTTTCCTTTTTAATAATTAGAAAAAAATTTGGTTTCTGAAGATTTTCTGTCCATGAATTAAACTTAACAAGACCTGCACATTTTGGATTTCTGCAGAAACCTTATTTACGAGGCACATGTGGAACAATTATGGACTAAACTTGTACATTCATGCTACAACTGCATCAAGTTCAGTATTGTTTAAATACAAACATCAGTCTGATGCTCAGAGAAAATCACATTTGTAGAACATATAAGAATATGTCATTAGAACTGTAAGAACAGTACAATTACTTATACTTTTACTGATATTGAGGTTTTTTACCTACTGAGAGGAAACTGACATTTTCTTATTGTATTATTACATTAAACCCATGTTGCACTAGGTTGAACATGATAAAGCTCCATGTTTTCTCACTGAATCCATGAAAAAAACGATTAATGTTAATATAATTTTTTCCTGATGTATCTGCGATCTCTTGAAGTGTCAGGATCTTCATTGTAAGTTTAACGTGGATTCAAACACGTCGCTGCACAGCATGAGTTTGGAAAAAGTCAGATGGCTTGATATCACATAAAAAAAGCTAATTCAACTCGAAGCTGACATGATGCGTTCATGTCCTGGTCACCATGACAGCACTTTACTGCACCTGCATTAACAGAACAGCATCTACGTGTAAAACCGAAGAGATGATGAGGAGTCCAACGGTGTTCACCCACCTTCCTCTGCATGTCCTGGTTGTGTTGAGGGAAAGTGTGTGTCAGCACTTAGTTTCCCTTCTTCTTTCCTGTCGTTCTCTTTACATGTACTAAACTGGGAGCGAAGCATCAATTCACTTCACAACTCAAACGCTGAGCAGGTCGACAGCGGCAGCACGACTCTGCTGAGCTGCGTAGACCACACAGGGTGTCCCCCCTTTTGGAAAGACCCAACCCGCTCACTCAGACAGCGAGAGCGAACATGAGCTCCGAGCAAAAATCCTGTGAGACTTTGTGTTCAGCCATGGGAAATCACCACTGAATCCAAGAGCCGAGGTCAAGAAGTCACACGGAGGTCAGTCAGTTCGAAAAACAAAGTATCACGTCCAAGAGAGCAACGAGGCCGGAGTTAAATGCGGCCTCGTCTTCAGCTCCTGTAAATCTGCCGGGACAGGACAGAAGGGGACAGAAGGGGACAGAAGGGGACGGTCTGTCCCTCGTTCTCTTTCTCGCTCTAGCGTGTGTTTCCACGACTCTTCCCACGTTGCTCATCCAGTTTTGTTCACATACGCTGCCTCTGCTGTATGTGTGTGTGAGAGAGATTTTAGTTGGGTGGTGAGTTCAGTTTGAGGGGGGGGGGTGTGTGTCAGGTTTCAGCCCAGTGTCTCTGAAATGATACCAACACACACACACACACACACACCATATCAGGCATTAGTTGGTATGTGGACAGATTAAGACCATGCCAGACTGTGCTCTTTCTAATGTTACACACCCCTACACACACACACACACACACACACACACACTTTACAGTACCACGTTTAGCCTTATGGTTTGGAATAATCATTATTAAATTAATTTGTGATTGAACCCCACAGTATTACGGGATGTTGCACACCACTAATGTGACGGTTGTAGATTCACAGATGGGTATAACTGACCGATCTTGACCATCTCCATCCTTGTCAGGACTCAGACTGGCTCTATGGATTATAGTTCCCACTTCACCGCTGTCACTAAACCGTGTCAAGCTGGGATTATTTCTGGCTTTTGCTTCTTTAGAAACTGTAAGAACGCAGGAGGGGGGGAATATTACGTTACAGTCTCTCTTGTACTTTGCACCTTGTGTCACCCTTTTTTTTTTTTTTTTTTTTTTTTTTTTTTTTTAAGTGCACAGGATAATTTCTCCACCATTGGTGCAACACCAGGACCCAAGAAACCAGAGCATTTCTATCAGGGTTTCCCTCAACGTTCGAAGAATTGCAGGGTCTCAACTAGAGAATTTAGGGAGCTCGTCCAGTGGCTCTGTTTCACTTCCTCAGAGGAACAGGAGACTCTTGGTGATTTCTTTCAGTGATTCCCAGATTTTCCATAGAACATTCATCAGATTTCTTGCATGACCAGAGCATTTTTGAGCCGCACTGGAATGATGAACTACTTCTGTGACCTGTGAACTGGAACCAGTTACTGTCGACTTCCTGTTTACATGTAAGTCACTTCAACAGGGGTCGAGTCTTTATGCGCTCGTTCTGTTTTCTTTGAATTAAATTGACCATGATTCACAAATATTGTTTTTTTACTTCCCCTGACACACTGAGCACCTCTTCTCCCTTCATTCGTTACGCATATGCAGCATGTCATTCATGGTTCTTCCTCCCTAATTTTTGCTTAGATTTGTTGGATTTCTCTAAAATTCTATAAGCTATTTCGTAAACTGACTTGAGGCCGTTTTTGCTGTGATTTGGTGCAACATAACGTGAATAGAAATACTCAGAAGTGAATTAGCTTTACCACAGCCGTGGTCCTCGAACTATCAAAACTAATTTTGTGCTGAACATAGTTTTGAAATGACTCATTTTCTTGTTGTTAATGTTTCTTTGGATGAAATTCCTCCGTGTTATAGCTGCTTCTTCACTAAATAAACTCTGTGACAAAAGTCTGAAGCATCAGAAACATTTATTTTACAACAGTACGTCAGACACTTCATTTACCCACACATCTGCCTGACAAACGCAAAAATCATCAGTCCATGCTAAAAACAGAAAACATCTACATCTCTATGTGACACTGTGTTTGTGTGTGTACAGCAGGTCTGCCATTTTGACACTTCACTGGCAAAATGGTTCACAACTAAAAATCTATACATCCCCATGACATACCATCTAGTGAACAAATCAATTATTAATAACAAAAATAAAATAATGCTTCAACATTCTTATCTGGTCACGACAGTCAAACTTACACCGGTTTTTGTTATTTATGTCACGGTTTTGCGTCTAATCGTGGAGGTTCTTTGAATCTAGGATGGATGGCAGGTATTTCAGGCTTCACCGTTGCGTGTTTGTACAATATCAATAATGCAAAATGTGAAAACGGAGGAGGTGGTTTAACAGCGTGACGTTTTAGTGGTCGATGACGACAGGAAGCACAAAAATAAGTCAAGCTAAGATATATTGAGTTAAAGTCCAACATCTGCAGGTTTCATAAAAACACTTAAAAGAGCTTTAGATTGTCTTTTCATTCCACTGATGGACTGGAAATACTAATTCCAAACAGGAAGACAACAATATGAAATGTACTGTTTTAACACTCATTTGTACTGATGTCAATAATTTAATTAATTTGTTTGTGGAGACCTCAAATTCTCTCCGTTTATAGTTTAACAATTAAAGCCCGTGTTGAATTTCGATGCACCTGCAGATTCTCAGACAGCTTTTAAAATTGCGATTGGAAGTTTAGAAGTGGCAGCTATAATAATTGCTTTTATTGCACTTTTTCTATTGATATGTGTTAATACATAACGAGTGTGGCTTTGAACAATCTAAGAATATTCAGTGAATAACATGTTTGCTCCAAGGTCGGTTCTTCCTGTTATAAACAAAACAGTTGACAAAAACTTTATCTTCTCTAGTAGCAGAGCTAGAGTAGAAAACGATAAAAACAAAGTTACTACTGAAACCGACGTCGTCCCGGTTAGTCTGATTGTTGCTCTTCAGCTGGCATAAGGAGTAATTCTACGGACTGCTGCCACAGAACAAATAAGACTTTGGATATCAATATCAGACAGCTGAACATCAATCCCTTATACATCAAACTCAAAAAAGAAAACGTTAATAAACCTAAACATACAGTTTATGTGACACGTACAGTATTTTAACATTCTCACACAACTAAAAAAAAAAATGACAACAACAAAGGGCTCAAGTGTAGTGTGTGTATGTCTTTACTGGTAACACTGGACTCTATGGCTCCAACACACAACTGCAGCCTTCATTGTAAACCAGGGAGCTCAAACCTTCACGTGTGGAAGAAAAAGGGGATTGAGGTTCGGAACAAATGAAGGAAGCTGTGAAGAAGAGGAGGGCAGAAGCAGCCAGGAAGAGAAGAACTGCTGGACAGATACGCTGGAGCCGTGTTCGCACATCATGACTGGGACGTTCTCGGGTTCTTACCAGTCCATATGTACGGCACAGCAGGCAGCCTTCTGTCTTCGACAAACGTAATGGAAAGACCTCGGTAGTGAATATTAAACAAGCAGGAACGGCCGACAGAGGTGTGTTTTAGAGCGAGGTGGTCAGGGTGGATGACAGCAGAAACACCAAAGTCTGCGTTTCAGCATTTTTCCAGATGTTTTTGTGCCTAAACCTAACTTGTTCAATTTAGTGCCTACGTCTATGAAGGCTCAGGGAATCAGAGCACGTGATAAATACCTACAGAACCTCGTCATTCATTTTACTGTGTGAAACCTACTTGAAGACAGAAGGCTGCCCACCGAACTTTAATGATGGGGTATAATTGGGAATAATGGATATTCGGAAAACTTTTTAAAGGACCCAGCACCAGTCACAGCCAACCTTCAGGAGAATCCACTGGCTGCTGTTGATTTCCATCTGTTCAGTCAGCGTCTCCCCTGCCAAAGCTGGTTAAGATTCATTCCCAGCAGCTGTGGAGTTTGTAGAGGCCCCGAGGGAAGACTACAGAATCCAAAGACAGCATGGCAGAAAGCTAAAGGGGCCAAAGTCCTTAATCAAGTTTCATTCAGGTCTTTAGGAGTTCTCTCCTAACATTCCCGTATTTTTGTGACATTATGATCATTTTTTAGGTGGCTCTTTAGTCAGAGCTTGATAAAGACTTGATATGACTTTTCAACTACACTGAAGAGACCTGATTTGTGAGCTGCCCTTTTTATGCGCGGAGGCCCTCGTTTGGCGAGGTTCAGCGGGATACTGAAGACAGACAAACACCCCCACCCCCACCCCCACTCCTGTCAACTCCAACGGCATCACTGACCTATTTCTAGCCAGCGTAGAGCTGAGAGAGAAGCCATGACACGTGTTTCCCAGCGAGCCAAAAGGTGACAGTTTGATTTCCATCTGACGGTAGAAACACACTGTGGGACTAATTAACAAGGTATAAAATGCCCAAGTTCTACACATGAGGATAAAACACAGTGAACAAGGTTTTTCTTTTACCTGTTAATAAAAATGTTCAGCATATGAATCCAAAAGCATAATCACACTATTAACACTAACAACTACGCGATATGGCTGTCCCAACAATATTTCAACAGTAGTCTTACTCAAGACTAAGCTAGCGCTCACAATAACACACCAAAAGAGAAGGAAATGCGACTAAAAGTGAAAAGTAAAAATCTATTTTATGCCTTAGCCAGTAATGAGTTTTTATTAACAAAAGCATTACTGGTAAAATTCACTGCACATCTTTCACAGCTTACTACATTTGCTTTGAATTAGTGGCCGTGCTGCCTGCTCCGTCTTTGTCACCACTTTCCTTCTGGGCTGAATTTTGGCAAATTAATGCTTTGTATCTATGTCCTGAACTTTGGATTTGGACTTTTAGGTTGGAAAACAAAAATCATAACACACAGAACAACGTATGCACATGTGCTTCTTATGTGTATTAATTGTTTAGGAAATGGGTCTCTACATTTTGGCAACGCCCTGACTCAAATCTAATTACAATGAGACAAGTGGCAAGTTCACTCTTCCTGTGCTCCTGACTCGTCATTGTCATGCATATTTGGTATTAGGCAGGCGTATACTGGTAGTCGAACGTGACCATAACACGGAGCTCATTGGTCACCGTCCCCGGTGGATGTTACACTTGGATATTAAAAAAAGTTGGGCTGAACTCTAACTTGTGGTCCTGTTACAGGGCCACTCGTTTCTCATTGGCGTTGTGTCTATGCAGGGTTAAAGAATTGTTTAGTGTTTACATTTTTCTCTCTTCCTCCAGCTTCTCCTTCTTCACCTCGATTTGATTTGAAATTCTGGGGAGGTTGACTGGGGATACATGTTGAGGGAACAGTTTGGGTTGAATGAAGTGTATTTTGTGCTGGTGTGTGTGTGTGTGTGTGTGTAATAGTTACTGTTGTGGATAAGGAGACAGAAATGTGTGGAACTGTGGTGCAGCTCTCTGTATGTACTGGCTGATACTGCAGTTGTGATAAACTGTCAGGTGTGAGCTGACTCTGTATGAGTGTGCGTGTTCTTTTGGTTTTCAGTAAGCATCGGTCCTGTAGCTTTGGTGGGCATCAGAGGTGAGCTGGGTGGTTTCTGTGGCTGAGGACGGCTGCATTACGATGGGTTCAGCGACATCTGGGGAGAAAACACACAGAACAGAAATAATGTCAAACCAAACTCTCAATCTACAAAAGACCTAAAATATGCCGTCATAGTCCGAGTTCCCTGTAACTGGCTAAACTGTCCCACAAAAGCCTGCAAGTCCACAGTAAGTGCCAGTCGCTAAGAATTAAGATCTTAAAATTGGTAATTATGGTTAACTTAGTTAACAGAGGCGTTTAAAACCATTAAAGATGGCTGGATTTTATGATATACTGTACACATTCCGGGTTCAACTGCACAATTTTAAAATTAAATTGAAAACTATTCAAGAGCTCAGCAAAGAAAACAGTTTGAAGGACTTAAAAATCGTGATCTTATGGTGAGTTTTGCAAATATACAACGTGGTTAAAAAGTTCACTGCAAAGCCTGCAGTCAGCAGGCAAATCAAGATAACGTTTGGTGTCTCTGTCAGTACCAACACGTGGTTGCCTGCCCTCACCTCTCTCATCAGCCGTCATCTGGGCCTCCAGGTCCTCAGGAGAGACGTAGAACTCAGGATCTTGGTCCATTGGTGGCCGAGGTTTACATTTACCACAGCAACAGTTACAGCAGCAACACAGGCAACAGCAGAAGTAACAACCTGTGGCCAGGCAGCAGAAGACAAACAAGGCCTTTGGGACACAAAGGGAAAAGAGACAGACGTGAGACAACTGAGCAAGTCAAAAAGTGAACGTGCATTGGAAGGCAGAGACGTAAACACTAATGGTGCCGCATTAACTGTACCTTTGCCCACCAGCTGGACAAAACGAAGTAGGTGTTGACGTTCTCCTCTCCGAAATGCTCTGCGACGTAGAGCCCCAGTGAGCCGTATTTGTCGTAGATGTTCTTTTTGGTGGCGTCGCTCAGGATGGAGTGTGCATTGTTGATTTCCTTAAACTTTTCGGCTGCCTCCGGGTTGTCTGGGTTCTTGTCTGGGTGAAACTTTAAAGCCAGTTTCCTGGAATAAGGAAATGGGAAAAGATTTTTTGTCTACACCGTTGTCCATCTTGAGTTTATTCTGTTTTTATCAAACTGTTCCAGAGTTAAACTCTTTGAAGTTGTTCAGATTTAATCGCTGTACTTACGTGTATTTAAATATGACATAAATACACTTAAAATATTACAAGATACCAAATAAAGAAAGGGAAAAAGACTTAACTGAACACTTTTAATTAGCTGCTCGTTATATTTTGTCTTGTTTCTTTCTAAGTCTGCTTGTTTGGTGTTTGAGGGTCATTTCAGTAACCACAGAACATTTTCAGAACCATTACTCTAGCCTTATTAATATTTGGTGGCATTAAGTAACATGGTGACAGGTGCAATCTGTAAATTTTACTTAAGATGCACCATTGAAGTATTATCCTGAATGCGTTGCCTAAAGTTGGAGCAGTGGATATGACAATGAAAAAAGAGACACTAAAAAGTTAGTCCCGTGCCTCTGGCTCCCTCTAGCGGTAATAACACAACAGCATCACCGTAAAGATGGAGTTCCTTCCTGTACGTTCTTGGTCCACATACCTATAGCACTTTTTGATGTCGTCTGTGGTGGCGTTCTTGCCAACTCCCAGCACAGCGTACAGGGATTCTCCTGATGTGGAGAGAGTCCTCTGTCTCTGATGATCCATGGCCTCTCTCTCTCTCTCTCTGTCTTTAGTTTCTTCCCACTCACTCACTCACTCACTCAGCCTCTCACCTCTCAGGTAGAAGAAGAAAAAGACACAGAATAAGGAAGCTTTTGAGCTATAGTTTCAAATGTTGGTCACAAAATGTCAATATTATTAGTCAATAATAACACTGATGATGATGAGTCCAAGTGACTTTTTCAAATGTTCATAGCTGCCAAAAACTGTGTGTAAATCAAAGACCCTTCATGCGGCGAGAGGAATCACTCGGCTGAACATCTGGGGTGGACTGTTCGTTCTGTAGTTCCAACACAAAGACTGCCTAACCGCACACAAGCTGCCACTTAAATGTTTCTGTTTAAACTGAGGCTCTTTGGTACAAACCTCAGACAGACTTTATCCAGGTTTGTGCAGGATTCAAGTTGGATAAATAACGATGCTCCTAAAAATACATGTAAACATAAACACTGTTTACCTTAAGATGGTCTAAACCAGTTTAAAATCGATCAAGTTCAGGAAGGGAAGAAGTGGTGGTCACCATGGCAACGCGGTTAAGTCATTTTGTCACATCACAGTAACTACTATGTCTTGCTACAACACTTTTTTTTCAGTTAAAAATGTTGTGTCATGCTTGTTGTGTCATATTTCAAAGCATGTGTAGCGAATAATACATTAACTTCAGACAGGAAGTGACCCGTTTATACGTTGCAAACATTTGCAGAATTGCTCAGTTTTCGGCGTGCGTTCATCTATGCACGGCAATAGATTAGAAGTTAAAGTTCCGTTGGAAATCCACCTCCTGACCTTTGAACTGTAATTGAGTCCTAACCCTGGTTGATACAGCGGAGCCCTTGGAGACAGCAGGTGTATGGGAGGCTTACAGACACGCTAAGCCAATTCAGTTATACAGACATTGGACAACGCTGGTTCACCAGCAACAGGAAAATTAGCTGTAGGTCTACTTTACACCACACCTGCATAAAAAAAATGAACAATAACTCAAAGTGCGAATGCTGGAATAAAATCATGGTATATTTCACAGTGAACATATAATTCAAGTTTGAACTAAAACAGTTTGTAGTCAGTAAATGATTTCACGGTAAAGTAAAATCCAATAAAGGCTTCCTTACTCAGACTACAAAGATGCTGTACAGAGTGTGGCTGTACTGAAGCAGTGAGCAAGACGAGGCCAACTTTAACAGATTATAGCTGGTTATCAAAAGGTACAAGGCATAAATATTGATCAGGATGTATGAGTGAAAGACTGAGTACAAATGTGTTTATCCGTATGATAAAACTATTTAGCTCGATATATTCCTGACAAAAATGACTTAAAATAAGCCCTAATGTGTGTGTCAGCCCTCAGTCTCTTTAAAGCTCTATATGGCAACAGATGGCATCATTTCCTCCGCAACCCCACTGACAACACGCCTGACAACACACTGATTTAACACCTCCCAACACACACACACACACACTCACACACTCTACTGTGCCCCGGTTTAACCAGTCAAAACACAGCCAGACCTCCTACCTGACCTGGCTGAACCAATGAGGGCGGTTCAGCCACGCTCCAGTGATTATCAACATGCTGGCTTCCAAAATAAGTCCTGGGTGGAGGAGAAATCATTTACTCTGCTGCTATGAGAAATGCTTGAGTTTCTCCTGTTATCCTGGCATGTAAATAATGTCACTGTTCAACTGCTCTTGGCCCCTGGCTCCACCACGTGAACGTAGCTCTCGCTTTTGCATGTTCATATGAAGTTCCTGTAAGCAGGAGTATCTCGTGTATCTTGAATATTGCAGATGGAGTTATCTCAAACACACACAAAAAAAAATAAACACAAAGAACAGGTGGCCAAATATATTTGGTTGGAAATCCCAAGCATATAGTATATGTTGAAACCTATAGTGGTGACCAAAAGACAAATTCCTGAGTAGAAGCTGTGTCCTGCCACGCATGTACACATACAGTAAGTACAACCATGAACGGAGGGCGTTCAGCAACTCACTTTGTTTCGCTTGACATTTCTGGTTGTCTGTGTTCTGAAAAATGTTAACTCTATAACGCACCAAACAGAATCTAACAATCGGCTTGTTATAATCCGAGTGGCGTCTGCTTGATTAACACAATGACAAATAAGGATGTGTGTGTTTGTCCAGTATATTCTAAGTACATAAATCCCCTAACGTCAGCAACGAAAGCAGAATAAAGTACGTCAAAGCAACAAAATGAAAGAGGAAGGGCAAAAAAGCACTTACACTGCATCATAAAGCAAAACAGGTAACAGAACTAACAAACGGCACGCTGCAGTGGCCACTGTTTTTGAGATTGTGATTGGTTCAATGAACTTGGAGACGCTGCAGGGGGAAGTTTGGCCAAGTTTAAGAATTAAACTCACTGTTCTTAAGTGGGATAACAAGCAAAATTAACAAGAGGTTTAATAAAATTTACTGTCACGCCACAGATGTATGTTTGTATGATCTGTATCTTTTTAATTATGCATTTTATTAAGGACTAATCAAGGCGTACATGATAGCACAGTAATGCTTAATGATGATAAATAACATTACCCACATATTTATTTACCTTCATGAGTGTAATCTGCCCAGAGCAGATTTGTTACTGGGTTATACTAAAACCTTTTAAAATGAAGGGGTTTGAAGCTGTGTAAAACATAAATAAAACGAGAGCGCAATAATATACCAATCATATAAAACCTACAAAGACGACATGTCATCCAAGAATGCGGCCTCCACGATTTACAAAAAGAATTTTTTTACTTGTCGAACCACAGGACAGTTTCAAACTCCACCTTTGTCCCTGTTAAAGGACCTTGGGGTCAATGAAAGCCGAATATATGAAAATTTATATGAATATATGAAAAAAACAAGTATATATTTTATTTATTACACTGCAGAGTTTTAAATGACACGTCGGGGTGCAAAGACAGTGGATTTCAGATGGGTTTCTGAAACCATGGTGTGCTGCCTGAGACTGAGGAGATCATGACCATTCAGTATCACTTTGCATTAACCGGTGTTGTCACTTCACACCAACAGCTAGATGAGCATATTGAAATCAATATACACAAATATAAAAAAAAAGGCCTAGGATCTTGTGTTACTGATGATCTGCTACTGCTGTGGTGACAGATTGCAATTCGCGATTTTCTGATAAGTTGCTTCCTTTTTCACTGGTGGACAAATAACCGAGTATGAAGGAACATGAAGATGTTTGCATCTTAGAATCATAGTAAAAATACAACGGAAACTGATTCTGGTTGTGAGAATATTATCATTTCATTACTTATTGATGGTGACAAACTGAACTGAAGGAGTTTGCTGCTGTTGCTGTCGTAATCTCCTCCTTATACATGTGCTGGTTGTGTTTTTGTTTCACACAACTTGTGAGACCATCTTCAGACTGGATCCCATTCGATTTGTTACTCAACCATTTTCAAATGAAAGTTTCTACCACTCTTCTGTATGCCGTCTCATAAACACATAATCACACTCAAGTCAATATCATAATATGATAAATATTTACTGATTATGTTTACAGCATACAGGTGCATCTCAAAAAAGTTCTTATGGTATTTTAAAATCAATAATCGAAAAAGATATCCTAGATTCATGACACATAAAATGAAATATTTGAGCCTTTTTTGGTTAGAATTTTTAAAGGTCATGAAAATGTTATGTCTATTTTTAAAAATATATAAACATTTTGAAGATCGATCAAAAAGGGATATGCATGCATCCTTCAGCACAAATTAGTGCATCAGTAGAGTGTGGCGATGTCATGCTCTGACAACCAGTTAATGGTAATTTTGGCGGCGTCAGCCAACAGAAGCATGAGGTGCTGTGTGGACTCAGTGGACCAACACCAGCTGTGGCCTTCAACCAACTTTGACTTCTCCACTTTCCCTTTAGACTCTGAGACCTCGATTTTCAAATAAAAATCAATATTTACTTAATTATGAAATGAAAACCTTGGACCACAGAACTACAGCAGCTGCCTCTGTTGTGGTCTCAGGTTCAGGAGTGTTTACCACAGGAGTTTGTGACCCTCAATATCCAGAGGCACGTTTCCCATTATAAAAGCTTTGTGCTTTTTAAGTTAAATCCAAAATTTAAAAAGTTAAATTAAAAGTCTATAGCTATTAAGAACCATGTGCTCCGTTTCCTGCAGCATACGTGTTCTATTGTGTTGTGCTTCCTGTACATGCTGACCCGACTAAAATTAAACTCCTGACTTGGATAATCTCCAGCTGAGTATTATATTTGCGAAACAACAATTCCGGAAAATGTCCAGTGTATATGCGAAGGAGTCACAAAGTAAACACCACAGATGACATGGGTTAATTTAATCTGAAGCTGTTCAATGTTTGTACCGAAGAATGTCAGTATGAAAAAAAACGTTTTAATATGTGAGATCACGCACTCTGTGTTGCAACTACAGAAACAGTCAACCTTTAATTTTCATTAGAGGCATGCATCCTGCCTCACGTGGGATCTGTGTTCTTTACATGGTGCACGTTTTTACAATGAAGCCTGTTTCTGCATCAAATGTCAAAGAGCAAACACAGCCGACACTTTCACCATAGCTTGTCAACAGTTGGAGTCCTCCCACTGCAGAAACTTTAGTGACAGCTGACATTTCAATCAGATAGAGCAAAGATTAAGCCCGGCTAAAACAGGAAGCTAATGTTAGCTGAACAAGTGTTTGAAACATGGTCAGAACTCACTAGTTAGCTGTAGCTCAGATCCACTTTATTAATGCTCTTTAAGGACGTGGGAATGTTTGTGAGTAATGCTTTAATGCTTTGATGTTAGAGATCTTTTAATATTTCTGGTTAATTTGGAGATGATGATGGGCTGCCACAGTCTGACAAATTATGGACAAATCCATTTCCTAAAGACATCGGTGTGTGGTGGCTCCATGCACTACACCTGCCTTCCTCCACTCCTTGTCAAGATCCACACTCTTGAATGAGCTTTAGCCTGTGATGATGCCTGTTGCTTGTGAACATTTTCTTATTACAATTTTACACATTCAGTCTACTCTCTGAATATGAATATGCTTTGATTTATTACTCTGCCGACACCCTGTCTTTTCAGCAGTGACCTGTGGTTTATTCTCCTTTTGAAGGGTGTTGATGATCTCCTCCTCGACAACTGTCAAGGAAGTTAGTCTTTCACAAGTGTGGCTGCGTGTACTGAACTAGACTGGAAGATACATGCTACTTATATGACAAGAATGCTAATAAAAACCTTAAATGAAATATTCAAATGTTTTGTTTTAATGAGCTGTAAGCCATAATCTTGACTCATTTCAATTTATGTGTTACTGAAATATAAAAAATATTCTAACAGCTTGTAGCTGACTTGTGTGTGTGAGCCATGGCAAGTCCTGCTGTATGCACATTGCTGTTGGAGACCACGTGCATACAGCTGCAGATGAGAGGATGTGGTGCTTATCCTCATCACTGCGCATCTTTTCTCTTCCTGAATGGCAGGAAATACAGCCTATAATAGTAGTGAAATAGAGTGAAATTTCTCTATACACTAAACAGAATTTTCACCGACTGCTGATGCATAATGAAATCATGAATAAATTCTAATGTAAATTTTCCCTCATTGTTGCCCAGTGGGGAGGACATGGATTATTAGTTGTATTATTGACTACATAAGCCGGCACCTGCTGCCTGCACACATACACACACACACGCACAGGATTGCATTGTGTTGTTAACTGAATGGAAATATTGCAGGGAGGATATTCTCCTGCTAAAACTCTCCAGCACTTGGCTGATACCTGCACACGTTTACTTCATACGTGCACTTGCTTGTCACAGCACTGTGACAACTTAATGGTACAGAACCTCTGGGCTGCAAGAACTTATCTTATCTGCAGACCTTTAAGACCAACATATGGACGTTACTCAAGCTGCTAAATTTAACCAGAAGTAGTCCGCTTTCAAATCTAAGCTGTCACACCACACATGTACACATCCCCAGCTGTGCTCTCTCAGCGCAGTTTCTTGTGGTTGGTCATCAGGACAGTCACATGCTGCATGTCGGTGCAGTTTATTCTGTGTGTATTTCATTTATAAAGATTGTCAGTTATCTTCATAGCTTGACAGCCTGAGAGACTGAAGCCTTTTTCACAAATGTCCAAAGAAATCAACTCTGGACATCGTTGTCAGCAGTGTCCTCACAGGAGAAACTCCTCTTGACTTTAGTGAAGGGGTCAGTGCACACAAGCTAGAAAATTATTATACAAAATAATAGAAATTAAGATCGGGGAAGGTAGTTAGTGTGAGTCTTTTGTTTACATCACATAAGAGGAAAAAATAACCAAGACGTTAACTCATAGGAATGTCATCAACAAGGCCATTCGATCACTTCAAGTTCTCCTGACCGTCTGGGACAGTTTGCTCACACACAAAAAATTACTAAGGGAGGCAAAGGATAAAGTCTGTATAATTTCAGAAGCATCTCATTCGACATTTTTTGTTTTCACATACACCGCCTCTGGATAAAGTCCTGAGAATGTAAGGAAAAGTTAAAAAAGCTAATTTTATCCCCAAAATGTGTAAAGCAGAAATACTTAAGGCTTGTGCCAAACTAGCTGCAGTGGTTTCTATGCAGCTTACAGTGTCTCTGCACTGTCATCATCATGTCGCACCATGTCTTCCCCTCTTTTATCACTCTTAACACTTTTTTCTCCATACTTTCTACTTGTGATATTTTTATCCCTCCTTATTGGTTTTAGTTCCTCACTCACTTTCTTACCCTTTTCCATCTGTCAGCTTTGTAATTTCTTTGTAATTTCTCTATTACCTATTCCCTCTTTCCATTTCCAAAAACCACCTCCTCTTTAAATGTTTTCTGATTTAATGTCCGTTTCTGCTTATTTGCCATTATAAAATTTCCCTCCCCCTTCGTTTAGCTACACTGTAAACCATTAATGACTGAATCGCTGCATTTCATGACACATTCAACAAACTAACTAAGCTTATTGAGAGGTTAAGAGTGAGGTTTAATCTTCTGCATTACATGGCCCAATATTTTCAAGGACACACTGGGTTCAGCATTTTACACCAGAGGTCTCGGTCTCTCTCTCACACACACACACACACACACACACACACACACACACACACACACACACACACACACAGACCGGTGCACACACATAAAAGAAAAAGTGCTTTAGTAAACACAGCTGTCGCACATGCGTGCAGCCTAGGGCAGGATGGTAGCTCTGGAGCATTGGAGTAGTCATTCTGGGCTACATTCATAGAAGACAGGAAACACACTCTTGGCATTAGCAATCAAGATATCTAAAATAAGGAACGGGCCTCTGACTTTTTTAGTTACTCAGATGGGTTTGATTGGTAAAACAACCGTGCCAAAAGAGACCTATAGATCAGATTAAGAACAATAAGTTGTTTCATTCCAAGTGCCGGCACAGCATCCATGTTGACTTAGGATGAGGTCAACACTTGCTATACCAGGAATCTCCACCCTATTTCAAAGCACAGTGTTGTGGTTTGTTAGGAGTGAAAACACACCGCATGATGACAGGAAGTGACCCTGAACTACAAAGTGCTGTGGTTTTTGGCTTTAAGATTCTGTCTCGCAGAGCGTGTGCAAAAGTTTTGAGCACCTCATCTCAAGTCAAGTTGCTGTCGAAAAATGTAGACTATGTCAACATTCAAGTTTCAGTGTTCAACATTTTTCACGTTTTTGTTGTGTGGACAGGTGAGGTTGACGCTACCTGTCACACAGACTGACTAAATAATGCTGGCAGTGGTGCAAAGATTTGTAGATAAGATAGATAATAGAATCTGATTAAGAATCTTGTCTGACCAATCAGAGGATGATTCGTGCTTGACTAGTAAGTTTAGCAGTGTATTTTTTAATTTTAATTTGAGAAGTATAACTAACTAAATGGCTGTACAGAGCATGGCAGAGAGTAAGTAAAGTGAATTAAAGCGGTTTCAGAGAATGAAGTGGATGGGCAGGGCATAGCTGAGAGGACTGATTTCAAGTCTCAAGTTGCTGTAGCGTAAGTTGCACACTGTAATTGTTCCAGCGTTGACATTGCAACATGTGCATGTGAAATCATCACTGAACATACAATTTCCATGTAAATCTTATATATGTTAGAGCAACATTTTTGCTTTTTGATACAGACTTACCTGTTTATTAAAATATTATCCCCAACTTCGTAGTGGTTAGTGCTGTAGACTCACAGCTAGAAGGTTGTGGGTTTGTGCCCTGGCTGACGGGGATGTTTCTGTGTGGAGTTTGCATGTTCTCCCTGTGCTTGCATTGCTTTCCTACAAGTACTCTGGTTTCCTCACAGTGAAATGAAAAGAATGTGTGATATTATCAGTGAGAATGAAAGGAAAGGTGTTGGCTTAGAGACACTGAAGTGGCTTAGTGGCAATAACAGGAGGCAGAGCTGGAGGTAGCAGAGGTTAAGATGTTGAAGTTCTCTTTGGGAGTGATGAGGATGGGCAGGATCAGGAATGAGGACATCAGACGGACAGCTCATGTTGGATGTTTTGGATAGATAAAGTCAGAGAGGCCAGATAGAGATGGTTTGGACATGTTCAGAGGAGAGATTGTGAATATATTGGTAGAAGGATGCTGAGGTTGGAGCTGCCAGGCAGGAGGACTGGAGGAAGACCAGAGAGGAGGTTTATGGATATAGTGAGAGAGGACAGGAAGGAAGTTAGTGTGAGAGAAGAGGATACAGAGGACAGCGCTAGATGGAAGCAGATGATTCCCTGTGGCGTCCCCTGAAAGGGAAAAGCCGAAAGAAGAAGACGACAACTCTGATTTCCTCACACTTTCCAAAGACATACACGTTAGTTTAATTGGTCGCCTAAACTGCCTGTAGGTGTAAAGGTGAGTGTGAATGGTTGTCTGTGTGTTGGCCCTGAGGTAGACTAGCTACCTGTCCAGGGTTTACTCTGCCTCTAGCTACTTTAAACAGGATAAGCATAAGAAATCTGTGATGAAAAAGCCAGTCAACTATGAGTCATACTGTATCAAAAGAGTTTAACATATTTTCTCTATTTATTTATTATTTTATTTTAACAGACAAAGTCATTTACCAATTAAACATAAAATGGCTTCAAACGTTTTTCAGCAATCAAAATAAAAACCTTGTAGCTATAAACCTACCCATCATTTCAGCTGATCTAATAATTTTGGCAAGATGGTTGACATTAAAATCCAACAGCTGAAAAGATGTAGCCAGCCAACATGAATAGAAATAAAAACTGCATGATCTGGTGAAAAAGTCATATTTATAATTACTGTGTACAATAATAACCTGATTTGTGATTGAAATTTAAAAAAAAAAGTACAGTTAATTCATCATCAGGAAATGGGAGGAGTATGGTGCACTTGTAAAGCTGCCTAGAACTTGCCCTCTTCAAATACTAAGTGACCATTTAAGTGACTAGTGAGGTCACCAAAGCCTCTTTCACATATGAACTCTGAAAAATGTCTGGAGAATCAGCTCTGGACTCTGGTGACACACCCACTCGCTCACTTAAAATCCTCCTGACAATTCAGGACAGAGCAGTGTGCTTTATCCGTGCACAGGCTCACACACATAATCCGGACTTTGTACTAGGGGGCTTGCAAGATAAAGTCTGGGTAATCCCTGGACTGTATCACTCTGACATTTCACATACACTGTCAAATGTATGTGAAAGGTTGGAAACATACACACTTTAGTGAGTCTACTATCTTTTGTGAAATGTTTGGAAGTGGATCACGAAACACACAAAAAATTGAGAAAAGAATAATGGCCAAATAAATTTGCATATTAAACTACACTTTCAGCAATAGCCTCCCCAAAATAATCTATGGCAGTCTATTGCTCAGTTTTCCCAGAAATTCAAAGCATGTTGATACGTGAAAGGCCCAAGGCTTGAGGTGAATATGTGTTTACAGGTTTGCTGTAAGTAGAATGCTGCTCAGTCTGTCCTGTAAAGCAGCACAGAAGCCAGTCAACTATGAAAAACGTGCATTTTTGTACCTCCAGTTCTCTTTCCAATGGTCCATGATGTTCTTTCTATTCGTGCTTTTTAAAAGCAGTTGTTAACATTTGTTGAGTTTAGACTCATGATCACCAACCGGTCACAATAAGGAGAATGTCAAAGTAAGAGAGTTAAGTGCACCAAATCAATTACAAATTGAAACAACAAAAATACAGTAGAAATAAAAATGGGCAGAAGTCATTTGCTAATACGTGCTTTTTCTGACTGCTGATTTTCTGCACTGCTGCCCTAATCCAGCCACTAAGACAATATACTTGGGTAGCCAGCCCAAGTACATTCGCCCATGCTTTTTTTTTTTTTAAATTGGTCTGAAGAAACGACAACATCTGTTATTAACTACCTAGAGGACCATTTGTCCTTGCTCTGCTGCACCTTTAGTCGACCATTTGCTGCCTAAAACAGTTATGATGTTACTGATGTTAATTGGTGACAGGACAAACAAAATGAGTTGTCATTGTGTAAACTCATCACAATGGTGGAGAAACAGGCTTCAACACTGCTGTTTGTGCCAAAGATTGTATGTTCATAGTGAGCGGAATCCCTCGAAACAACATGGTGGACTAAAGGTCAGTGTGGACCCAAAAACTCTTAAAACTTGTTTAGTAAAAACATCCTTCGATATTTCATCAGTTTCAATGTTCACATTATGTCAAGACAAACGTGTAACTTTCTATACTAGGAGACTCTAACCACATCCAAAAGCAGAGTGATGGGTTTTGTTAGGGGTGAAAACACACCTCTGTGAAAGTGTAAAGTCATGTCACACATGCTGCACTGCATATACAAAAACTGAAGTTGCATCACTCTGCAGTCATATAATTGCTCTAACAGCGCAGCTGTGATAAGCTCAGTTGTACAACCAAATAGACATGATCATTTTATGCAACACCTGGGTAAAACAGGGTGCCTGAATAACCTGCGTCTTAGCCTTTTTAACAGGTTTTCTGTGCAACAGCTTCACTTGTCAAACCACTAATTACTAGCTCCAAGGAACTTTGTACTTCATAAAGAAACAATGTGCAATACCAGAACAAACTGTTGACAGCCAAAGATTAGAGCGAGGGAAAGACTGACAGGTGAAAACAGGATGGGGGACTAGGAACGACAGAGGTGTATCAGGGAGGCAGACAGAGGGGAGACAGCTAGGTCAGGGAGACAGAGATTGAGTGACAGAGAGAAAGAGGATTAGTTGCAGAGGACAAAACAAAAGAGGAAGTAAGTGAGGCCACAAGAGAAGGAAAATTAAAAGTTAATATTAACAGCTGCACATGACAATCACGGGAATGTTCCACCATCCTGTCTGAAGAACACACTCATGACAGGACTCATGACCTGAGGCTTTCAGCATCCACCACAGCTCTTTAAGAAAAAAATCTATTTTCTTTAGATGATTATTGCTTTTCTGATAAACACCACAGAGTACTTTGAACATTTTGTTTACTTGCAGAAAATACTATAGACTCAAAAACACACTGTATACAATACATACCATTTCTGTGTTCCTGCACAGTTTGACACGATTAGCCAGTTCAACTCGATGTAAGGGGAAAAAAGCTGCAGATCTAAAGTAGGCAGGACACCTGTCAAGATGAATTTCCTGTTAAACCAGGCCATTCCTTCCATCTACAGTATTTTAAAATATCAACAAATAATTTTAAACTCTCTGAACAGTACAAAGGCAAAAAATCAAAGGTTAAAACCAAAAAAACTATTGTTTTTTTTTACAGGGGCAAAGTGAAAACAGAAAAACTGCTAATTGGCAACAGGTCAGACCACGATTGGGTATAAAATGAGCATCTTAGAATTCCAGAGAAAGTGTTTTATAAGCAAGGATAGGGTGAGTGTTCACTTTGGGAAAGACAACTTGAGCAAATAGTTCAACAACTTGAGAATAATGTGCCTCATTTTTAAATTTGGTTTTATATCTGTTGTTAATAAAGGCTTAAGAAAAAAAGTTGTATTCATGACTGCAGAAATTGCTTTCTTATGATATTGAGAGCTGCTATGCAGCTGGCCTACACTCACAGAGAGCACCTACATTGGGGTTTAGCATCTGGCTCAAGAATACTGAGACATGTCACCTGAGAAGCTGGGGATCGAACAAACAACCCTGGGATTGGTGGACAACTGCTGAACCTCCAGAAGAGAAGATTCTCTATATGCGAATTTTCCTTGAAAGTAAACCCTAGTAAGAAACATTGATGAAGATCAGAATCATCGTAAAAACTGTAATTTCTAAACCCATTTACACAAAGAGTTTGGTGGTGTTGTAATGTCATTAAAAGATTAGGAGAAGTCAGAGAAATCTCTGTACAAAAGGGACAAAGCCAATGCTGAAACTTGGGCAGCACTGCATTAAAAGAAGATATAATTCTGTAATTTACATCCCTGCATGGGCTCAAAAGCACTTCAAATCACTCCGAGTGAACACAGTCTCTAACTGTATTCACAAATGTCTAAAAAGTCAGCACAGCGGAAAGTCATGTGACCATATTTGCTCCACCCTCTCTACAAAGCTTCACTGTTGCTCTTTTTATTAGGGTGTAGGCAGCGAGCAAACGGAAAACAGAAAAGGTTATCACATTTACACATAACTAATTATTTAATTAGATTGCAGCTATCTGCAGTAACATGCTGACATTGAAATTGTGATAAGACTACTTGTGCAGCACTAGTTTTGCAGCAAAAAACGCTGCCACCCAGAAATAACTATATTCAACCAGCACAATGCCAAACCAAAATTCCACAACTACATTATTATATATGTAGAATGGGAGGCAGAGCCGTGGGCTATCAAGCTCCTCTCCTGTGGAACCAGCTCCCAGTCCAGATTCGGGAAGCAGACACCCTCTCCACTTATAAGACTAGGCTCAAAACCTTCCTCTCTGATAAAGCTTATAGTTAGTTCTAGTCCTGCTGCTATAGGCTCAGACTGCTGGGGGACTAACCCCTGATGCACTGAGACACTTTCCTCTTCTCTTCACTTTCTCCTCTCACCCCACATTTATAATGTCACCACTGTATGACATTAACTTTGTGTCTTCTTTGTGTTCAGCTACTGGTCCTACTAACCTGCCCAGTGTTTCCCACTCAGCCCAACCGGTCAAGGCAGATGTCCGCCCACCCTGAGCCTGGTTCTGCTTGAGGTTTCTTCCATTAAAGGGAGTTTTTCCTCTCCACTGTTGCCAATAGCTGCTCAAGGGGTATTTGTTGGGTTTTCTATAAGTGTCTGTATAGTCTGGACATTATTACGTAAAGTGCCTTGAGATGATGTTGTTGTAAATTGGTGACATATCAATAAAGTTGAACTGAATTGTTACACAAAAAAGTTGCCTCAACTTTTAATACAGAGGCAGTATTCTGCATCCTGCTGTTGTCTGTGACATAGAAAGAGAGAATGGTCAAGACTAAATGAAGAGAGCGAGCAATTTTACTGGACAAAGAAGTAAATATCAGAAATGAAACCTTATTGTGGCGCTAAATGGCGCTATATAAATAAAGTTGAATTGAATCGAATTGAATTAATAAAATCTAAATGTCCAAGTCAAAAACAATACAGGTATGGAGAATATTTGATTAAAAATAAAACTCAATAACCTCCTCTCAATCTAAATAGACTTGTAAACAAATTCTTGTAGTAAAAATTAGTCCTTTTAAAAGGAAAACTTAAAAAACTGCCTGGTATTTGCCTATTTTACATTTCATTACAGTGAGATCTTAAAACTGATGTATATTCTTCACTAAACCGCATTTACCTGTGAGTGCAACTGCAGCTGAAACACTAGTGATAATCTTCCAATCTTACAGGCCTACTACTGGTCTGTTGTAGTTGTAACCTGATTTGATGTGACTGGCTTTCACATGAGTCACAGATGACCACTTATATCAGAGCTCCCACTAATGACATCACCCACCATCACATGCCCCCCTCAACCCAAACACAGACCAGGTGACTCAGATAAATAACATGATTTGGTAAAAAGCTTCCTGGACATGAGCTGTGAAATTAAACTTAGTCAGCAATGATTCATTTAGATTAATATCATTTATATCACTGTTTCATTATCAGAGGACTTGTAAAGGAAAGCATAATGTTTTTAAACTAAACAGCAGTGGCTGTGGCTGTGGCTGAAGATGGACTATCAAGAATAATTTCTATTTTTTCAAAAGGGCCTGTGTAGTATCTGATCCACCATATTGATTGTTAGGTCATATACTGGTACAGGTGAAAGGCTGAAGTTTGGAGAAAGGAAGGATCTGCTCATAATCCCAAACATACAAGCTCATCTGCGAAACACAGTGGAGGTCATGTCATAGCTTGGGCTTTCGTGGCTTCTTCTGGAACAGGTTCATTGATGATCATAGATCGCACCACATTACTTTAACATAAATAGAACAAGCTGAATATTGTGGAGAAACAAATTCATCTGTATAACAGAGATTACCAATTAAGACTGGCCTAGTTTTTGTTCAGGAAATAATGCACTGCAGTGCATACTTTTACATGTTTGTTTAAAGAGAAGATGGTTCAATAGAATATTGAAATATGAATGATTGATAAATTCAATTTTTAGATTTGTTTTTTCATTGAAAAAAAACAACAGTAAAAAGAGCTTAATGAAAACTTATTATTAACACGTATACATGCAGGAGAAGAATACACTGATATCCTCCACCCTAAAATTATTTTGAAAGTACGACTCATACTTTAACAGTAAAGCGAAGAAGTAAATTTCATTTTCTGACTTTCTTTTTTGTTGTTGTCATGTTGCTTCAGAGTGACAGTGCAGAGGGAGGAGACAGCTAATAAAGTTACTTATTTAGACTTGTAAAAGGCACTTAGTGTTAGTTTAATTTTAAGTCCTACTTTGTGTGGACTTTGATAAAAAAAAAGAACATGGCAGCATTGCTCTGTTAATGATCTCTCTCTCAGTGGCCTATCTGCCTCCTTCTGTTACGCACATGGACTGTTGGAGAAAGCTGATTAAAAACCTGGAAACATGTATAAATGACATAGGAGACAGTGTTCTCTGGGAGAAATCTACCTGGGGAAACCAGGTTTACCTAATCCCCTACTCTAATTCTGGAAGCTGTTTTTAATGATTACACGGCAGTTAAGAAATCAGCTTTTCTGGGAAAGCGGACTGTAACCCATTTACTTAGTTGTGTGTAAATGCACAAAGTGTGTTGGGAAGCATTCAAGGAAAATGCAAAGTTTAGGTCACTTGTGTTTTGGAATTTATACTTGCATGTCAATTCTATGCTCGCATGGATACTTGGGCAGTCAATGTCCCTCTGCAGAGTAAGTGCACCTGCTGATAAATGTAACTACACATTGCAGCAACAGAGACTACAAGAAGTGTGATTGGTACACTCCTCCTTCTGCGTGAATCAGTTCATTCCCTGTACAAAGTTGACAGAAGATGTGGTTCTCTTTTTCTGCTTTGCCATAATTTGCAAAAATACTCATCATAGCCTCCACATAGATTCAACATAGAACCAGAAAGCAATCTTACATGCAAAGTGAAATCTTAAGTGCAGAATCAGGAAAGTAAAACTAAAAACGAATTAGAACTAAAATGTGTTTACTGTGGCAATACCACTCTTAGATAAAAACCACAACCTAACGCTGAAATATAAATTTATTCTAATCGTTAGACATGTCTAAGTGGTTTTAAAACTACTTTATGGACACTGTGACGCTTGAGTTTTCTCATGAAGACAATAATTACAAAACAGATATATCCACAGTCATATAGTGGAGGTGAACTGCCTATGAAACTACAGTGATACTAGATAAAGGGTATTACATCACTACATACGATTATTTTATTCAAAACTGAAACTAATGCATGAAAAAAACAGAAAATTAAAAAAATACTTTCTTTCCAGAGCCAAAATATGACGGGATTGTGAACGCTTTGATGATCTATGATCAATATTCCAGAATGAATACAGTATAACTCTTGTTTAATGCATCACCCAGAGTTAATAGCTAGGAAAGAGGATTGGCCTGCTGTCTGTTTGATATATTAAAATTGCACTTTGTTATTGAACCAAAGTAGCGAATCAAAGCCAAAACTACATAAATTAATCATCATAATAAAATGTTTACGGTATCGCCTTCCATGGACACGCATCCAGCACACCCACAACCAGTTCGTGACCCCAGCTCCCACTCGGTATACACATAGCCGGGAAACAGGAGCTCTACTCCGGCTATTTCACATTCGCTCGTAAGAGAAAACTGTCCGATCAAGATCAAGACAACGGAAACAACATAGACTACTCAGTTCTATTAAATGGCCTACTTATATTTCTTAATGGAAAAGCCACTGATCAACTTGAAAGGAAAATCTCTCCAACCTTTTCAAAGGCAGACGTCAGGGATTAAGACCAAAAACACAGTCGCTTCTTACTTGACAACAAGGTGCAAAAATCCCGGTGTGGCTCCTCAATGCTTTCACACAAGCTCAACTCAACATTATCCATACGACGCCACGGGATCTGCATCCATCGGCTGCCCGTCCTCGCAAGGCTGTCGGTTCGTGACTAGCAACCGAGCTAGAAAATACCGGTTGGCTCGGGAATCAGCCCGCGTTAAAGCGGATAATCTCCAGGCACCACAGAAAATGAGCACGGAGCATCCATGTTGGTTAGCTAGCCTCGCCTGTGTTGAGCGACACGGCTGGTTTTAATAAGCCAGCTAGCATTTAACGTTAGCTTGTCAACTAATCCAAGGGCAGCAAAGCTGACTAACGTTAGCCCGGTGTCTCATTCTGTGCATTTCTTACCTTTTATTCACGCCGGACACCGTGCCTTCTGCTTTTCTTTTCCAGTGACGCGACTTTTATAATCCTCGCATCCTACTTCAGCGTTTCTTTCCACCGCTGAACCATTCAAACAGCCGGTAGTTCAGCAACGGAGCTAACGCAGAGCGAGCTGTCAATCTGAGCTGGGCGGTCACGCGATAACCCTCCCACTCACTCACTCACTCACTCACTCTCTCACTCACTCTGCGCGCTCCCGGTGACAGCGGGCACGCTCATGACGTAACAGGAAGTGGGTTACGTTACTAGCAAGCGACGTAAAGAAGGAACAAGTTCTGCTAACGCAACTTCAGGTATAACGTCATGCGTTTCATTGGTTTTTAACACGTAGTTTAACGACTTAGCTTTTCAAAAGTCATTTCCATACAAAGATAACTGTTATTGTTAAAGTTTGAGTAACTTTGTGCGGCTGTGGCGTTTGTCGCTCAGTTTAGTCAAGTCATGGGCTAATGTTAGCTTTGACACCTAGCATGACACAGCCTGAACTCCGTACACTGATGATTAGCTAACCATAAGCAGCTAGCACTGGCTCGGTATTTGCTAACTAGTTTATTTCGCTTCACAAGTTTTAATACTAGTCAGTTGAGAAGTTCACCGACGCCAACAGTGATGATATTATACTTAATAAATAACTTACAAGGTTAAAAATAAAACTGACAAAGCATTCTCATTATAACGTTAGACTGAGTCAACACTAGTTGGCTAACAAACGTAAATTATCTATGTGAAATGTCTGTACCCACCTTGTAAGTTCGAACTAACCTTACCTGCTTAAGTAGTTGTAAACTTTTTTCTCTAGACAGATTTTTGTTGCTAAATATTAAAACGTTAGATAAAGTTACATATATTATATACATATATTAGGTAAGTGTCAAACTTGATAAGCAGTTTAAGTAAATATCACTTTAAGTCATAATGGCTTACAGTAATAAGACATAACAGCCCAAAAAGATTTTCCTATATTTTACTTATTTATATATTTAAAGTTTAGCATTAAGAGATGTTCCTGTGTTTTGTTTGATTGTTTATCACACCAGTAACAATCATGCCACAGAAAAAAAAAGGCATGTGAAACTGACAACTTTTTCTTTTCCTCCAGCGTTGTGACCTGTCTACAGAAAGTTCTAAATATGTCGTCCGGTGCTCTCTTTCCGAGCTTGGTCAGCGGCTCCAGGGGAAGCTCCAGCAAGTACCTGGTGGAGTTTCGGGCTGGTAAAATGACTCTGAAGGGGAACGTAGTGACACCGGACAAACGCAAAGGCATGGTGTACATCCAGCAGTCTGATGACTCCCTGATTCACTTCTGCTGGAAAGACAGGACCACTGGGAATGTGGATGATGTGAGAAACGATTCTTGTCTTCAGATGTTTATTTGGGACAAACCTGGGCAGAGCAACATTTGTCCATTGTTCTCATTTTTACTTATTTAATTTTTATTCATTTATTTGTTCCTGTTTTAGGATCTGATCATCTTCCCTGACGACTGTGAATTCAAAAGGGTGAGCCAGTGCACCACTGGACGTGTCTATGTGCTAAAGTTCAAGGCTGGGTCCAAGAGGCTGTTCTTCTGGATGCAGGTGAGACCAAGATGCTCATTATCATTTTAAAGGGTGACAAAATGGAGACGGCCTGAGTGAGTGTGCGACACCTGCATCCATTTGTGTGCAGACAGAGTAAAGCAGTTATCACAGTACATTTATCATCTGTGGCTGTAATCATTGCATTTGTCAGGCAGCTACACATAGGATATCAATGCTTGTTTCAATTTTTTTAATCCACTCTCACTGGAGTGATTTTTATAGTCAATGGAAAGCTGTAGTTTATTTGTCAGTGATTCAACTTTTAAAGTAACAGTTGTGCTAACAGAGCAATAAGCTAAGGTATAGACCTTCCTTAGTGTTCAACAATGTGTATAGAGTAAAAATATAGAGAAAAAAATATATATTTTTAGTATCATTAAACTCCTTGGTGTCAGCTCAGGAGGCACATGTAGAACTTAAGTTATGAAGAATTTAGTTTGTAGTTTGAATTTTTAAGAATTCCTAATGACTCCATTTCCATCAGGAGCCAAAGACAGACAAGGATGATGAGTACTGTCGTAAGGTGAATGAGTACCTGAACAACCCTCCCATTCCCGGAGCACCCGGAAGCGGAGGCGGCAGCGGCCACGAACTGTCCGGACTTGGAGGAGAGGGAGGCCTGCAGAATTTGCTGGGAAATATGAGCCACAACCAACTGATGCAGCTGATTGGGCCAACAGGTCTGGGTGGGCTAGGTGAGCAATACTACAAATGTCTCTGAACACAAAACAACAAACAACCAAAAGCAAAGGACAAGTTAACTCCAAACAAAGCTTCAACTACTCAAGTACTGTTACATCACCTGAGGTTTACTCGATTTTTATTTGTGCTCTCCACAATTGATTCAAAATGTCACTTGAGTTGTTTAAGGCAAAAAAACACTTTTCAGTTCCTAGCCCAGATAAACAAGAATGTCAGATGATTATGAATATGTTTTGATTTATTTATGTTTGTCCAAGGAGGTCTGGGAGCTCTAGCTGGACCAGGACTTGCCAACTTGCTGGGAAGCGGGGGACCAGCCACCAGCAGCTCCTCATCTAGGTGAGACTCTATACACATGTGTAGACACACGTTTGTCTTTCTATACTCGTGATGTGGTACTTAATACCCCCCCCCCACACACACACACACACACAGAGTCCCTTTTATTACAAATAGAGCAGCCTAAAATTGCCACGTGATGCATGCAGCAGTCATGTCAGATAGGGGGCGTATTCCATAGAGACCAGATTCGCATTTGTACTGCCCTTAAATCACTTTCTCAAAATCAGGTTGCAAAGCTGTATTGATCCGCCAGGTGGAGCAGTGATTATTGTTAGGACACTGCAGTGTGTGATGACCTGAAATTTCAGATCAGAAACACTCTGACAGAAAAGCAAAGCTATAGTACACAGTGATCTTCATTTTCAACATTGCCTACATGAGTCCAGGTTCAGTTCAGTGTGTTTGACTGCGGGGCGACACACACACCAGCAGAGCAGAGTTGAAGATGTTTTTTGTGTTCTAGAACATAAACACTGTGAAACCATCAGAAAATAAGGTTTGATTTCTGATATTTACTGCTTTTTCCAATAAAACTGCTAACTCCAGTAAAACTCCCTTTAATTGAAGAAACCTCCAGCAGAACCAGGCTTAGGGTGGGCAGCCATCTGCCTTGACTGGTTGGGCTCAGTGGAAAGTTGAGAGAGAAAAGAACAGAGCAGCGAAAGCAACAACAAAACATTGGGCAGGTTGGTAGGACCAGTAGCTGTGCACTGGTAGACACACAGCTCCAGGGACAGGGAGGGGAGACAAAGAAGGAGAAAGACGACTACGGGACAAAGAAGATACAGAGTTAATGTCCTACAGTGGTGACATATAAATGTGCGGTGCAAGAGGAAAGTGTCTCAGAGCATCAGGGGTTGGTCCCCCACAGTCTGAGCCTGTAGCAGCAGGACTAGAACTAACTATAAGCTTTATCAAAGAAGAAGGTTTGGAGCCTAGTCTTAAAAGTAGAGAGGGTGTCTGCTTCCTGGACTAGGAGCTGGTTCCAGAGGAGAGGAGCTTGATAGCTAAAGGCTCTGCCTCCCATTCTACAAACATAGACATAAATACACAAAGACAAATTCATAGTATTGCTCTAGTAGTGTTCTTAACTACAGTGAGGGAAAAAACTATTTGAACCCCAGCTGATTTTGTATGTTTGCCCACTAACAAAGAAATGATCAGTCTATAATTCCAATGGTAGGTTTATTTGAACAGTGAGAGACAACAATGACAAAAAAAATCCAGAAAATTGCGTTTCAAAAAGAGTTATAAATTAATTTGCATTTCCATGAAGGAAATAAGTATTTGATCCCCTATCCATCAGCAAGATCTCTGGCTCCCAGGTGGATCTTATACAGGTAACGAGCTGAACATTGCCAGCCCTCTCAGCTCGTTACCTGTATAAAAGAGACCTGTCCACAGAAGCAATCAATCAATCAATCCAGATTCCAAACTCTTCACCATGGCCAAGACCAAAGAGCTTTCCAAGAATGTCAGGGACAAGATTCTGGACCTACACAAGGCTGGAATGGGCTACAAGACCATCACCAGCAGCTGGGTGGGAAGGTGACAACAGTTGGTGCAATTATTCGCAAATGGCAAGAAACATAAATTAACTGCCAATCTCCCTCGGTCTGGAGCTCCATGCAAGATCTCACCTCGTGGAGTTTCAATGATAATGAGAACGGTGAGGAATCAGCCCAGAACTACTCGGGAGGAACTTGTCAATGATCTCAAGGCAGCTGGGACCATAGTCACCAAAAAAACAGTTGGTAACACAACTGTTCCCGCAAGGTCCCCCTGCTCAAGAAAGCCCATCTACAGGCCCATTTGAAGTTTGCCACTGAACATCTGACTGATTCAGAGGAAGACTGGGCGAAAGTGTTGTGGTCAGATGAGACCAAAATCGAGCTCTTTGGCATCAACTCAACTCACCGTGTTTGGAGGAGGAGGAATGCTGCCTATGACTCCAAAAACACCGTCCCCACCGTCAAATATGGAGGTGGAAACATTATGCTTTGGGGGTGTTTTTCTGCCAAGGGGACAGGACAATTGCACCGCATCAAAGGGAGGATGGATGGGGCCATGTACCGTCAAATGTTGGGTGAGAACCTCCCTCCCTCAGTCAGGGCATTGAAAATGGGTCGTGGTTGGGTATTCCAGCATGACAATGATCCAAAACACATGGTCAAGGCAACAAAGGATTGGCTCAAGAAGAAGCATATTAAGGTCATGGAGTGGGCTAGTCAGTCTCCAGACCTTAATCCCATAGAAAATCTGTGGAGGGAGTTGAAGGTTCGAGTTGCCGAACATCAGCCACGAAACATTAAGGACTTGGAGAGGATCTGCAAAGAGGAGTGGGCCAAAATCCCCCCTGAGATGTGTGCAAACCTTGTGGCCATCTACAAGAAACGGCTGACCTCTGTGATTGCCAACAAAGGTTTTGCCACCAAGTACTAAAGCACGTTTTTCAAAGGGATCAAATACTTATTTCCTTCATGGAAATGCAAATTAATTTATAACTTTTTTTGAAACGCATTTTTCTGAATTTTTTTGTCATTGTTGTCTCTCACTGTTCAAATAAACCTACCATAGAATTTATAGACTGATAATTTCTTTGTTAGTGGGCAAACTTACAAAATCAGCAGGGCTTCAAATAATTTTTTCCCTCACTGTATGCCTGGCAATAAACAGTTTTTGATTCTGAATAATTACTTAAGGCCTGCCTAAAAACATCTGCTAAATGTAAAATGTGTGGCACCCACTATTCTTTACCGCAGTAGGTTTCGCGGCCTGCAGTTGTTGGTTCGATCCCCGTCACGTCAAAGTGTCCTTGAGCAAGACCCCAGTTAGTTGCTCCTGGTGAGTGTTGGCCAGCTGCATAGCACCTCCCTCATCAGTGTATATGTGTGTGTGATGGTGAGTGTGAATGGGTCAATAAGAAGCAGAGTAAAGTGCTTTCAGTACAGGTGGTATATGTGGCGTCTAAGTGCACAGAGCATTTACCATTCACCACAAATTCCTGCGTCGGTTACTTAACTTATACACCTTTGGCTGATAAGAAGCTGAGAACTGCTTGAAATTTCTGACATCTCCCAGACAGGAAGTTGAGGACAGCAGTTCAGAGCTGCTACACTGTACCATATATCTTTGACCTTTGCTCCTCAACCAATCAAAAGATTGTTTTCCATCCGCCATCATTAAGGACCGCTCAGTTCCTGATTTTCTGTATATCCTTCATAATATATTACCTTATTGGTCTATCCTACATTTTACTTGTTAATACTTTACTATAGTAAATACTTTATTTACTTTTATTATTACTGTACTTTACTATAGTAAATATGAATAAATGAAAATTTTACACACCAAAAAAGCCAAAAGAGTAGTAGTAGACTTGTCAACAATGGCTGTTTTTATGATTTAGCATGAGGTGACAGGTTATCGCTAAATGCAGGTGCTAAAATAACAGCCCCTGCCAGCATGGCTTTATATAGACCAAATGTGTGCTGAGCGTTAATGGATAGGTTAACAATAATATCCTCAAGGGTTCTTAAAGAATATGCAGGTGCCTGTGAAATTTAATAGAAAATATGAATATCATTCACATCTCTGCATTGGCACTCATAGTAAATGTATGTTTTTTTTATAATTTGCAAAGTACACAGAATTATCAGTACAAATACGGCCTCCAAAGCAGAGAACACCAGTAGATTCAGCTGTCCATCGAAACAGAAGGTGCTGTAGGTGACCGTCACAGGCAAGGACATCTCATGTCTTTGCTAAGGTTTCTCTTCCATTTCTCTCTCCTTGTGTTCCTTCCTCATTTTATGTGCGAGGGACTAAAGCCACTAATCCCATATGAATTCTGGACAATGTTAGGAGGATTCAGCCTCAGACATTGTCCATAGTTGTGTTCCACACATGGAAGACACAGCGGGAGATCTGGGTCAGTAGCATCCTCAGGTGTCGAAATTTGCTTTATTTTTGTGCACGATCAGCGCACACAGATGGAGGCACAACGTGATAGGATGTGGGAAACAGTGCTTTGTTTACAGCACGTTGGAACTGCTTCTATCATTTGACTACAAGGGCAGTTGAGTGACTAAAAACATTGACTCGCCCACGCCCTTGCTTTTAATATTTCTGAAAATTCGGGACAGAGCAGCATGAGCTCACACACAAAATATGGACATTGGACTATTTGGTTGGAACGATAAAGTCTGGGTAATGTCAGCTGCGTCTCACTTGGACATTTACATTCACACGTACAACTCAGAATTGCAGTGCATCTTTGAAGGGTGACTTAAGAATATAGAATAAGTACTGAGGAGACAGTTGAAGGTAAAGGGAAGCGGACGCACACACAGAAATGTATAAAAAGTCTGTACATGGTTACACCTGTTATTGTGAGTGTTAATTGCATTGTCTCCTCTTTTCCCTTCCCCCTCCGTCTTTAGCTCCCGTAGCCAGTCAGCAGCAGCCACTCCTTCATCAGGGAGCTCAGCTTCCAGACTGAGCTCCTCCCAGGCCCCCACCACCCCAGTGACCCCTGCTGCTTCAGCTGTGGCACCTACTGGGGGTGTTGCTCCCTCAACTCCAGGTTAGTAACTACATTTAGTTGTAATGTCACGTAAAAATGAATAAGCCGAAATATTGTTTATCATTTAGAGCAGGACTTGAGTTTCACTGCAGGAATTGCACAAACTTTTAATCATACCTCAAATCTAGCACTTGAAATGTTGGAATGTACTGCACACATTCACAGCAAAATTGTTCTGCTGTTAGTCTCTCTCTCTGTCCTATACAGTCAGAATTCAATATGACCATGAAAGCATGCAGTGTAAATCTACATCAATTACAGTTATGACTTATAAAATACATTCCAAAACCAAAGGAGAAGTACAAGTGGCAATGCCAGTGCTGCCGCTTTTAATGTTACCCCCTCAGCCTCCTCAGACAGGACAGGAAGTTGTTCTTTGTAATGTTGGGGTATTAATTGCCTCATTCATAGTTGTGTTCACTGATCTAAACCTATCCAGTCAGATCGTCTGACACTAAGGCATCTTAACTCCATGAAATTAATGATACAGATCATAGCACATCGTGAGCCATTGTCAGCGTGTGTGTGGTCTTTTCAGGTCATTGGTAAAACTGGCTTCATCAAACCATTGTTGTGAAGCTGAGTGATGATTCTGTAGTTGCAAACCTGAATTCTTCTCTTGTTGAATCATTCTCTATTCTCACCACTACTTCACAAGTTAGTTTTATTTCTGTCATGTCAATAAATCATTCAGGTCAACTTCTGGAAATAGAAGCAAATTGCTGGCAGAAAATAATGTGCCAAGTTAGAAGAATAGTGTGTAAACACGTTTCAGCGAAAATCACTTCACGCTGCATTAGCTTCTGCCACTATACATAGAACAACACAGACTTTGTGTTATTTATTTTGTTAGGCTCAGTAAAGTAATAAGAAAGGGGAATTTAAAAACGTTATTTCACTAAGTAGATTGGATTACAATTCATATTGAATTATAATAAAGTCATCCTCACTTTAATATGATAAAGACAAGGTTTAAATGTTTTGTCAAACTCAAGAATGCTGGAGTGTGTCCAAGAAAATGTATTCAATCATTAACTGGTACAAATTAGAAATTGTAAGAGTTCTGTTTTTTTTTTCCTTGAACACCGTGTCCGAACATTAAACCGTTTTTTATATTATATATTTGTGATGTGTTTGTTAGTTAGACCAAAAAAGGAAAGGGAGTCCATCAAGTCCAAGTTCGTTTCCCAACACGTTGTGTCTCATGCAGAATTTTTTCCCTGTTCTTTTGTAATTTATGGCAGGACCACAGATTGTGCATTAGACTGCTAGTGTTTAGTTTGCATAAAAATATGGAAAGATGTTAGGGGACAAAATAATTCAAGGTACTGTTTTAAGCTGCAATGCACTAGCCCAGTTAGAGATTCATATATTTTTTTGATTACTCCAAATGTTTTCTCACGTGTTCTCGAGATCTCTATGCTTAGCTCTCTGTCCCAGTTTTCTAGGAGCAGCTTCAAAATATCTCCTAAGAACGTTGTATGGTAAACCGGTTGAATTTCCCATGTTGCATAAATTGTGTGTTTCAAAACTGGAGACATAAAAATCATAGAAATGAGAATGACAATTTCTAGGTTCTTCATGTTTCTCTATTATCTGATTAAAGGACAAAGTGGACCTCTTTAAATATTGACCCAGAAGGACGAGATATCCTTGAAGGTCTATTGCTTAAAACTTATATCGTTGTACCTGTAGTCAGATTTATCAGCAGTTGGGATAAAAGTGGATGTTATCCGGGATCATCACTAGATGCAGTGTACGGCCCTCTAGGCCTTGACTGCATTAACCTTTTGGATTTACTGTAACATTTACAATATTTTTTTTATGTTGTTGCTTTCAGCCTCAGCTCAAACTCCAGTGGCCCCAGCCTCTGTTGGAAGCCCGGCCTCCCACCAGCCCATCCAGCTCAGTGACCTGCAGAGCATCCTTGCCACCATGAATGTCCCAGCAGCAGCTGCTGCTCAGGGGGCAGCAGGTCAGTCGGGGGTTTTATCATGTACATGTCTACATGACATAACGTTTGCTTAGCCAACATCATGACTCTGTTGAACCATACAGACAAACAGACAGACAGACAGACATAGATATACCGTAAATTCTGGACTATAGAGCGCACCTAAATTTAAGCCGCACCCGCTAAAATTTAAAAGAAATATATATTTTGTCACATATAAACCGCATAGGACTATGAGCCGCCAATATCCAGGCTGAGAAATAAGATATTTACATAGAAAGATTTTGTACCATAAGTGTTTATTCATACACCTGAACCTGAATGGTGCCTGTAACACGGCAGTAAAAGTGTTGATGTTTGCTGTTGTGCGTCTTGGGTTGCATACGCTAAGAATAAAAACTGGCGCTTTTTTGTTTGCACTGAGTTCCATCTACAGTGCCCATCTGAGGGCTGCAGAAAAATTCATAGAAAAGCCGCATCTCTGTAAAAGCTGCATGGTTCAAAACGTCGGAAAAAAGTAGCGGCTTATAGTCCGGAAAATACGGTACATACTTTGCATTTCTTGTATTCAGAAATGTGCTTGACAAAAAAATGCAGCTGTGGAATTCCATCTGTAATCTTAACATTTTCCATTTCATAATAAATCAACCTAGTCATCGGGGATTATTAAACAGCATTATCAACAGCATTAAACACAAAAATCATTTGTCAAATAATGAAATAGTGAAATGTTGATTGTGCCAGGTCAGGGAGAAATATCTCAGGTGTACGTCTGTCAGAAGATCGCTCTGGAAGGATGTTGAACTGAACCGAATGTCCCGGTGCATTGCAGCTTTTGAGATCTATCATATCCAAGTACAGTAATTACACATGAGTACAAAGAAATAACGTGAATGTACCTTATAATAACAATTTTAGAAATGTACCTCTCCTTTGTTTAATAGGACAGATTGTAGTTTTATTCTTGTTTTAACTTTGATGGCTGGGAGTTAAGATGCTTTCAAACTTGACACTCTGCTACCATCAGATGGAAAAGAAACAGTTCAGCTCAGCACTGTTTCCCCGTTATCTGCCATTGAGTGACTGCATGGCATATACTTTAATATTGCCTAACTATTGCAGCTCCTTTTCATATTCCATCTCCATCAAATTGAGTTTTATTTCACTGTTTCTATGTTTCATCTTTTGCAATTTCCAGCTTTAAAACTTGAATTGTCTTCTACAGCAAAACTACATCATACATACTATTAAAAATTCACAAGTACTCTTTTTATACTTCACTGCCATATGTAGAAATGTCCAATATGGCAGTAATAATTTTTGTGCGACAAATTGAATCCATTTCTTACATTATACCTACACATTTTTGAACTAAAATATACAAATGTTAATAATTAGTATTTAAATGTAGAAATATAGTAGCTGAAGACGTTCTGAAGCTTCAGACAGCAGAACGTCAGAACACCAGTTTGTAACCTGGAGACCAGTACATGTACCCAGAGGAGGAACAGGAGACAAAATACTAAAGGGACCTGTTCTCATTTCTTTCATCAGTGGATCTTGCAAGTGTGTGCACCCCAGAAATGATGGCTCCCATCCTGACCAATGCTGAGGTCCAGCAGAGGCTCCTGCCCTTCCTCCCCAGTGGAGAGAGTTTACCGCAGAGCGCTGCGGAGATCCAGACCACGCTGACCTCGCCTCAGTTCCAGCAGGTAGGAGAAAACACTTCCACAAAGCGTCTTCATGGCATTGAGCAGCACATTAAACATTGACATGAATCTAGAATTCTAAATTTGTTGGAAGATGAGCGATAATCCCTGGGTTCACCACATCAGGAGTCGCCTGATAAAGAGTGATTTTATCAAAGAACATAATATTTAATGTTGAATTGCTGCAGTCCAGTGACTGTGATTCCTTCGTCATAGTCGATGAGCATGTTCAGCAGCGCCTTGGCCTCCGGACAGCTCGGCCCTCTAATGAGTCAGTTTGGTCTGCCAGCAGAGGCTGTGGATGCTGCCAACAGAGGAGGTGAGACACACACACACACGAAGCGTGGTCTAATCTGCTTTTACTAAATGCAAAACCTCTGCTCTTCATCTGAGGAGTCAGAATAAACCAGCAGAATCTGTTTCTTTTGGCTGCAGGAAACAAGGGAATTTCAGTGTTTTATGGAAGTATATGAAAACTAAGAAATGGAATTAAGCAGTGGTGAAAGTAATCACATCTTTGACCATCATAAGGTGTTATCAGTACAGTGTAGAAATAACGTTAAATTAAATATTCTGTATTCAAAATGCTACTTTAGCAAGAGTATGAAGGAATTATTCATATAGTTTAACTAACTACAACTGTTTCAACATTACCACCTCCATAAAGTGAGAATTTATTTTTGGATTGTTGGGTTAAAATAACTTTTAGCTGTAGGTGTCTATAATAAAAAATTTAAAAATAATTTCTGTAACAGAGTACATGCAACAACATAGACTAAATTTCTCCTTTAAATTAAACATAATATAAATTAATTGATAGTCCTGGCAGAGAGGTGGGTAAACGTCCTGGTTCTACTTTCTTAAATCGTCACGTCTTGTGTATTTCAGATGTGGAGGCGTTTGCCCGAGCGATGCAGGGCAATAAAGGCGAGTCCAAAGAGAAGAAGGAGCACGATGAAGACATGAGTCTGGATTAGAGATCTCAGCTGAGCCTCACGGGAATCACATTTTCTACCCTTTAGAGGTTTTCTTCAGTAATGTCTTACTTGTTTCTAAACCAAAGGCACCACTCCATTCCCACTCAGGGCGAGCAGCACAGAGGAAGCCGAGAACTCAGACCATTATTTCTTCCCACTGTGACCATGAAACTTTAACAATATGTTGAGACTAAGCCTTTGTTTCCTTTCTGTATTCTTGTTAACAGGAGAGGGTGCCGACACAGATTTTGTGATTTACTCTTCATAATAAAACATACTAGCAAAGAAAGCACCCGCCTTCAAGTGATTG
Source organism: Channa striata (assembly GCA_033026295.1). Classification (NCBI taxonomy): domain Eukaryota; kingdom Metazoa; phylum Chordata; class Actinopteri; order Anabantiformes; family Channidae; genus Channa; species Channa striata. Next base: position 25,062,498 of record CM065172.1, read on the forward strand.
TCTCCCGTGTCCTGCAGATGGAAAACACTGAAGGTCAGTTTGTTGGGAAAAAACTTTATTTTGATATACAGTTACAACACATGAGGGCTGGGAGTGAAGGGGGCAGCTTATTCTTCAGTGAGACATTCATAATAAAGATTATATCACACACAAGCTTCACACTCAGGTTTGGTATATGTTTACAGAGTATGGGACATGTCCACCTCCTGTCCATGCAACCTGGACAGGAGGTGGCACATGGGACAGTTTAGCGGCTGCTGGCTGTGTACATGCAGCAGTGATTTGGGCTCAATTCCCTTAAACAGTCGACAGCTCGAACAAACAACCTTCCCCGTCACTTACATTCTAAACCTAATTCAGTTGCAGGGTTTCTGCAGCTCCTTATATCTGCTAATCTTAATTTTAGACCATCTTCAAAACCATGACCATATAATCATGGGAATGTTTAGGCTGATTATTTAGTCTTAATGCTGCTTGAAATTGTAATGTTCGGGTGTTGTTGCTCCTCAAAGGCTGAGCCACTGTGCACGAAAACACTGCAGCTGTTTGTCTCCTGTGGTTCCAAAAAGTCTCAACAGCCCTTAAACATGTTGAAACCTGCAGAAACCCTGAGTAGGAAACTCCAAAATGGCCTAAGCATCATCATTAGTGGACAGAGACATCTGAGAGCTCTCTGAAAGACAGATGCTTGAACTTGGGGAAACATGAATATGTGAATCTGGTTTGTCTATAACTGCTCTTTTATTGAGCCCGTTGTAAGAATCCTCTGCACATTTTTAATGTTCAAATTGTACTGACTCACTGTTCTTCACATTCTCTGCCAGAGATGCACTGCACACAACTGGACACATGCTGTACGTGAATTCATTCTTGATTCAACACATTTGTTTATGGATAAATCACAACTGAGCTAAATTATTCTGAAACCAAACTGTGTTGGTGTTATTTACAATATACTACAGCTGTTTAACGATTGAAGATTTGACGGGTCGTCTTGTACCAATCACATGTATCAGTGCATCTCTGTGTCGTGTTGTTATAATAAACAGAAAGTAAATATACATTTTATTTATGAAAATAGAAAATAAATATTAATATATTTTAAATTAGCTACAGTAACATGACACCCACCACCAATGTGTAGTTGTGGAATGCGTTGGGTCTACATGTGTGGGCAGCCCTGCGTCCCCACGGCTCCGCGTACGGCCGCAGGCTTGGACAACGTGGCAGGTCTGTGGTTGACTGACACTTGGCGGATGCAACCCTGGAAGTCGGGCAAGCCGGTAGCCAGAGTGGGGATGGGGACGCCACCTGTTGGACAGCGAGAAGACGCGTGTTACGGACCAACGGACACACAGAGAGAGAGATGAGGCAGTTAACAGATGGTGTGTGTCGTTTCCTCCAGTGTTTGTCGGCCACTAGGTGAAATAAAATCCACAACCACCAGCTCTCAGACTGACGTGTACCGACAGGCAGAGATGAGCCCACTGCTTTGCTCGGTACATCAGAACGAGTTGGACAAGCCTCACAGACACGGGAGTTACTTCTACAAACTGCAAAGACGTATGAGACCAAGACTAACTGACCTCAGGCATTTTCAGAAGTTCTGTTTAATCACAGCTGGACTCACGTCAGGTTTCTAAGATTGATTACAACTCGGCAGTGAGGAGTCACTGACGCCTCGACTGTCATTGAGGAGGGTTACGAGTCACAGTTTGATTGGATGGTGAACGACAGAGGGAGGGATGTTGGGAAATCATCACTGCTGACGGGTGGACGACAGAGAGATGCCGTGCCAGAAACGTAACAGCACGAACAAACGCTCCTGCCTGTCCAACACGGAGCAACGCAGTGTGGACGCCAGCTAAGTTTAGAATCCAGTTGAGATTATTTCTTCATTAATTAATTTTCAAACTCATTGCTGAAGATTTCTTGCATAAGCACTTTATCAAGACGCAACCAGGCTTCAGTCACAGTTTTTGACCCCATCATACACAATAATTGGACATCTACCAGCTACCAACACAGTCACTTAATAATTCACAATATGAAAAACGGCTTTTGTGTGAACTCACTGGGAACGCCTCCAAGGTAGACGGTCTCCTTTGCGCCTGGGAAGCGGCTCTGCTTGGGGCCGACACTGTGCTCGCTGGCTGCATCCACATTTAGCTGGAGAACGTTGTTCTTCTTGACCACTGGAAACACACACACACACACACACAGTGTTATAACAGGCCAGAGTAGCGACACATGGAAGAGGTCATGAGATTACAGACAGACCTGTGACGGTGTGCCAGTATCCATTACACAAGGATTCGTCAGAAGTGAACGAGGTGGAGAATTCCCCTTTGCCGCTGTTCACTGAAGCGATCACCTGCACACACACACACACACACACTTTTTTTACAGGCTGACAGATGCTGCTTAGTTTTTTCACCATTTCGTTGCTGGCTGAGCTAAAGACAGAACCCCTCACTGGTGTGTTCTCACCTCTCCGTGCCTGAGAAACACGGTCAGATGTTGGTCGGCTGAGGTCCCGGCGTGTAATAGCAGCCCAGAGTCAGACATGGGTCGAACCTCAATCTGGATCTCAAGATTCCGACCCAGAAGCAAGGATTCACCTGAAGGTAAAGAAGCCGGGCTGTCAGTCATCGCAGGCAGGCGCCATATAAGAAGCGAGATAACAGAAAAGCTGAGAAGGACTGGGGGCAGCTACCTATGGCCACGTGGCCTCCCTGGCCGGAGAAGTAGGCTCCAGGCTGTAGCGGGTTTTTGAAGCAGGGCACTGTGCCCTCACTGTGGGTGGGGCTTCCTGCAGACGCTTGGTTCAGCATCAGGTCCCTGACACAACCTGCAAACCCAGCAGCGCCTGAGGTCTAAAAAAAAAAAAACAAAACAGTGCAGACACATTAATGACACATATGATAAATGAAAGCATAAGAAAAAAAAAAAGAGTCCAGTGATTGTGCAGTTAGTCTTCTAATAATGCTAATATCATAAGTGTCATTGGGAAGTCAATATCATTTGAATTTATGGAACCGTCTTCTGATTTCTAATTGGATCTTATTTTTGTAGCACTGCTTGCTATTATTTTTCATTTTACTAACCACATTAAAGCTTATATGGCTAGACTTCTAATAGGAGTAATCACATCATTAAAAAGTATGAAAGGGCCATTGTAAATAAAAAAGAGCTAACTTTCTTTTTCCTCTCCTCCAGAATTTAATCTTTTAAAAATCATACTTAAATAATACTTAAAGATTAATAATTTTTTATCCCTCACAAAAAAGTATGGTCATATTTATCATTTTCTCTGCTAAACAAATATGGTCAAAGTGGAGCATTGTTTACATTGGGGTCATTGCCCCATTGGACTGTACTGTGTAAGTATGTAAAACACAATTAAAGGACAAATAATCAATGAGTTCATTAGTCATAATAGTTTACTAATTATACTCCATCGGCACATGATTACGCAGTAAAAACAACCGTTTAAAGCTGCTGTGTTGGTAAAGTGTGTGAATTGATGACACTCCACCTTCAGTGAGGACGGGACTCCGCCAACATATAAAGGCCCAGTTAGACGAATCTTGTTTCCTCCTGCGATTCCCCTGGACGGACTATTGATGCCGTCCACTATCAGTTTGATCTCGTCTCCCTCTTGCTTTATAAAAACCTGAGGAGATGGAAAGAGAAAGAGGCAGAGCAGGTTAGATCATTCAGGTGGCAGACATGACACAGCTGCATCAAATACTGAAGATACATATTTCCAAAGCTTGTGAATATGCTGTTTGTGAAGGGATCGCACATATTAGGCCAAACATTTGATCCAATCAGATCAGTCACAATGTGGACGCTTATCATCACGACCATGACTTTTTCTTTGAAATGTCTTTTTGCTAAGGCAGAAGGATTATAGACATAAGCTCAGGGTCAAACTGACACATACAGGGTCAAAACCACAAATACACCCACTTAGACCATCGATCAGTGAGGCTGAATGTTCTGAAATGAAGAAGCTTTTCTGCTCAGATGAGAGAAACTTTAGGTTGTTCAGGCCAGTGACCCGAACACTGAGCCTGCTGTGAAGCAGTGTCAGTGGAACTGGTGCGACACTAAGAACGAATGGATAATGAAAGAATTACCTCAGCGTAAGCTCAAACTATCAGCACCCAGTCCCGGGTGATTTTTAACCCTGCATTTATAACTTTAAACTGTGCTAATGTCAGAAAAGCCCATATGCATTAATATACATTATTTCATTTATTAAAGATTGTACTTTGTACAATCCCTCTGCCTCAGATGGTTACATACACAGTGGCTTCAAAAAGTTTACTTCACATTTTCAGTTGACAGGTCGACTCTTTTTACTAATTGGGCGACTTCTGAAGGCAAATGGTTCCACTGGATTTTAGTTAGAGGTATCAGAGTGAAGACCACTGAATACAAATGCTTTTCCAATAGTTATTTGCAAAAAAACAAAAAAAAAAACATTTATCATTTATTTGCTAAAAAAAAAAAAAAATTTATTATTTTTTTCCGGACTTTCACAATATCCAGGCTGAGAAATAAGATATTTATAGAAAGATTTTGTACCAGTGTTTTTTATGTTGGTCTATCACGGCATAAAAAACTCCCAATAAAATAAAAACTTTTTGTTTGCACGTTGATCCCTGTAAAAGCCGCATGGTTCAAAACGTCGGAAAAAGGTGACAAAACTTATAGTTCACAAAGGGTTATGTGCCATTTTTATGTTGGTCTATCACATAAACTCCCAATAAAATACATTTACGTTGACGGCTGTAAGGTGACAAAACTTCAAAGGGTTAAAAAGTTCAAGGGGTATGAAAACTTTTGCAAGGCCCTGTGTACATAACCATCTGTCACAGCCTCTTATACCAAACACACAATCATTTTTCCCAGTTAAACCAAAAAATATTTACTCTTATTTATTGCTGAAAATGTTTTTACATTTTAGTCCTCAAATGTAAAATAAGAAAGTCTGATTTTAGTCATTTTTGGGTGTCACTATTACAAATGTTATCACCAGGTTTGTAGAAGTTTGTCATAGCTGAAACAGAAAGATTTCAAAAGACTTTGTAAAAGAATCAGAATCATTTTTAGTTTGGACGCCATCGACTGTCGGGCAGACTGTGCTAAAGATCAGGCCAGGAGACCGTCTGAGATCAGGCCAGGAGCCCGTCAGCATGTGATCTTACCGTGTGCCACTGGTCATCGTTGTACCTCTTGGGACTGCGAATTTTCCCCCTGTCCAACAAAAGAACCAGGTGGCCACCGGACGCGCTCAGTGACATCCCAGGCCTGCTGCGCCGGCCCCCAGCCACATGGAGGATCACACCATCGGAGGAGTTGATCCTCAGCGCCATGGAGATGTGAGGCCTGTAGAGTGACAGTGTTACTGTACAGTAAAACGTGTGTGTGTGTGTGTGTGTGTGTAACAGATGCCAGAACATCCGATTCTTCATCTGAACCGATTCATATTTGGGCTGCTGTAAACTCTCACTTATTTTCAGTTGTTTGGATGTGATGAAGAATGTGATGAACATTTTTGACTCATTTTATTCTCGGCAATGCTTTGTTTCCTGTACGTCCGTTGGAGAAGGACCCGACTGAAATGAAGCCAATAACTTCTGCGTTTGAGTGCAGACTCACAGTGAGCTGAGTGAACTGAGCAGAGAGTCGTATCTCTGGTAGCTGTGTGTGGAGCCGCTGAAATGTGCTGCTCTGCTCTCCTGCCCCGACAGCTCCACCTGACAGGACTCCCTGGTGCTGCGACTCCGAGACCCTGATGGCTTCTTCTGCCTAGTCTGAGAGGAAGAGCGTACATACTTTTAGTTTGGAACTACTTTTTACCGTTGTTAAAATCAGACTTTGCCGTGTATTTGCATTCGGTTTTTGTACCTTGGGTTTGTTGCTGTGTCTGGGCTGGGCAGCAACAATCTGCTGAGGTTTTTTGGCAGCCGGACAAGTCAGAGGGACGTTGATGTTCTCATTGGCGTTCAACAGATTCACAATCATCTGACTACTTGTATCTCTGAAGAAAACAAACGTACAAACACACATATTTTAAAGCTAAAGAAATACTCCTCAGCAGCTTTTAATAAATTCATACAGCAACTGTCTTAGTTTCATCTTATAATGAGCCTCAGGCTCATCTTAAAACTCCCCAACTGAACCTCTGTGGAGAGAGGAATGAAAAATGAGAACTACAACAGATGTAACTTTTCAGTAGGTAAATAAAAAAGGTTTCCGTTTGCTCGCTTCTTCTGCCACTTGTACTTTGTGTTCCCTGTTCTGTTAAAAGCCATATTGAATCATAAGATTTTAATAAGCCAGGGATTTTCTAGTTTTCTTTGTTAACAAATCTTACAAAAACACAGAAAACTAAAAGCGGACGGACTCACAGCTCAGAATTTACTTTCAGACTAAAAGCCGTTTCTAGGTTCACACACAGTTCACTGTTGGTTTTAGTCTCTTTATGAAATGACACGACTATGAGTTGAACTTTGTTCTGCCTGTTAGATATTCATCTAATTTAAATACATTTATCATGTTCCTTTAATGTGATCCATATAGCATTTTCTGTTTTTGGACAAAAGTTCTTTTAACAGATCCATAGACAGGAAATGGAGCCGTCTGATGGCACTTCCTGTCGTCTCTCTCTTACCTCTTGATGAAAAGGTTGCTGATACATCCAGTGAGGTTGGTGCGCCCTTCGCTGGGCATTCCTCCCAGGAAGGTGTTTCCTTCCAACGTCCGATCGAGTCTTCTGCTGTCCAGAGAGATAACCTCCTGCGCTTTTTCCAGCGTGTCATCCATGTACAGACGTATCCTGGAGGCGAAGGGTCGCACAGTAAGAACACAATACAAATCTGAAATGTGCCTGGGTTTCCAGTGTTTGATGTCACCGTGAAGACGTTTACCCGTTGATGTTGCTGTAGATGGCAATGTTGTGGCTGTTATCATCGTTGTATGTCTTCTGTGTCCTCATTTCATTGTTGCCGACTCTCACGACAACATGGCCGTTCACTTAAAAACACCTGACAAACTCCTTCCTGTAAATAGGATAACAGGTAAGAAGAGTGTGTGAAACACTTCTTAGTTCAGAAGACCAAAGCAGGACAAAAGTCAACATTGTCAACCACTCTGTCCGAACAAAAAAAGACCCGAAAGGACAGAAGATACTGAAACAGGAAGTGTCCGTCCACCTGATCGTGGTGATAGAACATGAGTCCCTCTTTCTGGTCTGTTCTGAAGGTGAAGCTGGCATAGAAGTTGTTGCTGATGTTGGGGACGTTAGTCAGATCAAAGTCAAGGTAGCTTTGGCCAGAGAAATGAGCCTCACGAGCCACCTGCATGAACACACACACACACACACACACTAGGCTAAGAAACACACACTACACACACACACTTAAAAAATAAGCAGGGACAAGTCACATTTAAACACACAATTACAAAAATTCAAACTTTTTGAGGGTGTAATAAAACCTGACCTAAAATGCTAAGAAGACACTGCATGTTGCATGCAGTATTTTGGGCTGATTACGTATTTTTGGACCATAGCTACTTTTTCTGACGCGTTTTATATCATACTTTTTAAAAAAATAAGCTGTCGGGATCTGCAAACAAGTTTAGTTTCACAGCAAAATTTAAATTTTTAATAATGGAAAACCAAATTACAAATAATTTCAAACTGGCTTTTGAGTGTGGTGTCAGGAGGAAGATGAAAAACCTGATGTCAAATGTACTAATCAAGGAAGACAACAGTGGTTTGGGCAGTGGTTTCAGCAGGAGGAAGAAAAATAAAAATAAGCAGGAGGAAGATTAATAAAAAATGATCAGCAACCGTGTTACAGTATTTTGGGCTGATTATGTTCTTACCAGTAGGTCACTGTCACAGCACTCTTTACCGTAATGCCGGTAAAAACTGACATCCTCAGCTTGTCATCAGATATTATTTCTTCAGGTCGTTTATATGTGTGAGATCCAGTGATCTTCACATTCCTAAAGCAGCCCTTCAGAGAGCCCTAAAGCAGCCCTTCAGAGAGCCCTGCTTGGGGAACAGAGACTTCAGCCTGAAAAGACAGCAGGAGAGACCGTTGCTCGTTGGAACTCCCCGCACACTTTGAACACAGCCTGGTCTTTTGTACTTGAATCGTTCAAAACACTGTGTCTACTTCCACATCCAAATGTAGAGGGACACAATCCTCCAATCATGGTTTTGTCTGTGCCCATCAGAATGAGCCCAGCATTCACTCCCCTTTTAGCTGTGGTGGGGCCTCCACCAAATCCCAAGAAAACTATCTGGGGCTGTTTTACAGAGACTTGGTTAGGACAGGAGGCTTGTGGGAGGCGGTTCGATGATAAAACACAACCCTGCAGTCTCATGTGGACCCACTGATACGGGTCTCCTGGCTTGGATGCAACGGACAATCTGCTTTGTTGTTTTTGCTAAATACAAAAATATCTCTCCCCACTTTGTCACATAGCTGATCCTATCTGACCTCTCCGATTCAGTGTGGATCGTTACAGTTGAATAAATGCAACTATATCTTCTCCATGAAAAAGAACTGTAGCGCTAGAGAGTTTTTAAATGCTTATTAAAGTATTTAATGAAAAACAAATAAAACCCCTAATTTTACAACATGGGCATGATTGTTTAAAAAGGAAAACTGTGTGTTCATGTGCCCCGCTTACTTCTCAGGCATCTTGGACTCAGGTACTCCTCCCAAGTAGTAGCTGCCGGTGAACACAGGGATGTCTGAGAATTGTTGGCTGTAAAGGTTGACGCGGCTGTTCCTCACCACAACCCGTGGGTTTGAACGCAGGATGATAATCTCCAGCTACACAGGTGAAAAAAACAGGCACACAAACAGTTACACTTTGTTCTTGTTCCCAAGAAACCCAGTGGCTAAAAACAAGAAGTAATGAATCACGCATGGATAGAATATGAAGAATTTCATCAACACGGGTGTTCAGGAGGTAGAGCGGTCGTCCACCAATCCCTGTGTCCTTGAGCAAGACACTGAACCCCAACTTGGTTGCTCCCGGCGAGTGTTGGCCGGCATTTGTTAGATATCCTCAAGGCTCCACTTAACTAGTAGGTAGGTAGGTCATCAGTTTAGGTACTGCACTTAATCCTGCTACAGGAACCTAACAAGCCATAAATGTGTGCCCAGTATGTGGGTGGATAATAGGGAATAACTGTTGATATTACACATAGGACATCCAAATGCATATGACATTAACATCCTACACAGAGTTGGTTCAAATTAAAGCATAGATGACCGAAAAATGTCAGACTTACAACTTTGGGTTCAGCATCGTTGACCTTTAGGCTCGGCGACGCAGGCTCTTTAGCCTCAAACTCCATCAGGTCCCCAGTGAAATCATAGAACACCTTCAGCCTGCCCTTAAGCACGGCCAGACACAGGAACTTATCCTGACACAAGAGAGAAACTTCAAAAAAACGAAGCATTTCCAGCTTCTGAAGGCAATGACCATGACCATGCAGTTAATATAGTAATAATTAGATATTAATACTGAACTAGGTTTGCATCAACGTACATTGAAACTTTAAATAGGGGGGTGCAAGTAAAAAAGTTCTTTTCCCATCAGAAGTACAGTGCTCAACAAGAAATTTACTCCATGTGTTATGTCTAATATTATGATTACAGTGTTGAAATGCAAGGCATAAATTACACACAAACCATTCACAATGAGAACAATGAACGTGTGAAAATATGAATAAATGAATGAATGAGCGGAGACTACCTCGTTTTTCAACAGCAGCAGTATTCCCCTGTGTGAGAGCAGTCTGACTTCCTGTTCGAAGCGCTGGATCCGGTCTGCTTCATCAGAAAAGGTGACCTCAGCGAAACCGGTACCATCAAAGTAAGCTGCATCGTTCACCCAGGCCTGAGTCAGCACCGGCTTGGACCTGTTTTTATTTGGTTGGATATTAGATATCAGGTAAAATTTATAGGAAAATGAGTAGAACTAAATATGTTCAATCGAAGGGTAAAAAAAGGAGAGACAACTCAAAAATATTACTACATAATCAGAGACCAAAACAAAAACGGTTTCAACAAAGAAAAGAAATTTGACACCAAGTTTCCACTAACCTGCCACAAGGTTTATCCACTGTGGTGTTGATGCTGTAGATGTTTTCAAAGTTATACAGACTGAGCACCTCCTCGTTCAGCGTGTCCAGCTCAATGCAGCCTTTAAAGTTAGGCAGAGCCAGCTGGGCCGGTGGCTGAAAAGGAGAACGGGATGACAGGATAAGGGCTGATGCATGTAACGTGAAGAAAGGAATCAACGCAGTCCTAAACCCGTGTCAGTGAGCTGACTTTACCTACAAATACATATGATCTACTGAAAGTATGATGCTCTCAGGTGCTGCAGCAGAGCAGAGGTTTTCGCCTAATTAGATTAATCGGACATAGTTGAGGTTCATGTAAAGGCTTTTACATGAGAATGTTCACGTTGACTGCAGCCGTGATGCCATGGAATAACAACAGTACAGCGTCTGTAATATATTCAAGTCTTTCAGCCTTATTTTAAGAAAGTAGCTTCACATCAAAAGAGAGGAAGGAAAAACACCAAGCAAGTATTTCCTCCACGTCCTTACTTTGAACGAACTTGGGTATCCACCCACGTAGAACACAGTGTCATCGGTCAAGAAGTTGAGCAGCCCCTGATCTCCTTCAGCCTCCACATAGGCTTTGGTGACTCTTTGGTCCCCCTCAGTGGCTTCTGAAGACATGGACATTTGACCATACTGAAGGGTCCTGCACTCAGAGAGAGACACACCAGTAAATGTAGACGCAGAATAAGGAGACGCCACGTGCATACACACAGAAACACATAGGTAACACAAAAGATATGCATTATATGAACTCAAGCACAGAAAATGTTTCATTTCGGATTTGTCAATATGCAAAAACAATTACACATTATAGACAAACATTTATGGAAAAGCAATTCTAAAAAGTTGTACGGAATATATTAAATAAATGTGTGTGTTACCTCTCCAGCACAACATTGTTGAACTCTCCATTAGAACTGACATCTTCAGGCATCTGCACATCAGCAGTTTTTCCTCCGACGTTAAAGTACCAGCGTAATCTCTTCCCCTCCAACGCCATGGCCAGATACTCCTTAGCGGACTACAAGTATCACAGAGCACACCCGTTAAGCTTTGCCCCCTCCAGACCCATAAACAGCAACTCACAAACATATTGTAAAAGCATATCATTACACAAAGCGTGTTACAAATGCTGTATACTCAAAAGTGTCATATACGTTTGTTCTTCTTTCCATTTAGTGGCATGACAGACGAACTGTGTTAAAAGGGCTGCACCACTTTACACTGGTCAGAGCTTGTTCACAGATCTTCTCTATTATATTATTAGATTCTGTTCCCATCCCATAAAGCTTAAAGTAGAAGAAATAAATCTAGTAAAACAAAATTAAAATAATAATTATAAAATGATTAAAGGATTAAATATATTAAAAGGAAGAAAATGAATCTCTGTTTAGAGTAGCAGCACTCACGTCATTGTTGCCGAGGTAGAAGACAAACTGCGTGTTGTTGTCCTGCTGCGCAGACTGCGGTGAGAGAGTGATGTAGAACTTCAGGGAGGTGTAGGCAGCCAGGTCGGCCACGTTGCGTGGCGTGCGAACCTGAACTGCTGATGCCCCGGTGAACTTTAATGGCACGCTGACCTGGATGGAGGAAAGAAGAGCGTAAAAAAGAAGGCGAGAGGCCGAGGGTGGGTTTTAAATCCCAACTGTAGTTTGCGTGAGTGTGCGTCTACCTTGCTGGCAGCGTTGCGTGCCTGCTGTATGAGCTGGCGAATGCGGTTGATGTTCTCAGAAATGTTTGGCATCTGGACAGAGTGATTCTGTAGCTGATCCAACTTTGTTAGGAGTGTAGGGATGGAGGTAGCTAGCTCGTGTACTAAAGACAGAAGACAAATGATGGGTTAGCCAAAGATCGACTTTTACACGCCTTTCAGGACAAGTAATAATCCTTGTATCTGATAAATTCAGCTCATTATCGCCTTGATTTTAGTAAATTTTGAAAATTGTGAAACACACTTCTCACAATGTTCTTGATCCCAAATAAATAATGCTCATTGTACCAAAAATCCAAAATGCAGTATTTGAAACTATGATTGAAAGAATGACACAAAACACTACAAGGCTGAAAACTATAAGCATTTAAGAAGCAGACTCTGAAAAGTATTTGTTGTTAATTTGATGATGAAAAGTGCTGCATATAATTCAAGAGACAGGATGAAGCAGTCTAACTGAAACAGTTAATAGGGAAACGGGGCTCGTGATGCCAAACGTTTTACTGGCCAAGTGGCAGCATGTCCCATAGTTAAAGGTTTATAGGAGTAGAAATCTCCTGATGAAGAGGAAGAAACAAGGAGAAAATAAAACGTTGGGACATAAAAATAATAAAAGCTCCTACCAGTCTTGTTGGCCTCCATCAGCGCCTTGCTGATGTCGTCGGTGGTGACATTCGTGTCTCTGTAGGTCTGCTGCCACTGGTCCAGCTGCTCCTTGATGGGACGCAGGGCTTCATTTACTTGAGTGGCCGTGGCGTTTGCCAGATCTGCCGCTTGCTTCACCTCCTGGATCTCCTGACTTACATCTGTCCGTCACAGAGAAAGCATGATGAAGAAAATACTACAAAGAAAAAATTAAAAAAACTAAAAAAGTGAAAATATAAAAACCATAATTCCTCGTGTTGTTTTTGGCATATCGTCAGTGTTTGAATGTGCATACTTGTGGTTGAGTTGAGGTTCCTCTGAACCGTCTCCAGGTTCTTCATCACCTGAACCTGTTTGGTTTTGGTTTCATTCAGTTGCCTCTGAGCATCTTCAAGCTGGGGCTTCAGGTCTGTGCAGCAGAACAAGTGAAGAAAATACGCACTTCAACTACAAGACTGATTGGAATCAAAGACGACTTTCATAATTTACTTAATGGATCGAACATTATGTAATGATGTAATGTTGTGGTTTTACCATTGTTGAGTTGTCCTTCAGCTTTTCAGCTTTGGATTTCAGGTCCATACTGCTGTTCTTCAGAGATTCAGCAACCTGACCGAGGTCCTGATTCTTTACGTTCTCTAAACACACACACACACCACAATTACAGATCAGACAGTACTAATCATTTCAAGCACGTGGTGCTGTACGGTGGCATGTGTGGCTGCGTCTGCGTCTCCGTACCTCCAGAGTAGCATTAGCAGCTTGGTCGGCCAACTTGGCAGCTTCCTCTGCCTCCTGCATAGTCTTGATGATTTTGTTATAGACTTGTGTGACATCTACAGTTCCATCCTTCTTAGTATCTGCAACCAAACTGCAGACAAAGCAAACTCGTAAAGTTAATTGTAACTGAGAATACAAAGTTGAAACTTTTAATTTCCTTTAGTAACTAATGATATGGTTATGATGACGTGGTCTCTTACCTTGACAGGTTCATGGCTAAAGTGTTGAGCAGATCAGCATGTTTCTCTGCTTCCTCCACCAGAGGGATCTTAGAGTCCGTGCCTGAAAAGTTTTGCACTTTTTTTGCCAGTGGTGCCCGAGCCCCGTCCAGCTGAGCGGCCAGCCGCTCGTACTCCTGGGAAGGAGATTCAAAGGTATGAATACCGTATTTACTTTAATCCAGAAAGGGAATGTTTGACGCTAAATCAACTTAAAAGAGAGTGAAATCACTTAATAGACCCTAAAACATGAAAAACTGAATCAAAGCAGCTACCACTGCAATTTGATCCAACAACTAGCTTTCAGTTTTTTTAAGCTTTTTTCCCAGGCTACCATGCAAGCGACAGCGGCAATATTGTGTTTATGTCATGTAGGTGAGGAATTCATTATATATAAGTTGAGTATGTTTTGCACAGTTTATGATATATTTATCTGTGTTGTGTGTGTGTGTGTGCAAGTGTGAATGAATGTACAGAGTTGACAACTGTATGAACACAAATTTGCAAAAGACAGCGAATTAAACTAACAAAACCTCTCATTTTACATACACTGCATCCATACAAGCTTATTAAGTGTTTAAGAACGTGTTTAACAGGGGCGTCGAACTCCAGGCCTCGAGGGTCGCAGCCCTGCTGGTTTTCCAACTCTCCCGTAACAAGCCTCATCTTCCAGCTTCTGACTGACTGAACACGCCTGACACAGGTAATCAGCCGAGGGTCGTGCAGGGGGAGTTGGAAATCAAGCAGGGCTGCGGCCCTCGAGGCCTGGAGTTCGACGCCCCTGGTGTATAAAGACCCAGTAAGGTTTTCCAGTTCCAAAAGTCTGATGTGAAGGTGTTCCTGAAAAAAGTATTTCACATTTATATGTCACCACTGTAGGACATTAACTCCTACATGTCCTGTTTCTCCCGTAGTTCTGCCTCTCCCTGTCTCTGTCCCTGTCTTCAGGTGTCCCCGGCCTCGGAGCTACTGGTCCTACCAACATGCCCAATGTTTTCCACTCAGCCCAACCGGTCAAGGCAGATGTCCGTCCACCCTGAGCCTGGTTCTGCTGGAGGTTTCTTCCTTTAAAGGGAGTTTTTCCTCACCACTGTTGCCTATAGCTGATCAAGGGGGATTTGTTGGGTTTTCTCTAAGTGTCTGTATAGTCTGGACTTTATTATGTAAAGTGTCCTGAGATGAGTTTGCTGTGAATTGGCGCTACATAAATAAAGTTGAATTAAATTGAAAAACGTTCCTCAGTAAATATCATTTTGAACACCAGGCTAAATAAACATTAGGTTGGAATCTGTTTTTGTGCTAACCTCCTTGGAGTCATGCAGCATGGTCAGCACATCGTTGACCTGGGCTACATCATCTTCAGCCATATTTAACTGGTCGCTCACTTCCTTCTGCTTGGACTGCAGGTCTTCTATTGTCCTCTGAGAGTGAGACAGAGACAGAGAGTGAGTATTGTCTGCTCTTCCTCCACCTGAGGGTTCAGGTTGATTTATATCTCACCTTGTTGTCCTCCAGGACTTTCTCGTTGATATTATTGATCTCTGCAGCTCTGGCTGTGTTGTTGACGGCCTGGTTGAGGGCGTCTCGAAGGTCCATCATTTCAGAGTGGAAACGAGCCAGACGCTCTCTGATGGCTTTGGCCAAGTCATTGTTTTCACCCTGAGTGCTCGCCAGCTCCTTGTTAACACGGTCCAACACTGCCAGAGGTCAGCAAACTTTAGTTAACCAATAGTGTCACATCCTACGTTACCAAGTTCGCTGAATGTAAAAACATCTGTGTCTATACTTTATTCTGAAAACCTGTTTTGTTTCCCCACTTGTCATTTGATTTTGGGATATGGCGTTGGTTCACCCTCTTTTATAGCAGCAATCTGTGTCAAGGTCAATGTTTTAATGACCCATGTCAAAATGTCAAAGTGTCCAAGCTACTTCTGGTGTGTCTCCTGTAAGTCATTATGGATGAAAGTGCCGAATGACTGGATAGACTGTAATGGAAATGCAGATTGGTCCAAATACATCATCAGATTTTCATGCACTAAGAGCACTGGGCCTTGTTCACACTTCTTAAGTTTTTTTTTTTATATCTAGTCTTCTGGAAGACAGACTCGCCCAGAGTTATCTGAGCTGAACGAGGGGCCCGGACGCACATGCACATGTTATGATGGAAATGCTACACAAAATTTCTGAAGTGTAGCATTTATTTATTTCAAACGACCAGAATGGTTTTTTGATGTAAAACATTGTATAACATTTTTACAACATTTTAGATCCAGAGAATTGAAGAAAACCCTGTATCTAATTGTTTTGCACAAACATGTCAATGCTCAAATGTGTGTTGTCCTTGGTGTGTGTGTAGACTCTGTTCAGTCTAGACTAAGACTAAATATTAAAACAAGAAAACATCAAGGTCAAATCTTCATAAAAAAACTGTAAGGGTTTTTTAAAGAGAAATATTGTTAAGAACAATAAATGAGGCTGATTGTGTCGTTCTTGTGTGTATAAGGTTGATGTCACGCACTTTTCTGTGAGAAGCCCCCTGCCTTTCTCTTGGTAAGTTGAAGGCTGTGCCGCAGTAGGTTAGATCATTTAAAGAAGTTAACTTTATGGAGACATTCTGTGCTGACGAGAGTGAGACTGACGTGTGCTTCAGTGTATGCTGATATTATTGATAGATAACTATTCATGTATCCCTGAGAAAAAGTTTTACACATTTACAAAAAAGCATTTTACTTTTTGTTTGAAAAGTGCATGAGAGCAGAAATCTTTAAGATGTTTCTTGCCATCCACAAAAAGAATTAAGGTGGACAATGCTAATATGTACTTAATTATAAACACTGCTATGGGAAAGATACGTTCTTCCAGGCCAAAAAGGTGCGTCACAACTAATAAAAGAAAGGTCCCAGAATTTATGCCAACATAAATTCACGCATTTATCAACACATGGGCATCCATCCAAACCGTAGTCAGTTTTGGATACGACACGTCATGCGAAGCCTAACAAAATGTGTTGCTCGCAGCTTCGAGTTGAAAAATGTGTTATGTTCCACCAAAGTCAGTTTGGGACACTGATATAAAATACAATTATGTAGTATAAAAGTATAAAAACACTAAGAGTAATGTAGGCCTTTAATAGTAAAAGTAAACAGCCTCTCATTGTAATTTCTCTCTCCTTGCACATGATGCGGTTCAATGAGGGATTGAACTTACATTTTTCTGCCTCAGTTTTCTCTTTTTTTGCGAGTTTCTTCTGTTCCGTGCAGCTCCGGTACCTCATCTCCCTCAGCATGGCCTGGACCTCCCTCAACATCCTCTCCCTGTCTTCATTGTCCTGCTCTTCCCCTGTGGCATTCTGTGATGACCTGTTTGTCATCAGCAACATATCTGCACAAAAGGGAAATTTCACAAATTAATGTTGTGAAATAAAACTGTAATATGCATAAAAAATGAGCTCAACAGATAGAAATGTTAAACATGAAGAGGCGTAGATGGCAGCTCGCTCTTCTGAAAAAACATGTTTAGTTATAGTTGTTATAGTTTAGATCATTTTGTTGTTCATACTATGGAGGCTGAAATCTTACTCAGCTCCTCCAAATGACATTGAACTCCGAATAGTAAAAAATATCTGCAGATGATGTTGACCAGAGGAGTTTTCAGCTAGAGGCAGGGACATGTTGTACGACAGATCATTTGTTCTCACCCCCGTTCAGCTCGTCTCTCTAATCGTCCATCTCTAACTGACTAAACATACCAGATCCAGGCAATCAGCATGGGTTAGTGCAGAAAACAGAGCAGCGGTCGTTGAGGGCCAGGATTGAGAATACTAATACAGAGGATGCCATGGGAAGTATTAATATGTATGTTGTACCCAAACTAGAACCACAATGTAACACTGCCTTTTAGCATGAAGTCTGGCCTTTGTCCTACCGTTTATATCCTTGGTCATATTGCTGATGAAGGACAAGAGGTCTTGCACCCTCAGGTGTGTGTTAGTGGTACTGTTGTGCAGGTCACCAACCCGGTTAGCCATTACTGCTGCCTGAAAACACCAAAGCATCGCTAAAATTTAACAATTACAATTCTTACATCAATACAATTTCTCAAATGTGAGAGCACCTAAATGTGAAATGTTTAAGGTCCTCTTAACAAGCGTATTTATCAAGTATTTATTGATAAAGTTAAAATAACTGATACAAGTATGATCCTATAGGGTCATGGATATTAGTTCAAAGATGTATATTCATATTTGTTGGTACCGTCTGTGACCACACCTTGTCCTGCAGTTCATCAATGTCATCATTGATACTTAAGATGTCCGCATCCAGCATGTCGGCCCGACTGCGACTTTCATCCAGGGTACTGTTGTAGTTCTCAATGGAAATCTAGTAATGTGGGAAATAAAGTTTAATTAAGACCTGAGTGAAAAAATCAACCAATAGTGCAGCCATCGTAGGATGTGTCACTGCAGGTGCAGGCTCAAACTGCATCTGTGTATGAGATGCAGCAACTCACAGCAACTTCCTCCACAGACTTATTGAGGCTCTCCAGCTGAGCCCAGGCTATGGAGCTGGCATTAAGGTTGCTCAGCTGAATGGCTACGGAGTTGAATTCATCGCCTATCCTTTCCAGGTCCTCCAACAGGACAATGACACAGCTGTCACACGCTGCAGAGGAAACAGACATGAACACACTCTTTTCGTTTAAAGGCTTTTTTCAGTTTTTATACAAAATTCAAAGCCAACGTAACATTCTACCAGCTTAACTTACGTTCACAGTGCATATCATGGTGGCGCTCTACGGGAACACTGTATTTTTCGATGCAGTTGTCACACTGTTTTCCTGTCATCCCATCAGGACAGCGGCACTCTCCTGTACGCGGGTCGCAGCGGCCTCCTCTGCACTGGCACTCTTAGGGTGGAGGGAGGTGGTCAGCAGAAGCATAGACACAGACAAATGGAATTATTTTAAATGTAGATACAGTATGTGAGGTCTTGTATTGTGTTTTTAAATGGCAAAAATCTGTTTCCAAAAATTTTAGTTAATTTTCTAACTAAAGATGAATATGCCAATATTGTATTGTATGAATATACGAGTATATTTGGTGAGTAAGTGTTACTGCATGTTCTGCATTCACTGACTCCTGCATCCATTAGGTCCATAGTCCCAGTATCCAGGAGCACACTGCCGGCAGTTGGGTCCATTGACTCCGGGCCGGCAGACACACTGACCACTCTGAGGGTCACACGGCTTGGAGAGAGCTGCCGAGGCATTACAGTCACAGTGGCGACAGCCAGAACATGAGTCAAAGCCAAATGAGCCATCCTGTGAAACAAATGTACAAATGAATAAATAGGAGTGAATATTTTGCATTTTGAAATTCCTAATCTGTAGTAAAGACGTGAAAAATGCAAAATATAAAAAAAGAACCAAAGTGCTCTAACCTCACAGTGATCACAGCGTGGTCCAGTGACTCCTGGCTTACAGCGACACTGTCCAGTGTGAGGGTCACATGACTCTGTGCCACATGGAGAACAGGTGCATTCTGTGTGACAGACACAAAATTAATTCATTTGGTTATCATTTATCACTACGTTATAGGTTAATTTATTTTGTGCCCCATCTGTCAACAGACCAGGCATTGATTAAAAACTAATTAACAATTGCGTTTGTGTTAATATGTGCTTGCCCCCGCCCTGATTCAGGTTCGGACGTTGACCCTGAACTCACTGGTACAGTTTTTGGCAGTAATGGCATCTCCATAGTAACCGGGAGCACAGATGTTGCAGTGAGGTCCGGCCGTGTCGTGCATGCAACTCAGACACTCTCCGGTTAGTGGGTGACAATCGGTGAACAACATGTTGGGGTCCGTGTTGCCATGGCAATGGCATGGCTGACACCTACTACCTAGCACCATAGGGTTGCCATAGAAACCAGGGGCACACCTGTGAAAGTTCCCCACAGTTAATAAACAGGCACGAGCTGCAAACTGACTATTGTACTAAATGGGTTTCTCTGCCTAGAAAAAGACTAAAAAAAAAAATATATGACCTCAGAAAATGATTCTATGATATTTAAATTACCTTTATTTGGATATATTCATCTTTCAATTCAACAGTCTTTGCTCATCTTAGGCAGGAATTAAAGGCATTTCATCCCTGACTATCTGGAGTATTGCTGATAACACACACACCGTGAGGAGGATATTTCTTACCTTTCACAGTTTGGCCCAGCATATCCTGGCATACACAGACACTGCATCCTGTCGTTTTTATGAACACAACCCTCTGCAAAACTACAAACAGAAAGAAACAGGAACTATTGAAATGTATGAATGAAATGCCTAAAATGAAAGCTTAGCAGAGTGAGTGTGACAGATGATGGCACTTCAAATAAAATTTACTCTTGTTATTATTTTATTTTACTCACTTGTTAGATGGGACCCTGAGTGGGCAAGGGACAACTGGAACATGCCACCGCCTGTCCATCAAGAGTGTTGTTGCCAAGGAAACCCCCCTGGCATCTCTCACAGTGGTCACCGGCTGTGTTGTGCTGACAGTTCTAAAAGGCAGAATAAACTGACTAAATGCCTATACATCTACAATACATGTAGAGTTGAAACGGCCTAAAAGTCAGGATTGATTATTTATTATAAGACCTTCACCTCACAAACTCCCGATCCATCCAGACAGTGGTCAGAGTGTCCGTTACAGCTGCAGGGAACACACTTCCCCAGAAACAGGCCAACTGTGTCTCTGTAGTAGCCTGGAGCACATTTCTACAGAGGGGAAAAGAAACAAACCCTGAATGTGGAACATGGACAGAAAAGATGGTACTGCTTGTTGTCTTAAGCTAATTGTAATCTGCCCAGATTTTTAATAAATCTATAAAAAAAAACTTCTACTGATCAATTTATCTGTAATTGTCCCAGCAACTTTTACTGGGCACCAGATAAGAATCTGTTTATCTGTATACACCTCCCTCAAGAAAATCCTAGTAATGATCTAAATTTTGTTCTGGAGGGACAGTAGTTGTAAGAAAGAAAGTGAAAACATTGGTTAATCTTCTCTCTCTCTCTCAATTCCTCAAGTACTTTAATGCTGGGGAGGGTTCCTGAAACCTTAGTTTCCAGAATACAGAGTATCAGGACTTTTCTGATCTGGTTCTTTACCTGACATGAGTCTCCTAAGTAGTTGGCAGGGCACATGCAGATCTCCACGTTGTTGGCATGGCGACCAGAGGGTAGGCTCTCAGCACCCTCTAGCACAGCACCGCGGAGGGACACAGAGTGGGCAGACTGGGAGTGCAGAGCCCGGATCTGCAGAGATTCCAGACTGACCAGGACCATCATCAGCTCCTCTCGAGATACGGAGTTACCAGTCTGAGCGTGACGGAAACTTCCCTGTGAGGAGAGAAAGAAGAGGGGGAGAAGAGAAGGATGGCCAAAGACTAAGGTTTAGACTGGAGAAAAGTCTTTAATATCTATTAAAGATAGCTTATATATACACACAAGTATATATTTGGCACGGTTAATTCTATTACAGATGTGGATCATTATATCTTAGGAGAAATAAACGATTTTCCCGCAGGGGATCGATTTCAAACAACATTAAAATAATTTTGCGAATGGGCATATTCAACATGTAAATACTTGTCTGCATGAGTTCGGCTGTTACAAATTTAACATCAATGTCCTGGTTTGTGTAGTTGTAACAACCAGCACTACAGTGCGGTAAAGGGGACTTTACCTCCACCATATGAACTATTCCAAGGTGAGGCTTTTCAGGTGAGGAGTACTCCCTCTCCATAAAGACCAGGGTCATCTGGTTACCCTGAAAAAAAATGTAAATGGGGTAAATCAGCTTCATACTGTCTCGTATGAAACAAGGTTCTGGCAGGAAAAGGTCTGTGTGTCAAACTAAGTTATAGTGAGTGATTTCATGTGCATGTGTATGTGTTTCGTACCTTGAGAATGATGTCAGGCCTGGAAGCCTCCGCAGGCAGAGGCAACACATCACCTCTCATGGTCTGAGTGTGGAGACGATACCTCAGGTAACCTCCATAGGACGAGACCTGGACAAGAAGAATAAGGAATAAAAAACAATGAGGCATTAGGCAGACGAGCATGCTACTGGTCCTAACGGAACACAATGGACATATTCAGACTGTACTGTGCAGCAAAAACAAGATCCACGGCCTGTGTTTTATTTGGAAAAGATAAAATCCCTGTGTTGCTATAGAAACCATGCAGGTTTTGGCAAAGCTGACATTTGAAGTTGGTTTATGAAGCGTAACATGACTCAGTCTGGGATTTGAATCTAAGTGTTGGCCTGCAGTTTGATGCTGCTAAAAATCACACTTCAAAGCTTTTGAGTCACCCAAACAAAACTCTGGTCTGTATCTAAAAACCCCGTCTGAGCCTCTGGATCACCAGTGTTCGTCTGTGTAACGCAGGTGCGATTTCTTCTCACGTGTAGTCTTTATTTACAGAGGCATGGTTTATTCATTTTAGTTCAGTTCAGGCAACTTTATTTATCCTTCACTGGCAATTCATTAGCATGAATTCAGTTTCAGACCAAACGGTGGATATTTTGTGGGTTTCTGGGTATTTATTAGCTACATTTGCCCACATTTTTTATGTTTTCTGTTACCTTATATTTTAACAAGTAGTAAGTCCTTTGCATTTGTTACACACTTTACAAAACCTCGGGTTACAATCTTTATGTGTGTTAAGAAATTTGGTTGAAATGTGTAAAAAACACACACATTGCACTTTAACTACACAAGCCCTTTTGCGAGAATGGCCACACACATTGCAACTCGCCCTAGCTTCTTATAGGCCAGACATATGTACAGTAGGCAGCGTTTTTTCCCCATGCATGTTAATTGTCATTTTCATATTGTCTGTATTGTTACATGTCCCTGGGAGCAACCAATGACCAAAGCAAATTACTTCTATGTGTTGGTATACTTAAAAATAAATCTGATTCTGATCCAGAATTGTCTCCTGGGGACTTAACTTTGCATACACACTGGAAACAAGAGGAAACAATTACCCTGACAGTTTTAAGTCGACAGTTCCTTTATTAACAAGTTATATTTTTAGTTTGAACTGTATTGAATTGTTTAAATTTTGGAATAAGTTATGTAGTGGACTAGTCTTTGTGCTAAGCTACGGTATTTGGTAGCTGTCCATAACTTCTTATTAATCTGACGTGTAAGTCAAACAATTCTTTTGAACAAAGTAGGCTTGAGGGGAATAAAGTGGTTTAGAACTAGTTCATCTGCTTGTCAGTAGGATCCAAAAATGAAGGTCTATGGATTCAGGTGAAGATGAAGTGAAACTGAAAAAATACTGTAGGGAACAGGAGAAAAGAGCCAGTATGACATGCAGCAAAGACTTGAACTTGTGATGCTGCAGCGCTTTTCTATCACTAGCCAATGATTTTTACAACACTTCTCTACACACACACACACACACACACACACACACACACACACACACCAATGAGCTGCCCTACAAGATGCTGCAACTTGGGCTTCATTATCTGCCCATGACTTACCTTGTCTCCCAGGTAAGCCTTCGGTGCGTACCAGTGGAGATCCTGGTAGACATCAGGTACATCGCTGAGATCAGCCTCCACAAGGTCCTGACCAGGATAGACTGTAATCGGTACCTCCTGTCTGTCCCCTCCGAGCAACACCCAACCTTCCATGTCCATGATCTACAGGACAAGACGTGAACAGGTCTAATAGAACACCAATACTGACATTACTGCTACTACCGTTGGTTCATACTACTGTTTAGATTTTTTAGGGGGTTCCAAAAACATAACAAGCACCTTGATGTCATCCCACTAATATTAGGAGATTCCATTTTCAGGAGTTTTTCCACTATATTCTAGTTTTATTGCCCTACTATAGTAAATCACAATACTGATTATCATTTAACTATTTAATTGAGAAAATCATATTGAGATTAATCACTAGTTGCAACCCCATTATTAATTTACCAGCTACACAATATAACAATAAAACTTTAAAACACCATTTGGAAAATAGTTTGCAATAGCATTTTAACCTGGCTTTGTCAGTCAGATTTAGGCGACTGGCAACCCCTTCACTTAAACTGATTTAGATTTAAAAGGTTTTAAATCCTGTTCGGTGGATGTAACATCACCTTTTTTCAATCAGAGGAATGCCAACTTTAAACCAATAATGAGAGTAGCAGAGAAAAATAAGACTATAATAAATACTATAACCTGTTGACAATAATGTATAGTTAGGATGTGAGGCAAATTACATAGAAATCTGTGACTTAAACATATTATTAATTTAAAATTGCAACTATAATTACCTCTGTGCGCCTCTTGTCAGAGCTGCGGCAGCGGTCAGTGGCTCCGAAGCAGAAGCAACTGGTGCAACCCTTAGGGTTTGTCGGGTCCAGGTGAAATGTACCAACTTTGCACTGATCACAGTGAGAGCCCTGGACATTCTCCTACAAGAGGATCACACAAAGCGGGTTAAAGATCCAGAGGGTTTAGGAGAATGGGTCCATTTGTGTATGTGTGCTGTCACACCTTGCATAGACACTGTCCTGTGAAGGAGTCGCACACTTCCTCCTCAGTTCCGGCCTCATTGCAGTTACATGGCTTGCAGTTGGGGTAGCCATAGAAACCAGGAGCACAGTGGTCACATCGACGACCAACAACGTTGTTCTTACACCTTTAAATAAACGTGAACAATTGTTAGTTCGTGTGAAAAGCAAAGACTTCAGTCCTTCTTAATTTTGAGCTTCATGTGATAAGACATGGCCCCTGTCTGTTCCCATTATGTATGACAAATGACTTATTAATCAAAGATATTTTGGTTTGATTAATTGCTGACCTCGTTGAGTGTATTTACGTGTAGACATATTTGAAATATCTGTGTGCCAATGCCAGTTGCTGGAATCCTAACTAATGGCATCTTTTGGCAGAGAACTACTTTCAGATTTAAATCCTTTTCCAAACAAAGCTGACACGTTCCTCTGTGTATATGGGGGTTGGGGGCAAGTGGAGGGCAACAGTGATACTGTGAGTGCCTTAGTGCAGACTGATGAAAAGAAAACAAGAAATCTCAAAAGAAATCAAAGGGGGAGAAAAAAATGAAACAAGGTAAAAAAGTGCACTCACTAGTTTATTAAAGGGGAAGTATGTGTGCAACTTAGTAAAAGTGTAAAACTGTATTGTTGTCTGACAATAATTTGTAAAAAACTTTCAATGCTGTGTCCTCCATGCGAATGAGGAGCAAAACTAAAGCAACTAGCATCCTCAGTTCCCAAATGTTAACAAAGGACAGTACAACACAGTGGTAAACATGCATCTGTTGTGTTCCTGGCATCAAATTTAAAATGAGCATGTATTTCAACAGACATTTTGTAAGGGATGGTGTATAAAGAAGCATCTCAAACAATATCATTTCAAGTACAGATCCTAATGGAGGACTAAGAGAAGCAGACAGACAGAAACCAAGGACAGGTTGCTGCCATGTCGTTATTGCTCCAGGGCTGAAGAAGTGCATTATAAAACCTGCAAGTTCCTTAAAACACAGAAGAGTTGGCAAGTACAGCTGCCCAAACACACAGGCAATCTGCCCAGCGTGAGAGTCAGTGCCAAGATCATGTCAGGAGACAATATGAAGTAGGAAAATCTGCCTTTTCAGGCATTTCCAAACACAGGTGTGACATTTGATACTTGCACTCACTGAAGCAAAAACACTATCATCATGGTAATGGAAGCTTGAGGAGATGATTCATACAGTGGCCTCTAAAGAAAATGAAGCAGAAACACCTAAACTGAGGGAACAACGAGAAGGACCTGAACGTGTTGTTTTACTGTCAAAAGGGAATGATGGGTTTGTTACCGCACCACAAACTGTTCCCAGGCACGATCAGATAAGATAAGATAAATCTTTATTGATCCCGCATCGGGGAAATCACTGTAATTCACTGACTAATGTAATGAAATGTGCAATGTAATGTGCAAAAAATAATTGTTCACAATTTCCTCTCGGTTGTCATGCCTCACCTGCACTGTCCGCTGAGTATATCACAGCTGACTTCAGGGGAAACGATGCCGAGCTGAGAGCAGTTGCACACCTCACATCCCACGACCGGGTGGCAGCCAAATGTCTGCGGCTCACACTGAGTGCATTCAGGGCGCAGTGTCCTTGGAGGGCAAATACAAGCGCCTGTGACTGGTTCACATAACCTTGAACCACAGTTACAGGCTGCAGGAGAGAAGACAAACAATACAGTTAATTACAAAGAAGATTTAATTCACTGAGGGAACATGGCCGGGTTTCTATCACTCCTACACACACAGGAATCGCGTGCAAAAGTCACACCGTATTAGAGATTTCAGTTTTTAAAGCATTCCATTTCTTCCTTCTATGGGAATAGATAACTGGGGTCAAAAGTTTTAACTGGTCGCAGCAGGTGAAATTATTTTTTTCTGTCCCAATGCAGTTACTGACGTCCAGTAATAATAGAAACTATCATCCTGCTAATTCCCTGAGCCAGTGTAAATGTGTAATAAAAAGTGATTCAAATTCATTCTGTCATAAACTCACGTCTGCAGTTTGGAAATCCCCAGTAGCCCGTGGCACACATGGAGCAGTCTCGACCGATCACATTTGGCCTGCAGTGGCACTGGCCACCAAATGTGTCACAGGTATCGCTCTCGGCTCCGACCTCATGGCATCCACAGGGCAGGGCTCCGTTGTTAAAGAAGGCCGACAGAGACACGGCGGAGTTGAGGCAAAATGGAGAAGCAGTGGAAGGACTGGAGGGATGAGAGAGGAGGAATCAGCATGACAAGTGGGGAACGGCTTTTGGCATCCAGTTAGGTTCATAAATATTGGAATAATGATGTGTTTATTTGCAACACTCAATTTGTAAGCACAGTGAAGGGTTTTAATTCAAGGGGTTTTACAAAAGTGGGACATTAACTATTTAACAATTACAGTTATTTTTATAGACACATGCCCATTTTTAGTGGCTCATAAATAATGCAAGAAAAGTCTGACAAGTGGTTTCATGGTCAGGTGTGGCCTGTTCCCTCACTACCTTATGATATGCTCTCATCCACCTGCAGGTCTTTTATATAGAAAAGACCTGGATTGTGCAGTGTTTTTTTTTGCTGGCTGTACATTGCAACTCTAAACTTGAGGTCCAAAGAAGTGTCTGTGCAAGTGAAGGCCATCATCAGACTGACAAAACTAAGTAAGTGAGAGTGGCCGAAACAACATCTTTTAAATTCGAAATTAACGGGCAAGCTCAGCAAGTCCAGAACACTCTTGAGGAGGTAGGCGTGTCATTGTCCAAGTCTACAGAAAAATACGGCTTAATGAATAAAATACAGAGGCTTGACAACAAGGTGCAAACCCCGGGTAAGACCCAAAAAGCAAAAGGCCATATTAGACCTGCTCAATGAAACGGAGATTCACTTGTACCAGGAGGATGGGTAAAAAAAGTTTGAAAAATGAAATGTCCTGATCAAAAGCATCACCACACATATAGCAGGTGAGTAATTATGCAAAACATACAGCAAAAGTGTTTTGAAATGTTTTTTTCCATTGACAAAGTCAGTCATCTGATTTTAACACAACACAGCTGCTTTTCACTTAATGGAAGACAAGACCGAAGGAAAAAATGGCTGCGATTCCTGAATGGTTATTCCCACACTTGTGTCCAATCCCTTCCAATAAAGCTCAAAATCTTGACTTTGCTCACATATTGAAGGTTTTATTTTACAGGGGCCAAATGCCAAAAATCTATCCCTGATTTATTATCTATGAACCTGACTTTAAGTAGTACATTAGAACAGAGCTCCTTAAAGCATCTGTACCACATTCTAAACTTCTCCCATCACGATACTGACTTGATGTAGAAGCTGTTTTGTCCACAGTTGCTGATAAAGTCGTAGGATTTGTCCAGAGGTTCCTCGTTCAGGTAGCTGGAGCTGTAGCTCGACTCAGGTACGATCAGCACGTAATCCTGCAGAGACGTGGGACACGTGTTACTGTTCAATGAAACACTGGAGAAAGGAGGGGAAGTGAAAGTCTTTTTATGTTGTATTACAATTTTGCTTCAAATTCAGATTATACAGTAAATGCCAATTCGGCCTGTGATAGTTTCTGCCACAGGACCTGAATGCAACCACGGCAGCAGAGAATTACAAGCATCTCCCCAAATGTGCACAAGATGTGAGTTTTGTGGTGAATTTATAGTGAATTTAAAGTATTAACAAATCTTGAAGTGTGATGGTGTCTACACAGAGAGTCCAGAAAAAATTAAAAGATTGGAAGAGGGGTGTTTTTGAGCGAACGCCACAACGAATTTCACATTAGACTTTACAATAAAAGTTTAGACATATAGCCAATAAAGCAAAGATGAGAACACAGCTGTAAAACTTACCAGCCACAGTGTTTTGCCTGTAGGTATGTGCACTGTAAGGAGGACTCATGATCTGTCACATCCAGAATGATCTGATTCTCAGAGACCAGAACGTTACGGCAGCCGTGAGCATGGGGACAGAAGGAGGCGTTGGCTTGGCCTAAAACAAGGAGAAGAAACTCAAAATGACATTCACTGTTCACTGCTCTACCTCAGTAGGTGCTATTCATAAAGTGATACACTGTGGACGGATTCTGTATTCTGCTCTCACCCTGCCAGATTCGTCCCCCATTAATGTAAACCTGCACGGGAAAAGTGGGGTGGAGAGGCTGGTGATAGTGGAGGACGAAGACGTAACGCCCCAGAGAATGAACACGGGTTGAGTACACTGCTGCATTCTGTGGAAGGTGAGAGGAAAAGACAGAAGAACGATACGAAGAGAGAGACAGTAGATGAGGATCATTGGCTTAGCGGGATAAACTTGTCTAATTCCCCATATTTAGTTTGTTTCAGATGAAAAAAAAACAGATATTGTCAGGATTACTTCCTTTAGTCCTACAGTTCCTCTGCACTCCTCATCCAAAGTTGCTTCAGAAGAGGATTGAGACTTGTACTTTCAAATTTGTTAGTGCAACTGCACCCAGTTGAGCAGGTCCTTGTTATATACAGTATATAGAAGAATATCAATTTGCGTATGATAGCTTTGGGCCTATTGACAGATTGAACAGGGTCCAGCCCACTGCCACACTGACAGGATAAACAGTTAAAATGATGGACAGATGGGTGGATGGATGTAGTGGTTCCATTTTAAAATCAACATCTTTGTTTCAAGTGCAGTAAAACAGACACATTCATTTGCATGAATTAAAACTAAACACTGGCATAAGTTTTTCAAAAATATAAAACTGATGACATAAAAATCCCAGTCCAACATGTTCTGTAATATCTGATGCAGTGGAGGTTCTGACAGCATTCAAACCTGCAAGGAGTCCAGCCTGACATGGTTACTGTTATCTGCTCCATGGGGAGGCCTGTCCTCTCCGGTCCAGGTCGGCTGATGCCTCTGGTCGAGGGGCAGAGAAGGAGCTGCTGCCGGGGAGCCCAGGAAGGGCTCCTGTATAGATGAGCTCTGGCCTTCCCTTAGGACCAGTGAGTCTGATGGGGTTTGGAAGCGTGAGGGAACACAGGAAGAGCTGCGGCAAGAGTGTGACAGAACTCGGTTTAGTTTGCAAGCGTGAGGACATTTATTGAGACGATTTGAAGGTAAGTCATGAGATGTTACTTCACCTGTCAGGTGAGAACTGCCCATGAGTGCTAATACAGTAGACCTCAGGCTCCATATACTCCATGCTAAACTGGTGCTTTGGTACCAGGTACACTTTATACTGCAGACAGTGATAACACATACAGTTGGCTTTTTACCACAAGTAAGAACCAGTGCTGTGTGAAATGATCACCGTTGTAGTTCTCACCAGAAAGAAGTTGGCCCGTTCAGAGTTGAGCTGGATCTCAGTGTCAACAGGGAGGGAGAAGACGGCCACTCTGTTGTGTTCATCGACAGCCACAACTCGACAGAGGAAGCTACACAAAGGACACACTGGGATTAACAACTGTTGACATATGTAATGAAGTACACAGTGAGGGCAAACTGGGGACTGAGTCCACATGTTACAGTAAAAACACACAAACACGGGCGACATTTGTGACCTTTCACAATCCACTCTATTA
Organism: Channa striata; assembly: GCA_033026295.1. NCBI lineage: Eukaryota > Metazoa > Chordata > Actinopteri > Anabantiformes > Channidae > Channa > Channa striata. The sequence continues at coordinate 25,092,185 of CM065172.1, forward strand.
ACTGTCAATAAAACAAACGTGGCAAAAAATGAACTAAAATAAAATATATGATCTTTATTGTTGTCTTGGGTTTGCATTCACTTTGTGTATTTAATGTGTCTGATTGCATACAGTATATACATCCATAATCCATAAATCACGGACTAGCATTCATAATGTTTATCCTCACTTGCTGTGGTGAAGGCTTGAACCTAACTATATGAACGAGGATTAGGCTGATAAATGTGACCCCATGCTGTGTATACTGTTTTGGACAGACCAGCGAAGAGTTTTGGATTTCTCATTTCTCATCAATTCGCTCCTTGACAATGTTTCTTTCAGGCACCTTCCAAAACACATAACTGAGCACCTCTAATCTAAACCTAAACCTAAATCATAAATCTAATCTAATTGTTGAGGCCTGTAAACAATCAAAGATAATTGTATTTTGAGACAGATCTTCCTCATACCTGTATTTGCAGTGAAGCAGGGTGATATGATGGTGATGTGTTCGTGCTCCCGGCATATTAACAGCTACAGACAGAGTTTGTGGCAGCTCTTCATCACTTGCATACTCAACAACCAGAACGTAGTCACCTGCAGCAGACAGAGACTGTCGCAGCTCAATACTGATCTGCAGCAGAGAGGGAATTTAAATATTAAAAATCTGTTCATGCCTCCGTTTGGACAAGTCAGCACTCTCTCTCACTGTATGGTTTCTAACTCTCTGTTTTCCTCCCTTACATCGTTGCCACTGCAGACAGCCATGTCAGGATGTCGTGGTGTGACCTTCTCAGTTGAGCAGGGGTGTGGCACGTGGTTGTCATTGCGGCAGGTGGCGTCGTTGCCAGTCACGGAAGGGAAGGAGTCCAGAGACAAGTACTTGTACAGCAGACAGCTGGAGACAGACAGAGAGAGCTGAGAGGGGACAAACTAAAATCGTGTCTTTGGTTGTTTGTTGAATTGCTTTAACTTTTTTTTCTGGAGGGTTATGAGCCTGACATTTCTTGCCTTGGTGGGATGACTTCCTTGAATTTGGTTGTCATTGCAAGGCTGCTTGGCTAAGTAACAAATTTCAAGAAGTCATTCAGGCTCGTAACACCTCGTAAAGCCACAACTTGCCTTCAACATGATTACTGTGCAGACAAATGTCTAACTATTGGTTTATGTGAAACATATTCTGTACGTGCATATTTACTTCTGGTTGGTGTCCGGCACAGAGCTGTAGGTGCAGGGCTCTGTAACTTTGATCTGCAGGATTGGAGCTTCATAGTAGGCGCTGGGCAGCAGGACTAAATAATCCTAACAAGACAAATATGGAGTGTGTGAAGAGGGAAAACACCACTTTAACTGTGTTCTGCTAACATAATCCATGGCAGTTATGATGGACAGAAAACAAACAGCTGCCCGTTTGTCATTTCTCACCAGCAGGATTCCCTCAGCTTCTAAAACCACAGTCCAGGTTCCCGGGTTCAGAACAAAAGGCTCCACAAAGTTATTCTGGGGAACAGTGACAAACGTGGGCTCCACACTAGGAGCAAAGACAATCTGTTTGGACTGTTCTGAACCTAGAAGAGAGAAAAATGTATCGCATTACAACTAAAAAGCAATTAATACAGAGAAAAATGCAACTGCAGTGTAACCAAGAGGTTTACATGCAACAAACATTCACACATGCATCTCATCTACTGCCGTTTTGTTCTTACACACACACAAAATGTGCACTGTCAAGATGCTAAGACTGATTGGTGATTGGTGAGACCTACCTCTGCGGTTGACCTGATAGGCTGTTATTTTACCGTTGGAGGTGGCGCCCTCAGAGTTTACATATCTGAGGATAAAACGAGTCAGATAGACGTCTGCCTCGCTCACATAAACCTGAAGCTTCACTGCAGTCTACAGGGACAGGGTCCAAAGGGAAAAGTGGCAGGAAAGTAGGAGAATAAGACAGGGAGAAGATGAAATGTGGAGGACAGAAGCTATGAATGATTAATTTGAAATCCCTGAACTCTGCGCTGATCTGTGGCCCTGAAGGTGAGAGAGCAGCGTGTACTACCAGCCATTCACACACACATCCATCCCTCCATCATTAGTCTCGTGTGACAAATAGATACCCAATATGGCAGAGGTAAGAAGAACAGCAATACAAATAGATTGATTGAGCTAGACTAATGCCGTGTTCCAAAACCTTGTTTGTAGTTTGTGCAGTAATTTATTGATTTCTTTTGTAGGCGGATGTTTGTGATAATTAAATGCTAAGCAACTGAAAGCTTTATGTCACATAAACAGCCACAAAACATCTGGTGGTTTTAGTGGACGGGGTTCAGCATGTGCACTTTGAGCAGTCTCCAGCTACGCAGCCCCGTACACAGCAGGCCGTAATGTTTGTGTGATCGGACACCAGTTGATCACAGCCAGTATTTCAGAGCAGAGAGAGTGTTCTGGATCTTCTCATGCTACCTCTGGTTAATTTGCATACTGTAGATTTAAGTACAGTAATTAAATAAGGGTGTATGGCCCTTTTTAAACTCAGTCCTCTCAAGCTCTTTGTAGCAGAAATGTAACATATTTATATACATATATAATTTATAAAATTATATACATGTTTTTGGAGCACAAGCTAAATCCAAAGGAAAGCATGAAAGCAAGTGGACAGGAGATGAGCCGATACAGCTTTTAAAAGAAGCCTTTACTGCACTGCAACAGGGACGACATTGCACTTCCTTCATCTCTTATTCCAAAACCTGGAAGAAGTGATAAAGGACCAGAAAGAAGAAGCAGCATCGTCTTAGTCCGGATGCAGCACTTACAATTACCACAGTAGAAGTTCCAGCTCTCCTCTATCACCGATAACCTGCCCTGAACATCATAACTCCCCCGGTTAGCGTAGCGCAGCACCACATGGAAGAGGTCTGGAGAGCTGACTGACACCAACACCAGCACCTTTGACTGTCAAAGCAGCAGGCAGCCAAGAAAAGCAGGACAGCAACAAGCACAAGGTGAAAGGAGAGGAAAGAGACAGTAAAGAAGAATAGAAATTGGGGCGACAATACAGGAGAAAGAAAAGGATGAAAAGAACAAGAAAGTTTGGAAGGACAGAGACAATAGAGAAAATATGGGTAAAAAAGAAGAGGTGAAGTGGTTGAGAAAAGGAACGATAGAACAACATACATGAAGGAGGAGGAAAGAAACCAGGGCAAAAGAAAGATATTTGTTAACCATCACCGTAGCCACCAAAAGCAGAGCAGCAATCGCTACCTTTACCCTAAAGACAACAGATTCACTTTGGATTTCCACTTAGCAGCACAAACAGCCCTGGGACGTGGGGAGTGACGAACTTTTCGGAAGATCCGTGTCATACTATTGCAGTTATTTCATGTACTTATCAAAATTAACTGCAGTGAAAGCTTGAAATCGAAATTTTAATTACATCAAATGTTAATCCCCTGTGCCCCTGGGAAGTTTTGTGTGTGCGCTGAAAAGTCATTGTGCCAAAGAGAAATTTCCTGTTATTTGTCCACACCACATTCACCCATGGAGCAGACAGTCTGTTTCATGCAACAACAAAGGGCCACAGTCACATTATTATCTACAGCATATACAAAAGACAGGCTGTCATAATATCATAATACAATCATAACAATGAAACAAATGGTTTGAATAAAGCATGACTATTGATTCATAAAGCTTCTTGCCTTATGTAAAAGTAAACTTTTGAAGTGACAATAAACATGAATCAACACTCTAAATATAATTGATTTAAAAGAAACATTGTTAAAACAACAATAGTAAAATAGTTTCTTTACAGAAAAATTCTAAAAAAAAACAGTTTTATAGTAAAATACTTTGGAGATAAAGTAGAAAGATAAGAGCAAGGTACTGTCACATCTCAGCAAAGGTCAAAGGTGAGAGGTGAGATGTTGTGCTCTTACCTGGATAGGAGACATCTGAGTGTAACCTCTCCAGCTGAAGTTGGGGAATTCCACAGGGCTGTAGCCAAATCGCACAGGTCGGCCATCCAGCATGGTTCCCTCCTCAATCTCGAACTTCAGATGATGGAGGTCTGGGAAGTAGTGGTCTGGACGAGGTCTGCAAACAGAGTGAGATTCATGTTTATATGTAAAAGACAGATGCAGTTTATATGAAGCGATGTTCTGGAGAACAGATCTGTGGGGCGGCTGTAGCTCAGTTGGTGAGGCAGGACACTGAACCCCTAGTTGCTCCCCGTGGGCCAGATCAGCACCGTGCATGGTAGCCATCGCCACCGTGTGTGTGTACCAAATTACTCTGTATGTCGCTTTGGATAAAAGCGTCTGCCAAATGATTAAATGAAAATGTAAATCTGTAGCAGGTGTGTGAAACTTAAATTAAAGTTCTTTATTTTTAGATAATGGACAACAAATAATGGATATAATAAGTTTTTTTTCCAGGTGTGTCCTGAAACATTCATGTGTACAGATGAATAGTGATGAAGGTGTTCTCACGTCAGTCATTAACCCTGACTGAAGCAGTCTCTTCTTAATCTCTTAACCTTAATTGCTTCTTCTTCAGTGGAAGTGAAAGCGGAAAGTGAAAAGTGTCTAAAGTACGAAACCTTCTGACATGAAATCCTTACAGGAACAATGCTTGATACTTTTTTATAACCCTGATACTAGCGGACAACGCTTTTAATATATCTACATTTTCTATTTTGTTGCACAAAACCACACAATTTAAAAGTGAGTTGCTAAGTTGCAACTAAGTTGCTAAGGGACAATTAACCAACTCATCAGTGTGGTGTATGTGTGGCTTTAACCCTGTTAAAGTGATGACCAAGCTGATGATGTAACCAATGAATTAAACCCTGTGCACCTAATTGTTGTGGTTTTGTTTATTAAAAGCCTGATATTGCCATGGTAGTCAATGACAAGTGTTTGCTACTGTATATGTAAAAAGAGTGATTTGGGGGCAATTATACCAAATATAACCTCAATTCATATTTTGAAACACACTCTGTTCCGTTCATATCACGTTTAGCTGCTGTTTCACTCACAGATTACACTTTGGTCCCTCCACATTGGGTCTGCAGTGACAGCGGCCATTCCTCTCTCCACAAGACTGACCTGCGGAGCCGCCAATGTCACACTGGCATCCTAAACACACAACACACACACATACATGTGAAAGCTGGATTAACAATCACAAGACGGGAGCATCACAGAAGTTAAGCTTTGTTTTTCAGCAAACAAGTATTTCTAACTTTGTGCTGCTTAAAACCTCACCTTGGCAACCAAAATAGTTGTGTTGCTGCAGATTGTAGTAGCCGTCTTTACAGGTGGAGCAGGTCCCGCTGCAAACGTTAGGCTTACAGTAACACTGACCAGAATCCTGTCAGAAAGGAAATATTACTGTTAGTATGACAACAGGAAGCATATGGTGTGATCATATAGGAATTACTTTACATTGAACATGTGAAACTGCTCACCTGCGCACACTCGGCAACACCGCTCACAGTCCCCACAATGTTACACTCACAGTCTGAAGGAGAAATCCCGTTTTAGTTGGAGTACAAACAACATTCAAAGCATCCGAAGCAGTGAAACACATTTATGTAAGGTGTGTGCAGTATATCTTACTGGAGCATCCCTCGGGAGTGTCTGGGGAGAGGTTCCAGTAGAGTGGTCTACACTTGTCACAGGCAGAGCCATGCACATGGCGACGGCACTCGCAATGGCCCTGAAATAATGACGGACAGGGAAAAAAGTACATTTCTATTGACAAAATGAAGATACAAATGTGGCAACCTGACCACAGCAGCAATGTATCTGCTGCATTAAAAAGGGGAACGTGACGCTGAGTTGCTGTGCTAACTTTGTGTGTTTTCCTCTGCCTTTCTGTTGCCCAGTTGGAGGGTTATGTGCAAAAAGTCATGTTTCTGAAAAGCATCACCCCAGTAAGTCAGTGCTGCTGCCAGGACAGTGGGGGAGTGCTGCGTTACCTTGGTGATTACAGTAAGACTATACGGAATTAGCAGATCTCGCACGGAGCCACTGGAAAACAGTTTGCTTTTTATTGTTACAGTCGTTACATATAAATGTACAGTCAACGAAACCTGAAAAACAAATGGTCTGACCCATGCTTTTTGTTTGGCTTATGAATGATCACTTCCTTACTGCTTTGATCTTAAGTCCTTGCAAATAAACTACATAAAATGTTCCTTAATTTCACAATGAGAAACAACAAGAAAACAAAGACTCACCACAGACGCCGGTAACACATTCTGAACAGAGCCAGCAGGGTGACATGTACCAGCTTTAAAAGACAAAAAATAAAATAAATAAATAATGGTTTCATGATTACAGCCAGGACATATCTATCATAACTCTACATGTATATATAATACAATGTTAACATGTTTGTTGACACTGCGTGCTGCTACATCACCTAGCCACCATCACCTTAAATGAACAGTGAGGCTAAATAGCCAACTCCCCCAAATATTAAGCTAAGAAAGAACAACAAAAAATACCTAAAATTACATTTGTTAAATGCACATGCAATTAACATGTTAATTTGTCCCCCTTTCAACTTGGCCACATTAACAGCTGCCACACCCGACTTCCATTTCCTTTATCCGGGCTCGAGACTGGCAAAAGTGAATGAAAGTGAAGAGACCTTTACGTTGAGATCAGCCAGCAGCTGCTTCATGCATGCAAATTATTTCATTTGCAGTCTGGAAGCAACAGAGGTGCGCAAAGACTGGGCAGCCTAGAGTGTTTTAGGAGGTGGGAGGGGCCTACAGCAGCACCCACTGCTCTGAGAAAAGTACGTACGATGAGTGTCAGAGTCTAGATTTGTCACCGGTCGCGTTTCTTGAAAAAGCCTCACTAGAGGCGTCTGTAAATCACCTTGGCAGTTGGGAAAGCCGTAAGAGCCGTGTGCACAGCTGTCACACCTCAGCCCCACCACGCTGGGCAGACACACACACTGTCCCGTCACCTGGTCACAGCTGCTGTAGTGAGAACCTTCTGCGGAACACTGACAGGCTGCAACAAGAACATGGTCAGCTTCAGTTACTCATCGCTTCTCAATATTTTCATATTTAGAGAACAGACATCAATATGCTGAGAAAATATTCCATTACCATCCACAAGTCCTGTATTTAAAGTTTGTTTAGGCAGAAGTATACAGAAAGACACTTTTCTGTGTTTTATTAGCTTGTTCACCAGATTCATCTTTATCTGCCACGCATTAACTTATAATTATTATAATATATAGAATACTATTATGACAATCATAATCATTAAGTATTTTATTTACAGAATACAGATAAGTGCAAAAGCACAAAAAAAAAAAAGAAACGCATGTTTAAAATTTAAAGATTGACAGGGTGTACGAACTTCAAAAGTCACCACAATAACTGTAAAATCTGAGATGCCGTTTTTTGGAAACAGACGTTGCTGCACATGACGGTTGTGAGGACAGGATGTCTCATGGCTCTAATAACATTTCCTTGGTTCCTCTCTACTCACGTCCTTTCCTTGGAGCCCTTCCTGTGTCTTTATTTGGAGGGACTCATTTTTCCGGAAAGGATGAAAGCGACGGTGCTTTAAAGAGACTTGGGATGTACCCTTAAGTTCACCGACTTACGTGTGCAGCTTGGGTAACCGTAGTAACCCGGGGCACACTGGTCACACGCTGCTCCGCTGTAATTGGGTCTGCAGTGGCAGTGACCTGACGCAGTGCAGCTGGTGTCCACTGATGTGCGAGGATCACAGGTGCACACTGACAAAACAAGAGGTAAGACCTGTCATTAGAGGAAAAAACGCAACTAAATCCAAGTAAAAGACCAAAATCAAATAGATTTTTTTGGTATTCACAGGGGACCCTGTTCTAAAAATACATATTTTACATTAACTTCTCAAGACTGTTATATTTTAGTCACACTCTAGCAAACATATGGCACATTTCTTGCATTAGAATCATTATTGAAGGATTAATTTTCTCCTTTGATATATGAATATTATCGCAGTGGCTTTTATTAGTCTGCACTTTCCCTACCACCAGCAGCAAACTATTTACTTGGGCTGTGTTGTTCACAGATCCAAAAGGCAATTTCTCTCATTTTAAAGTTGAAGAACAACCTTTATTGTCACTGGACACATATACATATTGCTTACATGTTACAATGAAATTCTTTTTCTCTGCATTTAACCCATCCCAGGGAGCTGTATGGCTCAGGACACACCTGGTGGGTAGGCATCCCATCCTGCTCCTCTTGCACCCATTGTGCTACCTGGCTGCCTTGCTTCCTGTGGTTCTAGTTTGAGAAGTTCTTAATGATGTTGACCTTTTCTCTCCCCGCATTATATGTGCTTTCTCTGCTTTTGGCAAAACACTCTTTTAGATGACACAAGGAGGACTTCAGATGATTTCGTCAGGTAACTTTGACTATGGAGGTGAACATGCTCTGCAGACCTCCTCCAGATGAGATTTATCTGTACTAAAAACTCCTCCGAGTGATGTCATCGGCACTAGTATAGCAGCTGGATCTTTTAACAGTGTGGAGCACGTGGAGTCCAGCGAGACATTAAAATTCTTCCTTGACACCATGGTGTGTGTACCTTGACAGTTAGGGTAGGAGTGGAATCCAGATTTGCACTGTTCACATCGGGGACCCTGGAACTCTGGTTTACACTGGCAGCGACCCGAAGCGTCACATCCTTCAGGGAGAGATCCGACTGTACTGCAGCCACACACTGGAGAGAGAGAGAGAGAGAGAGAGAGAGAGAGCGTGTGTGTGTCTGTTAGAGTGTGTGTACAGCCAGGATGTTACTCTACCCAAGACACAATCGTAGAGTTCTGTTTTTCATTTGAAACACGGAACAAAACCCCTATCACCAGAGAATTTTAACATGCTATCTGTAGATTTGCTATCTGGACATTTATATGACATAACCAGGTTTCCTTCTTATGATGGTTTCCACACCCTGATCATCAACATGCTAACCAGCTGGATGGACAACAAACACCCTGTTATAAACTGAATATAATTTATTTGGTAAATACCCGACTAATGAAATAATCTGTGAGCCATCTTTCAAAGCCTGGAAAATCATTATTAGCCCAGCTTTGATTCCTGTCCGTGGTTGTTGAGCAGAGAGGAGTTCATACATATATCAGCTCGAACCAAAGCCTTTTCAAATCATTATTGGCTCACCTGCAGCTGGTACAGAATGCTTCTAACAAATACCCCTAGGCGTGAACACACCAGTTTTATCTTTCTGTCCACTGGCTACCAGTCAAATCCAGGTTTAACCATTTTAACTTTTGTTTTGAAGGCACTGAAACGTCTTGTTCCACCTTATTTATCCAACCTCCTAAACCCATATAGACAATCTAGATCACTGCACTCACAGGATCAAGCCTAGTCTCTCACACCAGATACAAGAGATGGGGTGACTGAGCCTTCCCTGTAGTAGCACCTACTCTCTTGAACCAGATGTTTAATGTCTTTCAGATCAGAACTCAAAGCACGCCATTTTAAGCAAGCATGTCATTTATTTGAGCATAAGACAAAAGTGCTAAATGAATAAACTTAGATTGTATTTGATTTGAAAGGAAGTGAGGCTGCTGTGGCTTTTATTGGTCATTGTGAAGAGATATAACATATAAATAACTAAAAGTATCTCACGCTGGCAAAGCGGGTAGTCGAAGTAGCCTGGTGAACACTCGCCACAGTCATAACCTTGGAAACCACTCCGACACACACCATGACCGGTCTCAAAGTCACAGGACCCGTCCAGACAGCCAGGACCTGAGCACTGACAGGCTGAGCAGACGTACACATACACATAGTTAGAGAAACAAAACCACACCAACACAAACCAACAAATGACATGTAAAGAGTAAAGAGTAATGTACAACACATGAGTGTGTTTGTATAGGTGTTGTATGGGAGGAATGCTGTTTACTGAGTGTGTGTGTGTGTGTGTGTGTGTGTGCATGTGTTAACTGACTCGTGGGTGGCAAACTAACGCTGCCTAAATAAACAGACAAATAATGTGTTTGGAATTCCAGGCTCTGTTTGTCTGTTTCTCTTTTTTGTATTTTTAGCTGCATTTGTGTGAAACAAATGGGCCACAAACCACAGCAGTGATAACAAAGAAATTCTGCTACTTCTTGAACACACTTTTCATTTACAGGTCATTTGCATGATTTGATGGCTTGAAAATAGATAATAATTTCATTAAGAGGTAATTCTAATGTGAAAGTGAGACCATAGTTAAAGGAGGAAGTCTGGACTGCTGATCAGACAAAACAGCGTCCTGTATGTAATGGTGTTTGTTTTCTGATGTTAGTAGGATAATTAAGAAAATAACATTTATCAAAATAATTAGTAGATACAGTGCTAAAATGTTTTGTTTTCTGTTCATCTATCTGCATATTCATTTCTCACCCTGACAGTTCAGTCCGTAGAAACCCGGAGCACAGATGTCACAGTGGTCGCCAGTGAAACCTGGTTTACAGATGCAGGTTCCAGTCAGGGGATCAGGCCTGCACGAGTTGTCCACAGTACCTGCTGCACTGCACTCACAGTCTGCACACAGAACAGAAATGAGTTTGCTGGTGATATGACAGTTTGTTCGTTTTCTTCAACTGCTTTTAAATGATATTTATCCCCATGAAAGATTTAAATAAGATAACTAAAATCTAAGCCTAAAATTGTTTAAATATGATCTGGAGGCAATAAAACTATAAACACAAAACAAGAAAACCAATTTCAAATATATATTTTAAACACTTACTGACGATCTCTCCTGCTGGTTTGGCCTCACCGTTGTTGTTGGGATAGATGGGGATGGCTAAGAGAGAACAAAAATAAGGGACATGTCATCACTAGGCTATTGAATATCTTGGTGCTTTTGATCCCAAGGCTTTAAATATGATGACACAGGTGTGCTGATGTCTTCTTGATAACTTCAGACTTTTTCATGGATGTTCTAGGTCAAATGGCACCACGGTTTCTGAGTAGCAGCAGCGAAATGAACAAACAGCACGGTGGATGTTATGACTATTGTTGTAATCTGGTTGAAACGTCTGTTTTTCCCTAAGCGTAAATGTTCTGCAGGTGATTGGTTATCCTCAGATGACAGTCAAGATGGCGGCAGTGCTGCATTTGATATTTATCTCAGCTGTCCCACCCAGCCACACTTGCTTCCTGTAGAAACCGCTTTTATGTCTGAAGCTGCACCCACCCTCCTTGCTTGCTTTGCGGTTAGTTATGTTCATGTTTTTTGTTTGTTTGTTTTGTTTTAGTTGTTATTTTGGCCCCTGCTTCTGCCCTGAGTTCTGTTTATGGCTCTATCCAAAACTTAGCACATTGTAAATAATCATATTAATTATCACAGTGATGTGTGTTTAGTGCTGTTTGGGATTTGGGGATGTTTCTGCCACACCCTGAAAGGGATTTGACTTCTGTTAGCCAATCTCCTTTCAACCAGATCCCTACATATTTACATCTGAACTGAATCTATCAGTTCCACCTTCATGTAGAGCATTCAAGGACTGTGACTGAAATCTGGAACTTACGGTAACATTCAGGAAAGTTAATGAAGCCGCTGGCACAGGAGTCACACTTCTCCCCGGTGTAGTTTGGTTTGCAGAAACAGCGGCCGGTCAAATCTTCACAGGTACCATCTGTAAACTCTGACTGACAGTCACAGGCTGCAGAGAAGCAGAGGATTAAAAGAGGGATGGAAATACAGATGAGCAAGGACAAGGATGATGGAAAAAAAAAGACGCACACAAGTCCAAAGAAGAGAGATTAAAAACACAGTTAGGACAATTAATGAGGGTGATATTAGCTAAGCTTTTCACACTGGGAACACAGGAAATGTCATACACAATGTAACTCACGTGCACACGCCAAAAGGGAGTCAATTGGGTAGTCAGGTGATCTGTAGTAGGTGGGGATGCAGAGTTCACAGTTGACTCCCGTAGTGTGATGCTGAGAAAGTAAAGTTCCACAACAGTTACCTCATCGTGACTGCAAACAGTCACCAATGTCAGTTTGACCTCAAGATTATCAGTATCACATCTTCTGTCGTAAATTAGGCAAACACAGAGCGACAAACGAGAGGAATGTGAGGTACCTGACAGTTGAGGCAGACCCCTCCTCCACGGTGGTGTCCGTTGATGTCAATGCTGCCTCTTTGATGATCCACCTCCGGGTCGTAGTAACAGTCAAACGAATGACGGTGACAGTTACATGCTGTAACAAATCAAAACACAAAAAAATGAGCATTCAAAATATAAGCATTTCAAAAATGTCAGTGATCTAGAGCATGCTATTTCAACAAGCGATTTAAAGTCAAAGGCCAATAAACTAATATAAATACAAATGCTCCCTAATACAAACACATACAAAGTATTCTGCAAAGAAATTCACCTAATACAAAAGGCAACAGAAACACCGATAACAAAACAGACACAACTCAGATGAAGCATGTGGACATAACGTAAAAAAAATGTTTCACATATTCATGGCACATCTGAAACGACCTCAACATCACCTCTGTGAAGTCACTTCAAATACAGTTTTGTTGTAGATTACAGACTGCTGAGCATCATATCCATCATACTTCCAAACTAAGTCAGCTAGACTAGCAAGACAAGCTGTAATTATCTTAACTGCACACCATCATTTCCTGAAGAGACTTTTGTTGACAATTATTAGATACTTGAAGTTCAAATAGGACGGCAGAGGGAGGAAAAAAATGAATATTTTATTCTGATATTAGTCAGCGATCAACAACTGGAGCAACTCCGATATATGGCAAAAGTTATTGACTTTTTGTGGTGTGCATTTATTGAGAGCATCTAAAAATCCAAAGTTCAAATCCCTCCACTATATAGTATATACAATACAGCACAAACTTGAGGTCCTGCTGTTGTACAATATCAGCAATGCTGTGATGTGGTCACGGGGCTGATATTGTTATGATTATTACTTGTTATTAAATCAGATATTCAGCTCCGCTAACACAAATAGATCCAAAACTGGAGCCGAAACGAGCGGATTCCAGGACACTAGCTTAGCTTCACGTTACAGCCGGCTAATGCTATTTGGATTCATGGACGTTTGTCTATACATTTCCATTTATGGCGCAACCAGAATAAAACATGGAAACAATATTCAGCTCAGTCTTGTTAATGGACTTAAAAGATCATTTTTTAAATTCAAGATTTAGTCAAGTCTAAACGCAGTTTAAAGCTCTTACTTTTAGCCTTACTGTGTTAGCTTCATTTTAGCTCCTCTTCCATTTGCACAGAAGTATTCTGGGTTCTTTCCTTCTCATATTTCCTCTCCTGATGATAACTAAATTTTATTTCAGGAAAAATGACTTTTGCATAATTTGCTCCAACGTAGCAGTAGGCTAGCAACCGAGGTTGGTCTAATAATTAATGGAACTAGAACAGGTGTGAAGCGGAGGGATACGCACAGTTGTACGGCCCGGTGGACTTATACGCTACATCAGCACCCTTGGAATTCTTCTTGTCCAATCAAATTGGCTCGGTCGGAACGTGGATCGGGTCGTTGAAATCTGTATTGCAGAATTTGCCAAACATAACACGACCAGCTTTGGTTTTATCTGGCCACACAGATTTCTGGCTCATCTGGATCAAACTAGATCCTTTTTGAACGTAATGGTCTCCTCTGTTGTACACATCATTGCTGTTCAATGTTCTCCTGATTGCAGGCTTATGCACATTAATATTAACCTTTGCAAAGAGGCCTTTTGTTCATGTGACCTCCCGGATTATTCCACACTTTGTTCTTTTGAGATCTTCTCTGGTCGACCACTCTTAGGGACGGTAACAGTGGTGATGAACTTTCTTCATTTGCACACGATGTGCCTGACAGTCGACTGGTGGAGTCCAAACTCCTTAGAAATGACTCCGTAACCATTTCCTGCCTGGTTAGAATCAACAACTCTTCTTCTAAGCTTTTCAGAAATCCTTTGTTCAAGCCATGACTTTGGTGGTGAAGACCGAGATTAGTCTTCTTTTAATAAGGCAGGGCCTCTTGGACTCCCGCCAAATAAAACAGAATTTCCATGCAAATGAATTGATGACGCAACAGGTTTAAAACTCACATATTTTTTCAGCACAAATATTTATGATGGTGTAATTTTCCCCAATTAATTCATAATTAATAGGAATTATATATATATTTTTAATTTTGATCATATTATCACATTTTCTTTCGCAGGTCTTATTTACGCAGAAATACAGTTAAAACAGTCAAAAATGACAAAAATGTCAGTTGGGAAACCAATTATCCACTTTTTTCTCTGAAAAGAGCTCTAAATACAAGTGTTAAAGAACAAATCCCAAGCAAATGAATTTTTGTAGTACTTAAAGATGACAACAAATGAATTCGTTTTTACTATTATAGTGTATAAGTAACGAGGAACCAAACTTGACCTTAGAATCGCACATGTAATGGTCCGACCTCTTAGCTCAGTCTTAAGATTAAAGAAAGAGAACTGTGCACTTGAGAAGTGCACATGCAGAAAACCCAGAGCAACCTTTACTCTTCAGACAGAAGCAGCCAACCCTGATAAAGCTCCATGTACTTATCTGCCCCTCAGCGCCTGAGAGGTGCCGGCTGACTAAAGCAGCGCTCCTTATCCTGCAAAGCTCCACTCTGATAGCGGCGTTTTTTTCTCAAACCACTGGAGGTTTTTCTATTGGGGAAATTCTTTCCTCTAAACTTTTGTAGTTATTCATATAAGGGAGGAGGATGTATTGTTCTTACGGATTTAGGAAATTCTCCTACTTCCCAAACAAATGCACATTTTATGAGTTTTTCAATAGTATGAAAATATGAGTTGTAATAAAATATTTTGCATGCAGACCTGGAGGAGACTCACTATAGTGTTCTACTCACTATCGTCTCACAGTAGCTGCAGGAGAATGTACGTCTGTGGGTTGGTTCCTATCATGTTGACCTTCACTGACCCTATTGGTATTGTGATACCCCTGTTGGTCCTTGTTAAATATAACTGTGGTTTTGATAACAGACGTCTCTCACATGTAAATATAACCAGAGTTTTGATAAGAGCGAGTTTACCTGACAGACTCACACTCGAAAACAGCTTCGCCCAAAACAAAGTTTTTAGATCGGAAAATATTGATTCACAACAATGTGGCCAATATAGTAATTAATATAAGCCAATCACCTTTGTGTAAATGTAGATTAATCAGGACATTAGTTAATCATTTAAAATGATTCAGAGGTAAAACTGAAATAAGAATTGCAAAATATAACCTTGTGGAAATTCCACAAATTTAAATAAATGATGGTTTAAACACATGCCCTATATCTCATTTTTACACCACTTTTGACTGAATATATGCCGGGTTTTCAAGAAAAGGTGCGTGTCTGTTATGTAAATAATAAAAAACTGTTCTTTATTGCTCTAGGTAACTGTTGAAGGAAGCCATAATGTATATTACACACAGTAATGTTACAAAATTGATGTTTTATATACTTACTTCTCCAGTATGACTACACAACAAAATAATTTTGATTCATTCTCATTCTAGCACAAACAGTGTTTCTGATTGGTGAAATTCGCACAAAGGCAAAGGGGAACCAGCATCTTGATAATATCTTGGTAATATTATACGATGTTGAACACAAGATGTCAATGCTGCTTGTCTGTGTGTGTGTGTGCCAGTGTGTGACTTACGTTCACACTCGTTGGCACTATAGGTTGTAGCTGGTTTCCACGGTAACTGGTTGAATCCTGGGCAACACTGGTCACAAGACACACCACAGGTATTGTGTTGACAGTCACACTGTAACCTGTACACAAAAATAACACTGTTTGTAAAGGAAACAATAAAACATTTACAGGCTTATGAAATATAATGCTTTTGCCATTGATGTCATTTCGAAGACCAAAACTATTTTAGTTTTCATTGAAACCAAGCATGAAGTAAAGTATACAAATCCAGCCGTTCCTATTTCCGTTTTTTATTATCCTCTTTTAGAAAGAGAAAATAATGTTTAAATACATATTAAACACTCATATGGGACACTGTTGCATTCTAACAAAAGCACAGCATTTTATCAAAACTCTAAAATGCTTTTATCAAAACTCAGTGAAAATGAATTAATGAATACAAAAAAGACTGAATAAAGCAGAAGTAAACTTGCTCTTATCAAAACAACAGCATATATAGAATAACATATTTAAATATTATATACAGTAAAATCAGTGTGAACATTTAAACAGGTGTGAACTGTTATGTTATTTCTCATACTGCTTATTTCTGGTTTCTTCCCTGTTTATATTCTGACTCTCGACATTATCCAATCAGCTTGTTTGATGCACATCTCCACACAACACGCTGTTGAAATTTTGGAGGTGTGTTGGGGTCTCTGACTTACAGCCACCCATAAATCCCTTCCCTGCATTGGTCCGTATAGATTTATATCAACAGAGAAGTTTAATTTTGGTTTTAACGCACACACACTGTGTAAGTATCACAGGCAGAAATGTGCTGTGATATGTACATATGTCAGTCCATTATGTTTGGAGTAAAACATCAATTGAACTTTTCTTAAAAGTTCAAATTCTTTTTCTTCTTTTTGCCACTGGAAACACAGAGACCGGAAAGAGAAAAAATGGCAATGGACCCACAACAATGAAAGAGTTAATCTTTTTCCTTCGTTATAGCAGCTGACTGCTTCACCCCGACTTTTAATCGGATTAGTCTGTAAACCTGCTGCCTGTGGAGTGTGACCAAAACACAGCAGGGAGTGAGAATAAACCCTCTTGACTGGAGTCACAGCAGTCCGAAGTGTGAAAAAACTTTTTTAAAAATCATCTAGAACTGCTATTTTAGGAAGTATCGGTCAAGATGGATGAGCTCAAACCACAAGCTAGTGGTTTGTTTTTTCAATGATCAAAAAACTACATTATAACACTGAAAACATCTGCACAGAGCTTCTGTTTTATGAGAAATGTGCAAGAAATATATAGCTGCAGAAGGAAAACAACACACAAGATGGGACCACCTTCAGATTTTAACTTGAATTTCTCCAAATGTTTTCAAATTAGTAAAAAAACTAATGGTAACTGAATGTTGAAATGCATCAGCTGGAATCAACAAGGTTGAAAAGATAAAACTCACATTAATGCAGGCTGCCCAAAAATATTATTAAGAAACATTTAGGGTTGACATAGCCAGCAGCAAAACATATTACCACATTTTCATTGTGGTTGAGTACCATTTTTCATCCTAATGGACAAACCTAAACGCTCCAGAAAACCCACTGTGGTTCCCAGAATGAGATGGTCAGAACAACTACTTAGATGATAAGATCTCTCCTGTGAACCAGCTCCCAGTCCAGATTGGTGCTCTTTGCTGTTAAAGCATTGACACCCTTCACTGGAGGAATACTTTTAAGACTGGGGAGGCTCAGAAACTTACTTTGGATTTTCAAATTAGAAAAACATTGTGACTGGAAATGTGTGCTGGGATCAACAAAGTGAAAAGATAAGACCCCCAGGTACAGAATTCTACTTGGTTTGGGGTTGACATCAACAACACAAAACATATTACCACATTACCTACAAGATCTCCTAGTACCAGATCATCCTAATGGACCACTTCGGTCTTAGAATCCAGGTCTACTTGTGGTTCCCAGAATGGGAGGCAGATCCTTTAGCTATCAAGCTCCTCTCCTGTGGAACCAGCTCCCAGTCCTCTCTGTCTCCCTCTCTCTGTCCCTGTCCTCAGGTGTCCCTGGCTTTGGAGCTGTGTGTCTCCCAGTGTCCAGCTACTGGTCCTACCAACCTGTCAAATGATTTCCACTCAGCCCAACGGGTCAAGGCAGATGTCCACCCACCCTGAGCCTGGTTCTGCTGGAGGTTTCTTCTGTTAAAGGGAGTTTTTCCTCTCCACTGTTGCCTATAGCTGCTCAAGGGGGATTTGTTGGGTTTTATCTAAATGTCCTTTTAGTCTTGATTTTATTATGTACAGTGCTTTGAGATGATGTTTTGATTTGGTGCTATATAAATAAAGTTGAATTGAATATTACCATTCATTAATACAAATGTACAGAGACTGTTTTGGAGGATTGTTGGGATGTTTGTTACTGGGCTCTGGTTGTATTTTCAGATTTCCATTTAATTAGTTTCTCTCTCTCTTTCTCAGTCACACACACACACACACACATTAACCAACATTTTCCCTCATGCATCCTCTCTGTGCTTTTTTCCCCCTTTCCTCCCTGGCAGTCAGCTCCCTTCAAGCATTTTAGGAAACTACTTTCAATGGAGAATTTCCATCCAAATTCCCTACTTCCTGGTTTCAATCATTAACTGTGGACCCAACAGTTCCTGCACATTTCACTTGTGAGTGTGCAAAGGTCCTTTCAGTTTCATTGCATACAGAAGTTACCTATTACATGTTCACACACACACGAACCCTAAATCGACCTCAAAGTCTTTAAAGGAAACACCAAGACTACAAGAACAAGCTTTACCAATTCTTGTAGAAATACAAGAACAAGGACTTGTATTACATGTAGCTTGCTGGGTCCCTCATCCCCCAATGCTAAGGAGGAAAGGTCCTCAAGCAGTTAAACAACAGAAACTCAGCAGATTTCAAAGATTTTGTCACAAGACTCAGTGACTGTATTTACATGCACTTACATGTAACCGTCGTTCAAAGATGAAGTTTATTCCTGTTGTCTAACACTTGAATTTTCACCTGTAAAAATCACTCAAAAATCTAAACTGTAAATTAAGGTTTTAGTCGTCCATTCTGCTACTTTTGTTCAAAACAATGTTCAGACAGTTTACTGCAGGAATAGTTAGACTAAGCATAAAACATATTTTCCAAAACACAAATCATGTGTAATTCAACCAGGCCTGAAGTACACTGAGGTATTTTAATGCTTTTAATTGCACGGTTCAGTTTTCAGCGTGCGTGCTTCGATCTCTTCCTGGCACCTTTCATGCAGGCTGGGATATATATTTATACTGCGACTGCAGGAAGTGTTTAGACTGTCATAATAATGTATGGCAGTTTAACACACGGTGTCTGTAGGCACACAATACAGTCGACCTCAATCTCTAGAGGATTTTTGGAGGTCATTGTAATAAAAGACATGGATGTTTATTTGTTGAAAATATCGTGGGCACTGACATCAATCCATATGCTGCTGTTTACACTGAACTGTGAAGGACGGTTCTCCTCACAATAAATGTGTTTATACCGTACATGTCATCATGTTGATAACATGGAGCTTTAACAGAAAAAAGTAACCAGACATTTCATGTGATAAGTAGCAGCTCCACAGTATAAACTGAAGGTACATTTACTGCAGGAGCTGAAGACTAATGTCTTGTGATACATGGCTGATAAAACCAAATATATCAGTTGAAGTGGACTTCTATACCATAGACTGAGGCAGTATATATTATTATTGTATTATGTTATTATATATAATAATATTGAGTTACTGGGAGAAGGAAAGTGGGAAAGAATGAAGGAAAAAGTACCATAACATATTCCAGGTTCAATGGATTTTTCTCTTCATCAGAATCAGACTCACTTTTTATTGACCAAGTATATTTGCACATACAAGGAATTTAATTCAATTGCTGTAGCTCAGTTGGTAAAAGCACAAGATCAGTGGTTCAACTCTTGCTCCTCAAGGCTACAAGTCTGTGTTTTCCTGGGCAAGACGCTGAAGCACAAAGTTGCCCCTAGTGTGTGCTAAATGACTAATGGTAACTCGGGTTCTTATCATACTTGCACATAGTAAGAATAAAGAAATAATTTAAAACATTTAGGGATTAAATAAGGATCATGTGCATGTCAGATCACATTGTTACCATCTGGCTGCTTGGCTGTGGGTTGTTCTCTTCAGAACCATTTGGTTTCACTCTGCTGCATCACCTTTAGTTCACGATCAGAGCTCAGCAAGGTGAAGCTACATCTGGATTAATCATCAGCGTGGCTGGTCTTTCTGTGTGTGTGTGTGTGTGTGTGTGTGTGTGTGTGTGTGTGTGTGTGTGTGTGAGAATATAGGTGCAATTGAGTTTGATGTTGTACGTGTGTAACTGCTGGCATGCAGGTTACAACAGACATTTTCTGTTGGTGTCAGTGAAGTGTTTGGACAATAAGGAAAAGGAGGAAGCAGCTGGATTTGAAGGGTGGGTTATGAGTTGATATCACTTGTGAACGTAATAAATGCATTATTTTATAGTAATTTTTAGCACTGAATGAAAGCAGATGGAAAGTCACATCTTTACATCACTTGTATAT
The DNA here is from genome assembly GCA_033026295.1 of Channa striata. Taxonomy (NCBI): domain Eukaryota; kingdom Metazoa; phylum Chordata; class Actinopteri; order Anabantiformes; family Channidae; genus Channa; species Channa striata. The sequence goes on from CM065172.1 coordinate 25,112,501, forward strand.
ACAATAAATACTAAATATACAAGAAATAATTCCCCAAATATTCAAAATGTTAAGAAAGAAGAAAAGACAGGGACAAAGTTTGTTTCAAACCATCCAGACATTATTGACTGAAAGCTAACACACACGAGCCTGCAGCTTCATAAGAACAAATAAGAGAGAGAATGGATTTCAAATTTAGATATAGCTGTTTAACTCTACCGAAGAATAGACTGAAGAAGGACTAACTGTGCGATGAGCCCTTCACACTGTTTAAAGTCAACTTTAAATACTCTGTGGCTGGCACTGGAACATAGCTGTGATAGATAGATAGAAATATCTGTGGAATTCCGGGATTTTAAACAGTCAGAGGAACAGATCGGGCTGCGGATCGATCATTGTGTTTTAAATATTTATTGAAAAGTTCCACATATGCTTCACGTGGATAAATAAAGGTGCCGTTAGTGTTGGATTTGTTTCACGCAGGCCGGTGTTGATCGATGAGAACACAGGATGAGGATTTGAAATAAATCCCTCCTGACCTCATTAAGCCATTTCAGATACTCTGTCTGCTTTGTGTCATACCAAAGGAATCCGGAGCAGTGCGCCCGCGCTCGATCATCAGTGCTGGACTTTGTCTACCACATCCAGCAGGTGCGTTACACTGGACCGCAGGTCTCCTGACTGAACGTCTGTGCCCGAAGGATGCGACCTGCAGCTGCACTGATGCTATCAGCAGGCCAGAGAAATGCAAAGGTTTGCAGTTTCAAGGACACAACTGCAGAGTGACGCGCTGTTTCCTAACCAACACTGCGTCATCACAAGTTAAATCCTGATGGGTAGAAATGCAAACCTCTTCAGGGTCAGCACACCTATTTGTTGCACACACACAATACATGATCGTGATGATTGTCACATTTGAAATCAAAGCAAAAATTTCCTTTAAAGCTCTACTGACAACGACTTTACGGAGCAAAAATATTGGGCACAGCATGAAAATATGAAAGTCCAATCTGCTGACAGCAAATCTCCAACAAAAAACTGTGAGATCTCACAGGCAGCAATGTTGTGATAACACTGAGATATGATCATCACATCTATTTTCCCAGTCGAGCACACAATATCAACTGTGGTAGGCAACGGCAAAAACTCTATCCCTTGGCTGACGCTAAACCAAAGCCTTTTTTAATAGGTTTTAATTTCTGAGAGAATTGGAAGTCTAAAGAAAGGCCTGTTATGACACAGCTCTGCATACCTGGGACCCACAACCAGCAGCCCGGACAGATTTTCCCATTTCAGACTGTGTCAGTTTGATTTATAAAAGCACAGAAGGCCTCCAGGCACAAAATACAATTTTAACTCCTTGACTGATCTATGAGTCTTTGAAATGAAATGTTTCATTTTTTATGTCTATGTGCCAGTGAAGGTTGTGGTCATGTGAATCCCATTTAGAGGTTGGCCGTCCGTCCGGTTCAGTGAACGTGATATCGCTAGAGCAGCTTTAGGGAATTTGGCACAAATTGTGGTCAAAGGTGAGCTGATTAGATTTTGGGGAGAAGTTACTGTGACTCCACATATATATCCTAAACCACAATATCTCTATTGTTATCTCTAATACCTGGAGAGAATTTCATTACATCTGTGATACAACTGATAATCTGTAGAACAGAGGTTAAAGGTCAAGGTCACTGTGACATCACAAAACATGTTTTTGGCCATTTTCAACCATTCACTCGTTAATTATCACTGCATTTCATGCTAATAGGATAAAACAATAAATTGAAACATTGCTGAAAGGTTAAAGGTCGTATTCACTGAACCTAGAGGAAACCGATGCCTCGAAAGGGCCCAGGCAGCTGGAAGGTTCAAACCCAGGACTGACCGGTGTTGCTCCTTCCTCTCCTGCTCTACCCCCTCCCCCAGAACCTCTTCATGCTCTCTTCCGAGTGCTGCTGTCCAAAGCTAAGTTACTCCTGAAGTTCCTGACTGTCTTTGTCTCTGACCACCACTCTCTAGTTTCTTGCTCCTGCCCGTTTCCCTGGGGATTCTCATGTCACCGTGAGGTTTGAGTTGTTTTCTGAAGAACTCTTGTTACCAATATGTAAAGAAGAGATTCCTGAAGACTTAAGGATGCTGTATGAGTCTTTTTACTTTTTCCAGCTGAACAAATTATTTCACTTTCTTCCGTTGGTACATTGTCGTTTGTTACTTTTCTCCCCTCACTGCCTTTGCTGTCGTCAGTCCCTGGCCGATCCATGGCCGATCCGCTCCCCTCCAGAGGACTTCAGCTACCGATCTGCCATCACTGCACAGTAAGCCCCTACACATGTAGGGATGCCTCCGCCCGTTCTCCACCCTGACCAGACGCACTTCACTTCCCTTCCTCCCCTCATCATTCAATAAACTTGGTTACTGCTTTTCCACCTCCGCACTGTCCAGCCTCCTGTCTAGGTCTTACATTAAATAACGTGATAGGAACCTTCTTGCTGTGACAGTGTTAACCACTGCTCCACCATGTCAGGGTGTTGTTGTCACATGCACTGACAAAAGATTCTTAACTGGTTATGGCTCTAATTCCTATCTTAATCTAAACTACTCAGAATTATGGGTAATGCAGCTTTGAAACCATCTTTAATGCCAAAGCATCAGACAAACAAGTGTTCTCATGAACATTGATGGCTGTAGCTCAGTTGGTATGGGAGTCATCCATGGACCACTGGGCCACTGGTTTGATCCCCTGGGCAAGACAATCAACCCTTAGTTGCTCCCAGTGGGCCAGATGAGCAGTCTTCATGGCAGCCATCGTGTGTGTGGATCCGAATTAAGTAAGTTGCTTTGGATAAAAGCGTCTACTAAATGTAAATATATTTACATTTCTCACAAATAATTCTGAAAATACATGCTCTTCCAATATAATAATAATTCAATAATTACCTATTCATTCGTTTTTTTTAAACAATTGCTGGGTCCTGCTTTAGTTTTGCAGAGGAAATGTTTTTCTTTGTTGTATATGAAAGTATGACAGCTCCTTTGTATCTATTGTCCGCTTGCCTGGAATTAAACACCTCACATACTGTATTTGCCTGCCCTGTGAATGCACACTCTGACTTTATCACCCCCAGCCCTCCTTCATCCTCTTCCCTCTAAAATCCCTCCGTTCCTCTCGTATTCCCAATATGGATAGAGCTACATCACCAGCTTATGAGAGGCCGTCTCCAGATACTTTCAACAAGTTAATGCACATGGGCTTGCGTGTCTACATGTGAGGGACAATTTGAGACATATAACAGACAGAATAGAGTGTAGCAGAAAGAGAAGAAATAAGTGGATGTGAGATTGTTCGTGGCTTTGTGTGTGTGTGTGTGTGTGTGTGTGTGTGTGTGTGTGTGTGTGTGTGTGTGTGTGTGTGTGTGTGTGTGTGTCTTTATATATTACTCATGGTGGATTTGACAGGCTAATAAGAACTTATAGTAAAGACTCCAGGTACTGCAGCTGTGCACACACATACACTGCACACACCCTGACGTACTCATAGAATCCACATGTAACACACTCACAGTCACACACATTCACACCTATTATTAAATTAAACACACACTGCCCACTTCCTCTTCTCATCACACAATCTGGAAATTCACACGCGCAAACACTTGTGTGTGTTCAGTATATGCACATATTAAAACAAGCTCCATCACCTCCATAAACTCACTAAATAAAAGACAGGAAGTTTATTTGTACAGAGTAAGGTGTAATCAAAATGTTCTTTCTCTGCCTCCAGCTGTTTCTCTCCCATAAGCTGCACAAACCCACCGAGACAGAAACAATGCTGGTGAAAACAGATGGAAAGCATTTGGCAATTGCTGTATTGGCGTATGCGTTCACACTGTGCAGTGTTCTCTTCTAAATGCTGCACCTGTATTCTCTAATTGGTGATGGTGTTCAATTCCATGTCGCAGTGTGTGGAGCCAGCAGAGCCAGAAATAACAAGAGTGTGTGAAGCTTTATGAGACGACACTTTACATCATTCTAATGGACAGTTTTATGTCACAGTCATCACCCTACAAAGACAGAGGGGCAGACGTCTATCCTTGTCTTTTTCACAAATCTATTTACAATTTCCCTAACCTACTAAACTAGGCAAATTAAAATGTATCTAAATAAAAAATTATCACTGACCAACTTTCAACTTGCCCCTTTCGCTTTACTCCAGGTATCTCCCTAGCTGTTTATTGTGGACAAGAGAAGACCAAGGGGTCTTCTCGACCAAGGGGTCTTCTCGACCAAGGGGTCTTCTCGACCATGGGGGGACAACAACAGTAGTGCTCACAACTGTCTTTTGAATACAATTAGCTACTTACTTGTAGGGGTCATTGGGGTCCTTGGCATTGCAGGCCTCAGCATGTCCGTTGCACACACAGCGGCCTCCAATGCTGATGTCTTTAATACTATAGTAGTACTGCATATAACAGAACACAACGTCAGTTATTACTTTACACAGACACCGATCAGCATGGCCACTCTGAGCAGTCTGCAGGTACACAGCAAAATGGAATACACTGTACACAAACCCAAGTGCAAGTCCTGGCCCTCTAATTCTCACATACTGTGTCTCATTATCACAGCAGAGTTTGGGGAAAATCAGGACATTGCTGAACGCAATATGTCTCTAAGAGAAGAGATATTATATAGTGTTGTATGAAATTGCTAAACCATTGTATAAATGGAGATTTGTTGAAGCGTGTCTCACCCTGCGGGTGACGGTAGGGTCACGGAGCGCCTTGCCCATCAGGTGTCCCAGCAGCGTGTTGGTTCTCAGGAAGCGCAGCCGGATGTTTGTGGCCTTGGTGAACTCCCTCAGCACCGGTGAGTAGGAGAAGTTCAAAGCCCCAGGGCGACCGTTCACCAAGGACACCACAATCTAAGAGCAGGGGGAGGAGAGAAGGCGTTATCAGCTAACCGACCATTGTGGAGCCTGGGAAAGTCCGGTAAGCATGGCAGGCATAATATCAACCAAGTGAACCATGAAATATTCACTGTGCACTATGATGCCAAGGCATGTGTAGCACTTTATAAAAGTGCAGGATTGTTTTCCTGAAAGTTCCGAAATCCTTCACCAGTGAGCTCCAGGTTACATTTCCAGCATGACTGGATAGTATTGTTGTTTATCCAGTAACTGGGTTCATAATAATTAGGCCCCAAGTGTTTGTAAGCGAAACATCATGTTTAACTTAAAAGATGGGACGAGTCCGCAAGACAATATAAATTATGATAATAGGATATGTTAAACACAGTCACACACACAGACCTCTCCATTTTCCAGTGGGACTATACGGGAATATTCAGTGGTGCAGATGACGTCGTCATCATTGTTGATTCTCTCAATGGTTTTGTGTCCAAAACGCTCAATGCAGTCTCTCTTAGAAGCTACACACACACACACACACACACACACACACACACACAAAGAGAGATGAGAGACAAGTAAAGAAAAAAACACATTTGTAATTAGTAATAACCATTTGTTAGAAACCTGTGAACGTTCCCTCATGATAAACTTTAGCTATAAACCAACCACTGTGATAATTAGAGAAGAGTCTATGCTGATGGATAGATGGCTGCAAAACTCAGTCAAAACACTTTTTCATCAACATCATAATGGACATTTACATACTTATAGTACAGATTTAGTTTCACTATTTTACTATAAGTTTTTTTAATAGATTTAATGGCAATTTTTGATGATTGTGGAACATTAGTACTAGGTGAATGTGTTGCATCCCCCTACACTGAACTGGCATATAAACCCCCTTTGCCTCGACTTCAAGCTGTGACAAGTTGGCAGACATGCTTGGAATTCCCCCCAGAAGAGCCCACCTGGACTGAGCTACCACAACTGACAACATCAACCCAAAAAATAACCCAACTGCCGCCTTTCCTCGGGGCTGCAGTAAACCCGGATCAGTCAGGGAACTCACTCCAACCCTGGGGGATGTTAGGAAAGCATGAAACGATGCTGATGGAATCTGATTCAGCCTGATCCCAACAACCACACATCTGGAGTCAAACACGTGCATGTATGTTCTGTATAACTTATGTGTGTGTGTGTGTGTGTGTGTGTGTGTGTGTGTGTGTGTGTGTGTGTGTGTGTGTGTGTGTGTGTGTGTGTGTGTGTCTGTGTGTGTGTGTGTTCTGCTACTCACAGGCAAAGTATTGCCAGGGTTGGTAGGTCTGACCAAAGTCGGTGGATCTTTCCAGGACCCACAGATCTGGACGGGGGGAGTTTGCAAACTTTATCAGCACGTAGGCCACATGGAAGAGCTGTAGAAACACACAAGAATTCATATTAAATGATGCTTTAAAAACATAGTTTGGGCTACTTAAGCCCATTTAAGCTCAATCTAGCAGTGTTGGTGATGGCGAGACAAAGGTCTCACCCTAATGCCAACCAAGTGGTAGGATAAAAAATAGGATGTGAAAAGAGAAAAACTAAAACGTAAAATCATAAGACGGCAGAGAAAAAAGGCATGAAAAGAATGTAAAATAAAAAGCCGGCTCATATGGGAAAGTAGAGTAGAAGGGAAATGAGGAAACAATGAAAGAGATCAAAAATAAAAGGGAAATGAACAGAACTGTAAGGGAAGAGTAAAACATAACAAAAGCTGATAAAAAAAAAGCTGGCAGCCTCCCATAAACCAACTGATCCTCGCAGGGAGCAGAAATATCCGACCTCCGCAGAGACATCACGTCAAATCTACCATACGGCTGATCTTTGATGTCCTGTTAAATGCTACATTACAAGTCACTGTGAGCTGATTCCTGACACTAATAAGCACCAGATGCTGCTTCATCACACACGCGTTCGAGCCCAGCTGTCCAGCTGTCCGGGTAGACGCCGATGACAAACTGCTCTCCTGGGTAGACATGCACACAGAGAACAGCTCGGCCGTACTGTTTTGTCTGTCCGAGCTTAAAATCCTTTCCCAGATGAAAGAAGAACACGCTGAAAGAACACGTAATAGTCACACTCACGTCCTCTGTGTGTGAGAATGTGGAGGTGTCTTTTTAATTTGGCTCAAATAACTGAAAACAGAAGGATGGCGTCTCAACTTTGGAACTTCACTCTGTGTTTCTGTTGCTTCACTGCACAATTCACTGCCCTTAGGGGACAAATACATGCAGGTAACAGTAGTTTATTCACTGCAAACCCTTTGGAAATGCCGTCTTTGAATTCCCCCATTTTAAGAATGGGATTTAAAAATGTTTGAATGCCTGAGCACCTGTGCATGAATGCTTCATGTGTGTTTGTGTGTGTCTATCTGAGCCATCTAAAGAAAAAATAAATGAAGTCGTCTGTATGTCCCTCTGGGTCAGGAATATTGAAAGAAAATGAAGAGGCATTCCACTGATTCCAAGGTTGAAGTCTGACTCGAACTTCAGAGCAGAACTTTTTCTAACTGAAAACACACAAGTGAACGGGCACATGAATCAGGGACCTGCTCTGAACTTCAGCACTGATCCAGAGTAATGGTGGGAGGGAGACTCTGCCTCTGAAGGCCAGTATATGGTGGTTTAAATGGTGAGCATTTACTATCAATCAATCAAACTTTATTTATTTACAGGTTAAAGCAGTTCATAAACATAACATAAGCTCAGTTGGTAAGTTGTAGTTGACCACAGGGTCAGTGGTTCAGTCGCCGCTATCTGAGTTTGAAGTGTTCTTGGTGGGTCAGGTGAGCACCTTGTGTGGCAGTGTGTGAATGGGTGAATGAGAGGTAAAGTGGCCATTTACCATAACAAAGCACACAGAAGAAAATATTATAAAAATTATGAGAGAAATTAACAAATGTACATCCTAGCTTCAATTAATTAACTAATGATGACTTTTTAATTGCTTTGCTGATTTGCACATCAGAGACATTGTTGTAATATGTTCCCTACTGTGGTTTTTTTGTTCAGTGCAGCTCTTGTTGTTATTTGCCACTATATAAATAAAGTTTGATTTGATTTGATTTGATGTGAACTACAGGCACACTGATCAAAGTCATGTTAACATGACAACAATCAAGTCAAACTTGGGGAGAGAAAGTAAAGAGCACATTTAAAAAATGCAGGGATGGGAAAATAAATGTGCAAAAGCTAAAAAGACGGAGAGATCATCTTGAAAACAGAAAAGAGAACAAGAAGCGCTTTATAAGCTCTGTATTAAAATTATGAGTCAGAGCTGAAGCAGCTTTCTCTCTCAGCTGAGCACAGAGTTGGGCCGTCAAAGTCTCTGACTGACCACTTTGTCTCTAACAAACAGGAGGATACAGTAAAAGTGCTTAGTCAAGCGAAGAAAGACACAAGGACTTACTTCATCACGTAATGTCCCAGGATAGGACCGTCAACAACCACGTGTCCTTAACAAATACAGCCCATGAACCCATGGCGATGTATGGGCGTGACAGAAGTAGTGGAGTGAAACAGGAATATTCCAAGTTATTCCAAGTTTCTAAATTATGACCTAAATGTGAGTGCTATGACTGGTAAATGACAATGTTCAAAACCATAAGGGCCACAATCCCTTTCCTTTAAATCTGTTGTTGGCCCGAATGTAAATCAAGTTTGCTGGATATATTTTGAAAAGCACCACTTTCTGAAGCCTTGGTATTCCTCTGATGTCTGTGTATCATAAGTAAATATAATATAAAACAATTCCAGACTTGGGATAAGATAATATCAGGAGATCAATGGTAAATACATATACATGCCCAAGTGAAAAATGCATGTGTGTGAGTGAGTGAGTGAGCGAGTGAGTGAGTGAGTGAGTGGCCCCTGGCTGGTTTAATAATTGTTCACATTCCTTGGTGGCACCACATTCCTTCCGCCTCAGGTAACCATGGAGATAAGATACCATAAAGGAACACAGAGAAGGATGGAGGGATCGAGGAGGAGGGGAAGCAGATGTTTCAGTATGTGCTAACCTGGTAAACCACTGGTCTACATAGAACTGAATCTGTACCATGTACCATGTCTGTAATATATGTATGTATTACTTCTGGATTACTTCTTATCTCTGCTCATATTAGACACAGCAGCTGCAACACTGGTCTTTATAATGTCATGGACAAGGGTCAGCACGTCCACGCAGTAAACACAAGGAAACATTCTCCACTGTAATTATAATTATAGCTTTAAAAAGTACAGTAATTAATAAGAAGATCACAGGTGGAAAAGGTGGAGATGGTTTAACTTTAGTGATACATCAGCATTTATGAGATCAAATTATATTTTTTATAATAAAAACCACCATCTGTTTATATTAAAAACAAAAGGTGGCGTTAAAGTTGATTAGTCTAAAATATTAATGGACCCATCAGAAAGGCATTTGACTAAACGTTTGTAATCTAAAGGTCATGTACACACTGTAAGAAATCTAATACATATTAATAGATCGTGAGGCCAAAAGTGTCGAGGGACGGGATGAAGGACAGGAGAGACGTGGAAGGAATAATGTGAGCAGTGTTACACTGTGACAGAGATGGACGTCTGCACACAGATACACACCCAACACACTGGGACATGCTTTCAAAATAATAATAAATTCTGCTGAATCACAGAAAAAAATTGAGACACTTAGACACAATGGACTGCTACAAATCTTAGTTGATAGTTTTGGTCACTATGGAAATCTATTTGTGGATGAAAAAAGGAAAAAATGTGAAGGAAAGACAAGAAAATAATGGCCAGTGTCGAAATGATCTAATAAAATGTTAGTCAAATGTACATTATTATTATTTTTACAACTTTTCTCATTATGTTTCTGCCAATGTTTTATTGGCAGAATTTGGCTTCCAAACTATCAAAAAAAAAAAGTTTAATATAATCTGTGCCTGGAGACGAGAGAGATGTAAACTCAGTTGTCCTTATACGATACTGAATATGTTTCTGGTACAATAACAGCCAAATGCCTTAAAACAAGTCACAGATTATGTGAACAGACGTTCATTTTCAATTTGGATTGGTCACTAATGTGAACACGTGTCCAAAGGTGGAGACAGACCACGAGGCTGAGAGAGGTTAATCAGCAACAGGGCTAACAGCAGCGTTTTAAAGAAGCTGGAAATGGACAACAGGAAGTTTAAAGGTGCGTTCCACGGCTCAGCTTGACTCACTAATTCATCGTGGCAAATAATTTAATTTGAGAAACATTATTATTATTATTACTTTCCATTCATTCCACTGTTTCCACTGGGTCTCCGTAGTATTATTTTTCACATATCTGTCCGTCACGGTGTAATCTGCCTCACTATGATCCAGCTGTGCCAGACCAAGCAGCAGCTGCTCTAACCCCACACACACACACACACACACACACACACACACACACACACACACACACACACACACACACACACACACACACACACACACACACACACACACACACACACACAAAAACTAAATCAGAAAAGCTGATTTACTTCTTGTACAGTCTGTCGCTCAGGATAGATGGCGACTGCTGGGTTTGCCGTGTGTCAGGCTTGGACAGATCCTGGAGGAGGACATTCCTCACATTCCAAATCAGTCCAATGTCTCTCCTGTAAGTCCCTGTCTTTTTCCCTCCATCTCTCCTTATCTTTCCCTTCGTCCAGCTCTCACAGTATCATATTATAAATGGCTACATTAACCACATTAACACGGTAGTAGTATCAGCTTTACAGGCAACATTCAAATAGGTGCCAGAGAATCAGTACAATCAGTAAAATGTCGATTTTTTGTTTCTGCTCACAAACAAAATCCACATTGCTCTGACTCGCCATCAGTCCGAATGCGTCTTCGCCCTCTGCATCTAGGACCTAATGAGGCTCAGCAAAAGACCATATTAGGCTCTATAACATTCTTCCTTTGGTGTCTATTTAGAACACATCATCTCTGGTCATTCTTATGCAGATGACACCTTGTTGTACCTTCTATCCGAGCTGCATTAACGACGTAAAACTGAGGAAGAATTTCCTCCAGTTGGATCCGAGTTTACCTTACACACTACTCCTATACTATACTCCTCCTCAGCCTTATTCTTGCACAACTGCAGGTTTAGAGAGTCTTGTTGTGCTTTTATTTTTTATTGTCTTGCAGGATTTTTATGCAGGAATCCGTCAGACAGCTTTATGTCACCTGCATAGACACAGAGCAGAGGGTTCATGATGATCTGTTTGATCAGTTTTCCGCCCAACAACACCGACATGAGCCAGGATGGACTGGGAGTCAAACCACTGACTCTGAATGATTGTGTTACCAATTGTGCTACAGCCAGAGCTGTTTGGATTATTACTCTGGATACTTTCCTTGCATGAACCTCTCCTCCATTCTCTTGAGGACCACATTTTGGTATCTTCTCAATCAATTAAACATTAAACCAAAATAAAAAAAATGCAATGCCCCCCAAACTTTGCTGTTTATCAGCTCTCCAAGGATTCAGGAATCTCCTTCTACGTTTTCTTCAGAATTCCAGGGCAGAATTCCTAGCTGGGATTTCTGAGGGAAAACTCCCACAGCCTCTCTTGGATTTCAGTGAGAACATTTTCTGACTGTTTCAGGTTTCACAGCTCTGAATGTGTCCTGTTGAATTATAAGAGTTTTTATCACAGCAGAGGCTTTTATTGTCCCGTTGTCGAGTGATTTATCCTCCAACACAACTGAGAGGCTTACAGGGCTTAGCGACCTGTTTTGAGTCCAACTGATTGAGAAGAGGAAGGAACTCAGGGCCTGAACCTGACAGTTCCCAGACTTCTCATGAAGTGTGATATGACAGAAAGAATGGGAAAAACTACCTCAATCTAGCGCAAAGAGATTTGTAAAGGCATGTGCAGCATAGAGCCGAAAAGTCCTATTGTACCGTCACATTTTGTGATCCAGCTGCATTGGACAAATGTGCACCCTGCTTTTGTTTGTATAAAGAGGATCAAAAATGAAGTGGTGCATGATGCATTTTGAAAAATCATCCAATCATCATGGGTGGGTGCCAAGACCTTGTCAGGTTGAGGTCATGTGATGTTTTTCACACCTACAGTACAATTGTGCCGGGATATTTTCAACCTAATGTAGGGTTTACAATTCGCCCTGACACAGATAAACGTTAAAAGACCAAGATAAGCCTGTGCTGAAGTGGGGTTAATTCAGCCCAGGGCTAAGGTGGAGAGTTGACAAATGTCACGGTAAGCCCACAGCTGTCTGACCTTTAACCCCGCTGTAGCTTCCTCCGATTATCTGAAGCTGTGACACACATCAGTGTGGGACCTGAGCTTTGCTCTTTCTTTAATGTGCATATTGAGCACGTGTCATCTGGGACCACACGGGAACCACAGTCAGAACAACCTGCGTCTCACACACACAGCTGATGTTCCAACCACACGTCTTGTCCAGGTTCACCGCTGCCCAGAAACAACCTGCAGCTTAATATTTGAAATACCTACATATCTATATAGCTGGCCCATACACGCTTACTGTTTCCAATACACTTTACATGATTACACACTGTCTATCTTTCCATCATCGTGCTGCTTTGCACGGCGTTGAAGTTTCCGCACAAACCCATGCAGTGTTTGCTTCCACGGACATGTCAGGACAGGAAGGCTGAAGCCTGCTGAACACTTGTGTTCATGGGATGTCACAAAATCGGAAACGCTGACTTCCACTTGGAAAACTCAGATCTCTGGTTAATCTTGTGTCATCTTTTTCAATTATAACACGTTGTAACTGAATATAAAATCATGCAAAAAAGAGGAGGACATGTGCCCAAAATAATATTATTTTAATATGGACCATCTGCCACGTGTGTTAATTTACCCAACAAATGCAGCAGCCGTGCTGGTTAAAATGACAATCTGCTGTCTTTAATTTTGTTTAATTTTTGTTGTGAACTTTTTGTACCATTTCTCATAATTGCAGATTAATATTCTTATAATAATATTTAAAAATCATAGTCAGCCTATGTCTTCTCTAAAAATAAAAAGTCAAGTACAAATGACTGCACTTTGCATGGTTAATGTTGCTGTGTAATAAGCATTGGGCAAAAATATCTCACCTATGATGGGAGCTCGAAAGAAATACGACAAAGGCGACAGACAAGGAGAAGAGGGTGAGGGCTGAAAGGAAAAGACAGTTGCTGAAGATAATGAGAAAAGAGAAGCAGACGTGGAGGAGGAACAAGAGGAAGAGAGGAGATAAGTGGAGTGTCTTTGATGGTGGAAACACCTGAGGCCTCTTCTTATCGCAACAGACGAGGAAGAAGAGACGGGGGGAGAGGAGACGAAGGAAAAGTCGGAGAGATGCGGGTTGTGTATGTGCAGTGTTCAGATTCACAAGAGAACTAAAGCAACTCCAGCAACATGTGGATGTTTTAAACACACCTCGGTCCACTGTGTGTGTGTGTGTGTGTGTGTGTGTGTGTGTGTGTGTACGTAGGGAGTGAGGTATGAAGCTGTGATGGTTAGTTTGAGGGCAAACTGCTGGTTCGGGACTGAGGGACTGACGCACTGCAGGAGGTGAAAAACACGGGATTGAGACATTCCAGAAGTAATTGCCCTCATCACGTCTTCACGTGTTAGGATCACACACACACACATCTCTCTCTCTTCTGTTCTACATCACTGTACACACTCAGGCATCACCTCCATGATTGTACCTCTAGAAAATATGTAAATGCTTCATATTCATAAACCAAACTATAGTTTCAGTTTGACAGTAAAAAAAAAAAAAAAGACCAACAAATAACAAAAAAGTGGCACATTTGTTCCCAATTAGTGTGTGAAAGATGTAAAAAACGGAGTCTGCCAAAGGGATAAGATAACCCTGACATGGTTCCGTCTGATAAAAAGTCCGCTGACATGCTGCAGCCTGATAGGTTGACAGGTTTTACAGCCGACAATGATCGTGGAAATCACATGAGAAATGAGGGTCCAGTTGGGGAGGAAAGACAGAAAAAGAAGGGAGGCTTCCTCTCCAGTGACCTTGACGTTCTCCGTGTTCCTGAAGCACTTCTACTATCACTATGCCGTCTTCTAACCGACAGCTGTGGCAACTTCAATAATTAGGACAGACTGGGAGGAGAAGAAGAGCCATGATAAGGGGGAGATAAGGGGAGGACAGGCTGTCCTAACTGAGAAGGGAGACAGAGGGGAATGCCAGAAACCCCCGAAAGCCAAACACTAGCCCTTTCAAAACAGAGGTGGCAGCATTTTGCTGTTAGGCCGACCCGCGTCTGAAGCTCTGAAGGGCCGACGAATCGCCCCTCCAGCTGCCAGGGTCAAAAATACTTCCTCACGCCCTCTTAGACTTTCAGATTTACCTGATGTGGACCCAAACCAAGCGGTGGTGGAACAGGACCAGAAGTGATTACGGTGACATGTTCAGCTTCCTAAAAGTCGCGTGCTCGTGTGAGCAGATGCTGGAGACTCGAAGGCTGCTACGATGTGCTGCCCGGGACCATCCACTTGGTTATGGTTTGGAGCGAGACTGGGAGCAGGTCAAGCATCAAAGCACTTAGCACCGGATTTTCTCCTGAGCTTTTAACCCCCCATCTGAAATTGCTTAGTCGCCATCAAGTGAGTAACTCATGGGTGAAAGCGTGTCAGTGTGTGTGAAAGGTTTCTGCATTATCACTGACGACGACTGCGAGTTGACCTTGGTCTTGGTACAAATCAGCAAAATGGAGGTCATTTAGCTTAGTGAAAAAGTTCATTCAGTTAGAAAATCAGGTTAAGGCAAATGCTCTGCACGCCCCAATTGTCCTCCACAAGAGAGGGGTCAAAGGTCAGCATCTAGAATTGATGAGGAACAAGTGTTTCAAAGCCAAAAGCAAAGCTTAACCTTTGAGCAGGGGACCAGGACACTGCAAAATCCCAAAGAGGCACAGACAGACAGACAGACCAACAAGAGACACTTGAACAGACCAAAAAGCCAAAAACTGGGGCTGTGTTTCCTGTACTGTGCATCCAGAGGGACGGTCCCGAGCATCTTTTTATTCATCTCATCACCAAAACCCGGACAAGTTCAAGCAGTTTAATCCCTCATTGACCTTTTAACTATCCAAATTTCTTTGAGACATGTTTTAGTGCACATGGCGTCCCTCACAGCGACGTGTCCTCTGCCAAATACTCCCAGTATGTGTGACAGTCTAAGGCTGTTAATGGCGACTGACCCCAGCTGTTGGCTTTAATAGAACCCGTCACAGCTGCGGCAGATCTGAGCTCGTTTCCTTCAGCCACTAACAAACACCTCGTCTGTGTCTGTCTGTCTGTCTGTCTGTCCAGGCAGCCTCCCCATCTCCGTCCGCTTTGACGGCCAGTGATTTGGATCTGCTCCTGTTCACAGGGTCATAAAGTTTGATCCCTGTTAACAGCTGATGCTGATTCGTGTCTGAACTCCAGGTAGAAACAAGTGCAGAGCTCGGAGACCAGTGAAAAACACAGCGACGTTCTTCCTTTCGGACCTCACAGAACACAAACACACACTCAGGTTTTCCAGTGTTCTGGAGTTTAAATGTGCTTTAAAAATGCTCCTCGACAGCTGTATCCGTATCACTTCTACTTTCCATCTTTTCCAATCGTTTAGTCCATGTCAAGAACAGTTTTCTTACTAATGTAGAGACCGCCTTACACGTGTCCAGTGGTCCAAAAATGATCCACTCCAGAGATCTATGTATGATAAGAAACGTTGCAGATTTATTGAACTTCTGTGTTCTTCGGTACAGCTAATAACAACAGTTCTAGAATCACGCTGATATAATACGTAAACTCCACTAAGAACGGTAAGAAAACTGTGGGCCTCCACAGCCAAACACTGGTCTACTTGACTTGCTGCCTCAGTCCATTTCTAAAAATAAAAATTAAAATACAAACTTTGGTTTCCTTGACGATTACTTGCAGTCTCAGAAGGACCTATCTGATGTTGTATATACGTTAACTACTAGTTATCTATCTTACTAAGACACAACATAACTGCAGAAAAAATATAAGCGGGGAACAAACATTTGAGAAAGTTATCGTTGGCTCGCACAGCATCATTTCCAATTTCAACAACTCTTTTGCTCTTGCTGGGTGCTCAGTGTTGAAAAATTAGCACAGTTGCTTGTACGTTTTCAGTTTTTTTTTTTGGTCCAACTTTGATTGATTGCTTCTGAAATTTTGACAAAATAAACCCTTCACGTGCAAGTTCAAATCGATTCAATTCATCTTTATTTACAATGTGCCAATTCACAACCAAGTGAAGGCAAGTACAACTTTACTGCTGAATGTGTTTTTAAGAATATCTTTGTGAGCAGATTTTGACACGATTTTGCGGTTTGTCTCTTGATCAGACTTTTTCCTCTCGGTTCTGTTCTGCCCTCAGTTCTACATTATTTGTTGTTAGGAAACAATAGATTTCAAATCACCACCAATGAACCATTAGGTGTGGGTGCACACAGCCTGTTAGCCTCCACTGACCCTGTCAAACCAATAATATCCTCCATACCACACACACACACACACACACACACACACACCTCTGATCCGCTCCTATTCATTGTTTTATGACTTAACTGTGGGAAAACACTCCTTTTGTTTGCAGCCCTCCCAACACCACACCCCCCTTTGTCCACCATCTCTGCTCCGGTCTGGGTGCAGGGGGACGCATTCCTCACCCAACATCCAGCCCAACGTTTGGCAGTTAACACGTTTAGAAAAGCACTTAGTGGTTGATTTTCAAACAGGTGAGATCAGACGTCCCTGAATGCCTCACATGCAGCCGTTTTCCAATGAACCATGGGATGAGCTACACTTTGTCGGGTCCTTGAACGCATCGGGCACCAACAACTTGCTTGTGACAGACAGAGCCAGACGCTACACTGTGTTAATTTCATGTAAAACCTTTGCACAAGGGCAAATCATAGGTCCATTAAAAAAAGAGGAAATATTTATCACAACTACCAACGGAGACACAAATGCCTCTGCTGCATCGACACACTCGACACAGTCCTTCCTTGTTGTGGCGAGAAAATAAGACGGCCGGCATGGCTTCCTGTATCATGTAACAGGCCTTTAGGAAAATGGAAAATAACACCACTAAACTATTGGTAAGTGATGTTTCACCAAAACCATGAGATTATGAGCAAACTTCCTCTTCTGGATTGAAGTCAATGTGACATCTGAATAGACTTAATAAGTTAATAACTTAATAATGTGTGAACAAAGGTGCATGTTCACCCATGTTTCAAGTGTTTCCCACTGAGAACTTTGTGCTCTGATAGAAGTGAAGGAGACACGTGACCTTCCCTCCCGTGTAATCGAAAAAGATGACCTTTAACTCGTTGACCCAACACTTCCCTCTCTCCTCTCATTCACCAGCTAAGAAAAGAGGAGAAACTCAAACACTCTGCTGGAGTTGACCTGGTTAAAACCAATATTGACTGTCACATTAACTGAGCTGATTCTTCCCCTCCTCCCATTCTCCCGTTCTTCTTCTTTTTCTTTTTTTTGTGCTGTTTCTTAACGGCTTTTCTTCCTCCATTCATGGAAAAAGGAGATAAGGGAAAAATAAGAAAAGATAAGAGATGGTCTGCTGATAGTTTAGTAGGCAAACTATATTCTAGGCTTTAAAAATCAACTTTTCAAAAGCAAAGGAGAGAGAAAGCAAGGTGAGTTGGGGGTTCTTCAGCGTTTGGATTTTTTTTCTAAAAATCTTCAAGGTTTTGATGTAGAACTGTCTCTGCTTTTTCTTTCTGGACCAAATGTGCACATTTAACCGAGACGGATCTTTTCAGAACTGCTCGTCTGCAAAGATAAACTCCAAATATCTCGGTGTCGCCCCACTGGATTGAAGACGTCGCCGCTTTTGACAAAGCTGGACTCATTTAATTTTTTCAACTTTCAGTTTTAACGCGGAGTGAAAAAACGTTTGTACACAACCCCAATTATGAGTGTCTGTTTCTCCTCAAGCTGCTTAGTGAGAGATCCGACAAAACCTCCATGTGCAGTTTTACAGTAAACAAAGCATCAGAGTTAAATCTGGCCTGTCTGAAACTAAAGGAAGTCCTTGTGTGATAGAGGGCAGACATCAGTCTATTCTTAGACAGCTGCTCAAAGACACTGGTGTCCTGCAGAGGAGGACTAACCTGGCACTCCGTCTGGGTTTCTGGGTTTTTAGACAGGAAGCTACACATGCTGCAGCTGGATCTACAACTTTTGGAGCAGATGTCTATATCTGCTCAACCGAGACATACTGTACATGCCGGGTGAAGCGTATCCATATTGATAACAGCTGAGCTGTTGAATTTTGGGAAACAAGACGCTTTTCCTTCCCACCACTTGTCAAAGCCCAAAGCTGCAAATACACATATTCAGTGTGTATTTACCACATTTCAAAAGAAAAACGTGTTTCGTTAACTGTTAAAAACGCTAAACATCCTACAAACACTGAGCTACCGATTATTGTGCGTCGCCTGGGAGGCTGTGTCTTTACAAACGGCTTTAAAAGACACTCTCACTGTGAGCTGCAGAGCGAGACGTCCATTATCTCAAGTGACTGACTGACTAATCTAATCTGCTTTTTAATTCATTTCCAGTGAAACGGCATTTCTTCGTTTTGCCTGTGAAGGGCCATTCACAACCATCTGTTCCTTCCATGTTTGCTCTCTGCAGGCTTTGCTAAATGGGCCAAACACTCGCACTGACACCGTGGTGTGATAAAGGGCCCATTGAGAAGCTTTCTGAATGGTAAGCGATCGGGAGGGATCAGGACCACTGCTGCATCAAAAGGAGGTCGGGAGGACGAGTAAACACAGCGGGACAATGGGACCGAGCTCCACGGACGTGCGGGTAGCTCAGCCTGGAGTGCAGAGCCAACATGTCTGAACCAGACTGCAGAGGGCATGTTTCCCTACAGAAACAACGATGTGCTAATTCATCATTCATTTCTTGATTTTTTTTATTTTTAAATGATGAAAAAAATCTAAACAAAATTTGTCAGACGTTTGATTGAAACAAACATATTCAGCAACCTTTAGAAACTGATGCATTGGATGAATTGATTAGTAAATATCTAATAAATAACTGACTCAGCACCACACAGGCGACCTTGCACATCTGTACAGCACATCTGTAAAACCTGTTTGCAAGTTTCAAAAGTACAACAATGGAGCCTTTGATGAGTGGGTAGAAACGACTCGCCCATTTGTGCCTGCTTCATTTTTTATAGAACCTCATCTGCATCCGTTAGTCATTGTCTCTCTAGCTGCCCTCCAGTAGCAGGACACAGTGAAGCTCCAGCCGTCTGCCTCAGTGACAACATCCAGCTGAAGAGAGGAGCAGAGATGGTGTGAGAGAGGGTAAGAGAAAATGGATGGATGGATGGTTGGCAGGGGAGACGTAAGTAAGAATGGACAGATGACAGGGCAACACAAAAGGACCCGTGAAAAGACAAGTGAGAGAAATGAGAACAGGGGAACACTGACAAGAGATGATGAACGAACCAAGAGAGACTGTAAGTAACAGCAAAGCACATGCATGTGTGAGTCAGTGCATGCGAATGCACTCGTCAGGAGGTTCAAAGAGGCAGGAAGCTGGAAACTGAAGAGCCTGACAATGACCTTTGACCTGTGGTAGATCGATAGGCTGGAACAAACATCATTCATGGGGAGGGAGTGCGTTTGACATTTCAATCTAAGAGTATGAAAGCTGTCTTTTTTGTCTTTCCCAGCTGGAGACCCTCCTTGTGTCACTATCTAATAACCTCTGTCCTCCTCCTCCTTTCTACATACTTTCCTTTCCAGGGTTTCTATTTCATTCTATTTTTTATTATGCAGCTTCTTTTTGTCTGTCTGTCATCTCAAATGCAAATAACCTCCAAAAAGTAAGTAAGGGTTTGCTGTAGCTCAGTTGTTACGGCACCACAGGGCTCAATCCCCGGTCCCTCCGTGCTTCATGTCAAAGTGTCCTTGGGCAAGACATTGAACCCCAGGTTGCTCCCGCTGGGCCAATGAGCAGCCCACATGTCATCACCATCATGCATGTGTAAGAAATTACTCTGGATAAAAGCGCCTGCGAAATCTAAGTACATGGGATTTTATGTGACAGACCAACAGAAAGAGGCACATAATTGTGAAATGATAGAAAAACATTTTCAACATTTGTTTACAAATAAATATCTAAACAGTGTGGTCTGCATTTTTTCAGCCCCCTGACTCCATAATGTGGAGTCCACCCCACTACTTTTGGGGTGTGTCTCTACCAGCTTTGCACGTCTACTGAGTGACATTTTTGCCCTTTCTTGTTTGCAAAATTACTCAAGCTCAGTCAGACTGGATTTGAGCGTCTGGGAACAGCAATTTTCAAGTCTTCACACAGATTCTCATTTGGATTCGTGTCTGGACTTTGACTGGGTCGTTCTAACACGTGAACATGCTTTGATCTAAACCGTCCAGTCGTTCGCACACTAACAGGTTTTCTTCTAACATTGCACCATATCCATCTTCCCATCGCCTCTGACCAGCTTCTGTGCCCCTGCTGAAGAAAAACACGATGCTGCCGCCACCATGTGTCACGGTGTGTTCAGGGTGATGTGCAGTGTGAGGTTTCTGCCACACAAGTCCAAAAAGTACAATTTTGGTCTCATCTGACCAGAGCACCATCTTCCACATGTTTGCTGTGTCCCCCACATGGCTGGTCACAAACTGCAAACAGGACGTCTTTGGTCTTTCTTTTGACAATGACTTTCTTCTTTCGGCTTTTCCATAAAGGCCAGATTCTTAGAGTGGAGGACTAACATTTGGCCTGTGGACAGATTCTTCCACCTGAGCTGTGGATCTCTGCATATGAGTCTGAGCGCAGCCTGGTTTATAGGTTCAGCACAAGTTCGGAGGTTGAGGCCCTAAACTAGTGGACATGTGACCTTTTTAAGTCCCTCATTTGGAGAGACCTCAGGCAACCTGTGTTTAAGCTTTAACGCTATGGAGAAATGGAGCTGCAGGTTTGGACATTGAAAAGAAATTACAGAAGTGAAAGAGACACAAAAGCATTTTATGTGTAAATTCAATTTATGGAAAGATTAAGACACGTGAGCACAGTTTCCCATCATGCACTGCAAATTGCAGTAGATTTGGCATGAAATGAATGTATGTTAATTTCACTTTGACCTCGTTTGAACAAAAGAATGAGAAAATCCTCAACTTTGCTTAAATGTTCCGTCATAGTTTTGAGGGAACTGAATGTTTCAAAAGACACAAACTAAAAATGATGCAGTGTTAATCTGCCAACATCAGCTACACAGACACTCAGAAGCAGAAAGCTAAAAAAGGAGCATTGAAATATCAGCCACCTATTTTTAACAAGTCCTTCCTTTCCTCCCTGCCTTCTCGCATCCATCATCCCTCCTTTGTTCAGGTTTAGATATGACATCAACTCCATCCCTTTTTCATCCCTCTTCACTCAAAGCTAAATTACTCCTATTAAGGTCAGATGTGTGTGTGTGTCTCTCTCTCTCTCTCTGCACCTCTTGTTCCCCCCCTTTGCTTATTTTCCTGCTCAGTACACACAGTGAATGACAGAAAAATGTGCACGGTGTCAGCGTTTGTGTCCCTGTTTGAGAGGACACAGCGTCAGAGGCAATTTTTAACCCTTAGCGAGAGGCCGAGATGGGGAAAAACAGGAAGATGACGGGTGATGATGACTGAGAAGAGAGGGGACGGAGAAGTGGAGGAAGGAATGAATGAAAGTATTGACCCTCCAGACCACAGCCCAAGTCCAACAGGGAACAAAGGATCCCGATGAAACGGCAGAAAGGCGGCCACTGTTAAGCGATGTGACCACGACTGTGTGGTCGACTGAGTCACTGTGGAAAATGTCGCAGCAAAAAGAAAAAGCCTGCATCAATGTGAAGGCCAATTACACTGCTTAAAACCCTCAGGGGGTTTTCAATACTTTTGATTTCACTTTTATATTTCACCATGCCAATAATTGGTGTCATTTTTTTACAGCCTCACCTGTGTTATAGGTATTTATTCACTGTGACACGGTAAAAACACAGTAAATCTACAACCATACAAGAAAACTTCCTGCTGAGTTTGACATCAGCAGATTCTATTTCCAGTCGAATAAAAAAAAAAAAGTTGAGAATATTTCAGACGAAGCATTTCTAGATGTGTCCTAATTAGCGCAATTGAACAAACATGAACCATTTATCCTAACTCTGGTTTTACGTGCCCCATTGACACCATTCGAAAACTGCCAAAGATTTTGACATCTGCACTTTCAACATGCCAAAAATCCAGCCTCCTACTACTTCATCTTAAAAATGAGCAGGTGGTTTGATCACAGCAGGGTAATTAAAAGCTAAAGAACAACGAAAAGAGGATAACGGTGGCCGCAGCAAACACGTCTGTGAAGGGGCCACACACGCGTTTAAGTTACATGAAGCAATCTGCGGTCTAATGGCCCCCGATAACGAAACAGGAAGTTACGTAAGTGGCACTAATCCCACTGTCAATCAACAGCCGAACACGTGGTTACTGCAGCTTCGCGTCGCTCTTTCAGGTGGTTGGATGACAAACCAACAAGACAACACAAGCTACATGTTCTGCTGCTTTCCCAGCGCTACAAGCTCAGGGTCACCACAGCTGATCATGAGGTCCACAGGATTCATGCTGATGTCCTTCCTGATGCAACCCTCCCTAATTGTTACTGGCTCTCAGTTGTTCACTGGGCTGGACAGTTTTAGGCAGTTTCTGTCTTTCTGTCTGTTGCCCAGGAACATTTCAACATATGTCCAGGGAAGTAAGGCTGCAGATGCCTGAGCCACTGCTGCTAAAACTCAGCGAGTGTATTTTAATGCACATACTGCTGTGTTGTTTGAATTCAAACCTCAAGATGGTGTTTTTCTCAGCAGAGCAAATAAGACCTAAAAGCAGTAAATCACAGAAAAACAATTTTAGTGATGATGTTTAAGTTGTTGCTTGGTAACATATGAATTATTCCAATTTGATAATGTGACATCTCTCTCTCTCTCTCTCTCTCTGTCCAGACCCAAATGAAACACAATATCAGACAGGAGAAATTTATATGAAATGATGTGATAGTGTGAGAAGAAAATGGAGCGAGAGACTTTTGAGGCAGTTACGAGATGATATCTGGAATACTCGAGCCCACACACACACGCTCCTGTGCTTGTCGCTCATAAATAGCAGGTTGATTTTAATCAGCCACACACATTGGTGATCAAACAAGTGATCTCAGGCAGACTGACAGGAAAGAACACAATTCTGTTATGTTTTCCACATTAAACTGTCTCAGATTTACCCCAGAATCAGAGAGTCGGATATTGGGATTTCTAAATATAAAACTGACAGTAGCCTCCACCCAATCACACTTTAAAGGTGACTGACGTTGAAACCAGTGACACGCTGGAAATGTAATCAATGGCAGGAAGCACTGAATTCAAACAGCTGGCACCGTGCTCGCTTTCACGCACACTCAACAATGGAGTTACCTCAAGGCTAAATGTAAGGGCGTGTGTGTGTGTGTGTGTGTGTGTGTGGGTGTGTCTCTCTTGGTTTGGGTTTGTCCTGTAGGGAAATCTGCCAACACAGAGGAAATGAAGGACATGCAACAAAGAAAAACACCAAATCGCAAAACACTTTCATCCAGACCAATCTCATCTATATTTAATACTTGAGAAAAAGCCATGAGCGTTGCTATGATCCATTTACTCTGCATTTATGGGGATTTTTGCTGGCACACTGCCACGCAAACACTTTTGTGTGTCCAGGTTTTGAGATTTGGATGTTTACCCACATCCAAACCTAATTAAATTGAATAATATTGCATTAAAGGAAAGCGTTCAAAATGATACAAATCAGAGACATTTACTAGACATCTACATTTAATTTGAAAACCTTTCCAATAAAACTGCACATAAAGCTGGTTAATTAACAGACAATTAAACTGCAACTACAGCTGATACATCATTTACCATTTTCCAAGTCAAAATATCAAGAATTCATTTTTTAAATCACTAAACATTTAACAGACAAAATCACTAACAGGTAGACAATAAATCTGGATCGCTTGAGCGCACACTGCCTACATTTCAACACATTTCAATATTCACTGAAATATCAAGTAATAAAAGCTAGAATAAACTGTCTCCGTTGGTTTTCTGCTCCCTCGTTTGGGTAAAACATCAAATCAGTGAGAGAAAGAAAGTGCAGAAGGCTGAAGACAGAGTCATAGTTTCTGTGTCCACTGCACTATTGTAGAAGAGTGAATTTTATCACTGGCCGAGTGTGTGAGGTTTGGTTTTGTGAAAGTGTGAAACCACAGATGAATTCTCCGAACAGTTTGTTTGTTCATTGGTAGCTTTGTATTTGATTTTGCTGTTTGCTGTGTTTGTAGTCATTTTTGTGTCCGTTCTCACGTCAATTTTTGATATGTTGTGTCAGTTTTTAGTCATTTCACTCTGTCTTTTATTTTATGTGGTTTTTTTGTTCAAAATGTTTCAGCTGTTTTGCATCTTTTACGCTCATTTGTATCTGAGCTCTTTTGAACCAGATACATAAACAGTAGCGGTAGAAACTCTCTGCCCCGTACAGCGTCTGTGTTTGCAGTGTCCCTGTATCCCAAGTTGAAGTAGAAGCGAACGCACATCCAAAGTGCTAGTACGTGTCCATCAAGCATGAACTGGCCCTGAACGCACCTCCGCAGGGATTAAAACATAGTTGCACATGTGGGGAGTAGGACTGTGGAAAATAAAAGAACTGAAGGACATGTACACACACACACACACACACACACACACACACACACACACACACACACACACCTACACTGCGGCTCTAATGACAGGCTGCTGAAACATCCACTCGCCTCCTCCTCCTCTTTTCACCTTAAAACCTTCCTGCTTGCCTGTTCTTTCCATGTTTTGCTTCATCCTCTGTCTTCTTCCTCCTGCTCCTCTTTCAAACCTTCTTTCATCCCTCCCCTTTACCTGTAATAACAATCCCCCCACTAACACACACCTGAAGAATGGAGCTGCGTGTAGACACACACCAACACTACATCACTTATTGTAGAGATCTGTGTATGACCTCATCTCAGCTGAATCCTCCTGTAGCTGTTCCCAGTGTGGCCATAAAACAGGTACAAATATACATTTATTAACTGCAAAGGAGGAAAATAATGATATGAGGTGGTTTCAACATGTTTAATTCATTTCAAATGGCTGTTGAGTTGAAAAGTGATGCTAACAGAGTGAACTCAGAAGTAAAAGCAGTGGATATGTTTCATGTCATTTGTGGTGCTCTGACAAGACAAAGACACAAATTTTTACTTTACTTGTAACAGAAATCGCAGAAATGTCCCATCAACATCAGTATTTTTCAGCAAGATCACTGGAGCAAAGGGGGAATTTTTAATTCTTAAATGAATTGACATGCAGAAAAATAACAGAAAAACAAATTTGAACGAGAACATGACGGTGAGGAAGAGGAACGACATCGTTACCGAGCAGCGTGAAGATCCCGCGACAGTATGTTCCCATACAACAGAGGAACTGATGCTTCTTATGTGAGAGTTTCACATATGTTTGAATGAAACTGAAGGTAAGAAGAAGAAAAAAATATGGGCAGGGGTAGAAAAAAGTGAGTGTAAAGTCACGTACACAACATCAGAGGTGAAAAAATCTCCTACTAAAGCGAAACCCTCCTTCAGATTGAAATGTGTTTCATAAACTGAGTGTCAGGTGGATGCAGCCAGTGCTTGGTGCAAACTCCGATGTGGTGAGGACGTGAATTTGCTGAATCAAATCTGCAATCGACATGTTCAGCGAGGACAAACGTTTTTAGTACAGCTTCACACACCGTCTGCGGTGACAAGCGCGTGCACACACACATCAAATATGAAAAAACGTCACCTACTACGCCACAGTTAAAATCCGGGAGCCACGCTTCCAAAATATGTTCGAGGTAAAGGAGGAAAAGTTCCAGTCTCGCCTCCTTGAATATTTAAGATGGGTCTATCACACATCATGTAACCTCAGGTACCAGGACAGGAAAAAACGAAACGCTGTGAGAACAAATCTCCAACATTGTCCAGAAACTGCTTTGTATCAGCACATGTGAATGCACCATGAGGGGACGGGTGGGGGGTAATTTAACAAGCCTTCCCCTCTGCAGGTTCAGACAGGTTAACCAACATTCCAGGCTCTCCTTTCTTTCTTCCATTCAGCCAGAGGTAGGGGGGTTGAGGTGTGTGTGTGTGTGTGTGTGTGTGAGATGAGGTCACACACTCTCTGAGCCCACAGATGCACATACATGCTCTCACACACACACACACACACACACACACACACACACACACACACACACACACACACACACACTTACACCCTGGCCTTAGCCCACCTACATTCTTTCTTGACAAAAACTGCGTCCGGGTAACTGCAGACCCTCCCCTCCCCGCTCGCTCGACTTTAAGGATCTTTAAGGACTTTCGGATCACAGACTGAAAATGCAGCGATAAAATACAAATGTAGCTGCTGCCTGCTGATTTTGTACAATCAGGACCTGCACATCTTTGTTATGTTCTGTCAGGTATGGACAGTTTGAAATGATCCAAGGATAATTTCCAAAAACCACCGTGTAATGTAACAGGCTGCAACATCAGCATCTTCCCTCCTTGTTTTAGCTGGAGATTTGTTCAAAGAAAGTTGCACCACACAGTGTTTGCAGCCATTTTCTGCATCTGCTGAATGTGTGCAGTACGTGAGGTGTTCAGGGACAGTCCAGAGTGTGGGTCATATTTACAGAAAAACTGTGGCGTATCGACATTTCATTGTGAGGTGGAGCAGAATTCACAGGGACTATTAGAATTTGATGAAATATTCCTGAAAGGTCTGATTAGTTTCATCCAGCCAATCTCAGATTCTGTGTCATTATTTCGAGATAGGCTCACATTATTCATTAAGTTTCTTTAAAAGACTTGATTCATTCTTTTCTTACTTCCGTAAGATAAACAGGCTGATAAAAAGCTCTACAAGTCGCAGCTCTCTGCCTCCACTCCAACTCTGAGAGAGAAGCAAAGAGCAAAGGGACGACGGATGAGGGAAAGGAGGAAACTGAATACCATGACAGAACACACTTATCTGGGACACAAGTGTGCGCACACACACACACACACACACACACACACACACACACGCACACACACGCACACACACTGACACAGTGAATGTCTCTGCACTAATGAATGAGGAAGGCACTCGAGCAAGAGAGCCCAGCACAAAACATTCACATTCAGAAACACAAAAAGGTTGTTGGAGGGAGACCTTCCACAGCACAAAAGCAGTTCACAGAGAGCACAGGAAGACAGTCCTCGGGACTGTGGACATGCCTGGAACTGTCCCCGTGTATGTTAAAGTGTATATACAACGACATATTCATCACTGAGCTCTGCTGGTAAACCAGTTATGGACTCAGATTTGTATCATATTTATTAGCAGAAAGGCAAAGGAGAGAGTTTCAGCCTCATTATCAGTTTAATTAAACAGCGGAGACGCTCAAATCGGCAATGGATGAGGTTCCATCCAAATTTAGTGTTTTGAAATTCAGCAAACGAAAACATGAATTACTGCACATTTCCAATCCGCTGTTGATTTGCAAATATTAGATGTCGCTTTGTTGACATAAAACAGCTTGTGGAGCCGCTTTTCATTGTCTTCTAGTATGAAACGCAACGTGGCTCCTCAAGAACACTTCATTTTGAAATAGTTCCAGGATACAGTTCAGATAATGTGAGGGCCATCTGACTCACACACAACTCCTCCAAGGAACATTTAGAAACGTTCAGGGTCACCGAGAAAAACTGACAATTTCACAGGCCAGGATGTTTAGAAAGCACAAAGACAGACTAAAGGCTGGAAGTCAGAACTCCTGCTGTGATTAGATGATAAGCAGCACAGTTTTTAAGCCTGACACACAGAGAGACAAGAATGTGTCCTACCTGTCCCAGGTCCAGGGTGACGTTCACCTTGTTGTACTCTGTGCTGCGGGAAAGAGGGGGGCTCTGCCACCATCGCTCTGTGCCGTCGATGGCGTTGGTGATGGGGTGGGCGCGATCGCTGTCGCCTTGGCTGCAGATGTCACAGTACTGACCCTGAGAAGTCAAACACACACACACACGTTACTACATATTTGTGACAAACGTGGACACAAATCCTGAAACTCTGAAGAAGTTTTTCTGATGTTCCCGAACGTGAGAGCTGCTGGCATTTCACGTTCACTTCCACTTCCTGGGGATCGCATTCTATTATCAGACAAGGCCTCTATAGGCCAGTGTGTCCATCAGCCCTGAAATCCTGGATTTGTGGCCTTTGAATCATGTTGTGAGGGTGAGATATTTCATGAAATCCCAGAGGGCGTGCAGGAGATTAAACACCTGCACAAGTCTGGTCAGAATCTACATTCCCAGTGATTTAGTTAAAATACTTAAAATACTTGTTGCTGTGTGCAATGAATTTCATGGTCTTATTCAGGAACAGAATTCCTAGGGATGGTGGCAGTGTGTCAGAGTGCAGCACCGTGTAGCAGAGTGCAGCAGAGTGCAGCAGAGCAAAGAGAGGGAGGGCTGGGTGGAGCGGAGTGAATCTTCTGCTGTAGCTTTACGTTTCAGTCCTGTCTTTTCCGGGAACATCCACTCAAGCTGCAGCACAGTGTTTCAAAGTCACATCTACGCAAACAATAGTTTTCTTTCACCAGTGTGTGAAGTCACCTGGGTCAGGTTTCCTATATTCCAACCGCTCCGATAACAGGCCTCAGCCTGTGCTGGACTCTGTTAGAGTCTCTGTGACTTCACAGTTTGCACCCTGACAACATGGTGTTCTGCATCAAATGAGTCTGTACGCTCTTGGTGTTCTACAACCTAATGGGACGAAGTGATGAAAATACCCTTTGTTTTTACCCAACAGACGTGTAGATGCTGATATCCCCACAAAGAGGAACAAAGGAAGGTTTGTAATTATTAAATGTCTGTTTCTTAGTAGAGAGATGCTTCAAAACAGCCGCAGTTCAGAGATATTTCACACGTGGCGGGTCATTTTCACCAATCTGTTTTGTAAAAAGCATTTAAAGAACCATAAAAGTGTTTATTTACTACAATCGACGAACTTGATGATTTCCTAATTAAACATGGACGGCGACAGTAAACTGTGTCCCTCTGTTCCCTGTGATAAGAGCACGAGACTGAGGTACAGTGTGGAATCAAGGAAACACGCGGCTGCGTCTGAGTTCAAGAAGAGACGCAAGCGTCCGCTTGGCACCTTCATTCTTAGTGTTTAATCCAATGGCTGCTGGCTGTGTAACTAACTAAACGACAGAGGACCTGGACAAAAGCCGGGGTTACTAGATGTTATCAGTGCAGCCCACCGAGGTGAAAGGTCCTCACTCTGCCGCCATTTATCTCTGCAGTTTCCAGAGATCACTTGTCAGTTCACCTTTCAGATTTAGCTGCACCCGTAGGATCTCAGACGTGGACCCGGTCAGGTTACAGCTGGTAAAATCGACATGCGATGTCCACAGTGTTTTTGGTACCAGTCAGGTCAGAAAGAACTGTTTAAAATTTAATCCCACTCTTTCCCTCCGAAACCTGATGTTAAACTCACATTTATGCCTTTTTTCGTGTTGCCACCTGAGCCCAGAAAAGTCGGCGGTGGCCCTAACCCTCCTCACCAACAAAGGGATTAGTGGTCACGGATCCTGGAAACACTGAGGGTCCACCGGTGCCCTTTATTGTGCCCGATCATTCAGTACTTTGAAAACATTAAAGCGAGCAGGAAACGGCTTCCAGTCGGCAGCTGATCACAAGAATTTGCAGCGATATGGGAAATTACGTTTGAGGCGCATAAAGAATCAACACCCAGATACAAGCACGGCAACATGAAAGTCTGTGGTCCACATTTTGCTTCAGTCTCTCCACCTGCTTCTTTCGTTACCTCCACCTTTGGGGCAGAATAAGCAAAGTCCTCTGTCCCCGAGAAACCCATGTCCTCAGCGCAAAGCCGACATGTTGTTACTTTCTCTAATCTCTTTTTTCTCTTCGTGAACATATGTTCCATGTAGCTTTTCTCGTACCTCTTCCTCTCATTCAATTGCTGTCTTTGTGTTGGGCTTTTATCTTGTCCTTGTACGTGTCTCACCCTCTTTCTTCCTGTCTGACATCAGTACATGGACAATCTGGAATCGTGATTAGTTGCAGGAGTTTCTGGCGATCATCATCAGAATGCCAACACTCACGTACTGTTGCACGTTCTAAAACCACTTAAGACCCGACAAATTGCACTTAGTTTACACTTAGTAAAGCATCAGCTCCACGTTTATGTTTGGCAAAAGTATGTGATTATCCGTTCATACTGAGGCGTTTCAGTCGAGACGATGCAGCAAGTTAAGTCACATTTGGAGACTCGGAGCTTCTGTTTTTCCATGTCACCCAGTGGAGCAGTGTGTCTAGGTGATGTGTTTCTGATTATTAACAACTGAGATATATGTCTCTATATCTGTGCGGAGACTTTTTTAGCAAAAAAAACGTCTCCTCTGAGGAACACGACTGCATAAAAATTAGTTAGGATGTGTCCTCCGACCAACAGAAAACAACAAATGATGTATTATTTAGCAAGGACTAAACAAAGATTGATTAAAGATCAAAAAGACACACACACACACACACACACACACACACACACACTCCACACTGGTTTTACATTAATAAAAACACACACACACACTGACAAATCAAGTCTCCCCTGCTGGTTTTTAATTAATAAAAACACTCCCTTGCTGACAAATCAAAACAAGATTAACTTCCACTCAGCAAACTGTGTGTGTCTTCCCTGTGTGTGTGTGTGTGTGTGTGTGTGTGTGTGTGTGTGTGTGTGTGTGTGTGTGTGTGAGTCAAGCAGAGTGGGTTAAACCTCTTAGGCCGAGCAAATAAAGCGTCCTTCCTTGAGCTAATGAGTCCATTTGTTGATTTTGGAGATGTCCTGACCTGAATGCACGGCAACGTCACCTCTTCACATCAGACAACAACTCAGTGAAAACTCTCATGCAGGAACATTAAACTGATCCTCGATGTGAAGAAGCTTTAACGAGCGGGAACATTTTAAGAGCAAAATCAAAGCTAATACACAGCATGTGTTTTCCAGCATCACGTGGAAATGTGTTTTCTTCAGTTACGTGAGACCTGTTGCACATCTGTCCTTCCCTGTAAGAGCCTCGGCGCTCAGGTTCTCGTCCCGTTGCTGTAACGGCGTGGACAAACTCGGGCTGACTGCAGGACACGGGTCAGTCCCCGTGAGGAATGCAGGGAACAGGTGGGAGCAAAGAGGCGGCAGAGGGTGGACTTAATGTTTAACCAGTCCTCTATCCAACACACACTGGGCCTGCTGCTCGTAAACTCATCAACACCTTAAAACCTCATCTGTGAAGAGGCACTGAGGGCACGGGGTGGACAGCGGATGAGCGGTCCACTCTCAATGAAACGGCAGACAGTTCGAGCCCGGTGTGCACTGCTGACGCCCTCTGTTCCCGGGATGAGTGTATGAAAGCACAATCAGCTGATTTACTGGTGTAACAATATTTGATGAAAATATGTGGACGTATTAAAGGACATGCACCTCTGACACACCTGCAGCCTAAAGGCTCCAACATAAAAAGCTATTAGGGGCAGTAAAGTCACACGTGTCCCCCAAAGATGACACCTCTGTGATGGGACAGAAGAGACAAGCCTCCACCAGGATGGACAAATTAAAGGGGGACTTAACGGGGACTGAGGGACAAAAGCCTGTTGTAGGAAATAAAAAATCCGTTTTGAACTCACTAGTGATGGGACTCTGAAAAAGTTCTGGCTCCGCTCACCTGGATGGTCTGGCTCGGGTCTCCGGACACCGGGCCCCCGACCAGTTTGCAGTACAGGTCTGGCACCGTCCTGCCGCTCTCCTCCACGCCGCACGTCGCCGTGGCGGTGATCTTGGTGCCCTCGGCCAGGTTGAAGTAGGGCGGGTGGAGGCTGTAGCCGTTCACCCCGTTGGTCGGCAGCTCCTGGGCCGACGCCAGCCGGCAGCCGGTCACCAGCAGCGGCCACAGCAGCAGCGCGAGCCGCGCTTGAGTGCGCCGGGCCCGGGAAAGCGCCGCTCCGCCCGCCATCGCCTCCACCTGTGCGCGCTCGGTCCGGGACGAGGAGGGAAGTTGGAGAGTCAGCGACCGCGGGGACGGTGGGAGGAAACGGGCCGCCAACGTGTGTGTGACGGGGGTCGAACGGAGCCGGAAAACAGCAAGAGCTGGAGCAGGGAACAGGAGCGAGGTTCGCGTCCGGCCTCGGTCTGAGCGGCTCCACCAGGCACCTACCGCGAGCCAGAGTGCGGACTCCCCCCCCCCCTCCCCCCCCTCCTCCTCCCCCTCCTCCTCCCCTCCCCTCCCCTCCCCCCTCCTCCCCCCTCCCTCCTCCTCCCCCCTCCCCCCCCCTCCCCCCCCCCCCCCCTCCCCCCCCCTCCTCCTCCCCCCTCCTCCTCCCCCTCCTCTACCTCCCCCCCCCCCCCTCTCCTCCTCCCCTCCTCCTCCCCACCCTCCCCGTGGTTGGACGAGGACACATCGGTTCCTGTGGTGTGTGTGACCGGCTGAGCTACGTCACGGATCATGAGCAAACGTGGTTAGAAAAATGTAGTTACGTTTTTCTTCTATGGTATAAACTATTAATATTCTATTATTCCTGTCTACACCTTGTCACTCCTTCCTCCGTCCTTTTGTCCATTTATCTTCACATTTCCACTTCTTCCTTTTATCCCACCTCGTTTCTCTTGCAGCTTTTTATGAATTTATCCTGATGATCTCTCACATGTCAAACAGCCTTTAGATATTCGCACAAAACACCCACAAACAGCTGAAGACACAGAGAAACAGGCAGACGGCCACACACACACACACACACACACACACACACACACACACACTATCACCACAGACAAAAATGCAGCTGAGTGATGTGGTACTAGAAAAAAAGTTATTTCAATTTTCAATAAAGCCACTTTACATGATAAAGTCAAGACAGATTCTGCAGAAAGGGACAGAGAGACAGACGAGCACAGGAGAAGACGCAGAGTCATGAAGAGAGAAGGGGACGGAGACAACACAGGAGCGTGAGCTTCTGAGTTATTGAAACATCCTAATATGTGACAATAGTGACAATAGTTCAGGCTCGAAGTATCTTGGTCCATGCATGGACCGGTTCTTCAGCATCACCATGAGACTGAAGGCTCCTAATGTGCCAGTTAGAGGATGTCCGGGTCCACCATGACTCCAAGACCCCCACAGCACTACTGGAGCCAGGAAATCTACAGGAAGTTCACGGTGATCAGATTTCCGTTTTGTCTGAATTCAAAAGTAAGAAATTATCCTGACATCCTGGAGTTTATGTATTTCGTTTGCAACATTGTTTATATATGTATACACGTATATAACCATTTTATTGGTTTATTGATGAGCAGAAAAATCCATTCTCGAGCTGTAACTTCTTCCAAATTCGACTTCCCAAGGCTTTTCCCGAGCTTTGAGCCCCCTCTCACGGTCTCCTATCTGCTGAGTTCACAGCAAGAGTTTGTTTGGGGGTTTCGTCCTTTGTGTGTTTGTCGGCAGGTGACAGTCGCAGCCTCTCATTCTTCTTCTCTGCTTATAATCAGTCCTCCTCTCGCTCTCTAATCTCGTCCCTCTCCCTGGGAGCTGTCCAACTGTCCCACAGACTTTTGTCTTCCTCCTGCTGCTGTTGGCAAGACTGTGTGTCTGTGAGACGCTGGCAGTGGAACACAGAGTGGAGCGAGTGGGACTGTGGATTTCCACGCTCTGAACAAAGCAGCATTCGTTTTCCATTTTCACGTCTCACCACTGTTTTATGACTGTGGATGTGCCTGATGAGAGTGACTCATGAGGAATCAAACAAATCCTTTCTTTCTTGCCCCCACATGTTTCGTCCATGCTGTCTCATGTGGACAGAGCCTTCTGAGCCCTTGTGTGAGGGACGGCCCTGTCATCTGGTCGGTCCGGGCTGAAGCATCTAAATAATCATCAGACTATTGCATTGAGAGTCCCACCGGCTCTGTGAGCCTCCTGTGTTTCACGTAACGGCATCTGCAGGTCAGAGGTTTTGCTAATTCCATGAAATATCTCTACATCTGCGGAAGAGATTAGTGTGAACCTCTCACATGTTGTTCCCTGAGAATGGGAATGATCCCCTGGACTCTGCTCTGGCCCCACCAACATCCCAATTCGTGGATTTCAGTAAATTTGGTCCAAACATTTATGGTTCTGTCTGGTTCAGTTCAGCTGATGATCCCTGTTCAGGAATGTTTTTTACACCAGAACAAAACCCAACACAGCGTTAACACAATGTAATACACACTCAGGAGCCATTTCTTTACATTGTTGAATCGATGAGCGACTTAAGAGCATCCGACAAATGTGTGTGAAGATGTTGTCTAAGAAAATGGGCAACTATTAGTTTGCAGTGTTGGGATCCCAACAAAAATCCCACCGCATCCAGAGACTCTAGTTTTACCACCTTTGTGAAACACCTGGGCAGCTGTGTGTGTGTGTGTGTGTGTGTGTGTGTGTAAGTGCTTTCTCATGATCTCTGGAGCACCGCCATCTAATTAAGTCACAGGAACCACTTTAAAAGATGAAAGAGCTTCTCAGCCACACACACACACACACACACACACACACACACACAGCTGCTCAGGTGAGTCAATATAATATTTTAAGGGTGTTTTGGTTTCAACATGATGTATATTTAAAAAAACAGATCCCCTTACTGGTGGGCGTAAAGGAAAGAAAAAGTTAAGATACCGTGGTCAAAGACGACGTTAATGATTCCTGGGAGGACGCTGACACGTCGGTATTTTGTGTGTTATCAACATCTTGACATCTAATGTCCAGAAATGTCACACACACACACTCAACAGTGCGTCCAATGCACGCTGTGAACTCTGGCCTGTGGACGGCTGCTGTGTTTCACACACACACACACACACACACACACACACACACACACACACACACACACACACACACTTGAGCAGGGGTCACTGATCCCCTGTAGTTTCAAGGAGTCTCGAAGCAGTGTGTTAATGCAGCCGGCCTTCATTCACTGACACACTACAACATTCCAGAGGCTGTTTGCAGACTCCCAGGATGCACGGGACACAGCCTGGTGGTTAATGTGCTCCAGTTTAGAGTTCGAGTCCTTTTCATTTCATAAACCTCTTTATGAAACTGTGGATTCAAGGTTTCAGTTAATCAATTATTTGATCTAAAAAAACCTTTGCTGTTCATTAGAATGTGTTTTTTCTCATCATTGGCCCAAACCACAAAGACATTCCATTTGAGATGCTATTGGTTCTGGTTTATTTTATTACTTATTATTTACTTAGTTAGAGATCTTCTAATCTGATTATGACTATTTCATTTACATTTACATGGCTATTTCAAATACATTGGAGTTTAGTTTTTGTCTGCAGCCCAAAGCTCACACACTGACCTGAATCTCTGCTGCAGTAAAGTTTCTGTTCCAAGTGACAGACAATTTCCCATTTGTAAAAAGTGGCAACAGTGAAGGACATTTACACACTGTATTCTAATTTATATCGATGGCATTGACAACACTGTCAAATCTCCTCAGCTAAAACAATGTTTCTGAGCAGGTCCAGTTCACACTACACACCCTCTTCCTCATTATCATTTCCATAATAAAATCCTGGCTAAAATGGGCCTGTCAGTGAATGAAAATACAATCAGACACATTTGCAGGAGGCCTTGAGATACAGTGAGTCTGCATGATTCAGTGTGAGTGGAGAGCTTTAAAAATCAAGGAAAAGCAGTAAAAACAAGCCAGGAGACAGAGAAAGGACGAAGAGGAGAGAGAAAACGGGAGAGGAAGAAACGGGGCCTGTCGTTTCACCTCACTAATCCGCTCTTTCTCCCTGAACTCTATAACTAATCTACTTCCTGGTTGCTAAGGAGACGAAAAGAGAAGTGAAGGGTAGGTCACTTGTTGTTGTGGCAACTGCTAACTACTCCATCAATTGAACCCACTTACCCCCCGCTGGTCCACACACAAATGAAGTGGTTGGAATTTGTCGGAAGAACGAATGAAGGAGCGAATGAATGGGGATGAGGAAAAGACAGAACTGCGGGAGGAAAGGAAGCAAGGAAGGAGGGACAGAGGAGGAAACAAGGCCAAGCATGGCATCCAAAGCCAGTGCATCACATGACCACATCGTGTTTTCAACTAAATGGGACTTTTCATCAGCTGGGTGGAAACATGTTCCCACTTTAGGAACCAAACTAACACAAGACAGAGTTTTAAAAAGGTCCGTACTTGTGTTAGCTCTGTCGTCCCTGTGCCTCAATCTAAATCCACCTGTTATCTGCGTTCAGCCAAAACTCTGCTTATCATGAGATGCGCGCACACACACACACACACACACACACACACAGGATTCACGTTGTCCTCTCTTGCAGCCATAACTCAGATGATAACAGTATTGACTAAATAGTGTTTGTCTGCTCCCAGCATTCCTCAGATGCCCCAAGTCCCGTAGTGGATCAGATAGGATTTTAAGATGGAAACACACTAGCACGTGCACACACACAAACACACACACACACACACACACACACACACACACACACACACACACACACACACACACACACACACACACACACACACACACACAATCACACACACACACACACACACACACACACATAAAGACAGTGCTGAGGGCGGATTTGATTGAAGTCCTCTGGGCCTGGGAGGGGATGTTTTGGGTTGACAGCGCACTGAAATGTGTGTGTGTGTGTGTGTGTGTGAGGCAGGTAGCTACATGTCCCTCTCTTTGTCTTCTTTGCCACTGAGCACACACACTCCTGGTGGGCCCTCTCCTCCTCTCTCTCTCCTTTTGTTCCTCACATGTTTCCACTGTATTAAAAAGGATCAGAGCCTGAGGTTGTAATGTCTGTCTGTCTGTCTCTCTGTCTGTCTAACCCTCCATGCAACGCCTTTGTAAAAGGCAGAATATCTGCTGACACACCGATGACATCCAAATGTACATAGTCCAAAATGCGAGGGAAGATCTTCTGTTGAGTTTGTTGGGCACTCGGCCGTCTCTGAGCTGCAGCTCTGGTGCCACCCTCAGGACAAAAACAAGATTTCTAATTATACTGCAAAACTATTTATAACCATAATCATCCTTGAAGGATGAAATCTTTTCCAATCTATGGTTCACCCATGGGTCTATGGTCCCATGATTTTTCCCTTGTTCCACCCTCAGAGACAAGCTTCTGATTTCTGGCCTAAGGCAATCGTGGTGCAATCAAAGGAAAAGGTTTGTCTTTTTTATTTGCTGCACGTTCCGTAAAGTGAAGGGAATGTCAGACTCTGTTTGATTTAAGGCTACAGTGACTCACGCTGCCTCCAAAAACTTGCCGGCACCTCATTTGCACAGTTTTATTAACAATTGCATGTTTGCCAAATGTCCTTAACATAAATTAAGCTGATGCTGCAACTTAATGTCCATTAATTCATTTGTCATTATTTCAATAATCATCATTTAGTCTGTAGTACAAACCTAATAACCCAAACCCAAATCTTTTCTTTGCGTCCCCGTGAGATTAATTGAAAATTAGTCTAAAATTAAAATGATCTGTAAAGCACTTTGATGTGCATTAATCTTTATCGAAGCTGCTACGTTTTGTTTGTTTGATTGATGAATAAAAGTTTAAGCAAACGATAAAATCAAAGATTTTAGCTTTTATTGCGTTGTAGAAAAAGTTCCAACCGAACTGGTTCAAAACAGAATTATGTAAATAGCTAAAACATTATGATATTATTATCATTATGTTTGGCAATGAAAAATGTTAGTTTGTTTCCACAAAGAGAAGTAAAATGTATTTACTTTTAAATACGTGAATACATTTTACTCGTTTTCTCTATCCTGAATCCCCCCGACCCCCGTTCTCTGCTCTTTTTCTCTCACCGGTGTCTCTTTCAGCACCTTTCCCTTCACTGACATCTCCTACTTTTAAGTCTGCTGGCGCCTAAAAGAGAACAAAGAGACGAGCCAGGCGGTTGCTGAGGACGGACAAAAGGATGAGCGAGAGAGAGAGAGAGAAAAGAACACTGGTGAAGAGGGAGAGAGGCGTGACAACAAATAAGAGGATGAAGAGGAGGCAAACTTTCAGAGAACTGGCCAGAAGAGAAACTGTATCCCAGTATCTGACCGATCAGCCATTAAGGAGCAAGTTGAGAGTTCATTTAAATCTCGTCTGAATTGTTTCATGAATGTGGAGGTGGTGGCGCTGTATCATGGTGCTGGTGCTTCCTAAAACAATGTCTGAGCAGCAGGAAAGAGCTTGAACCTGAAACGGCTCCGACGAAGGAGGAAGTAACAGAGGCGTCTTCACCAAGATGGAACTAAGGTCAAGGTCAGAGGTCAGAAAAAAGGCTGCTTCACTGACAATCACACAAGGCGGTGCACGGGTGGAAGCAGACACATAAACATACATGTCCCCGGGGTGACAGCGGAAACACAGTGTTCTTTGTCTGTGTAACGGTGTGTGTGTGTGTGTAAGGTATGCAGGGGGCCAGGTGAAAGGATTCAGTGTGAGGGTCTTCCATTCTAAACCCCCTTCATGTTGTTTGACGAGTTGAGGCTCGATGGCCACAGGCTCAGAAACACCACACACTAATCTCAGCATTCCATTCTGTGTGTGTGTGTTTTTACAGTTTTTAAACATAAACAGAAAGAACTTTAATTAAAAATTTATAAAAAAATGACGACAACCAAGTTTTAAAAGATCTGTCTTATCATCTTAAAGATTTCAAAGGGAAAAACATCTTTCATCAAGATGACAATAATGCAGCAACTTCAAACACTGTAAAGGACTTTTTCTAAAATGAAATAAAAACTAAAACCTGTAGTTTATTAGTTTGATATTTTTTATCAAGTTTGTTTTATCAGTGTCCTACAGTGTCCTAAGCGAATTCAGAGATTTGATGTGTACAACACACTTGAAAGAATTGTAATATGGTGTTTCAGTGACGAGTACGTGAAGTCGACAGGCAGCCGAGCGCACACACCCCACCTCCGCGTGGGAACACGGGAGGAAAGCGACAGGTAATGACAGTGATGCTGATACGGCTCCATCGCCCCACACACACTAACTGTCCACGTCCTCGCTCTGTCATTCCGTCCTCCAGCCTCACGTCATCTGCTTGTCCACAAAACAGCCTCCTTTGAAGGCCAGATGGTGCACGGCGCACAACAGGCTCCAGCACACAGCTTCACACCTGTGATTTGTGGCGTTTCCCCTCTCATCACACACCACTGAGGGGTCCCAGCGTCACGTGTTGATTTGTGTGTGTGTGTGTGTGTGTGTGTGTGTGTAGACGGCACTCAAACAGCTTCATCATGTTCAGACCTGGAACACCAGCATTTGTGTGTGTTGTATTTTAGAGTTGACTTGCACTTAAACTGCTACCGGACCAAACCTCTGATATGACTCTGATATTTGTTTACTTTGTGATAGTAACATCTTTTTAATGGTTTTACTGGAACCTAATTCCTTCCACCTGCATTACTTATTACATTATTCAAAGCTAGTTTATCTACATTTACGTCACCCAATGTCTTTTCCCTCATGTACACATGCTTCTATTAATGCCCTTCCTTTATTTAATATCAAACTGCATCAAATATCAACATTATGTTCATACACCCTTTTTCCCTCCTGTTGATTATTTGTGTGCCGTGAATTACATAAAAGCTAAACTGAATTATTACTCCCAGTGTCACATCTGTACGTATAAATACCTTCTTTGAACACAGACTGACAATCATGTAATGAAATGGCACCAGTGTTTCACTGGTTAGAATATAATATCACAATATAACACTATACACCAGAACTGGAAATGTTTTTAGGAAACTTGCAGTTTAAAATGGCATCAGACAGTAAATGTGCTCTCTGAAATGCTGCTCTCTGCTGGTCTGAATAAGCTAATGTCCCTGTGGAAATGTCACTACAGATGATGAATGATTATCACAGATCAATCCCGTCACTTGATAGGACTGAAAACTTTCACCACCACATTTTGTGCTGCTCTCAGCCAGTGAAAAAAAAAAAATCCATGAAAAACATCTGAAAGAACTAATTTTAAGACTTTTGGAGCAAAGGGCTTCAGGTTTTTTTTGTCTTAAATTATACCAGTGAGTTATGTAAATGTACAGTTTAGACTCAGCTGAATATTTTAAAATAAGCTAACAATCAGCAACCATTCTCTGACCAACCTTATATGTCACTGTGTGAGATGCTGCCAACGTGGCTTTAAAGCCTGACATCAAAGATCAGGTCGATGACACATTTTCTGTACTAACACGGAACAGGTTCAACTCTCTCATTGAAAAAGTAACAACAAAGATTTGAGTTTTTTTTCCTCCATTTTATTTGACATATTTTCCAGAGCTTCAGTGTCACCCTCAGAAGTTCCTGTGAAACAAAATGAAAGAATGAGTTTATGTTGTTCATTGTCCGGAACTACTCCTCATAGGGAACACAACATTCTGCAACTATTACATACACTACTGACAAAAAGTTAGGATATTTGACCTTCAGGTGAAATTTCAAAAATGCACCAATAATGCACAACAATGACAAACTTTGTCTGTGCCCACCACAACGATGGGCCCTGACCTCAGCACATTTAGGCAACATTTATCTTGTGTTTGTGAAATCTTCCACTTTCAACCACACCTAGGTTTGGGCTAACTTTGAAGACATTAATTTTCATCAGACTACCTTTATGATGAGGCAAACCATAAAATTTATTTTAAGCTCAATAGGCACCAATTCTGGGCATCTTACCAGATGGAAGTTTTACTGTACAAACTCTCGTATTCAAATATGATATGGCAGGACTGCCACTTTTACTTGAAAATGACCAGCCAATTTAACCAATATGCAACAAGATGCTTGTCTGAAACTACATGACCCACGTTCAAATTTGTAACGGCTCTGGCTGCCCTAATATACACATCATGCTGTTAAAATATGACAGCAGGTCCTTACTTTGCAACAATTGTGTCATTTTTTGCCAGCCTCAAGATGGAGTCATCAGACTCGCCCTGTAAGAGGAAAACATACACACGTTCAGACATAAGCTTTTATAAAAGTTTGCTTAAGGTTATTTAATTGATTTAGCTATTAAAGAAAACTGCAGCCGAGACGACGTACCATTCTGCGAATAGCTCCACAGATAGCATAGGTCTTGAACTGACCATTGAAGCGACCAGTCACCTTGTCAACCTGAAAAGGACAAAGTTAACACTTATGAGTTACATTCAAAAACTGTTAAAACACAGGAAAACTGCAGCTTGTGACTGGAGCAAGAGTTATTAATTATTCTAAATTGCTTGTCAGCACGGACTAGTCATTTGCCTCTGCTTCATTCACTCCAAAAACTATGAACACTGTAAATACCGTCCAAAGTGATGTTAATCACCTAAACTCCTCCAGAGGTCTGAGGCACACACTCAGTTAACCAGCTGTAGTACAAGGAAACACTGATTCCGAACCTGTTGGGCAACAGTTTTAAAACTACAGCTACTCCAACTTTTGGAATGATGTGCTACGTAGTGGAGCAGTGTGTCTGCCTGATGGTTCTTAGTTTGTGGACAACAGAGGTCTGCTGGTTAAACTTACAAGCTAAAACATGCTGCGGGATAATAAACAATAGGAGAAGGTTCAAACAACGTGATATAAAGTAATTAATGATGTCATATCTGTCATAACATGATGTAGTTTTAATGTTTCCCATTTATTGATGTTTATGGCAACACAAGAGGAAGGACTGCCACACACCTTGACAGTTCTCCTCGAGGAGACATAGCATCTGTGGCCTGGGTTATTAGTTAAACACAGTCTCATCTGGGCTGATCTCATGGTGCCCACATCTGCTTCTAATTTGAAAATCTATATTAACTGAAGACATCTTCTAATCCTAAATGGGCCCCACATTGCAGATGTCACTGCTGTCTCACAGTGCGTAAAATTTCATGTCAAAATGTTTTAAATGTGGATATACCAACCACATGTTAATCTAAATGATGTTGTGCTGGGTTTCTGGTGTTTCACATCCACATGTTGTGGGTCCATTCCTGTGTCCACATTGTAAAAGTCTATTGACTGGAAAAGTCCTGCTTCTTTCCCCTGCTCAACCACAGTATTATGATTGACTCCATGCAAATTTTACAACCAACACCCAGCCTATTGTGTTACACAGCTATGCAAAAGGAACACTGGTCATCAAGCTACTGTCCAGCTACAGTCCTTACAAACGGAAAACCTGGGTTTGCAGTTAAGGAACAGCACTCATTTAAATCATCCACACTGATCCAGAGGAAAAAAACAAGGAGTCAGAGGTTCCAAACTTAAACCCTAACCTTTTTAAATCTTATGTGGTACTTCATGTCTTCTCATAAGTTTCCCTTTATGAATCTCAAACAGTTACACAACATGCTCAGCTTACTAGCTGTTTAAGCAAACTTCTTTAGTAGTATAAGCTGGGGAACATAAAAGCTATTGTGGTTTAAGTATTGTGTTAGCATTCAACAACACAGCTAAGGTGCCAATACACTAACATGATTAAATCAACCCATTACCTCAGCAATGTTCATTTGGATGGAGGCGTGGTCCTTGGCTCCAATAATTCTGTTGCTGGCAGAGCTGCAACATACACACACACACACAGGTATTTCAGATTATTAACTAAAAATAACTGAAAACATCAGCAGTATTTCCAACTACTGATGAACACCAAATATCACATACATTTTATGTTCTCCAAGAGTATGAAACGAGTTTTACTTGTAAAAAAATCCAGCTAATGTTAGAAAAATAATTAGTTGAGCTGTTATTTTAATTTAATGTTGTTCATTTTGCTAAACGTCACCACATATGATTTATGAAATGATATCCACGCTGGTCTGTAGATCAGCTGGCACACCCCCCCAATGGAAAACACTAAACATCCTACTAATATAGATTTGTATTGCAAGGGTCAACACTCAAAAAACACCAGCTGACCACATAAAGTCTAGGACAAGGCTCTGATGTATCAGTGGAGGGTCAACCAGTTAATAAGTCCAAGGAGTCACATACTTTCTCCACCCTGCACTAGGAATGTTTACATGTTATGTAAAATCAAAACACAAAAACATATTTTTGTATAGTATATTTTAAGCAGACTGTGTTTTTCTATTGTTGTGACTTAGACGAAGATCCGAGGACATTTTATGACCAATTCATGTAAAACCCCACATAATCCCAAAGGGTCACATACTTTTTCTTGCAACTGTATCTGTAGCATCTTTAAGGTGAATGGTTTCGATGCTCAATATAACTTGAAACCCACATTGACTTTAACGAGTAAATACATTTCTCTCCCCTGTCGACCCCCGGTGGGTGCCAGTAATTTATTTTCCAGACTTTTCACTTTTCTGCTAAGGTTAGCGGAAGATGAGCTCACCATTTTCGTGGGACGTAGAGGTCCACAAATTCACCAGCGTCGTTCTGCATGTTGAAGAGTTGATCTGGCGGTCGCCTGTAGATCTGAAAGGCATCAAATGAGACCGAGACTAATCAGAAGAGCCGACTAGCTACCGCTGCGTGCCAACACATTCAACTAGTAGCTACACATTGTAAAACTCTTTGAGGCGGAACCGCCATTTTTATCAGACGGTCCAACAGCGTGTAGAACCAGCACACACGAACCAAACGCGGCACTTTGTTGGAGTGAACCTACACACTGCAGTCACCATGTTGGCGTGAGCTAGCTAGCAGCTGAGCTAGCATGTGAAGCGGAGTCACGGCCGCGTGCGGCAGTTCTCGCACATTAATTTAATTTACAGCTTAACTTCGGCTACAAACTCCAACCAAACACTGCAAACAGCTGCACAACCAGACCAACGTTGACGGACACCACAAGCAGCGCGGCTGTGTGCGCATACATACCGACTTTTAACGTTTTAATGGCGAGAGCAGAGAAGACACGCACCGTATGGGACAAATGGCCGACAGGAAAGGAAGCGTTGTTGACCCGGAAGTAACGTCACGTCTGTGGGTGGGTGTTTGTCGCCACCTGCAGGACGAACAACAAACTACCGAGAGCA
This sequence comes from Channa striata, assembly GCA_033026295.1. Lineage (NCBI taxonomy): Eukaryota > Metazoa > Chordata > Actinopteri > Anabantiformes > Channidae > Channa > Channa striata. The sequence continues at coordinate 25,156,754 of CM065172.1, forward strand.
GAGTCGGCGGCGGAGGCTTCGTCCGCAGACAGGAAGGAAAATTCTTCACTTTAAAAAGTGACAAAAGTTTTACACACAAAAAAAGAAATAGGCTAATTAGGTCAGAGTGCAATTATTATCATCACAATGACGTGGTTACAAGACTTTTTAAAAGAAGTGAGTTCATTTCACATGCTGCTTCAGTTAAATGCTCCTATAATGAGCGTGATAATATTTCCCTTCAATTTAAATGTTGAATTCAACTTCCCGACAGTTTGTCTGTCCCCCATCATTTCTGTTTATGCAATATGCCAGTCAATAGATTTTGCTTTAACAATATCCCTGTGAAAAGCGGGATTACACTGATGTTTTTGAAATATGACTTATTCTCATCATCAAAACAATGTGAGGGGATCCTACATGTGATCCCCTTACAGCCTAAACAGACGGTGTGAGCCGTGTGAGTCACTCCGTCTCCAGTCGGGATGACACTGTGTCCAATAAAAACCATTAAAAAGTCATCAGCACTTTTTGACTGTTTGTGATCCAGAGATTAAACTTTGATTAAACTTGTAAAAGTTAGATTTAACATGGACAGTAATTACTGAATGCTTTTCAATTCTGATGTAAAAACTACTGATCATTTGTTTTATTGCTGTGGTTTAACTTAAAATTTACACTTTAAACTTTAAAAATCTGGTTTAGACCTGAACAAGTGACTCTAATCCAAGAAAGAAATCTTACCATGTTTTAGAGTAGACAGCATAAAATTCAGGTTCTATAATGAAGTTTCACTAATTACTTGATTATTCTTGCAAAAAATTCTTCCATAAATGCAAATAAAGTGCAACCTTTTTTCAAGCCAAACCACTTTACAGTATTGCTGTACACACAAACAAACATGCACAAGTGTGAACCTTTGCTGAATTTTACTGAAGGCCTGGTAAAATCATTTGTTGTTTCACAAAAAGTCCAACCCAACTGATTATACTTTTCTTTTTTTATTTTGGTTATTCAAGTTCAGAAGACTCAAGCAAGTTTGTCCTAAGCACACAATGCCAAACACAATCTGTCACATTTGTATTGAACACAAATATTATTATTGCAGTTTACATGATACACGTAACACGCTCACATCTTACAAATCATTTTGTTTTTTTCTTTTCCTGACATGTCGTTCTGAAATGTTTAAAACTGCCAAAATACATAGCAAAATATCACATGTAAAACATGTTCTTGTACAGAATTAATGTCACTGACATATAAAAGAAATAAAGTATACAACTGCAGCTATGACCCTTTCTGCAAAGACATCATATTTAGCCAGTCATAATAATTAAATTGTTGTATAAATATAAGCAGGATTTAGTTCTAACCCATAAATAAATAAGTCTTCAAATACATGCTAGCAGTAAAACGTATGATCAAAATCCAAGTAAAAGCATTTTCAAAATCCTAGCAAAAACTGACCTATGTAGTACAGTACGCTATAAAACTGAAGTCACAAATATAGATGAAGATAAACATCTACTGAATGTAAAAGGCAAAATTTTATGAAACTGCAACTACACCACAAACTACAACTTGTCCTTGGTCATTGGTCATTGTTTCTTGACACAGGTACATCCACTTCCAGGTCATAGGGACACCTCCACAAGTTGTCATTTTCCCTCTTGTAGATGGAAACTTGGAATATGATGGGCTTGATGATCAGGCCTGGTTCAGTGCACCTGATGCAGTTAGCGTAGTGAACGGTCACTTCGGGGTAGGTGTTTTCTATAGCTTTACGACTGGGGAAAAAAGGGGAAAAAAGAAATATGTTATGAGTTATCAGTTGGATGCAGAGAAGCAAACAGCGGAGATTCAGCTTTCACATATTGGACTGTTTGATTACAGTCACATCAGTGGATTTGATTGGCACTGTTTCAGCAATGGTATCATTAGGATTGTAGGAAGACTCAGCTGCAAGACTGAGCCGAGTGTAAAATAGCAAACATTTTACGTTACTATTAAAAAATTAGTGACATAAAATGGAAATATTCATGTGCAAGTGCTTCAAAATTGGCAGTACGCAAATGTCTAACAGAAACACGACTCACCTGATATTCCAGATTGCAACTGAGGAGTTATGGAGGTCGGACACATGTTTGAAGTTATTTGTGAGGTAGCTGTTGTTGGTGGCTTTGTAACACTTCCCGTGATGCCCCAGGTTGGGTACAGGGCTGCTCCACGCCGTCCCCATCAGCGCCAGTAAGATCTGCAAGAACACACACATACACAGTCACACCAAACAGCCAAATAAGCAGCTGACACCTTCCTGACGCTTGATTCCTCCATAAGATCTGTGCTGCACATTTGTCTCTTTGCATTTTATCATCTATATTCACTATCAAGCACCAAGTTCAAGCCAAGAAAAAAAAAACCCACACAGAATTTAACATTGCTATTTTAATATTGCTTAAATAAAATAAATGATATTACTGAGAGAAATCATTTCACACCCTGAGCTTCTATCAGTCAATTAGTGCTTAAAGAGTCATTGAGTGATGAATTTTACATGAGCACCTTAGAGATATTATTACACTACATATCAATATTATTAACTTGGCAAGTAGTTGCAGGAAAAAGAACACAAATCGTGAAAAGCCCTGAGGAGAGCACATCATGGGTGAACACAGCGTTCTGAGAAAAAGCTTCGTCCTGCTGAGATCTGTCACTTACCAGTAGAGCAGTGCAGTTCATGCTGAGGCAGAAAACTGTGCCAAACGCGGTGAAGCCAAAGCGAAAGGGACGCGTGCGTCTATTATCTTGTCTAAACGAGCTGTCGGTGTCTACCTGTCACTGCACCTTTCCCTCTTTTTATCTACTGCCCCAGCAGTTACGAAAGTGCATTTGCACAACAGAGGCGGGAATCAAGAGAACGTGTGATTCCAATTGGACCTTCCAGTGTGACTTCATGATTTTGGGTTTGTGTGTGTACATGAATGAATTCATTGTAGAAATAATCACAACAAGGCTTTATTAAAAGTATGCATTTAGTTTTACTGTTCGCTGGAACATTGTTTCTGAATTCTGTCACTGCGTAAAGAAATTATTTGAGTTTTGACCCTAAATTCAAACCTACAACAACTTCATATATTTGAATCTATTTTCCTGTTGGACAAAGGTTACGTTTATGGAGCTGAGGTTTTATTATGTTTACATTAACATGATCTTTGATTGCTTTTGCGTACGGAATTCATATTTGAGAACCAAACAAAGACTTGTGAATATAGTATAAAACACAAGGTTTATGTTGAGTATCAACCCATCACTCAGTTAAATTTACCACATTTACTTCATGCTGAAGTTTCGTCACGGTGTTGCGTCACAGATGACAACAAACACAGGGAAAACTCATGGGCTTTGCTTACGGAGGCGTGCTGGGGAAGACTGATTCATACTTCATTTCACTTGGGGAAGCCGACAGAGGGTTTCCCTGTGGCTTGGCAAACAGGCGTGTGGGAACCAGTCCGCCACCTACGCTCTTTTTTGTTCAGGGACTTGCTGTTTTGTTTTCAGCGAAGTTCAGATGTGGATTTAAAATCCTGGACAAGGAATCAGTGGAAAAGCATGCAGTGAAAGCAGGACAGTGCCGGGTTTGGACAAAGTTTGGACAAGGTTATTCGTTTGAGCATTTTCCATGTAACAGTAAAGAAAAAAAATATCTTTGAACTATTTGATCAGTTCTAATAAATTCAGGGCAGATACGTTCTCAGGTATTTACAGCACAAGGACAGTTGGGTTTTTTTTGTCCAAATTTTGAGACTTGACTCTCCAAAGCTGAGAGTATGGCTGTCAAATTATTGAAAAATCGTTAAATAAAATTTGTTACATGCTACATCTAAAATTAATTGCATACATCTCTGAATTTTAGGAGATGAGTGAGCCATTAAATAATTCATCTAGACTTTTACTTTCACTGGCCATATGCAATGATGTCAAAAACAATCAAAAATATGACTTAATATAAAAATAAAAATAGGTTCAAACATTATTTTTCCCTTCTCTCTCTTTCAGCTTGCTGTTGGGCAGGTTTTTAGCCCAGAAACACTTCGACACGTGGCCAATTGGCCCCGAACCACGGAACTCAGAGACGGCCACTGCTGCCGCCCTCATCACAGAATGCAATTAATCAGTATCATTTTTTGAAAACTATTTTAATTATTGAAATGAATGCATTATTATTATGTGATAGCTCCAAAAAGCCTTGATTGATTAGAAACACTGCTACTATCTTCCTTTAAGGAAATGTGGACATTTCTAGGAGCACGTTGCATTTAAAGTCAACGCAATTGGTTTACCAACTTAATCTTTCCAAGTTCAGTCAGCTCATTTTACATTTTCAAACTCATAAAGCAAGGACAAATTAGCTATTTTATTTCCATTTTTTTTTTCATTTGACCTAAGTTCACATCAATTTGAAGCAGGCCACAAATCTCAGCAATGAGGAAGACATCAAAGCACCGTGCTACGAGCTCAGGAGTTTTAATGGTTTGGGTGCAGAGGACGTGGTGGAGGGACCACGAGACACTGGCAAAGTGGGAGACAGGGATTGTTGAGCTGCATGAGGGTGATTAGACGGGAAGGTGCTGCTGAGCTGATCGCTCTGTAGGTGAGATCTGAAGAAGGGTGTGACATGTTTGCTGATCAAGCCAAAGTCTGTATCCAATTACTTTTCTCAAACCTGAGAATCAGGATTTTTACATTATGGTTAAATGATGCAATGAAACTGACAAGTTTCAGTCGTTAGAGTGTTGACAGACGCAGGTTCTTACTTATAATAACTTCCTTAATGAAGTCAGAATAAATATTGCATAAAAATTCTCCCAGTCCATGTGAGGACTTAAGTGCTGCAACCCCGAAAAAGAATCAGCGTTCATAGTATCACCGTTTAACACTGTGAGCTTGACCCTGTTAGAACCATTTTGTACCAGCAGTACTGCTAAACTTGGATTAGTGCCCTGTGCCAGAGTCCAGAGACTAGTCCATGACTAAATACAAAATCAGTCTTTGTCATTCTGTACATCAGTATTGTTATTGTTATTATAATTTTTATTATTGTTGTTGTCATTAGTTGTGGTAGTAGTAGCAAAAATAGCAGCTTTCAACAGGTGTTCAAAAATAAAAAAGCTTTACCTCTCAAACAATGCATGCTGGGAAACGACTTGACTGAATAAACATTAAAAAATGAAAAGTTATGGCTGCTCCCTGCCGAAATCAAGTCTTGTCGAGTCAGTGACCTCATTGTCTCCACGGTGCATCGGCAAGTCTGAGATTCAATGGTCAGCAGTGTCCCAAAGGTTTCTCCGACAGACAGGAGAATTTACGGAGAGTCGAATGCACTTTGACGTTACGGGACTGTTCACGTTGTTATAAGTACAGGGCCGCACAGGGTGCATGTTCTCAGCATGTAGCATCCATCCGTCGCCCCCCGTCAAGTTGTCTGGTCACTTATTTGGTCGCTGATGGAGTCAACCACGCCTGGCAGATGGGAGTAAGCTTTGTGGCGAGAACACACACTCTGTCACTGATGCGGCTTAGCTGAGGCTAAACCACTGAGGCCACTGCAGAGTCCTGTGTGTATTAATATAGGACAAGGGGAAGATTTCCTAAAACTAACAATCAGTCCTGAGTTTTCCATTGGCTGGATGTGCACAAACATCTGCATTGTGACATATAATGTGGCACAAATTAGTAAATATAACAGAGAATATTGAACAGAAAAGTTTTAAACTTGTACCTATTTATTTGCACAAAAAAAGAAGAACATTTCTTAATACATTCAGCAAACAATGCCATATTTTAGCTTTTGGATGATTCTGAGGGCTCAATATAAATGATTTAGGAACAGTCACAGGTTCTTTACATACCGATTCATAATTTGACCTTAAGAAGTGAAAGAACTTGTCAGCCAGTTTCTACTGTTCCGCCCACTTGCTATTGGGCATTAGTGCAACAAGATCTTAGAACAAGACCAGGCGTCTAAAAACATGTCAGCCTCTCGGCAGGTGAAAACGCCTTTTTTGGCATTTACACAGAGGTTTTGGCAGCTTTTTCAAAACCACAGCAGTGAGAAGTGACAGTTGCAGCTGAGCCATCGCAGGATATATCATCAAGAAGAACCTAGTCGTTCTTGTTTCTTAATGCTACTTTGAAAAACCTGGGCAGCTTCCAAAAGTGGTTCCTGGGAAGATCACAATACTGGAGGGTTCTGTGGGCGAAGGCAGAATAATCCCTCACACAGTTGTTGTTGTGTGGTTGTATTGTATTGGGCGGTATTACTAATTTTAATGTATGCACACAGGGAATCCCGGCACACACGCGCCCACGCGCATGGAAAGCAGCCATCAGCCCGCCGCTTGTTTGGTTTGACTCACAGTCTCCCCACGGATCTGAACTTTTACAACATGCTGTCACAATAAACAGGAAAATGACAAGGGATATTTGCAACTTTCTATTAATTCTTTTCTTACGTCCATGGGGACGTTTCCTCAACAGAAACCCGGCTGTTGATGACATGGCCTTTTGACCGAACTTGTTGTTTTTCTGTACTAATTTCCTGAGTCAGCAGTTTAGTAATACATCAAGAGTTATCTGGTTTTGCAGGTTCAAATGATGCAAGCTCTTAAAAATTCAGCCATGTGAGTCTTTCGTCTAATTATAGGTAATTGGTTTTAAAACTGTTTCAGTACCAAATAACCAGAAAAATGTGTCTCAGCGTATCTTTAATGAGCTGCTGATGCAACCACTGCAACAGCTTTGGTTGCATCGACAACACTTGCACTTCGGTGCTTTTTCTAGAAAAGGAAAAGGTCAGTGACAAGAAAGGTAAACCTGTCATCACGGCACAGATGTGCAGATGTCGTCTGACTTTAGTCTCACACTATGACTCAATGCTTGTTTTGAAACTTTGAGGAATTCATCGATGCAAAGTCCTCTTCATACAGACTTTCTCATCTCACATCAGTAAATACGGTTTTATTTGATTATAATCAAGACGACACAGATGTTTCACTTGGGAGTAAGACACAACGAGATAAAAAAAATCGTAGTAACTTGATGACTGCGCTCGATGACCTTTTGATGTCGGCGTGATACAGACTTATGATAGTCTTTATCTTGGGAGGTCCTCAGAACCTCCCCGGGGAAACTGGGACTGCATCCAAAGGGAGCGGGAACCTCCCTAATGCACCTCGCTGGTGGATTGTGAAATCCTGGCTCACGCTGGAGAAACGCTTGCAGCGTTAACACGGGGCCTATTGACACCGAACATATGTTGTAGTAAATGTCAGTATAATATTCACATGATTGACATGAGTCTGCGGCTGCCAACGCGTGAGGCTTGCAGTGGAGCGGCGGACAAAAGAGACACGCTGCCACACGTGGGGGACATGGTTCATGGCAGATCCTGTCCAAAGTCTCCCCCCAAACTGCAGTCGTCCCGGCACGTGGGTCCGTACTGCAGCCGTGACTTCATCCAGCCGTGGTTCCTCACTCCAAACGTCATGTAGTTCCATCACATCACAATTCTTATTCAGAAGAACGCGTGTGTGGTCCCAGCTCGTCAAAAAATGTTCACCTGCCCAGGTGAGATCAACGAGCTCTGACCTGGCAGAGCAAATCCAATGTATAAATTAAAGGATGAACCGAACACACAAATCCAAAGCCAGACTTTATCGCATAAAAAAACAAAAACGTCATAAAATACAACAGGTGTAACAAGTTCAGTCAGCTCGTTTTACATTTTAAACTCATAAACCAAAGAGAAATTAGCAATTTTATTTCCATTCATTTGACCTGATTTCACTCACAATTTCAAGCAGGCAACAAATTTTAGTAATGTGGAAGACATTAAAGCACCGTGCTATGCGTTCATGAGTTTTAATGGTTTGGGTGCAGAGGACGCAGTGGAGGGACCACGAGACACTGACAAAGTGGGGACAGGGATTGTTGAGCTGCATGAGGGTGATTAGACGGGAAGGTGCTGCTGAGCTGATCGCTCCGTAGGTTAGATCTGAAGAAGGGTGTGACATGTTTGCTGATCAAGGCAAAGTCTGTATCCAATTACTCGGCTCAAACCGGAGAATCAGGAAATGTTACACTATGGTTAAATGATGCAGTGAAACTGACAAGTTACAATAATGACTTCCTATTATGAAGTCAGAACAATTAATGCGTAAAAATTCCCCCAGTCCGTTTGAAGACGTCTTACTCTCTTCGACGTCTTAATTTGCATACCATCCCCTAATTTTGTGGGAAAATACTGACCTCCCCAGGTGAGATCAATGAGCTCTGGCCTGGCAGAGCAAATCATGCTCTACACCCAATTTATAAATTAAAATTCTAAATCTAAATAGAGACTTTCTCGCATGAAAAAACAAAAACCTCATTAAATACAACAGGTCCTGCTAATCACTGCTGTGTGAGACTGCTGTGGGCCTGTCCCCTGCCTGTCTCCACGGGCACCTTGGCATTATGAGATCCGGGTCAAATGTTTAAAATTCAATAAACTGACTACATCTACTAACTCTACACTTTCTTAAAAATATTGAAACCCAATGATAAAAAAAAACCCATCAGCTTCAATGGTTCAGCTCACAGATCCATTACTCTTCTGGGCCATGAAGACACAGAATGGCCAGAGGTAACATCAAACGTCGAAACTGAAAATTCCAGCTCGGAGCCTCGTCTCCTCTTTACAGTGACCCAGTGTTGGGCCAACATTTACCACATAAGCGTGGTTCCCTAAAAAGGCTCCTCACGAAGTTTGACTTCTGCCAACACTCCAACAGACCACAGTTGATCAGGAATTCACCTGTGACTGAGGAGAAGCTGTTTGCCCCCCTGGATTCCATCATCAAACACACCAAGAGGAAGCAGCCGGGCGGCTCTAACATCCCAGTTGTACAGAGCATCCTCGCCGAGTCTTTTAATTTAACTGAAGGCCTCTGTAGAGCTTCCACAAACGCCTGCAAACGAATTCCTCCAATGTCCGTTGGAGTATTTGTGTACAGGCCCCATCAGTTAACTACAGAACTGGATAAAATTGTTAGTACCCTTCCAGTCTGACTCGTTAGATGCTGAGAAGTTGTTACTGTACCACACTGAACATGGACCACAGAAAACACAGAGCTGTCTCAGAATATTCGAAAGAACATTCTAGACAAACATGTTGAAGGTAGAATCTCTAAGACCATCTCCCAAGCAGCTTGATGTTCCCGTGACTTCAGTTGCACAGATTATTCAGAAGTTTAAGGTCCATGAAACTTCCAGTTGCACAAGAGATTTGACAAATTGAAGAAATGGATCAGAACAAGTTTAAGGTCCATGAAACTTCAGGCAGACCTCACCATCCCTGTTTGACCCATGGTGGCAGACAAGAGGAACAATTGAGTGACAAATTGAAGAAATGGATGAGACAAATCACTGGACTGTTCTGAAGTGTCCTGAGCCCTGATCTATGAACTGAAACACGCAGCCTGGAGAAGGAACCCATCAAACCCGAGGCAGCTGGGGCAGCTTAGTCTCGAGGAGTGGGCCAAAACACCTGGACACGTGCAGAAGTCTCGCTGAGGTCACACAGATGGTTTGATTGCAGTGATTGTCTCAAAGGTTTGTCCAACAAAATTTATATATATAAAAAAAAGATATTATCCAGGCCAGATTCCTTACTTTCTTATTTAATATTTCTGTCTATGTTCTGTTCATTTTGGAACATTTTTATTTATTATTACTGCAGTTATTGTTCCTTTAGTTCCAAGTTATGCCGTTGTGCTTTTGTTTTTGGCAAAACGGTACCAACAATTTTATCCCCGCCTGTATATCCATCCACAATCAGCATCTGCTCAAGATAAAACCGGGAAAACAATCTGGATATTCCTTCACCATTTCTCACTGGTTTGGTAGCTGCCCTGTTGATTGAATCACACGTAAAAGTGATCAATTTGCTGAACGCATGTCGATACCAAATGATGCAAAAGGCTGATGTAAAATGATGTTTTCACTGCATCCACCGAGTCAGAGAAACGTCCGGCACTTTCCCAGTCACTCCCTCTCCTCTGCAGCTTCCACACAGACATCTCGCCTTCCTCATTTCAGTCCCTGCACATCTTGCTTTTTGCTTTTTAACCTCTTTGGTTTGGTGCTTGATGTTTTTCGGCAGTAAAGCTGTGCAGTCTCAGTCAGCACCTCACAGTTTTTATGACTGAGAAAAAGAAGAGGCATTGTGTCGTGTGTGTCTATATTTAACCTGTCTCACCTGCAGCCTCGCTGCTTCCACACTGCTGCATGCTTTGCATCCGCTCACTCAATTACAACATTGTCTATTGTGGTTAAACCAAAAGTTGTGTGTGTGTGTGTGTGTGTGTGCTGTCGTAGTGAGGACTAGTTTTACTCTTTGACCGCTGGATTGAGGATCTTCCAGTATTCCGAGGTCAGTGCCCTGCCGTGACTGTTATGGGTTGACAGGGAGGAAGGACTGCAGCTACATGCATCTCTGTCAGTATCACTGTTGAGGGGAGAGGCCTGACGAATAGTGATGGTCCTTTAATCCTTGACTTTAACTTGTTGTTTGTTTTATTAGTATTTACATTTGCTTCTGGCCACACAGAGGCAAAGACTGTTGGAAGCAGGAAGTATCAGTATTAATATATGTGAGGTGCGTATCAGCTGTTTCCTAACAGCTGATCTAACAGTGAACTAACACAAAACTTACACACAGGATTACAAAATACTGGCAATGCCAACGATTGCTCATTCAGTAATAAATCTCTCTCTTCCTCTCTCTCCAGGATTACCTGCATAATTGCTATCAATAATTACCTGAACATGCAGAAACTTGGCACTGCTGCCTGCTGCATGTTCGGATTCGACGTCCAGTGCCAGAGGTGATAAATCTGTCAGAGCAGATGTTGAGTGCGCGAAAGTTGTGAGAGGTGCCCTCCAGCTGACCTGAAGCAAAAATTATGACTACTTTATAATTATGGAAGATTATACCCTTAAAACGGAGATTTCGTTCCTTACGGTGGAGCTGAGAGCTTTGTGGCGGAGCCGAGCTCCCACAGGCTCCGTTTAGTTTGTAACACAGTGTGAACTTTCTGGGGCGGCTGTAGCTCAGGGAGGCAGGGTCACACAGGGTCAGTGGTTCGATCCCTGGTCCCTCCTCGCTGCATGTTGAAGTTTCCTTGGGCAAGACACTGAAACCTGAAACCTAATTTCTCCCGGTGATAATGATGAAATCTAGATGTAATCTATTACTTGTGTGTGCGTTTGTAAAGCTATGATGAGCTTGGAGTGCGGCACCTACGTAACCTGAACGTTGTCTCACACTGTGCAGTCATCAGTGGCTCTAGGACATACAGACAGAGTAAGTCAGACTGTGGACGTGTTGCATCACCTTCCCGTTTAGGAGACACCGTCTTGGCAGTTCAGCGACTGCTCGTCCTATTTTTCACTGCATAATGCGCCATATGTTTTGTCTGGACCGCGGACATGCTCTTGTAGTACGTGCACAGTGTGGACCGACGGTGCACGCTGCTCCAAACCAGCCAGACATCTGGTCACGCTTCATTTCAGGATGTCTCATTTTATAATCTCATTTTAAAAGGAACCCAGGCTCAGAGAAGACAGTGTGTTTATAGTTTGAACTGACATTCACAGACAGAACATTCATATCCGGATCCGTCCATGTATGCTTTTTTCCTCTTTACTGCCAGAGGAAATATAATGGAAATATAAATCAGCTATTTCATTATGTTTAAGGATGTTGTGAAGCATAGATGATGGTTTATTTTTATATTTGCAATTTCACACTGAGAAACATTTTTCTTAAATACCAAACACATATTTATGGAATCACGTTGTTACTAATATCAACACCCTGGACTTTCTTTTTTTCTGTTTAGTGAACGGATTCTGACAGAGGAGGCAGCAGACCTCGTAGGAATATCTCAGAGCTGTCACGTAACAGGATACCTGCTGTGAGCCACGTCAGAGGAATTCTTATCTCATGCAATCGACCAAAGATAAAATGATGCTGGGTTTGACTTCACAGGTAGGCCCGCGTCAGGTTTCGATCACTTCTGCTCCGTGTGTTACAAGACATGGCATGTTTATATAGAGCCCATTAGCTCTAAGTGTGTGTGTGTGTGTGTGTGTGTGTGCGCAGCGCAGACCTTCAGGGCTTTTTGTCATTAGCTCACTAGACATGTTCTAAAACAGTCCCTCTCCCACAGCTGATCCATGAACGTCCCTTAAGTCAACATGGACAGAGACAACAAGGACGGACCAAAACCAAGTTGTAACAATTTTAATTTCCTGCCATGAACTTGATTAAGCACAAGAAAAGCCTTTGACAACACAAGGAGAGACAGAGAAAGAGCATTAATATTACAGAGATGATTGATGGCATCTGTTTTCATAGAAGCAAAACAAACAAAAGTAAAATAAAGCGAGAAAAACGTAGTTCAACTTGTTTTTCCATAGTGATAAAAGCTACAAAAAAAAAAAAAAAAGCAATGTTCAAATTCTCTTGAGAACATACAGGATTATATTACAGAAACACTACAATTCTTTGCATCCACCCCCCCACCACCACTTTCTACACTAGTCCTGAAGCCGAGGGCAGGACGACCACAGACGGACACACATCGAGTGCTGTACGTAGACACGAGCTCCACTGAAACCTGAATGCTCTTCGGGGAGAGCCCTGGCAGCTGACGTCGCACATCTTCAGCCTCATCATTTTAATTCAGACGTAGTGAATTCGTGCCAGTTACATAAACTCTGAGAGCTACATGTGGCCTGAACACTTCTCCGTTGGTATCGGTTGTGAGTGCCGTGGAAGTTTAGTCATTTAGTCATCAGCTGATTTGCATGTCACTGTGCAGAGTGTGTGATTTGCACATTTATGAATGCTTTGGTGATTCGTGGTAGACACGCTTTTATTTTTATATCAGAGGATGAATATTTAACAAAATTTTAACTTCTGTAAGGTTGTGTATGTGTGTCTAACGTGTTCACATGTCAGCGTACAGTGTTGTGAATGAATGTGTGTGTACGCATTGTAATTCATAATGTGTATGTACCATAAATTCACAAATACATGTTTAAAAAAAACATTATTTCTATTTTTTCCCATTTAGCCAATTTCCTGTTTTCGAGGTGTGTTTTTATATTCTCTCTCGATTTAAAAACATCAACAGGAAGTGTTAAGTTCCGTTGACAGAACAGCTGATTCGAGCTACATCATGTCACCGAGTGGCAAGTTATCGGTCATAATAAGCCCATAGTTATGGTTCGGTTAATCTCCCTCAATCTAGATCGCTGTAAAACAGATTTGATTGAGACGTGATGGAAATTGGTGACATCTAGTGTTTGTAGCAAATTCCACATGTACCCGAGTTGATTTGACATCTAGTGCTGTAACGTCAGTCGATATTTGTCTACTTTAACCCATCTCATGTCTTTATCTGAAACGAACCAACAGGTTTTCCGGCGTGAACCTGATAAAAACCGGTAATGGCCGAGATCAGGCCTGATCAAAACAATCGATCAGAACCAATTCGACTGTTGAGTCTGGGTCGTTCTATATCAGAGAATTTAAAGTGTATTTGTCTGTCCATCGAAGGTGTGAGTGTATGAAGGACATGGGAAACTGGTAATGCTGTGTGTGTGTGTGTGTGTGTGTGTGTGCGCGAAGCTGCTGGGTGTATTTCAAATGTGGATTCATACATTCTCCTGTTCAATACAACTGCATAATTCTCAGGTGATGGTGGAGGGTGGATGGAAACAAAAAAAGACGTCAACATTGTCCTTACAATGTCTTTTAACACAACCCCAGACAACTTTACACCGGCCGTTTGTGACACTTCTCCTTCAAACTAAGTGTTTTTGCAACGTTCAGCTTGGTTGGATATGAACTACATACGGGTTGCAAAATGACATGTAGCCTTACATTTCTAAAGGGTTGAACTCCTTCTACATTATTAGAAATCCTTCATCAGGAGAGTTTACTAGTTTCTGAGGAATGTTGGTTTCTGTTTTACTGACAGAATTAGGCTCATTTGCTGTCACCTGTCTTTTATTGTGTTGACTCGACTCATAGTTTGATTCTTTTTTTCTCATCCTTTTTGTTTAGCAACTTTTTGGTTTTATAAGAAATCTTAGAAAAAATTCGGACTCTGGTTGAGAGGAGACTGCAACCACCTGCTTGTGTTTTTAGTCCCCGTGATGCCTGACAGAGTTTAACTCTGACCTCACTCTCCTGTTTGAACTGCAATATGTTTTGGCTGGTGAGTGAGTTTCAGAGCAGAAGAACTGCAGAAAATCAAAGTTTGAAGACCACAGCACCAACACACTCTCATACATTTGTAGAAATGAAAATATGAAGATTTGTGGGGCGAAACACAGAGGTGGAAATGTGATAAGTCAAACTGTTGTAGAGAGTTTGTCCAGTCTTGGATTGGCCCACAGCTGTGAGCTAAATGCTAAAAAAAAATGGATGTTATAAGAAATCACGGTGAAATTTAACACGTGTGAAAGCATAGAGGCGAAACAGTTCCAGGGTGACAAAACAGCAATTCTCAGAAACGGTACAGAGCCTGCTCGTTACGTTAACGGGAATCGGGATAAATTGATTCGACATGTATTAAGGGTTGAGGATGTAGAAAAACATAAAAAAAAAAACCCAAACTAAAAATAAACAGCAATAAACAAAGATACATTAATAAAGTTTACAGACATCAGGCTGCGGTACTTTCCACAGAAAACTATATTTAAATAAAGCTGACCCATAATGCCACGTTTTAAAGGCAGATTTACAGCCAGAGAGAGCCAACAAAATATCCAACACACTGTAAACGGGTTTTTAAAAACACACACAATAGAATCCAGTCTGACACTCTGAGATATAAATATATATCTCTACAACATGGACATAACCAATCACTGTTTTAGCTGCCAATACAAATTCTAGCCAAGCAATGGTAGATGCTCCCCACAAACAACTGCTTTACTTGTGTTAAAAACGGGGATTTCAAACTCACTGAGTGCTGGGACCTCCAGTGCCCAAAGCACTGTACACATTAATATAGAAACTGGGGAGACTAAGAAATGATTTTTTTAATAGTTTCCACAAAGTCCCTGAAACAACCTGCCAAGCTGTTGCTGTGAATACACGTTTTTAGGATTTTTGCCTGATGAGATCAGCAAATTCGAATAAGTAAAACCTGTTCAGACTCTTATATTGTGGGAAAAGACTGAGAATCTAATGTAACTGAGCTGGAAATATAATAATAAGCCTATGTACAAGCGCGTCATCTAGATGAAACAGGCATCTAAAGTATAAACAGAGCTTTTCCAGCGTTGCTGGAGGGGGAAAGACCAGCCAACACGGTGGGATGTAACACGTGTGTTGTATGAGATGAACATACGGTGAAGCTGTATTAAAAGTAGTAAAAACCCTGTGCACGGGCAGACATCACGTTTGATGGTGTTGTATTTGCAGCTTTAAAAAAGTGGATATTCCGTTACGAACACTTGTAGCTGCGTTCTGTGTTTATACATCATACTGGCTGGTGGCAGCGGGTTTAAGACAATAATGCAGTTTTTTTTATATCGTTTTGTTTTGGTTTTTTTTACAAATTTGTTCAACTGTAATTTTGAGGCATTCGTTTGTGTGCGCACTCCACTACAGTCATCACACCTGTCTCCACACAACTACGAGAGGTCAAGGGGACTGTAAGGTGTAAACGCCCATCTACAACCTGAGCCCAAAGTTCACATTTTCACCTTTGTGTTTACACCCCGGGGGACTGTGAAGACAAAGAGCAGTTTCGGTGCCTTTCAGGAGGTGGTCTTGTCTGGCGATGGGTGACTTTTGAGGACGGGTGGCAACGTAGAGGGATTTCCTCTCTCTCTGCTGGACAGGTGGTGACTGCATGTGGATCGAGACAGTCCTCTCGGGCTGCTCTAGGTAGTCTACGGGAAAGACAAGAGAAGACGCTCACGTAGAGAAACCGCACACATTGTGGTGACAGAACAGCCTTTGAGCAGTCCCGGCAGATCAAAGCAAATTTTACCGTGTTTTTTCGAGAGATGTTTATCCTCTTTTCGGCACTCTTCCTGCTGCTTACCCAAATCACTGCTTTGCATAGTTAGACAGCTGAATTCAAATATGTGTTTTGTTTTCTTTATTGTTAGCATGGCGACATTCACGTAAATGATTCCTACCGTGGGATGAAACCGCTGACCTGGTAGTGGGTGTTTACTGAGTTCTCTTAGACTTGCTTACCTTAGCAATCACATTTATAATTCACTATGGAGTAGGAAGGGCAGCAAACACCAGCAGCACCAAAACGCCCACAGCTAAACCGAAAATGACAGGTCACTCCCTCCTTGGAGCAAAAGCCAAATAGAAACTCATACTAGATTCACTGGACATGAATTTATGGAAAAACTGATCAGCAGAATGTCACGGAATTGTCAGGCAGTTAGTACTGAAAGTCAGTTTAGATTCGATTTGGCTATCACTCTGTGTTCAAATATGCTTACTTTTTTTTTAAATCATTTTTTTGTGTAATTTGTGATCCATTTTCAACCATTTGTCTGAACACAACCAGCAAAAGATAGGAAACATATAAATGTGTTTGGTGTTCCCAAACCTTGTCTTGCCAGTGTATGACAAGCTGCAAAAATGACTGATCAAGTAGGAAATCATTGACCTTCTCTGATTGGTTAGAAGGGGGAGCCTCGCCCCAAAACCTCCAATGGAATAACTCTGCAGTGCTGTTACTAGAGCAGAGGAAAGGGGCTATAACAGCTGCTCTGAACATTAGGAGTGATTCACTTAAAATCACAACACGTGACTTATGAGGATGTAAATTGATTCACAAATGCTGAATATCAATTTTTGCAATTGACCCACACATATACATGGTAGCCATCTTTCAGTGCAGAATGAACATCTGAGAGAGTCATCAACTGCATGTCTCTGTCTTCCTTCTGTCTTCTGTTTTGTTGTTGTACATAAATAAAAGTTGATTTGAACATTTCAACCCCTGTAGCCCTCATCCACCAATATGTTAAAACAGCTTTTTTTTATTTACGCCTTTAAAAGATTTAAAGGGACTTTAAATTAGTCCTAAACTATGTGAAGACTCACCTCAGCACTCTGCCTCTGCATCTTGTGCACAGAGCAGGATGCCGGGTCTTCCTCCCCCGACCCTTCACGTTCTGACTCTCGCTCCCGCTTTCCTGTGATGTGTCCTCTGGTGTGCAGGAGTCCTGAGTGAGAAGGCAAGAAGACCAACGTCATTACTGTCAGTGTCATAGGTGAGTTGTATGTTCATGAAATAGAAGATTTGGTTGGATATGATTGTGGTGCAGTGGCACAAGAAGCATCAGATGCCTCCCACATCCTACCAGGGTGCTGAGGCACAGCAAACTCGTGGTAGAGTCGGCTGCTGGTGATGGCCTGGCTGGCATCTGGCACTGAGTGGTATCCTGCAGCACACACGAGAGAGAAACTTTAAACTTTGTAGGAGGCCTCAACAGTCAAGTACAATCCAGTACACTTATGTAATCTGGAAGGCTCACGATTATGCCATGAAGAATGGCCTAAAATGAAAGAAATAAAATAAAACAAGCGCTGCTAAGAGGGAACCCAGAGTTTAAAGAGGCAAATGACACAGTATTATGGAATGTTAGAGAATGTATTACAATAACGTGCCTCTTATTCACTACTGGACCATTTTTGTGACGATGAAAAACACTGGCACTAGCTGAACGTAGATTAAAAGTTATGTTGATGAAAAAACACGTATTCTGTTTTACTCTATACGCATAATATGATCAATGTCAGGTCTATATTTGCTGTAATCTTGCTGATTATTTGTAAGCATCACTAATTACAACAGGAACTATCATAAATGCAAAGGCTAGCTGCACAAACGCAACGCTCGTGTTAACAGGCGGCAGAAGGCACATGAGGAAATGCCAACATTATGATGGAATAACTACGGAAAGGCTCTGGTTTTTCAAACCCGTGGGCACAACCAGCAGCGCCAAACAGAGACTGAATGTAAATTAGTGGGAGGCTACCATGCTGTTGCTGCTGCTGTGGCAGTGGCTGCAGCCGTTGTTGCTGTTGTCCAACGCTGCTGGGTCCTGTGTGCTCTTCACTGTCGAAGTTGAGTAGGATGCTCCCGCTGGCGTTACCTGCTGCGATTGGGCTCCCTGATACGCCAGGCACTGCAATAATCCGCGAGTGAATTCACCACAAAATCTTTACGATCACTTGTAATCACAAGAAACTCAGTAAACCATCTTCAGATTATTACAAGTGACTCACAATGTGAGCTGTTGCTGTTGTTGTTGGTGGTGGTGGTGGTGGTCCCTGCCTGCTGATCTCCAGGAGAGTACGCCATCATTCCTCCACTCCCATTCCCATTGGTGGATGGCACGGATGCCAGCAGGCCTGAAACCGACAAACATAAACACGGAACGTAGTTCCTCTGGGCACTGAGTGGTTCAGGTCCACCACCCACCATGACCTCAGTAATAGTATACACAGCAATATTATCAGCTTTGTGGTGGCTTTACTATAAAAACGGAGAAAACTGAGGAATAAAACATTTTCAAAGTAATATTTACAACGGAGCTGCAGTATTGGATTATATCAGATTGTACAGGTGTATCCAAAAATAGCCCATGAGCATCTGAAAGCATTTGAAAGGAACTAGAAAATCATGAATACCTCACAACCTCTTTAATTTTACATTATTCGTTAGTTTATTTGCTTTAGAAACTGATTACAAAAAATGTTTGTTGGGGAATTCCTGCTGAATTATTGGGAAACCTCATTTTCCACTCTTTCTATGTAAACACCCATTGTTTGATCATATTCAGCTTTAAAATCATGGCAGAATGTGACTGACTAGTTTTTATATGCATACTTTCTGTGTGTAAGTATAAAGTCTCTCGGACAGCAAGTGTGGCTCCTGGTCCTGAGAGTTCACGGATCTCTTACCCAGTCCCCTGTATCGGCTGAGTTGCTGGTAGATCTGCTTCATCCTCTCGATGTTGAGCCGGCTCGCCTCCGCGTGATGCACCATGGGCTTCGGGTAATGGACTCCGATTATGCACTTGGCGGCCGCCTGCACGGACTCTGGAGCGTTCCACGGGTCGTAGATGAACTTAGCGGGGAAACCTCGGAGGACAGGTAAGTATCGTCTGGAAGCACAGGGAGACATTAGGAATGTCTGCTTTTGTCAACAGAACGTGGGAGGTTACACTTCAAATTGGGGATGGGAGTGATGAAGGGTCGCAAAACAAGAATCATTTCATGTAACCAAATATCTTAGTTAGTAAAGTAGTGATGGAAAATTATTTTTAAAAAGTACTTTTACAAGCTAACATAGTTTAAACAATTTCCAGTGTGAGTTGGAAACAGTACTGATTTTAATCAGATCATTTCCAGTTGATTTTACAGCCCATGTAGATACTGTAACTGATGAGAGCATGCTGCTCTTCAGCACTTCATGCTTGCGAGTATCATGGCAAATAGCTGCTGCAAAATGAAAGCTACAAACAACCACAACACTGCACAGCATGGCTGCAGTACCTGAGAGTCTGGGTACAAAGTCTCTGCTCTGCAAGTCTGAGACTCTTGGAGACACTTTGTGGCACTGGAGTGAGTTACCGTTTCGGGACTTTAGTTCGAAACGGTGCAGACAAACGAAGGGCTGTGGTCCCCAAACAACTTTTACTGTAAGCTGGTGTGACAGCAGCCACAACACACACACAAAGTGTGATCCTCCAATAAAAACTGTGATTGCAGCTCACAATACAATTCCAACCTGCAGAAGTTATCGTTACGTTTTTCCTTGGGCTGTCGAGGATTTACTCCATGTGACAAAGAGAGGCCACCTACCTACTGCACTTGGTCCGACCTTACCCATTCCAAGGAGGGGAGACAGACAGGACAGAGGAAGGGGGCGAATGGAACTGTGGGAAGTGTTCACAGTGCAGCGCTGAGAGGCAGAGACAGGGCTAGGGGGGAGCAGTGCGGCCCTGCGGACCGACACGCGAGTGACGGCGCTCGGGTTGCAATGGAGATCCCCCCCATCGCTACAGCCGGCTGATGATGCTAGGAGACGTCTACTGTAACACGCGGTTAGAAAGCAGAGTGTATTTACCCCCACCCACCCTCAGACCCCCTCCCCTCAAACCAGCCAATCCTGACCAGAGCAGGTGTACAGTGAAAAAGTTCTGCCATCGATCAGTCTGGTCAGCGTTCTTCCACTTACAACGCTACAAACGAGTTTAACTGTTCTCCAAGGTGCTAAAACGGGACCAAAGCTAAATGTGTGTGTGTAGTAGCAGTTACAAGTCGATGACAGAAGTCTTTCATTATACATCACAGCTCCGACCCCCACCCCCCCCAAGATCAGACAGTGGTGGACTGAAAAAAGAGCTCATGCCTGCTCCCCCTGTCCCTCAGACTGTGGTGGTTGTCTTTTAAGTGGTCAGCGGGCCCAGAGCCACCCTGCTGAATGTCCCCTCCCACTGCCACAGCGCCACACTCTGGGCTGGCCCACTAGGGGGCCCCCTCATTTCACCAAAAGGGACCACAACCCTTTTGCCGGGAAGATCCGCGACCTGCCAGTAGCAAGCGGTCCAGCAGAGGACAGCGGGTGGTGTTTAGGTGTGAGTCTTCCGAGAGGAGATATGTGCAACAGGTGGTGTCAGCGACAGGAGTCTACACTTGTGCTTTTACTTTCAATGTGTCTTGTGCGTATCACATATGAAGTCCACAACTAGTGAAGTGATCAACTTGAATGTGTAATGTGACAAAGGTGTTTATCATGTGTGAGTGTGAGCTGTGAGCGTGTGGTGTGTGTGTGTTTCTCAGTGCTTATATTGGCCAGCCACTGCTCCGGGTCCTTTGAACCAGCAGGGCTGCATTCACATAAGCAGAGCACCACTGAACATTTCACAAAGGGCGGGATGAGGGGCTTTGCCCAGCGCCTGGACAATGGACCGGCTCGCGTGGCACAGCACAGGTAATGAGTACCGGTGCCGACCGTGCATCACTGCGACGGCAGAGCTACAGCTGGTCCACGCCTCTCCCCACTGCCCTCAGGGGAATGCTTCATAGTCCTCTACCTAACGAATGCAGGCAAGGCGTTCGCATTTCCCCACCAAGAGGTCAGAATCCCTTTTGACGAAATGAGACGCTACCGAGTCACAAACCTGCCCAGAGGGTGCCGCTGGGGCGTGAGCAAAGTCTCGTCCCTCAGGGTTGCACAGGTAAGTAAAACCACACGGCCACCGACATCTCAACTAAATCCCCTGCTTCCATCCAGTGCAGCCGTGGCTGGCGGTTCGGCTGCACCTGGGTGAAGGGGTGTGAGAACAGCCAATCCTCTTAAAAGCAATCAACTACAATCCACAAAGGGGAGAGGGATAGCTGAACTTTTCCCCCAATCCCCCAAAACACAAACACAGAATCACATCCAGTGAAAGAGAAGAATTAATCTACACCTCTGAAGGAAAATTCATCTGGTGGCAACAGGTGAAAATTATCTCAAGATTCACACGCCTTCACAATCACCACTCAGACATTCACAAAGAGTTAAAGGCACGCAAAGTCGCACACTGTGAACACTGAAGTCATTACAAAATACGTGACTGATTCCGAAAAAGTGCTGAACTTTAACAGACAAGGAAACTGACTTATGGGCACAAAGAAAAAGAGGAAAGGAGGGAATGATGTTTGTTCTCGTTCATTCACTTACCCAAAGATCTGGAGGTCCCCTTTTATCCCTCCATCTCTCTCTGTCACTGTCTCTCTCTCTCTCTCTCCCTCGCTCCCTTTTGTCTCGTAAAACAAAACTGTCGTGTATGAGCTAAGTGTGTGTGTGTGTGTTGTCTACTTGCGACCCATTAAATATTTTGCTTAATCTGGGACTTTGAATCCTGCCGTAAAAACGATACCCTCCCTCTAACTTGAGCTCCACTGTCACACTGAATCTTCACAGACTGCATGAATCAGGCCTCATCTCTTAGAGTCAGATGGAGGAAGGGTGCCATCCAGGATGAGCGGATCAGCTGTTGGCACCAAGGGACGATGCCAGGACAAGTACCCACCTAATGAAATCCCCGTTGGGGTCGGTGCGCCGGCCGAAGCCCACGGGGCAGTAGCAGTGGAAAAACTGCTGGAAAAATGAACTGCAGGACAGCCACATCCAGCTGCCCGCGTTCACGCTCCAGTCCGCATCGAGAAGCAACTCCTCAAAGACCTGCAGAAGCACAAGGACAAAAGATCAGAACGACCATTTCATCTGCATTTTTACACACGACTGCGATACACACTATACTATACACACACAGACACTTTCACACTACGTGCACTTTGATCAGCCATATATGCAACTAGATTCAAAGATATCATCATCCAGGGTTATTATTCAGCTTCCATCCCTGAGCCAGTGCTTAGCGTGTATGTGACAAAAATACCGACATAAATCATGTTTTGTACAAGATTAAGACATGGATATCAGACACAAGATCAACATTTCTCCTTTTATTAGGAGGTTTTATCGGTTATCACACACTTTTACCCACAGCCACTTGGCGTTCAGTTTTTCACCAAAAACAGGAAAAGCTGGGAAACTTTGTGGTTTGAGGACAACTGCCCCACTGACTTCGCCACAAATAACTTCACAGCTCTCACAATGTTTCTGTCATCAGTCATCATTGTTTTCTTTGTCGGACACATTTTTTGTCACTTTTTAAATTTTCAGAACACTTTGTCAAGTCAGCTTTTTTATAAAGCAAAGACTGACCAAAGCGCCTAGCAACTAAAATAATGGAACTCAATTAAATAGTCCATTTCCACTGAGCTTCTGGCGTGTCTTCGGTGCACTGGTCAGCTGTCCTGAGTGACCGTGAGGGGTGGGGGTGGGTGGCGTAGGGTGGGGCATTTAAGCATTAAAAACTAATAGAAGAATCGTAAAGTGAAGTCTACAATGGACAGGCGACAGTGCAGCGAGGCTACAACCGGGCTAACGTGCTCTCTCTTCCGTGCTCTGGTTACAAGCGTGCAGCAGAATTTTGTACAAGCTTAAGACGAGACAGGGATGAGCGAGAGACACTTAAATACAGACCGAGTTGTGTCATCCTCACCTTCATCCCTTCCTCCCAGCTGATCCACAGGTCCCCCCTGGTGAGGAAGCAGGCCACTGCATGCCTGGCCAAGTGATGGATCCAACCCTCCTGCCTCAACTGAGTCATGATGGCATCTATCCAGGGGAAGCCTGTCTTAGCCTCAGCCCACTTTGCAAGTGCTTCAGGGTTTTTGTCCCACGGGATGCGGACACAGATGGGGTTCCCCTCCATCTTGTCAAAGCGCGGGTTGTTGGTTGCCGCAGTGTAGAAGAACTCGCGCCATAGTAACTGACCATACAGAGAGAGTGGAGGGGAGCTGTTCTTTTTCACCTGGGTTCAAGTAAACACAGCACAGGGAAACACTCATTGTGTTTATAGTGAGGGAAAATCCAAACGAGATCACGACACTTTTAGTGTAAAATGCTGAATCTGTATGAAACTGAGATGTGAGACTGATTCCAAGAGTAATCAAGTTATTGGTTGCATGGCTATAAAAATTCCTATCTTAATTAATTATGAAAATATTTCTAAGAATGAGCACAATACGGCTAAATGGTATGTTCACAAACGTAGGGGGTAGTATAAAAAAGCTTTTGCTCTACCTTGCGGTAGAGGTCAGTGAGTTTGAAGTAGAAAAGGCGACAGGAGAGGCAGCCGAAGCGCAGGTAGGGGCTGAGGCCTGTTGGGCTGGCCAGCAGCGAGTTGGCATTCATCCTGGGGCGCTCGAAATTAGCTACCCAGGCCTGAGGACAGAGACGGACACAGATGAGGTACAGATGGTGGACAGGCAGCACAAAACTCCTAGAATAATACTACAGAATATTACTAAAACGTAAACCCATAGCAGAATAAGAACGATTTGTTTGGAATAATAATAATAATAATAATAACACAGACGTTCGAATAAATGTCTAACAAACGCTGTTGATTAGTGTAAAACCATCAGGAACATTTTTAAAATGATATAGTATTTGTTACGGAAAGACATGAAACAGTTTTCTTTGTTCATAAAGCTCTGTGAAACGACATGCCTGTTTTTCTGAGCAGATTATGAAGTTTACACTCTCAAAGGAAAATACTACATTGATCACATCCAATTTCACAACACTTGATGATGATGATGATGAATTTAAAGCAGTACTGACTTTTCTCTCCAGATGGCGCTCTATCCTAGTCAGCGCCTCGGTCTCTCCTCCCGGCCACACGGCTGAAGGGAGGCCCTCTGTGTCGAAGCCTGCAAACATGCACCTCAGTCACCTTTCAGCCGCACAGCGGTGTCATAAGCATATGTTGGATGAGTCAACAAACCCTTATTTTTGAAATCCTTTCCAACACATCCAGCACTGACTGCTGCTAAACTATGTAGTCGTGATCTTTCACCGTTGTAATTTTTATAAAGATATACCTGGGGAACTCATTCAAAATTGTATTATCTGTACAGACACATCTTAGGCATCACATCCTGAGTTCAGCAGTTGCTCCTTTATTGGAGGAATAGTGTGAAAACACACTGACCTTTTCCTTACTCTCAACAATAGCCCCCCTTCAACACCTCCATGCAAAAAAATAAACCCAGACTCTTTTTTTTGTAGCAAGACCTGATTTGACCTGATTTGTAAGTTGCCTTGGACAAAAACTGCCAGTGACTATGTAAATGCAACAACCATGTGTCGGGCTGCTAGGTGGATTTTATCCCCAACATCTTCCTTCCTCCATTGTTTTGTCTATTCCTTCCAAAGTGTGTAGCAGTCAGCGTTGACACACTTTTAATAAAAAGATTTACATTTACAAGACACATAATTAAGAAGTGTCATGCCAATTGTTTAAAACATTTTTAGCATTTGCATACAGGCTAATGGAGGTTAATAAGGCACAAGGCTGTGTAATGACTCAGTATTTTCTACCTGGTGCACTACTTAGTGTTTACATCCATCCTTAGAAAAATTAAAAACATAACTAAACATTACTTTAAATGAACAAATACACACCTCTGCGTTGCACATTTCAAATTATGTGAGTGGTAATACTTGTTATGGGTTAGACCCTTTTACTGTTTTCTACTTCTATTTCTTTATGTGAGTGGGACAGTGCACGTTAATGAACGCTGCATCCGTTGTCCACAGGGACGTTGACAGGGGACTAAGAGGTGCAGCGCAGACACTGGCTGCAGGTGTGATCAGCAGATGGTGGCAGCACAGTCAGTGTGAATGGAAGAGGAGCCCACCGTGAATGGACAGCAGACATCTGCACTGGCTTAAGTGTAAGAGGGTTTAATGTTAACTGGCCAATTCAGGGGACAAGCAACAGCTTGTGTGGAAATAAAGCAGATGTCTCCACTGCTGGTATTAGCGGGTTAACACCTTAAATATCTTATTCGTGAATGAAATAGTTACACAGGTGTGAGCAGCAGATGGATAAAGTTCATGTGATTGAATGAACAGACTGAAACCTTCTGTGAATGGAAACAAGACAGCTGGAAAAAAGAAGCAAGTCTCTGCTTAATCCAATAGTGAGAGTTGACAGAAGATGGAACTTTAAATAGAAACTGGATTGACAGTGTAAGGAGGGTTTATATGCGTACGCTGTTAAACAGAGAAGAGATTTTGCTTAAACCTAATCGCAGATTTCTTACGAAGAATTTTAGATTTTTGGGAATTGTAAAAAAAAGAGAAATTAATCATTTGCAAATCAATTTTAACTATATTTTGGACTGTAAATACGACAAAGACGAGATATTATAACAGATGTCATGTCTTTTTTCATCTTTCATATTTTTTATGAAAGATGTGTTAATGGCATCAAATTAAAAATGAGAAAATATATAAAAAAAATATTTTGTTGCATTTTATTTAATTATTATTATTCTTTTTATAGTTATCTCACCTCAACATTGCTGATAATTGGGTTTAGCACTTATTTACTTGCCCATATCTAGTAATTAGTCTTAAATATGTTTAACCTAAAGCACCTTCCCAAGTCTTTAAGAGATTCTGCTGCCTTTGAGGAAATTAATTCCAGGTAAAAAGAAATTAAAATGCGAACCAAAGTTTTCACAGCAAAAACAACCAAGGAACCAAGGCTGTATGAATGTTCCTACCATATTTATAATTCTGTTTTCACAGGAATCAGGGTTTTAGTTTCTGCTGCCTACATGTCGTAATTTTTTTTCATTCGCTTATAATAGGACATGTGTGTGTTTTCTCACCCAGCTCCTCCAGGGATGGAACCCCATACTTGTCTCCGTGGTCCTCTGAGATGGGGGTGACACAGCGACCCATCAGGGCGTCCGACAGTGTCTCCACAGGCATCTCAGGAGGGTCTAGTCGACTGATCAGGGTTTGGAAACGCTTGTAGGTGAGGGGTGGCTGCCCACCATTCAGCTCTATGATCCTGTGGAAGGACAGGTTTTAGAGATTAGTCACATTTATTATAAAATCAAATTTAATATCTACACAAGTAAAAAAAATCATGAGTAATGGACAATTATATTAATAAACATATTCCATGTCTATAAACTGCTTCCAGCCTCCTGTATTGTCCATGATGTACTAGCACAGTTAACAGAGCTGAGTCACTGATAACTGTATATGTTTTACCTATGCTTTTCCTACTGTGACAAGTGAAAATGTCTGCAGCGATAAAGAAACAAATGTATTTGCATTAGTAAATAAAAAACACGTTCCTATCGTGTATAATCCCTATTGTGTCAGGTCTCAGTGGATCGCTGTGCGTGGCTGCCTTGCTTTGCATGGAATCCAGGTGGTGTTGCTGACTGCAGCGGGACTCAGGTCAGACAGGAAATGCGTCTTTTACCGCCTCCGATTTGATGCTATAAACTTACAGACTGCAAAATTCACGGTTTCATTTTTAAAATGTCCCTAAGATTGTGTGTAGGCACAGATTGAGGCGTCTGCACCAACTTGGTGGACCAAAACCAGTAGAACACGATGGAGGACGGAATGCAACAAGTTGCAGCTGGTAAATGGTTTGGAATCAGCCATTTCATTAATGATTTTTAGAAACAACAAACATTTCGGCCTGGACAAACTGTACTTTCACACCAGTCCATCGTCGGACGGCCATGCACGCATTTACAGTGTGTTTGTTTCCTCACTTGTCCAGGTCGTAGAGGGTGTGCGAGATCTTAACGATGACCTCCACCCCCGCCTCCATGGCCAGCTTCTTGATGGCAGCATCTCGCTCTTTCCCAAACGGCTCCGAATCATATTCAAAGGTGAGCCGAGAGATCTTCCACTCCTACGCAGAGAGACCACCGTGAAACTGTCAGATGGCTCGTTTTGTTAAAAACACAGACATTTTTTCTAGCAGGTTCCAGTTAGTTAAACAAAACAAAATGTGTGATGACTTTACACGAGGTTTTGGTAATCTTTATTATTTTTGGCTCATTTCAGTTTGAACCACAACATACAATATATAAAGATGACGTGAGATGATGGAAAACTCCTCCAAAAAACAAAACAACCAAGCCCACACCGTGTTGGAGAGAGAAATGCCACACTTCCCTGTCAGTGCTCACCTTAAAGAGCCGTGGAAACACGTTAGCTGGTTGGCCCCGGATCACAAAAAGGCGCGAGTTGAGCTTCCGGAGGCTGGCGTCCAGGTCCTCCAAACACTGGAGGAGAAACCTGAAGAGTAGTTGAAAGAGACAGTGGACAGTTTTAAAGTGATCTTTTGGGCATAAGGTAGAATCATTCTGTTTTATCTTGTCACTACAGAACATAAATTAAAGGCCTTTGTTAGAAAATATGTCTACATTAGTTTATTTAATATTCTTGGGACCGTGGATGTGTTAAATGTACTGTCTGATAAGTTTGAGTGTGTCTCTTTTAAACATCAGTGTGTGTTTGATTTGATTCTTAAGAGAATTTTCTGTTGCTGTCACACAAACCCATTTGAACACACACAGTCTTATAAAGCAAATAAGTGACGTTATTACTATGATCAATCTTTGATGTATCCCTCCAAAAGAGTGTCTGCAGCAGCTCTGTCTTAGCGTTTTTATTCTGACTCCCTGCCACATTTTTATGATTAATATGTTTAATTAATACAAATCCAGAAGAGCTATAAAGCATTGCCCGCACAAATGTGTACTGAATCATATTTTCTCAGGTGTAGCCCAGAAAAATGATAAACATTCAGATTTGAGGTACTATCCCTGAGATCCAGACACCTCAGACACATAATTAATGGATTTATTGCTTTAGTTACCTCATTCAAACCAAATAAAACCACGTCCATTTGTATGTAGGATTAATCCACAAGTGGACAGAGGTAAAACCATCATCCTCCAGGATCACAGTACACTTTATTATTCAATATAGCATTCACTTTAGCATCGCTGGACTGGATTAGTGTTCTGTTTTTTTTTTTTTTTAATGAAAAGTTTTATAATGGAATATAAGCGCTACTACATGATTAATATATTTTCACCACCGCGTATGCAATATGACACAGAAGGACACCGTAGTACAGAAAATGTGAATGTGCAACGCGAACATGGAACTCAGGAGTGTGACGATGCTTTTGTCAAATGCAGATGTTTGAATGGGTAAAGAGGCACCGCTCCTTTAACGAAGGTCAGAGCGTTACCACGACCCGTCTAGACTGTTGTGTCTGACCCAGAGTCCTGACAATTACAGAATCAGGCGGGATCACGTACTTAGCCGAGCGTCGGCAGGCCGAGCAGACAAGCCAGACAATGTTCCGCTCAGTTCTGTTCCCTCCTGTCTGACCCCGTTGGTCTGATCATTAAACCAGAGGAGGGCTCTCTCGCAGCCAAAGCTTTGCGTGCTCCCAATCCGCACACAGACAGCCAGAGCTCGGCAACAAGGTCGTGCACACTTAAGGCACGTGCCTGCTTATGCGTGAGCCAGGCAGACAGCTTCTGCAGCACGTTCCATAACTGACTCTCTGGTCTGGGTTCATTTGAGGGCCAGGTTCTTTTTGGCTTTCTTCTAAAAATGTATATAACTTTTGATTTAGGCTTGAAGTTTGGTTTTACGAAGACAAACAGAACCGATTGTAATAAGGAAACAATGATTAGGACAGTATGAAAAGTTACATTTTAAACATTTCATTTGTTATTTTTAGAAAGAATTAAATGAAAAAATATTGGGTGGCAAAGAGGGCTGCAGGGGGAGGGGACTGATCCCAAGCTTCAAACAACCCCTGCATAGAATTGCAAATTGCAGCTTTGCGGTCCATGGAAAACACAGAATCATAACTTGCTACACCAATATGTAATAACAAATGCAATAGCATTTAACAAGCACAGAAACACTGTCTGAAAGCCCCCAACAGAACACATTCTGTGGACTAAAACCTCACACAGCCCCTTGTAATTAACAGTTCCACAGCCTGTGTGACTTCCAAAGACTCTAAACAGGGATTCTAAAACGCCTGTTAGAGGACATAAGAAGTTAGAGGTCACTTGGACCAGATGGTAATCTGACCTTTTGCCAAAAATATTTCCAATAGGAAGGGAACCTTTTGCTGCGTTCTTTGTAATACGAATCATTAATTAACCTGTCAATAAAACAAATTCACAGATGTTATTGCAGTTTGTATTAAGGGGATGAGCTCAGTGTTGTACATCTTAGCTATGACCCCAAAGTGATCAAAACTGTGAGGTCATCATGCAACAAAATATTTATTTTAAAAGCAAAATAAGCATTTTTTTATTTTGTAAAAAGAAAATGTGTCTGGACAAAAATAAAACATTTCAGAAATCATTAAAGATAATCTGACATGCGTATGCAGGGGTTTCGTTCACACATACATGTACCATTTTCTGTGTGTTAACACCAGTTATGAGTGTCCATGTGCATAAGCACAAGCGTTAGCGCATGCTTCCGCATTCTAAAGTGTAATATTGCCTTTGTGTTTGTGTGTTGCTGGGTTAGCCACTTCCTCCTGTTACGCCTGACTGCCTGCCTATTTGTGTGTGTGTGTGTGTGTGTGTGTGTGTGTGCGCTGCCTCGTCATACATCAGTCCTTATATAACTGACTTGGCCTACATTTTTTAGAACAGACACACTGTGCTTTAACTGCACCACACAAGCCCTATCCTAGTAACCTCAATTCTGGCTGTGTGCGCATGTGTGCGTCCCCACACACACACACACACACACACACACACAAACACACTCTCTTAAAGCCACCCACCCAGTCGTTTTCATCTGTTGCCTCTCTGGACGTGGCCATTACAGGTACCACAAGAAATTAAATCTAAAAGTTGCTCTAAACACATCATTAAATGGCAGATGTAAGTTCAGGTATGTGACTAAACACGGTGCAGAGGGCGACAGTTCGCCGGTGAAAGAGACAAAGGCGACGGGAGCCAACGCAGCAGTTGGTCTTTGTCAGCACTAGTTGTTCGATGTTGGCCCTGTTTGTCACGGCCTTAAGACAGAGTCGTCATTGAAAGAACCGAGATCAATCATTAGGTCTGTCGGAGTCATTCAGAGCTCTATTAGGTCTGATGAGGACACGATGGCGAAGCGAGTCCCACAACTACAAAGAAAGGAGTTTAATGGCTGAATATGAGGGCAACTGGCTGTCGCGTATGTAGAACCGACTTCAGCGTTACACTGAGCAGCCTGTTTACAGAGCTGCTCTCCTTCTTGGATCATGAGCCTTACGTTTCCGAGCCAGAATTTAAACATATAGAACTTTTTACATTTTAGATAGTTTAGTTGGTTAATACTGTGAAAAGCTGCTACTTAACCCAAACAGTATGATGCAGGTTTTAAAAAACTAAGTTCTTACAATATCTCTTTGCAGCCAGTAAAAATGGAATTAAAATATATCTTTTGATCATCTTTTAAATGAACAATATTTTCATACAGACTACACAGAAAAGAGATTTCTAAATTTTGACAAGGACGTCTCTAAAAAAAGTTACAGCCATTCTCAGCATTTGTTCCGTCAGTCTCTTCAGCACCTGGAATTAGGAAATGTGTCACCCAGTGGAGCGGTGTGTCTGGCCAATCAACATTTTTTCAGGAAGGATAGTAACCATGGGCACGAATAGATATAAATCTATCAAGCCATGTTACCTTAGACACTGCGTATTTGAGAAAGAATTACAGTGTGGCGTTTTCTTTTCACAAAAGATCTAGTGTATGATAGTCGTTTATCTTTACCTATGCCTCCAGTGTTTGCCAGCATGTATCCGTTGGGTAACAGGCCACGTGGGAAAGTCTCCGCACAAGTAGGTCACGATCACATAACCAATCACAAGTTTCATGCACTGGCACACTAACCTACATCTCTTGCACGGACTATTTTCACATTTTTCCCTAGATGAAAGAAACTATTGATTAACTTGGTTTCTACTCGATCTCTTTACCTAGTCGTCCTATGGTGTGAATCAACACGGAGAGGACAGAATTCTTCTTGTCCGTGTGTTGTCTGCTTACTGTAGCTCATTTAAACCGGCTTAACACTCAAGGTCAGACAATAATGGGGCTGGTGTACAACAAACAGAAAACATCAACAAAATATGCAATCTCTAAAAAATATCTTATCTTTTGTATTTTCGTGTCGTTCTTTTCTCTTTACATGTGAAAGACAGTTTTGTTTTTATATTTAACATGTTGGGTCCAGTGGAATCCAACTACTTCAGACTACACAGCCTAAATACGCTGAAAATATTTGCAAGACACTGCCAATGAAAGCTTTTAGCTATGGAAAAGAAATGGAGGAAAACTAAATCAAACTGAGGTTTATACCACCGTGAACAGTACAGCAACGTTGCTTAACTAAAATCTTTTGATTAAATCAACAATTTGCAACTCCTGGAAATCAAACTAGCCATTGAAAAGACATTGAAATCATCCAAGCGAGGCATTGTCAGAAAAAGTCAAAATGTTTGACCCAGAGCTGTTGCAGCAGTATCAAAGCCTGTTGATGTGTCATAGATACGCGTATTTCCATATCCTGAAGCATATTTCTACTGTGTCAATGTAGTTGATGGCGTCAACTGGGAAAATGATCAAAGACAAACTACACTTCTATTAAAACAGATCTATAAAGTGAACGAAACTTTAATAACCAAAAATAAATTAGCATTTAAATCAAATAAAAAAGACGGAGTTTTGCACAACAGATGGATCTGATGTAGCTGACATACATTTGAATAACCTACACAGTTGAATAAATGAACAAATCCAAATTTAGCAAACTAAGACTGAAGACATCATGGGCACGGTAAGTCCATTCCCCTCCGACTTTAACTTGGAACGACACAGTATATTTTACAGTGAGCTGCAGCTCCATTCCCACCTCAGCTCTGATAAGTGGACCGGGCTCTAATCCCACTATTATCTGCCTACTTTCATCTAAAATGTGATATGAGATGCCTGCTTTTCTTCTCATGGGAGAAAGCTGTAAGACTCGGGGCCTTACTAATATGAGGCATATTTAACACGACACCTTCCCTAAAACAAATGCTCTTTAAGTGATAATAACGAGCTGAAATCATTTCTGTGGAACATTTAATTAATCAGAAATTCCACTGGTGTTTCCAGAGATCTAAGATGACACACACCCCTAGTCTGCAGCCACAAGGCATTTGTACATCATTCATCCCTCAGACTTGAACACCCAATAAGATAATCAGGAAATGGTTCTGTAGGTGGTTTCATTTTGATCAAGCGTAGTGGGGAAAAACCACTACTAGGAATGTTGGACACGGTCACACAGGTGCAGAACATATTATTTAGCCTTTCTGCAAATCTTTTCTGGTAGTTCTCAATCAAGAAATTGTTGGAATTCCCTGATTGGTTAGAAGGGCGAGTCTCGCTCAAACTATTTCACAAGTGAATATCTCTGCATTGCTGCCAGTGCTGTTGTGTGAGTCCGACATCACAGGAGGCCTAGATGGCAACGTTCCACAATTAGATATTTTTTATAAATAATACAAAAAAACTTACATACTTTAGCTTAAAGGTCTATATTATTATTGTATCTTGTGTTGGCATGGCAGCAAATAAAAGTCCCTGCCTGCATAATGAAACATGATTAAAAGTTTTGATTTATTTAATAAACTTTATGCTATTCTTGCCCAGTAAGTATGTGAAGTAATGCCGCCTGTAGTAACTGCATATTTAGCTATGAGTGTGCCCTATGCGGACTAATGGTTAATGCTACAGTTTTAATTAACTGAATTCATTTTACATATCACCCAGCACCAACTATGACCATGACACAAGTGGAAATGTGATGATTTAAAATCATGGAGGATGGAAAATTACATAAAAAGTGAATAGAGGAGTAACACAGGTACAGCAGCGCACTGTGGGGCTGAATGAACAGTATATCACATAATCATATTTGGACATAAGGTGTATCAATAAACAGTATTTGGGCACACTGGGCAGGTACATTATGGTTGAAACTTGTTCATGGTCCAAATTCAGATGCATGTAGGAGCAAAACATAAATCTAAAAAGCACTGAAAAAGCTCCCACCACAGCCTTAGATACAACTGATAATAATAATAATAACTAACTAAATAACAAAATAAGACATAAAGCAGAGAAATGCTGACATCTCGTTGCGTGATGAAGCACTGCAGCTCAGTGTTCTCTTTTTGCCTTTCCTCTCAGCCAATCAGCTCCTCCTTATGTATGAGTCACAGCATCGAGCAGTGACTGTGTCTATCTGACATCATCACTGGACCAGAGGAATAAAAAATGTTCAGTTCATATTACTCTGCCTCTAGCCCCATAAATCAGAAAGGATGTTACAAAAGTCTAAGCACTGAAGTTGTTGAATTGCTACATTTATCAAATGTTAAACACATATATTTTTGTTTCTCTCTCTGTTGATCTGTTTTCTGCTGTACCATCAACACAATATGAATATCAATGTTTCTATATGGACATTTATAATAAATCATACAAACACTGTGAGCATCTAAGAGAAAATTAATATCATGATATCAATAAAATATGTTTTTGACCTACTGTATCAGGGTAAAGTCAGCATAGGTAAGATCACATAAGATGTCTCAGGTTATGTATAATACAACAAAGTATTAAGCATTAAAGCAGACAAAACTCAAAAACAAAAAATGAGTGTTGAAGAAAAACTG
The DNA here is from genome assembly GCA_033026295.1 of Channa striata. Classification (NCBI taxonomy): domain Eukaryota; kingdom Metazoa; phylum Chordata; class Actinopteri; order Anabantiformes; family Channidae; genus Channa; species Channa striata. The sequence continues at coordinate 25,191,063 of CM065172.1, forward strand.
AAAAACTTAGAGGAGTTCTGTTGGATTGAGATGTGTCGACTCTGGAGACCGTTTCATGTGAAATAAACCAGTTTTTGATTATTTTAGTTTTGATACGTGGCGCATTATCCTGCTGGTATTAGCCAAGGACAGACTGTAGTCATAAAGCAATAGACATGGTCAGCAACAATCTTCACGTAGGCTGTGATATTTCAAGAAAGCTTAACTGGTATGAGTAGAGATTGGCATTAGAGTTATTTTTTTAGGTTAAATAATCAAGGCATTTGAAGTTGATTATTTGCATAATTGTCTGGAATGATTTTATCCTGCATTAAGGACACTTAATTTTGTTGGCCAACTAAGTAAAAAAAGCCACATTTTATTTGGTTTTGCTGATACTGCTGCTTATATATCTCCAGTCTGCCCATAAGCTCTTTGTGTGACACACAGGAACAATGTCTCATTACTGTCGATTTCCTACCATATTTAATTATATTAAATTAATGGCTATAATAAATTATTCAACTTTTTTTTATTATGTGACTACATTGATTTATTTGAATAATTAAATAGTATCCATGCACAACCCTAGTACTAAGGGGCCAAAGAAGTGTGCCAAGAAAAAATCCTCATTTTTAATTCTCAGAGACGTTTGTATGTGAACAGCGTTGTACATCAGCAGTTTCTGAAATACTCAGACCAGCCCATCTGACCCCAACAACCATGTCACGTCCACATAAATCACCTTTCTTCTGGAGTCTTATGCTCAGTTCATACATGGATGAATGGACTGAGTTCTATGCCATGTCAATGGCTGAAATCATATCTGCATTATTAAAAAACCAAACAGGTGTACCTGATCAAACAGCCTGAGTGTGAGTGTATTCCAGATCAGTGATCAGGTCATTTGCTAAAAGAAACGCACAAACATAGTAGTTTTTCTGTTTCTGTTTCCAAACCTTAGGGCGATCCCGGCAGTTATGTTGGGGTCAATTTAAGTTTACTTATTAAAACCCACTAAGCTCAAGAAGAAAGGAATTCTAGTCTAGAACGTACATATATATGAGTGGTATTAAACTTCTGTGTAACAATAGGAAGCGAGTTGGAAACTGGTCAAGTCAGGCTTTAAAATCTGCAAAAAAACTCACCTCCACCTGTTGACTCCGACATTGGACGAGCCTGCAAACCAAGGGTCCAGGAAGTAAACACAGCGCACCGTGCCTGCCCCCCGGACCGCCTCCCGTAGTGCTGGATTGTCATGGAGACGTAGGCCCTTTCGGAACCAGTGGATGGAATTTGGGGCCATATTTTTCTGAAAGAGTAAAGAGAACAGAAGACGAATCGCTGAGTTGGTCAACCACAATCCGAGAACACGGGTCACCACAGCTCCATATGCACAGGACAGAACGTGATGCTCCGGTCTTTTCTTACAGTTCCTGCACAGATAGTACAATACAGAATGTCTGCTAACAGGAAACTAAAGCGAAGCATCCAAGCTTTCATCAGTTGCCAACAGTGTGGGATGTGCCAAAAACAGAACAATGTGAACAAGAACACCTTCACCTCACAATGCCCAAAGATTTTTACAAAGATATTTCTGGCAGTTGCACGTTTTAGGTGCAACTGCCAGAAATATAACTTTAATACCTGAATCTATGAAGGATGACAAAACTTTCTGAAATATGCCATTGTGCCAAATGTCCAATCCATTGTATGCAGAGAACAAGCAGCCAATCTAAAGCCCCTGGGATACAAGGCCACTGGATTACTGCTTTGATTGGCTTACGGTCAGAGGGAACATGAAGTGCACCGCAGTCTAACAAGGACCAAGTCTGACTACAGCCAAATACAGAGGCATTAAAACTCAAAATACCAGCTGGTACAATCTCAGTGTGACAGGTGACACTTGGAGGTTTAGCTTCCTAATGCAGTGCTTCTATTACCTGCCAGGTGTTACATTTAAATCCTTGTGTATCTAAGGAAAGTCTAGTTTTGTCTCGTCACTTTCTGAACAAACAACACGCGTGAGCATATTTTTTAACGCTGCAAAACCAGTTATGCTGCTTTTTATCTATGCAGAGGAATTATAATGTGACCAATATGTTGATGTGGATATTAGGAGCTGGATGATCCAATGATGGATCTATGTGCTAAAATAAACCTGAATGTCTGTGACAGATGGGTACCCAAAGACTGAATGGGTTCATAGCTGGGCAGCTTCTTTCAACAGGTTTCCAACTGCAGTATTTACATCCTTAGGGTGGGGGAAATGGCCAAGAAGTTACATCCCAATTATTTATTTATTAATTAATTTGTGTTTTTACAAGATTTACAATTAATGCTTCTCCTTTCTACATGGGTTTTATTTAGGCCAATAAAGCTGTACACCATTCCCCAGGAGCATTTGCACAATATTAACAAGACATAAATGTTCTATATATCACATATTATACAGTAAATACAGTAATGAGTGACAATAACGCAACAATAACAAACTAACGCTGACCTTAGAGCAATGTCATGTTTGGCTCTGCAGGCATCCAAGCCTCTGGTGAGCTACACTTTGTACAGTGCCTGAATGCCACCACCATAAACACAGAGGACTGTAGCAGTTGCTCACAGGCTGCTCATGCTACAGCTTATTCAGTCTGCAGACACATCATTAATCTTTACCTTCCTGTAGCGACCGGTCTACTTCTGAGAAGGGAAATTTTGTCCCTGAAGGTCTGGCAGAGATGGAATGTTTGTCAGTTTCCTTTTACCGAGGAAACAAGACTTTTGTTTAGTTGACAACTGCTGCAGTTTGAGTGACAGCAGAGGAAACACTATTCTCCATTTACTGACAATATTTTTTTTTATTGCTCAGTTTGAACCTAAAAAATTAGAAATTATAACCTTGTAAAAGTAAAATTCATGGCAGAGCCACTGTAGTGGCTTGCATGAATGTGTTTTGTTTCCTTTAGGACAACAGTTTTCATTTTTACTATATAATATTTACAGGCTTATTTCAGCTCTTTGAATTACACTTATAACTATAAACTAATCCCATCTTCTCATTTCCACACCACTGCTGCAAATTGGACGCTTCCAAATGCCTTTTGCACCAATTAATCCAAATTTTCCAAAACATCTAACATATTTGATATCTGTGGACATTTTAAATCATGTTTGATCAAAGTTTGACTCCTTGAGCTAAAACTGACTCATCTACTGCTGCAGTCATTTAATGTTACATTTGTTGATTCCAGTTAAGTTCAAGTCAGTAAATGTATTATAAACTACTGATTCAGTGATACAGAGATAGACTCAGAATTCACTGTAACACCAAGCACATTTACAAATTGGACACATGTTTTTTGCTAGTTGATTTTTGATTGAACTGTCATGAATGAATAAAACAACTGAACAACTGCCTCTATGCCTTTCCCAGCTGTGCAAAATGATGGGAGACTTCCATGCCGGGTACCGTGGAGGGGCAACCTACTATCCAGACATATGTAGGAAGTGTCACTATTGGCTTAAAAGTATTTACTGGACATGTCAGCACAGAAGTAGAACCTAGAAAATCTCCAAAATCACATATCATGTGATCATCACATTCTCAGCTATTTCACACAATGACTTCACAATACTTCACAAAGCCAAGTATTGTCCTTTTATTCTACTGCATTAATTTGAGATTTGTGGTTACTTTTCAAAACCAGTTTAATAAAAGAAAGATTCAATTTACTATATAATAAACTATCAATCTCTATAGATCCCCAGTGCGAATGTCAAAAGCTGCCAAGCAGAACATAAAGTAAATAAATTCACAACACATGCTCATCAAAACCACATAAAAGATTGTGAAAATAAACTCCATTGTATTGGATTGGTAATGATAATCCAGTAATAATGCTGCTAAGAAATGAGGCATTTTGCGTGAAGACAGTTCTTTTTTGTGCTAATACTTTTGGGCTTTTACAAAGAGCAAACATTTTGATCGCAGGACTTCCTTACATAAATCAGAGTATTTCTGCACAGTCGTGACGACACGTTTAATTGAGTAAATAATGTCAGTACTTTTTCTCAATGAAAACACCAGCTGGGATGGAACAGGCGCACTGAGCTGATGGGAAACCAGCCGAGGGTGTGAGTGGGTGAAGATGGAGAGTTTTGATGAACTGATTTTGAGGCCAGACTGTAATTAGGCCAGTGGAAGGAAGCTAATGTAAATCCACTGTATGTTCAAACTGTTAGAGCTTTTAAATATTACAGCTTTAATACCTAATCAGGGAACAACGATTTCAAGACATATTGTACTGAACCAGATTTACACAGAAACCCTCCACAACTGTATTTAAAAAAAAGAAATTATTACCTGATAATTGTACTGTACGGATGACAATAAATACCAATAACATAACAAGGGGACGCTGGGTTTATTAATAAATGCTGAGTGACCCAGTCACGGCTCCTCCGACTTCTCCAAATGTAAATTGGGTCACACCGTCTATTCTGAATGGGAGCTGATTCTGGGTCCATCTCATGTGAACTTCAGCCAACACTCACGCCAAATATTAACGGCTGTATTTAAGCCCTTATGAAGGCGCAATAGTAGAATATTAAATATTATTATTGTCGTAAAGTTCAAGTATGGAGGAAATAACATCTCTGTGGACTGAAACGGGGTCAGCAGAGCGATGCTTATGTAACTGGTGGCGCTGTTTATGACGGTGGAAGCGCGTTTACCCGACTAACTAACCGCTCGAAGGTGCTGAAAAGAGCCGCCTTACCTTGCGCTGCCTCCCCGGAGGTGATATCTATGTCAGGCCCAGAGACAGACGCATTTCTCCGCACGGTCTGGATGTGGACGAAGAGCCCGGCGAGTGAGCGCAGCCGCAGCCCGGGGATCCCTCCGTACTCGCTCCCGGCTGCTGCGCTGTTTTGTTTCATAAGAGTGCGGCCCACTGCGCATGCCCAGTGCTGTTATCCCACAATCACGGCGCGTTCAGGCGCAGCGGCTGAAAGACAACCCGGGGACCCACTTATTGAAAGCATCCACACACAGAAGAACTAACTGACCGAACACCTTGTTAAAGAACGACCGAGGCAACAAAGCAGCTCCGTGTGAAATTGATTTTAAGGTTGTTAACCCTACTTTCAAATAAAACCTATTTATTTTGTTTGCGCTATTTCGTTTTATGTAAGAGGATACGTTGTTTCGTGTCAACTTCCACAAACATGTATATGATATCTGAATAATAAAATCAGAGTTTGGGTTGTTGTACTTACCACCCGGGAGCCTTCATTAAACCACTGCAATGCGTGAGAAAAGTTATGTCGTTCCTTTTTCCCACAGTACAAGAACGCAGCAATGGTCCTCTCAAACGTGTCCAGCGACGTGGTTTCAATCCGTCATTTCCATTGGTCAGTTTTTTGTCACGTGTGCAATGCCAGTCACGTTTAAGATGCATGGAAATGCGGAAGTCCATTCAGACGGGAGCTAAGAGGCAGCCGAAAGTGAGGCGTCGTCTTCAAGTGTTAGTCTGTCTTTCGTTAAAAAGCGATTTTTTAAAATTGCGTAATTGTGCAAAAAAAGAAGGGACAGACTGCACAACTGCGAGGTTATTTATGTTTTGAAATATTGATATTGAATATTGAAACAGTGACACGTACAGCTAAGTAAAGTTTACACCCCCTTTAAACAACAAAAAAAAAAAGATTTTTCTTTATCAACAAAATATTCCGCTAGTACGAATGTTATTCTCCCGAAATGGTTTAAAGTTAACTTTTGATTATTTACAGTTTGCTAATTTTGCTGCTACATTTTTATTATAACCTTTTTATACTCTCCTTGATGATTTTGATGATTAGCATTTGTATGGGTTTATATTTTTTTGCCCTTGTTCTTGCACCTCAGTGACATCACACTGCTTTTCTACCTGTTGGTTCTCAAAGTTCTCATTTACCCATTCACACACAGATGGTGTGTGCAAAGGTGCCAACACTCACTGGCAGCAACAAGGTAAATCCACACTACTCTGTAAATCTAGTTCTCTCTCTAGTTTCCCAGCTGCTCCCTCAATTCTGTGTTTCTAAAAGTTAATCAGCTGCATATTTCATATGTTCCTCCGGCCTGTCTTTCAAAACCACTCTAAAATAGCAATCAGTGTGTAGAAAGAATCATACACGCCTAAGCTGCATCATCATCAAGAACAACAAAGTGAATCATCACCATGTACATGCCAGATGTGATTGTCAAGCTTTGATGCCTGCTAATGTGGACATTTTGGTTATTTATTTTTTTAATTAGTGTTTTCATTTTACTGTGACTATAAAGCCGTTTACTAAATGCTGTTTGGTAATGCTTCAAGCTAAATTTTCATAGTGATATTTCTTTTGTTCCCAAAAATTTTCCACAGCAGATACGGGAACAGATTACAGAGTTGTCATTTTTATTTATGAAAACAAAAAAGCAAGGCTGACAGCATTTTATTTTCTCCATCTAGACAGCAGTTGACCAGGTCACAAGTAGAATAAGGGCTCCACAGATCTGAAAATAAACATCCTTTACACTCTCCCTATTAGTGTAGTCCAAAATTGACAGGTCTTAGTGTAGTGGGTTCTGACCTAGATCTGGTCAAGTGTGGTTTGAATGAGGACAGAAATAAAATGCCACTTCAGTGTTTTTACAATCAAAATGACGTTTTCACAATTTGGAACTGAGTTTTTTTGTTTGGAGTCTAGCTGATCATACAAAATCCAGTGAAAACTAAAAACTAAATTCAACAACATTTGTTGTGACCAGCCCTTCAAACATCTTTTTCTCTTTGTCTGCAATGTATGTCAATGTCAGAGTGACTTAATGAAGTTGAGATCAGGACTCTGTGGGCCCCTGATAATTGACCAAGAGGATGCTGCTGTGAGGCCCTCCACTCATGGAAGAGAAGGAAAAAGCCTGCAAAAAAACTAAACTAAACTCCTTCTACTTACCATCATCCAAGATGTTGTGACTAGAACGACATGACATGATTTCCAGGTAGGTTTGAATGTGTTATACAAAGAGAAGGGCATCAGCGTCTCCAGCCGTGAAGCCTCTAAGGATTAGAGTCTAAGAACTTGCCTGACTTCAAAATGATTATAATGAGAAAACAGCAGGAGAAGGAACAATTAAGAGACAGGTGAGAAAAACCCTAGTCCTAGAACGTTTTACATAGTCACATATGGCAATCGTTACGTGTTTGTTTCCAACATAAGCATCAAAATAGACAGAACAAAGTGAAAGTGATGAATTTGACTAGTGCTTACAATATCAGATATCAGCAATACTAGTATTGCTGTATATATTGCCTTAGTTGAATTGTAGCCTGGTACTGGGAGGCACACAATGAGGAGAAGCTCATATCAGCTGAGGAACCTTCAGTGCGAATTTGTCACATTTAATATTGCATTGAATGTAATTATTTATTAGTAAAAGTAGTTTAGAAATGATTAAAATCAGTGGTAGTAGTTATTGTAATAAAAGTGCTAATGTACAGTAAATATTGGATGGATAGGTTCTAAAACATTTTAAATGTTGGGAAAATACGTCTTTTTAACCCTCATCAGAAACATTTCCAGACGTCTTTTCTCAACTTCTGAACAGCCTGAAAAAGACGTCTCCTGAACTTTCACTCTTTAACCAAACTGGAATATTGTTTAGACCTCGGTCAAGGATGTCATTTTCAGCATCTTTGGGTGGGTCCCCTTTCAGCAAATGATAGGCATATACATTACATATCTCTATAGGGGTAGCTACAACCCACCCAAGTAGGTTTAAGAATCAAAATAATGGCTTATGATAATAACCTGTGATTGTGTAGTAAACGTCCAAGTGATTTGTATTTGCAGAAGACAAATATGGGTACAGTGAATCAACGTTTGACAGACAAGCCTTCACAAGGGTTAACACGACTCCAGTATCTCTTTACTTCTAGCTGACTACAGTCCTTTGACCGTTTATATTCCTCTCTGTCCCTGTGCCTGACTCATTCTCCCAGCCTGTCACCCTGCACTCGGTTCCCCTGCCCTGGCCCCTCCAAGCTTAGATCTTTACATTTGGGAGATGTTCCACACCTTCTGGTTCTCCTTCCCTGGGGCTCCCCAGCACAAGACTTCGTGGTCCCCCCTCGCTGGATCTCCATCTGGTTCCCATTCCCACCTTGCCCACCATCTGCTATGCTGACAAAGGAAGCTGCTCATGCAGTTGAGAGTTCCAGAGGTTTACAAGCTGTCAAAATAACGGCATGAAGAGGGGTTTGAGGGTGGAGAGCAGGTGGGCTACATTGATGGTGTGTCTGATCTTTTTGGTTTGACCTTATCAAAGTTATTCTGAAGACCCAGCAGTTGTTGGGTATTGCACACACACACACACACACACACACACACACACACAAACAAACATGTTATGTGTAGAAACGCTGGAGGGCAAAACAGACAATGCGAGATCAAATCCCGGTTCGGAGCTTACCTGTAATCCCAGCCTCCCCACCAGGTGTGTCCCTGAGCAAGACACCCAGCGCCAGCTCCCCGGGCGCCAAACCGTGGCAGCACTCAGCTCCCTCAAGATGGATGGGTTAAATTTGCAGGACTAAATTTCATTGTAACATGTATGTGCAAATGTATATGTGACTAAAATAAAGGTTCTTCTTCTAATGGCAATATTTAAATAAAAAAATTTAAACAAAAAATTGTTTTTCAAAATTAACCATTCCTATTTTTTGTCATATTACTTGAGTTTTTTTTTTATGTTGACTAAGTGATTTGGCAATGAAGTACTGTATGTTGGGAAACTGAGTTACGGTATGTTGTTTGATAAATGACACTATTGCAGTTGCAGTAATTGGGACCCTTCTCAATAATCTTGAGGAGAGTTTGTTCTTGAAAGCCTGAAAATGTTAAACGATCTAGGAAATTGCAGAGTTTTGTTAGCAGATTTTGTTAGCTCGGTTCTGTCACTACATGTTTTGGGAATGACTGCATGACTCTATCAGCCATCTGTTTGTTGAAGAACCCCAACAGGAACGATCCCAAGATGAGCCACTCTACATCCGTCATGCTTTTGGCAACATTACATAAAGGACATGCTGTCAGAAATTGTCATTCCCTTTTAAGAATCATCACACTCTTCTGAATCACAGCTGATGCACCTTTCTTCTTCAAAAAACGTGTGAAATTGAAAAAGAAAGGAAATGAAATTAACTAATTTTCTAGAATTAACTACAATGAAATTGAACCAAAACAGTTATATTTCGTTTATTCATTGTTGCCAGCTTTAGAGGTTGGTCAGTAAAACTAAACATAACAGCAAATTAATACCAATGGATCATTTCACTTTCATTAGAGGTTAATGCTGGAAAATGAGTTTCCTTCATCAGTAACATTATTTCCTTTAAGAACTTGGGTAACACTTTAAATTACATCCCGCGACATACAGGGTGAGTACAGAACACTTACACAGTGTTCAGAACAGTGTACCTCCATGGTAAAGCAAACTTTAGGGAGTTATAGAGTAACATGATTTGAATAAGAAAAATACCTTCAGTGTAAATATTTTGTAGTTAAGGGGAATTAAATATTTCATAATATTATATGATGTCATTTATTTCTGAAAAAATAATCCATCTGTGTTGTGTTATGCATAGTAAGAACTTTCTTTTATAAAATAAAAGTTATTATTGAGTTCAGATTACATGGTGCCTGGTAATTTGCGTGAGTGGTGTAAATGACAGATGGTCCCTGACTGGCTGCCGGCTCAGCAGTTTGCAGTTGTATTCCTTGCTGTATGGGGAAGTGTCCCCGCTCATCTCCAGCCTCTGAGGTTTTGCGAGAAAGTGTGCACCTGAGCAGGTAGGTTGGTAAAACTGGGGAGGTTTATGTCAGTGAGGACATCCGTAATAAAAAACTGCTAAATCAAGGTGTGGACCACATGATATGCTTTGGCAATACCTTCACCCCCCTCCTTTTTGACATTGATTTTTACCTCATTATTTTACTACTACTATTTTATTACTACTCACCTGTTGCAAATTACAATCAAAAAAAAGTGCCAAGAAACATTACCAACAAAAAGTAACAATCACACACACACACACACACATAAATAATAATAAGGAAGTGAAAATAACAGAGCAATTAATGTTGCATTATTAGGATTCAGTCTAGTGGGGAGGTGGGCTTGATGACATGATGAAAGTGCAGAGATCAAGATGCAAATAGTTATTGGTGTATAAGGAAAAAACAACATATGAACAAAGAGAAGGCGATTGCAGGAGCCGTGTGTTACAATTTTTAATCATAAAACAAAAAGAAACCGAATGAAACTTATGGGTGGAATATAAAATAATAATATTTAGAATGAAGACTTGAAATACTCTAATTTGACATTTAGTCCGTTTGCTCCTGTCCATCGGTCCACAGGTTCTTGCTTCCTTCTGTTCATTCTGTCCAGCTCAGAGTGGATGTAGTGACCCGAGGTTTCCAGCAGGGGGAGCTGCGAGGTGCCGAGCTGACTTCCGGGACACGTGGCCTCCTCCATCCAGTCGCCGCGCCCGTCAGCTGAGGAACGTGGGAACCACATTCCACCACATTTCTCTTCTCATATTTCATCACTTACATAAATAACTGCTTTGGCTACATGCGCCATCAAGGAATGTGTACAGTTCACATGCTTAGGAGAGTGTTGTAGAAAAGTAGAAAAGCATATTGGCTAACCGTATTAGCATTGTAATGCTAAGTTACGCAGGGTTATCCACAGTGTGCAGCCCCCTGGACTTCAGTGCAAAGTCCAGTGGGCTGCACACTCAGTCCAACGGGTCGAGGCAGATGTCTGTCCACCCTGAGCCTGGTTCTGCTGGAGGTTTCTTCTGTTAAAGGAGTTTTTCCTCTCCACTGTTGCCTATAGCTGCTCAAGGGGGATTTGTTGGGTTTTCTCTAAATGACGTTATTATTATGTAAAGTGCCTGGAAGTTACTTTGTTGTGAATTGATGACATCTAAATAAAGTTGAACTGAATTGAATTTAAACAAACAAAAATATTATCAGGGCATTGACACATCACATACTCATTTCTACTACGGAATATTTAAGTACAAGGGGAATAAGGAAAACCTGTGGTACACTTAAAAACAACATTACCTATTTGAAAGGAAAATATCCAACATATGAAACTGATCTTGGGTGGAGACTATTGAGACACTGATATATGGCTCAAAAGATTGTTAGCCAATCCCACTTCATTAGAAGAAATGTGTTTTACATGGAGATATACGAATCCGAACAAACTGGGTAAATAAAAGTGGGTCTTTGAATTCAAGAATTGATTATTTGTTAATTTAACACAGTTTGCTGGATTTCAGAATTACAGCTGACATCTTACCACAGTCCTTAGACAAGGTTGCTGAGCCTCACCCTGTATTTTTTTTTACTTGCAGATTTTATCCACCCATGTTAAAAACTCAAATTATATAAGCATTGCAATCTCTAATAGTCAGCCAGCAGATACTTTTTCAAAAGACAAATATGAAATACAAAAGGCACAGTTATAAGCATATTTTCGAAACGGTCTGGCCTTCAGTTCCAACAATCTGTGACAAACTCAAAAACAGTGTAAAATATCTTGGTATAACTAGAGAAAAAAGCACCAAAGGATCTGAAAATTTTGCACTCTGAAAGTTAAATGTGTTCTGAGATTCATATGGAAAAGTAAAACCAACCATATTTAAAAAAGGTTAAACAATACATTTTCCACAGATGCTCAGGTATTGCAGTAGATTTTGATGCCATCAGTACAATCGTATTAATGTGTTCTGCTCCCAATGGGAAAGACAGCAACACCTGCTGTTCTCTGGAACAACCATGAAAACAAATAAAGGTAAAAATAAATGTTATTTATTTATTTATTTTTTTTAAGAAATACTGCATAGGTGGTGCTAATAAAAATGTATTCTTTAAATATTTATATATGAGTTTTGAATACTCTGGGGTTTTTGTGGAAATTCTATAATTTTAACATTTATTAGCAAGGTTCCAATGTCCTGGTGTCAGATTAGTTAGATAAGTTAGTTATCATCTGTTGTTTGCCCCTTTTTATGTGAAGATGATCATTGTGTGATGATTTATCTAAGCCATTCCATACGATAGGCTTTTCAGCATATACAACAAGCACAGAGGCAGTGACTAATAAAAATGTTCAAATCCATTTAAAATCCTAGAATTGGCATCAGTTTATTATTGGTCACATACTGTACACTATGCACATATTTGTCCATACAGTAATAATGTACAATTTAACAACAACAAAACAGGATGAAGTAAACAGACAGTTATTGTGATGCAGTAACAGTTCCTTCTATTTCTGTCTTTCTTGCTTTCAGAGGGGGCAGCTTTGATATGAGAGAGCACTCAGCCTGTCCACGTGAGCTGGTGGGAGGCTTCCCCCCCGCGCTGCAGAATATAGAGACGTGATGATGCCAGGCCGTCATCATCCACTCTGTTGACTAGGTTGGGAAATAATGCTAAAAATATTAAAGTGTTGGGACAGTTATTTGTGGCTTTCAGAGGACTCACTTTGGAAAAATGGACCCGAGTACCGAAAAAAGGTAATTAGATTTATTTATAAAGAACTTTTAAAATTGAGTCGCCAAATGACAAGGGCTCAAAAGTGATTGAAGGATTCGCTACTTAATGATCGACTGATGTGTTCTCTTCATTGTGAGAGCACAAAGGGTTGAAGTGACGCCATTATGAGGAGTGAAAGGTGATCACGCAAAAAGTAGATCGAAGTCATAGTTGACGGACTTGTTTCCAGGCACTTTCACTGCATTTAACAGATTTAAAATATGGATCAGATAAATATGTATGTAGAGTAGGAATAACAAGGTTTCTCTGACCTCCAGAGGAAGAGAACATTGAATGAATACAGACTTCTCCTTATCGACTTCTGATTCCTAACACACAAATATGGATATGTGTAAATGTATGTATGGCATGTTGGTTACTGTCATTTTAAACTTACTTAAATGTAAAAAAGAGTTAAATGTAAAAACAATAAGAGAAGAAAATGAAATTCAGAGAAAAGAAAGCTGCAGTATGAAGATCAGAACCTGAAGTCACAACACATGAATGTCTCAACCATCTGTCAAACACAGTCTCCGTGTCAGCACGACACACCTAAAGCCCTTTTTAATTCCCCCCGATGAGCCCTCCGAACATGGACGCTGTGCTCACATAGCATACTTTCAGGTCCCACATCTAATAATCATTTAATAATAATCATTTTTTGCTTATGATTCTTCGTCTGTACCAAAGGGTTCTCATACTTTTTCTTGGCACTGTCTAGAATACAGTTAATGGAACTTTTAGGTAGATAATAACCATAGTAGGATAATACAGTATATGTCCAATATACTGTATGTCCAACTAAATACTTATGAGTCTGAATCCACAAGTATTGTTCATTTATTCACTTTATTCTTCATTTGTCTAAAAAAACATGCTCACACAGACAGACAGACACACACATATATAATTTTTTTTAAAAATAAAACTAATGTTGTTGACCTGAGAGAAACTGGAAATGTCTTAATGTAGACACTAAAAACAAATGTTTATTGTCTGGTCCTTGTCATATTTCAATTTTCCTGACAATGTGAACAGACCTGCTGTTGTGTTTGTTGCCCAGAAATGCAATTTTTAGGAGACAGAGCTGAATACAGAATTCATAAGGTTATTGTAGTGAAGTATTCCATGATTTCTCATATGTTGGACAGAAGGTGGTTTGGCTTGATTGGGTTTATTCACAATTTGTGAAAAGTGAGTAGGCAGTAGGCGTCCGATTACAAACCCACTGAAGAAGACACGCTGTGAGATTCAAAAAGACTTACCAACCTGACTGTATAGTAACAGAAATAAGATTATCATGATGACAAATGTCCACCTGTCCAACATTTTGACTATTTTGTGAAGGTTTTCCAGGATTACAGTGTGTGTGTGAATGACTGAGTCACAGTAACAGGTCACAACAGGAACCATTTGATTTTGGGTTTTGTCATTTTCAGACTGTGCACAACAGAGGGGGCGATTTACAAGGGGTTAGAACACTGACAGTTTGGAAAGCTCAAATGGACACATCACGCTCTTTGTAACTTGCACTTTTGACTTTAAAAACAGTAAAAATATATCCCATACTGTAGAGCACAGTATTAAAAGCATTTCAGACAGCGGGAGTGTGAGCTTTTCATGTCTTTTAGGCATGTGCACGTCCATGTGCTTCTGTGTGATGCACACAAATCGAACAGCACCTACACCATTTTCCTTACTCGCTCAACCAATACTGAATGTGCACACACACACACACACACACACACACACACACCCACGGGGCTGCCATGTGTCTCACTGACTCAGTGTGATGGAGGAGGCGACTTGGCAGCTGTACTGACCATGTTCCCTGTGCTCTTCCTGTTTCTGAGTCTCCTACACCAGGACAATTACGCTGCAGTTAATTATGTCCTTAACACGTATGTCTTAAACATTTTGGAAATCGTGGTTCACTTGTCGGCCAACAGCTTGTATGGACTTGTTAGTTTATAGACCCGTGTTGTCCAAAAACAATGAAAACACCGGCCAGACACTTTGCTGCAATGAATGACACATTTATTCCAAAACGTATGAACTACATATTTTCGTTTAACAAAAATTGTCCCTCAAAGCTGCATTTCCTTTTAGCTCAGCCCTTCAAGTAGACATGCGTGATGACGGGGTTGTACAGATTCACATGGGATTTTACAGTTTGTAATGGAGACATTTGACACTGAGCGGAAGGCTAATCCAATCTGCAGGCTGACAACGAAGCAAACACAGAGAGTTCTGTGTTGGTTTTAGTGTCTTTATGGTGATTGTGGACAATGTAATTGTCAGAATTCCGTATAAGGACCCATAGGTACAGGAACCAGGAGGGAAATTGGGAATGTTTATTGAAAACAGTTCGGAATGACTACAGTGATCAGGAGGTTGGGGAGAATCAGGAGAGAGGTAAGATGCAGGATGACCGTGTGGATAGAGGAGAGCAGGATGTTGGTGAATCAGACGAGCAGGCAGGTTACAGTAGACAGGTCAGCAGGGAAACGGGGTACTAAGGTCCGGGCAAAAATGGCAGTTGACAGGTTAACATACAAGTAGTAACGGGCAAGCAGAGGTCCGAGGTCCAAAATGTAGTCAGGGATGGCTGGAAAGCTGTACGTACTGCAGAGCAGTAATGAGGAGAGACTGAGCTGAAGGCCAGGTATGAATAGGCAGAGGTGAAACAAATCAAGGCTGAGATTGTTGGTGAAGCTGGCAGAATACCCATAGAGCAGGAACAGGATGTGGAGAAAACTGTCGACAAAATAAAAGTCCAGGGGGGGAAGTGGAGAATAGGAGCCGAAACATGACAGTAATTCATAAAAAAAAGTGAAAGGTAAGCTTAAAACTTCCACGCATGTTTATGTCAGCATTTTGTTATATGTTTTAGTTGTTGGCAAGCTGACTGGATATCTGATATCTTGCTGCCGTGAGGATATGCTCAAAAATATTTTATTAAATTAGTATTCTTTTAGGGCAGCACAGTGGTGGAGTGGTTACTGCTGCTCTTGCATATGTCTCTGTGGGATCGGCTCCAGCCCCCATGACAAGTGGTAATAGATGGATGCATGGATATAGTTTTCTTTTAACAAGGGAAACAGTGATTTTTACTCATAACTATCTTCAACTTAGTATGTGTTGACATTGCATTGCCTTGTCACAAGGCATTTTCTTCGACAAGCACACACACGTAACCAGGTTACACTCTGTGTTCTTGGGAAAGCCGGTTTCTTAACTATCATTAAAACAGGAAAGCTAGTTTCTGAAATTAGGTTGATTTTTTTTCTCCTGGAGATTGCAGATTTCTATGTCATGCATACACATAACCAGCTTTCTAAGAGGCTTTGTCCAACAGCACATGTGCGTTACAAAAAGGCTCAAGATGGGAACAAGCAGCTGAGCGAAATGTTGAAGGCTTCTGGGGCCTCCAGCTCCAAATGTTTTTTCAAGAGCACCAAATCTTTCTCATAATTACATCTGACCACCTGTGACTGAGCTGGTAGACAGATTTATTACTGTGGAAGTATCTCAGTCTCACAGATTCTCCATGGTGTAAGTTAATGCTACCGATTAAGTAGCATTAACTTATTAAGGCGTGTGGGCGAGATAATTCTTGTTGTATTTAAGACGAGATGCCTGTGGTTTTGTTGCACTGAAGTTGAAGAGTGGGCTGTCTTCAGGTCAATAATAATGACCTTTAATTTTTATCATAGCTAGGACAGCTTTCATGTGTTGTTTGATGTTGATGAATTTAAACTTTTAAGTTAATTTCAACAAGCGTTTGGAACAACAGAGCACAGATGACTCTCTATACTGGAAGATGATCATAATTAAATGGTGTCTATTAAGTTAAATGACATTTACCTTAATAGTTTTTGTTAAATGTTTTTATCTTTTCCTCACTTAAAAACTGCTCAGTAGCAAACTGTAGCATTTGTAAAATGCACAGAATTTATTCAAATTGGATGAGTTAAACATGAAACAATAACAACCTAGCTGCACTCTTTTTATCGTGTCAAACTTTCCTCTGATTTTTCAGTAAATATTACTTCATCCCGCTCTGAGTTTCTGCAGTGTATCAGCAGCAGCTGGCTCTTTTGCTGTTGTACTCGGAGTCTAGACTGGGAGTCCCACTGTCTTGAAATGCAGGTTGCACCTGGTCCAGGCTGGACTGTACTGATAGTATCTCCTCCACCAACTTTCTGAAAGGGAAAAAATATACAATAAAAAAACATATTGACAATATACAATATATACATTCTATAAAATTCACATTTCTGAATTATTGTTGTTATGTTTTATCATCACAGATAAATAAATTTCACAAATGCCCAGCAACAATTGGTAATATTTCTGGTCTCAACTCAGACAAAACTCAGTTTGCTAATGTGTTTTCCCCATATCTTCAATTGCTCAATCATTATAGGAGAGGACATCATTATAGTTTTTACATCTTCAGTAGATAGATCTAACAGTTAAAACAACTACACTCACCAATCTCCACAAACTTTCAAACAGTTCACAAGAGATTTGGGCCTGGGTGATAGTTGTTGAATGCGACGCTAAAAAGATATTTATCCTTTTCATCTGTCCACCAGTTGCACTCATGTAGGGATTTCATCCTTGTTAGTAAATCATTTTGATCAAACATTTATCTTATCATCATAAATGAAAATGCAGCTGTTACATTTACCTGGACAGGAACTAGTCAACCTAAATCCACTATGGTGCTTCAATACATGGGTTCTCACAACATCTTCACATCCTAAAGAGTCAGATAATGACTCTTCCTAAGGTTTCAAATTGTGTTGCTTTTTACGTCCTTTGCCATATCATACTGACGCCACGCTTACACTTTGACATCACTACTGGACCCTCCAGGAGCACCACTATTGGCGGTGTGACTATTTGCACGTAAAAACTGCATTTGCGTTGGGGAAAACAACTTCAGGGTAAGGCACAGTTACAGTTAGGCACAAAAACCTTAGGGTAAGGTTAAGATAAATTAAATAAAAACTAAATGCTGCAAACATTGACCACACTACGTCAAGGAAGTGACCAAGATTTGTCATATACCTCAAACATATAAAAAATCTCTAGAACAGCCTTCTTGCATCTACGGAACATTGCCAAAATTAGGAGCATCCTGTCTCAAAGTGATGCTGAAAAACTGGTTCATGCGTTTGTTCCTTCTAGATTGGACGACTGTAATTCTCTACTTTCAGGCTGCCCCAGTAACTCTCTAAAAAGCCTCCAATTAATCCAAATTTTTTTTTTACCAAATTGGTAAGAGAGATCATATTACAGTACCATTACATTACCATATCATCCCCTTATGGTGTTTGTTAATATTCATTCATTCTACATTACTAGATGTTTGATGCAATGACTGAAGTGATCACTGTGTTCCTGCTGCTATAAGAATCACCAAATCAAAACCTCACATTATTAATAAAAAGAATGAACAAGGCTATCATCATGACTAGTCAGGAAGGTTTCATGCAAATTATAAATAAACACACTCTTATAAATACCTGGGTGTTTTGATGGATGACTTCCTTACTTTTAAGCCGCATGTGGAAAATGTGTAAATTCTGGAAGCTCTTGTGGCTGAGCAAGTAAAGAGTTTTTAATTCTAATGCATTTTATGGGATTACCAATCAGGTTTCAGAAAAAAACATATTCCCATCACAGCTGTAATGAAGGTGGTAAATGATATTGTTGTAGCAGATGATAAACATTGCTATTCATCACTTTTTAAAATTTATTTGTCAAAAGCATTTGACACAGCTGACCATGTCATTTTAAAACTTAGGCTCCTTCAGTCGGGACTCCCTGTCCTTGGTTTACAAATTATCTTAGTGATAGGACTTAAAAATAGGCATTAAAAATGATGGCGTATGTTCTAAATTTCTTTCTTTCCACAAGGGGGTGCCACAGGGTTCTATATTAGGTCCCCTCCTGTTTATTATTTCCATCAATGCTTTGTGTGTAAATGTGTTAGATGCTAATTTGCACTTTTATGCTGATGACACAGTCATTTACTGCTGTGGACCAATTCTTGACCAGGCCATTTGTTCTACTTCTAGTTCTAGTTCTCAATGCAGACAAGACTAAACCACTAATGATTCCCTCAGTGTCCACTCTCGAGGGAAACAACATAGAGGTGGCACTTGTATAAATCCCTGGGTGTTGATGACTCCCTTACTTTCTCAAATCAGCTTACCTAATTTATAAAGCACTTTACCACAACAACAGCTGACCAAAGTGCTGCACACAGTCAGTCAAACATTTTAAAATCCTGCTTAAAATAATTAAATATAAACTAAAAATTCTTGAGTTCGACTCATAACATGCACTTAAACCTGCCTGTAAATTAATTGTTAATGTTATTGTTTTCGATTGTATGTTAACTGTGTAATGTGTAACTGTGTTTTTCCTGGCTGCTGCTTATTTTGGCCAGTACCCTCTTGTAAAAGAGTTTTCCACAATGGGATTTTTTTCCTGGTTAAATAAAGGTTAAATAAAATAAAGAAAGAAAAATAAATAAATAACTAACAAGTCCTGTATCTTGTTGTACCACCCACCACCCCGTTCACCTTTGTTCTTTTTTTAGGTGGTAAATATTAAAGCGTTGGGGTTTCTATTATACTACATTGAAAGTTCAGAGTATTGGTCACCAACGTAACAAGGACTTTACTCAGCATGTAATTCAATCCTAATCCAACCTTACCCATTCTTTGATAGTCCTCAGTATGTATTTTATTGTTAACCAGTCCTACAGCACTTAAGACACTGAGCCCCGGTAGATGGGAGGAAAAACACAGCAGAAAAATGAGCATAAGTTGAGACATGTAATTGAGGCCATGTGCTCAGTCTGCAGCAAGCTTTCCAGGCTTGCACAGGTAGAAAAAGATAAGAATCCATCATCAAGACTGTACCCAGGTAATAACTGAGCATGTAGACATGGGACACAAGGCCTCACAGCTGGAGCACAATGAAGACTTAAAAACAAGAGCTGAAACATGTAATATATAAATGCATGATCTTGAGAGCGATAGTAGGGGCTAAACCTGAGGCATCCCAGAGCAAGCAGACCACGTGTACCAGAGATTGTAGCATTCTGGAAACTTTCTGTCTATGGCTAAAATTAATATTTTATGGGTCAATTGTTCACTGGCACTAAAACCTAAAAAAAGAAGCCCAACCATGACATGAATATTATTATTCAAAAAGAGTAGATTTTAGGACTTGCTAAAGGAAAGGCCTTCCTTACATTTCGAAGGGTTACTAGTTCCTATCTACCCAGATAAACTCCTGGCTATTTTTAACATGGTTAAGGTGAATTTCCTTAAGTCTTAGCTACTAAATTAAACAGCACAACCGCAACTTCCCTACAGCAGCAGAAGAAGTTTACAACACCAAGAAAACTCTACGTCAGAACTAATGATTCCTTTTTTTTGGTTTCGGTGTTGCCATTGTCAGCCGGCTAAAATGTCATCACAAACGACCACAGGTGCCTGATAGGCAATGGGGTAATGGCAGATGATGACAGAGCTCTTTCGGAAACAAAAATTAAGTAACAAATTTAGAGATTGACGCTACATCCTCCCTCACCCACCAGAGCAACATGAAAAAACTCCCTTTCTAGACATATATGATTCTCACAAAGCTTTATTTTTTAAAATCTTGATCTGGGTGAAATGAACACACAGCAAAGCCTAAAGTTAGCAAAGGGGACAGCTTGAGTCTCATTTAGAACCTCTTTGTTTTGCCACGATCCCATCCCGGACATTTCATGAATCCTACATCGGGTTTTCGATGCTCATGTTACCTCATTGCCTCTCCAATGTTCTTGTTCTCTTTGACTGAAATCTCCATCCATGTCACGAAGCCATTGGCCTTGCTGAACCTGTCAATGTGGTCTGCTGACACGGCCCGCTCAGAGAGGTCACACTGCAAACACACAGACAGGCAGTAAGGAACGAAACAACGTTTGTTATTTTTCCTCTTCAAATTAAGAGCTGCAGTAATAAATTAGATTTCTCTGGAGTAACATTTTTTTAATAAGTCTTGCCAAGGCAGGCTAAAATATTTTTAAGCCCAAAAATAATATACCTTTCTAATGTTTAGGTTTTAGATGGTGGTTCTTTTTAATGGACTCTAAAAATATCTGCATAAAAATGTTGAGAAGCTGCAAGCACCTCATTGCATTTTTTTAATGCTGGGCCAGAAGGTTTTCATTATGGTATGTATCATTCATCAGTTTAATGCACCGAATCACCTTGTTGGCCAGTAGGACACAGGGGATGGAGTTTCCATTGGGCAGCGTTGCCTTGTTGTCCAGGTCCTGTTTCCATTGGCGACAGCTGAGGAAGCTGGATGAACTGGTGACATCAAACATCACAACGCAACCCAATGCACCTTTATAATAAATCCTGGTCATGGATATGAAACGCTCCTGGCCTGAAGGGAGGACACAACATGTGTCATCCATCTATCTACACTTTCATCTCAGATATATTTCTATCAGTCAAAAAATTGTTTGGTACCTGCAACGTCCCACAGCTGCAGTCTGACTTTTTTATTGTCCGACCAGTGAAGTAGCTTCACAGAAAAGTCCACTAGACAAACAGAGAAAACACAGTCACAGTTAAGATCAGAAAAAGAGACAAGAGGAAGTCAGAAGTGAAAGAGATGAAACAAAGCCAAACCACAAATCTATTTGTGTTAGAATGTGAAAATGTGAAAAGAAGTGCAAATTTCCCCATGATCTTCACTTTCAGTCCTTTCTGAGTGTCAGCCGCCCATTGGCAAACACAGCTGACAGGTTATAAACCACTGAAGAACTGTATTGTATTCTAAATCATCACTAGAGAACCAATAATCTGTGCTTCAGAACAGTTGGGAGCCAAGCCGCTTTTTTTTTTTCTGTCTGTCTGTCTGTCTGTCCCACCACTCAGTGTACACTCACCTGAACAATCCCATCAACAACACGCACTCAGCTAGTTAGGAATCAGAACCTGACGTTAATAGAGAAAAGAAATTGTCACCATTAACAGGACATCCAACCACCTATGAATAATGAAATGTATATCATGTTAAGAGTCATAAAATATTTGTAAAAACTCACATATTATAATATATGGGATTGTTAATATTGGCTAATGGGCTATCCAGCAACAGATAGAGAAGTCAGAAAATATGTTATCGTTGCTCTGGGGTTGTTGATAATAAAAAAAGATATAGTTTTATGACCCAAGAGGCTCAGTCACAGGCACGAATATTACTCAAGTTTCTATTTAGACCAACATTAAACATCTTGACATATTCCTTTAACCTAACCCCATCCTTACCCTTACCCTAAACATCATTTATATTTATATTTTATTGTTAATCATTTACACTAGGACTAGAGTCTAAAAAAAAGGCAAATATTTTTTTTTATGCCACCGACCCAAAACACACACACACACACACACACACACACACACACACACACACACACACACACACACACACACACACACACACACACATCCAACAAACAAGATCAGGATCCTGTCCAGTCACATTTTTCCACCGAACACCGATGAGCGAAAGCAGCCATACCTCCCACCGTCATCTTGTACGTCTTGTTGAACTCGCCATTGACATAACGATGAACGAAGGAGGATTTCCCAACATTCCCGTCCCCGATGATCAGGATTTTCATCAGGTGCTCGGTCATCGCTGCCTTCTCTCAGACAACAACGCGAGGAGTTCCGACATGAAAATGTGTGAGTGGCTGAAAGTTCAGACCCAAAGTCAGAGATGTGCTTTATGAGCCGGTCCTTTACTTGGAAGGAGACAACTTCTCTGCCCCAGCTCACCCGGAGTTACCTTTTCTCAGCCCTGTCCCTGAACATTTTAAAAGCCTTTCAGACCTTAAATTTTAACCACAACTATTTCACTTATCTATGTAATAAAACTCCACGCCTCCATGCCCTAAATAATTCCTAGAATACCATTCTTTCAAGATTCTTTGCAAAATCTAAACTAAAACATTTTCCTTAATCACAATTCAAACAGTGGCGACTGTCCTGCTCTCGGTGTGGCACAGTGTGTTTGCTTTCGGGAAGGAAGTTGCCTCAGGTCATAAATAGTTCAGAGGTGTAAACCACGCCTTCGCCCAACAGGAACCCGTTATTGAATCTGCGCACACACACAATCTGCGCACGGCTTTTTCTTTCGCACTACTGATTTTCACATATCAAATGAGTTATCACACACATCTGCATTTGCATAAGGGACTGCAGTTTTTAAATGACTGAAATTGGCTGTAGGAAGAAATGTTGAAATGTGCAGTTTGTAGGCAGTAGATTGAGTTCATGTGTGCAAAATGTGGGTGTTCTAACGGAATATTAAGTGTTGTTCATATTTGGGTCTTGAACTTTTATCTTTTATATTGTGTTGTATTAATTTCTACTTTACTTTTCCCTCTGTAAATATGATCAGTCAGCTTTTGAATACGTATCTACATCTCTGGTGCCTTGAATGCCCAGGTGTACTGTGGATGTCTGCAAAAAATCTTTCATGATAAATGGCCAGTAACCTAACCTAATTGAAATGCAATTCAAACAATCACATTTGGATATCAGAAACCACACACTAGTTTGTGAGATATTGTGTCATCAGAACAGATGTTTAAATGCAAGGGTATTTTGAGTTCAAGTTTTCAACTCAGGCCTGCAATGTTAGGCTCACTTTAATTGCTGGTTAATTTAATTTAGGAGTCAGAGAGTGAGTGTCGGCTCTTTTTGTTATTTTAAAAATAATTTTAAAAAGTGGCTTCTCTTTGAATGAGGAAGACCAACATGAAGCCTGCCCCTATTGTCTGGGTATTCTTCAGGATAGGGGAGCCCGATTTATGTGCACTCTGCTGCCAGCTCCGGCGCTCAGCCCTGGAACGATGGGTCATGGGTTTATGGAAAGGGTGCTGAGAAAGACTGTGGTCGATCAGTGGGACCCCCTCCTCTTCAAATCCGCTGGACCAGCTTTATCCATCTGAAGTCCCCACACTGGGCAGACCAGATGGAATTTGTTAAGGGGCTCAATAACAGTAAACTTTCCGTCTGTACTACCCTGCACCAGAATGAGCTGTTGACCACTGACCAGGATGTTGAAGATGTACTTGCATTGATATAGAAAGTCTGTTGGAGGAGGAGCAGGAAGTTCTGCCATCCACTTAAGTCACTGCCTTCCTGGGATGACGCTTCCCTTTTCCCCTTTACTGCCAAGCAGTTGAGAAACTGGGCAAGTCAAGTGCCCTGCAGCCAGCTCAGAAAGTGAAAAGGTTCACAGGGTTTTTCCTTTCCCCTCAACAGTTAAGAATTCCCTGCCTCTCTACATGCACTGAGCTCCATCACCATGCTCCGGACTCTGGCCGAGCTGGAGCACAGGTGCCTTGGGGAAACCCATCATGTCCCCTGCTGACCTCATTCTGTGTTCAGTGCTGCAGAGACCAGGCTGTCTACCTGGATGAACTGGTGCATGTACTTTAACCTCAGTATAAACCCACCTGTTCTATTCTGTCCTTAGAGGGATAAGTAGACACTCAGCATTATGACAACAACAAGTGATGAAGTTGTGTTTATAGTTTATAGTAGGTTATAAGAAAAACTTTAAACATCTCCTGGAGCACTGTACCATCTATGGAAAGAGTATGTAAATCTGCCAACTTACTAAGACATGGTGGTCCACCTAAAATGACAGGCCGGGCAAGGAGAACATTAATAGGAGAAGCAGCCAAGAGGCCCATAGTAACTCTGGAGGAGCTGCAGAGATCCACCGCTCAGGTGGGGGAATCTGTCCAGAAAAAAGACATAGACATAATAACTCCAGTTTGCACAGCAAAAAATGGGAAGAAGGTTCTGTAGTCAGATGAGACGTCACCCTGGACACATCGTCCCCACCGCGAAACATGGAGGTCGCAGCATCAGGTTGTGAGGAGGCTTTTCTTCAGCAGGGACAGGGAAGCTGGTCCGAGTTGACGAGAAGACTTATTTTGCAAGAAGAATAGACGAAAATGTCACTCTCTAGACGTGCAAAGCTGGTAGAGAAAAAGCCAAAAGCAGCTGTTACTGCTGCAAAAGGTGGTTCTTCAAAGTATTGGCTCGGGGGAGCTAAACAAAAATGCACATATTTATTTCAGAATAATTTTAATTCCTACAACTCCACAATTATGTACCTCATATAATCCCAATAAAATACATTTACATTTGTGTTTGTAATATGACAAAATGAAGAAAATCCCAAGGAATGTGAATATTTTTGCAAGGCACTTCGCAAGCTCCAGAGAACAGGCAGAAAGACAAACAGACAACACTAGTCGGTGACGGGCAGAAACTGAATTGAATCAGTGTGTTATGACATGATTGTCCAGTGTATCCTAAGTTATCTATGTTGTTTGCATATTCAATTGTGATTTGCAATTGGCTGAGTCCTTTTGACTCATGGAAAGCTTTAAAACACACACTTTCCACCCCGGAAGAAGCTGTTGAAGCAAAATGTGTTGATAGCACACTGGATTATTTATTAATACATCTAAAAGTTCATTGAGCAGTTACTATTTGTTTGCATAAAAACATGTGATTTGCAGTTGGAAACTGAGTCCTTTTGACAGTCTGGAAGTTGAACAGGTTGACACACACCTCATTTGTCCTTGAGGAAGACGCTCAGCTGTAGTTCCCCTTATATATTAATAGATCCAAAAGTTCATTGCTGCCCACTGATTTGTCTAAAAAACATGTGGGTTCAGAAATGACAAAGTTTTCAGTTGTAACATTTGTCCTTGAGGAAGACGCTCAGCTCTAGTTGTGTGAAGAAATGAAAAGCTTATTTTTCCGAGTTTACTGGTGATAATGTTGACAACCTAAAGGCATTAGCCTGGTCTCAAAGCAGATGTAACCAAGTCACCTGGTGTTAAGAACATTTGCCCGTAGGAGCGTGAGGTGGATGGGCGTGTCTACAAAGCCGAGGACCTTCCCTCAGGAAGTCAGAATTCGAATCCAGGGTGAAACAACTGTTTGTTGCTTTGTTGTAGAACTCTCATGAGACTTAGAGACGAATCAGCGAACTGAAGCAGAAGCACATGGCTGTAACAGCAAACCCTGATGAACCTGACTGCACCGTTTTTACTCTGTGTTTTTGAGTGTTTGCTCATCCAGCCATGGGCCTTCATTTTCTCCTGGCGTTCAATGTTGGAACTGTACGTGAATCGTGACGCACGGAGCTGTCCAATAAGACGGACTTCTGCTTCCACCTTTTATTTCTCTTGATTTCTCTCCAAACTTCCCCATTTTACATGATGACCACACACACAATCACAATCAGAGTTGTAGCGGTTTGCCAACTAGGCCGCTGTTTTTGGCGGCTGAGTGTGTTTCATTCCCCTACGGATGCTGACTCATCTTCATGACTCTTTTCCTGTTTGTGTGTGTGAATGTATTGGTCCTTTTCCCAGTATCAGTTCCAGTACAACAAATCGAGTTTAAAAATAACTCTTCATGACAAAATCCAGCGTTTTTTGTGCTAACTGTCCCACACGAACCGCTTGCTGTGGATTCTTTTTTCAGTGCGGCTGCATATTCAAGCTGCATATGCTGTGACGCCAACGTTTGAACAAGTCTGCGATGACGTGCAAGCATAGACATATGGATAAAGATAACACCAAACAAATAAGATGAAAACACACATATTATTCATTACATTCATTTTAGTCGTGCTGTGAAGTAATCAGACTGACATTATAAAACACACAGGAGAAGTCTGAGTTTATCACAGAGGGAAATTGTTAAACACACCTGGAGGCTGCGTTCATGTTTACACGGATCAATGTATTTTCTGCAGTATCATTGTTATATTTTAGATTTTTGGGAGTGTAGCTACAGTCAAATTCCCATAGTCCTTCACTTCTTAACCTCCTACCTGAACTCCAGCCACAGACTCAGGCTACAATAGATTCCACAGGTTGAGTGAGCGGCACTGATGATGTCCTCATCTTTCTTGATGAAGACTGTAGACACATTTGAGTTCTTCCTGTGTTGCACGGGCCCCGTGGTTGTAAGGACAGACCCCACTGGAAGATCCTGAGGGGAGATGTTTGCAGGGCTCTGGCATCCTCACGTTCTAATATGACAAGTCAGTCACCTAACTGTTCCTGTGTAGCTAGGAAAAGCTCCATTTTGCTCAGCTTTGATTGCACTTGTCTTTGTGTTCGTTTTTAGACCAGTGTTC
This sequence comes from Channa striata, assembly GCA_033026295.1. NCBI lineage: Eukaryota > Metazoa > Chordata > Actinopteri > Anabantiformes > Channidae > Channa > Channa striata. The sequence goes on from CM065172.1 coordinate 25,217,961, forward strand.
ACTAAAGGTTCTTTCTTTTCACACAGACCCTGTAAGCTCGCTCTCTTTTCTACTGATAAGGCACATTTCTCCAGATACGTAGGTGTTAAAGTGAACCGAACGTCCTCTGCTTTATTCAGAGGCCAAGTTAAGACTTGGCCCAGGATTCCTTTGTCTCCATTTCTGTGGAACTTCATTTTTCCTCCACACCTGACTCATTTTGGAAACCTGCCCTACAGATTTAATATTATAGTGGAAGAAAATGCTGCTTTTTCACATGGAAAAGGGAAAAAAAGGGGGGGCAGCTATCAACAAAAGGAACTGTCTGTCTGAGTTAAAAATCTATGGGGGAAGTAAATTGTTTAGACACTGAGGGACTTTGTGTTAGGTTCATTTTTTAGACAGACTGTGTTTACAGTGACATTGCATCTTTCCTTTCATTCATTCTTTCACTCAGCTGCATGTCTGCAGCCTTTTGGGACAACAATGAGCCATTTATCATTCCAAATTTATAGTTAATCATGTATGAGATAATTTGTTCTGACTACACTTATAGTATTTTCATAAATTGGTGGACTGTGTGAGTCCTATTAAAATATTTAAATGTATTCATAACTTGTATTCCAACTACATTACTTTTCTTTTTATCATTTATTGGTCTATTGTGAATGTGTTTGGATACTCAAGGAAAAGTTTGGAATAATTTTGGGGAGTGTGGACTCCCAGCAGATGACTGCAGAATTATGTACAAATGAACTTTGGATTTTCTTTATCTATTTTCTGAATCATCAAACCTGATCAGATTTCATGTCACATTTATGCAAAACAAGTGTTTTTTTCAAAATCTCCTCATGACAAGGACATTGCCACAAAATACTCTATAGTTGTAAATATAAATAACACTCTTGGTTTTTGCATTATGGTCAGAAATATACTAAATACAGGCCTGGTGGAAATTCATGAGAAATATTAAGCAGAGGAGAAGTTATTTTTATTGTCTTGGGAACTGAAAAATAAACTGATATGTGGAAATTATTATGCTTCAACAAACACTAACCAGGCAGAATAACCAGGAACTCAGTCCTGGGGAAAATAAGTCTGTCCACAGAGAGTCTTTGTTTCCCCTTTTCCTTTAGAATTCAATTCAACTCAACTTTATTTATATGTCGCCAATTTACAACAAGCTCATCTCAAGGCACTTTACATAATAAAATCAAGACTATACAAACATTTAGAGAAAACACAACAAATCCCCCTTGAGCAGCCATAGGCAACAGTGGAGAGGAAAAACCCCCTTTAACGGAAGAAACCTCCAGCAGAACCAGGCTCAGGGTGGGCGGACATCTGCCTTGACCGGTTGGGTTGAGTGGAAAACATTGGGCAGGTTGGTAAGACAAAGAGCTGAACACTGGAAGACACACAGCTCCAAAGCCGGGGACACCTGAGGACAGGGACAGACAGAGAGGGAGAAAGACGACCACGGGACAAAGGAGACACAGAGTTAATGTCCTACAGTGGAGACATATAAATGTGGGCTGAGAGGAGGGAAGTGTCTCAGTCCATCAGGGGTTGGTCCCCCAGCAGTCTAAGTCTACAGCAGCAGGACTAGAAAGATTGAAGGGACGTGGCAACATTTGGGGAATTAAATATTCCAATGTACTGATCTGAACCTTAGAGGTATAGCTACATGTGATCAGGTAGACTTTAATTCTCATCTTTCTCATCCCAGCACTGGTTTGCTTGTGTGGGTTTGTTGTGTTTGTCTGACACCTGGTGGCAACATGAGCCACATGCAACAAGTTGGTCAAACACGGACAACATGTTTGAAGCACATGAATCATTCTGTAGACATTAATACACATTATGCTATTACCTGCCTTTGTGTATTGGATTAGACGATGTCCTCACTAGGAGTTTGGAAGTTCACAGGAGTGAGAAAGACACTTCTGTGCTTAGATTTTCATCTGATTATTTTCAATGCAGCTTTGAAGAAGCTGTTTTTGGGTCCAAATCTATTTCTAATCAAAGTGAAGGAGCAAATATATTTAAATGCATTGTGGCTATATTTAAACGTAATCATCCATCCATCAGAGAGAGAGTGTGAAAACTATTACTATAGACCATTCAAAAACTTTAATTATTAGAATTACATTATTACAATTAACTAATTGTCACCAGCGATGTTCTTCTGGCTGCAGATACAATGTTCTTCATTTGCAATGCAAACTGAGACTGGAACATTTTTAATTGGGATTAAAGGAACTGCACTGAATGGGTTTAAATCTTATCTATCCGATAGATTCCAATTTGGTGTGTTGTGGCAGAATTCAGAAAAGCCTTAATGTTCTTCTGGATTAGCAGTGTCGCTGATCTCCCGTGAAGCCACTTCTGCCACATACCTTTCACATAGTGGAGTTCTGGAACTGAGCTTTAATTGTGGTCAGAAAAGCTGCAGGTCCTTGGATGTTTCCTCATATCCTATGGGACGTCCTGGATTAGTGATCACGGTGCTCTTGGAATAATTTATGAAGGTCAGCTGCTTAGGGTAGGTTCAGTACTGTTCTAAATATTTCTCACTTTAGATCTGTGGGTTAGACAACCTCAGAACCAGCTTTGTAATCAGACCAATGAAGTTCTGCTTGTGTTTTATTCCCCTGAATGGAGAAACAAAGGGGGCAAAGACTTGTTGCCACGGGCCCAGTTAGGATTACATCCGTGTTTCGCTTCAATAGACACAATGATGACTGAACCTTGTATCTGCCGTGTCCTGCATGTCTTTATGTTTAGATTTGGTTAAAAGATTTATTGGAAAATACACAGAAAAGATTTAAGATTTAAAGTAATCTTTATTGATCCCACGACAGGGAAATTTACATTTACAGCTCCCAGATGTACAAAGCAACAAGAAAGTGCAAGTAATGTGCAAGAAATTAAATTCAAATCAATTTACAAATATACAATGTAAAACTACAAAAGAAGAAATTAGGAGAGGATAATACACTACCCAGTTAACTCTAAGGATAAGAAAGGGGTTGGAGATGATTCATTGTAAAATTTGTATATTTGACTTAAACCCCATCAATAATTATCCACTTCAGAGGTCTTTGTATTATAAAACACAGAAGATTTATTGTTGGTGACAAACAGTTTCAATGACCAAACATCCCACAGATCACAGTACACACTGACCAGCTACACACTGGCCTTTTACCACTTTGTTACTCGTATCTGTATCTAACTACAAACAGCAATACAAACTGTTGTTTCCTTGACAACTGTTTCTGCAAACCTCAAAAGCATTAATGTCATGTCATTGATAATGTTATTGATACATTTATACATACACTTAATAATTTACCTAAACTATCAACACACAGCGTCGCTGTAGAAAAAACTAAAGTACAACAAATACAAAATACAAATACAATAAAGTCATATTTTCTGTGTATTGTCGTAAAATTTCAGAAAGTCAAACACATTTAAAAGACTAGGTGGAGATTAAAGATCTGGTTTATGTAACAGTAAGAAGGAACCTGCCGCCAGCTTTGAAACTCCAGTCGTCATGACAATAAATTCTGTTCAGAATATAAACAATCATCAGACCCAGCAACAGGGTGGACTTCTTTTTCTCTTCTGTGTGTCTGATTCCCCTTTCATGGTGAGTGTTCTTTCACCTTTTTCAACTCAACCTTTACACACCAGAGCAACACACAATCCGAACATGTACGGTAAGTTGTGTATGTAAGTCTCATCATAGTTAGATCCAATTCAACATGGCCGCCAGAGCTGTATGTCGTTAAATGTCACTCAGTCCTTCAGGAGACACGCTGGCTTCGGGGAGGCCAGGACTGTGTAACGTGAGCCATCACTTGTAAAGCAGAATCAACAGTTTATGCAGGACCTTAGTAAAATTCAAACTCTTTCTCACCAACACTACTTCCAGCAGCAGCAGGCTGCAGTTTTTGCACAATAAAACTACCACTTGCCTTGTGTTATCAGTATTGCTGACCCCCCAGACCTAACCCTGCAATTTAATACTCCTTTGTTTTTGCTCTAATTAATAATGTCACTGACACATGCTGATTGACTGATGGTCTGTGATCTAACCAAACGTGTTAGTGCCTCTGTAGATTTAATCTAAAATGAACTTTTGACAGCAAACCTTGACATGCAACGTGTATCTGTGGGACCTCACGTCCTCCTCCTGCTCCTCTTCCACCCTCTGACCTCGGCCAGTCTGGACGGAATGGATGAAGTGGCACTGGAGGTCATTGTTCAAAGCTCCCCCTGCAGCGCCACCTGCGGGCTGGGGGTAAAAACTCAAACACTCTGTTTATTCCAAGAAGGAAAGGAACAACTGGGGAGCACAAATGAAACACAGGTATGACAATGAGAAGGAAACATACGGTGTTTTGACCGAAGCAGGACTTTTTAAAGTGGCTCAGACTGTAATGACAATCATAGTCATCTCTGTGTGGCGGAATCAAAGGAGACGGAGGTGTGCCGTGTCCGTAAGGTGAAATGTCAGAAGACATGGCTCTGTGGACTCAGGACGATGACTGTGACTTCAGGACAGCGGGTGGAGATTGACTGTCTGGCAGAAGTCATCGAGACAATGGGGAAGCTCTCCTGGAGGTAAGGATGAGTGGTTTGTGTCCTTTTGATGATAAAAACACAGATCCTAAATTGCCCATATGTGTGGATGTGAGTGTGAATGGTTGTCTGTCTGCGACAGATAGACCGGAGACTCGTACAAGGTGGACCCTACCATAGGTTCCACCCCCCCTAAGCAGGATGAGTGCTTACAGACAATGTATGGATTACTGGCTTTGGTTTGGAGGCAGTTAGTTTATTTTTTTATTTGGTATTTTGAAAGGCATAATACAAATGGAATTATTATTAATATTATTTTTATTATATTCTTATTCTTAACACCAAATGTTAATTTATACAAGCTTATAGAGTGATTCAACTGTTGTCAAGAGCAGTTAAAGTCTTTCCCTAAAGCTAAGCTAAGCTAATAGATAAAGAAAGATAATCTTTCTTGTATCTTCAGCAAACATGACAAACAGCTTTACAGTTTAAAAAGATTCACATATTAAGTCCTGGAAAGTAGCTCACACCGATCCACAGAACCCCACTTCTATGTGACTCATTTGTACATAGTAACTTTTGTTATGGAGCCACCCATTGCCAGTCATAATTTACCAGAGTTTATTTAATATGAGTAAAAATGATAAATTCTCACCACAATATGTCACAAACACAGACTAGCAGTTGTTTTGGTCGTTTTAATGGTATAAGAGTTGCCTGTCACAATGTGAATCTGACTGGGTCCTCTAAATGTGGATTTATGTGTTTGGAAAATCAAAATGTTAAATCTGTTTGAGAGTTGTGTTTTTTGTTTTGTTGACATGGATCAGGGTGACCTGGCGTCACGTTAAAGGAGTAATCAGCTCTGACAACTCTTTGTTTGTTCGTTGGAAAGCGCCTCACCTGGACCGAGTCATTTTCGACCCCATCGCAGAGAAGGACGCAGGTAAACACGTTTATGCATGAACACACACTGACCCATGTCAATAACCACATCTAAATCAAATCTTCATTTCAATTCATGGAACTGTTAAAGTTAGATAGTAAACATCAGACAAAGACAGTGATGGAGCAAAGATGTGATTCTTTGACCAAGTCAAGTTTGATGGGTCAGCAAAGGCCCGTGGAACATTAAGGCGGCAGCTGTTTGTCAGCGAGCAGGTTTTTGATGGTGTGTTTTGGACCATTGTACTAATCGGATCCTTGTCTGCCGCTGTTCATCCAATTCAACACGACACGTCTGAGAGAGAGAGACCACTCTCAGCCTGAGAACCGATTAGTGTATTGACAGAGCCAGTTTCGTTTGTAGCTTTTATCAGACACATCGTACCTCAGGAGGAGTTTAAATCTGTGTGCGGTGAGTGATAGTGGCGTGAAAATGATAATCTAAAGCTGCCCCAGATGTCCCACCGTCTCCTCCTCTTACTGTACGCGTGCCACTTCACATCAGCCCAGTCAAAAGGCCAATGCAGCCGTCGGTCTTTATTACTGCTAGTTCGTCTTTCGTGGCCCTAAAAAGCAAAATTATTCTGGTACGAAGTTATTTTTATGTTTCCAGAAGGAAGACACAAAAATCCATGGATTCAGTTTCACAGCACGAATATAAAGAGGTATTATTCAGCTGTTTCTGTTTGCTATTTTTAGTCGTAACTGATGATTGGTGTCCAAAAGTTGTAAGGCAAAGTCACAAAACCTGAGTTGACTGAGTTCTGGTGTTTTCAGGAACGTACCAATGTGATGTGCAGGACGTCAACTTCCGCAGAGTGAAGATCATTTACTGGGGGATCCGGGTTTTGCCTCAGGAGTTTCTCAATCTGGACTATGATAGTGCCCTGGCTCAGTGGCAGTCAAGAGACCAGCAGAACCAGACGGTGTCAGAGCCGCTGAAAGAAAGCAAGGCTGTTCTGTTCATGGTGTGGCTTGGTTTTGGATTCTCATGTAACTGACAGTTTAACATATATTTCCTAACGTTCACTAATGTCAACAAAGTGTTTGCTGTGTGTGAACACAGGTACTGATGAGTTTGACCCTGGCAAGCTGCACGACTGGACTCCTGCTGCTGGTCATCTACTGCTCAGTTAAGAGGAGAAAACGGAGGCATTTTGACAAACAATAGATGTCTGCAATTCTGTGTCATAATTGTTTTGATTTGTTTAGTTTCTCTTTTGCTGCAGTTTTGTTGCATTTTTATTGAGTTTTTGTGTTAATATTAACATTTGAAGCTACAAGACATTTAATTAAGTGCATTTAGAAAGATGTAAAGTCTTAAATTAAGGTTCTTGACTAATAATAAAAAGGGGGCAACACCACCTGGTGAAATTTACTCAATTTTGGCAGCTGTTTTATTCCTCTGATCCCTTCCTAAATCATGACACAATGGCTCTGATTTTGGGGAACATTGTGTTCGAGGTAACTTAAGTCACTTTGGATAAACGTGTCTCCTAAATGACAGAATGTAATTGTTGTGATGCTGATCCAGATGGACACAGTGGATTTCGTTCTCTAGTCATATTTCTGATGTCTGTGGATGTCCCATGAGTGTTGATTCTATAAAACGGGGTGGCCAAGGCTTTTTTGTAGGGGTCCAAACAGGACTGGGGGGCGGGGTGAAAGCAGTGGATGGTCACACCTAATCGCTCTGTGCTTTGGCGCATGTGTTTGTTGCCAACAAAACCAGTCAATAAATCAACCATATTAATTCAAATTTAACACAGACCGTGATAAGAGTTCTTGTTTTGACATAATTATTAGTTAAATATTTTAAGCTGATTGAAACAAAGAGGCTTGCTTTGCAATGCTTCACGGGCAAATTGAAGAGTCTACTTACGTGTCGGCACTGGCTTTGGCACCAAAATCCACAGTCATACAAAGCCAATTTCAAGCACAAAAAAAGTTGAGGCACTGCACATTATTTTGGCAACTTTGAAATTTTGAGGTAAATCTGGCATCGGACATTCATTACAACAGTTGGCTGCAGCCTACACTGGAAATGCCTTTTTAAAAAATAGATTGATGACCAGCCGTTTGCTATTTAAGAGACGGATCAAGTGAAGCTGCACATTTAATACAAACACTATAAATGAAATTCTACCTGGGCAGCTGAGTCTAGACTAATAAAAGACTTTTTAGTAGGCTGAAAGACAATGATAAAAGTTGCCAGTATAAGCCGTGAATATATACGTATATATATATATATATATATAAATTATATATTTATTTTTAATAGTTTCTTTATAATTTTTTTGTCTAAAGTCTGGCAGTGTTTCCTTAAGGTGTGTGTGCTCTTGTGCAGTGAGAGCAAGAGCAATCAGTTACTGTGTTTTGGTGAGTACCGGTTCACTTTATCCTACAGCAAGATAATGACCCAAATCATAAGTCCAAGCCATGTCAGAACGACCTTAGGAAAAAGGAACAAGATGGAAAAGCTTGAAAACGTGGAGTGGCCAGCACAGTCTCTAGACTTAAACCCCGAGCTGGTTTGGGACAAACTGGACAAAAGAGTGAAAGCAAAGCGACCTACAAGTGTCACACATTTATGGGAACTTCTGCGACAGAGATGGGAAGAACTTTCTGAAGGATATTGGATTGTAGACAGAATGCTGCGAGTTTGTTCAGCTGTTAAAATCTACTTTGATGAGTCAAAAGTTTAGAATACATTTTGGTTTATAAATTGATTCCATTATATCTTCTTTCATTTCAGATTAGGATGAGACATAAACGGCATATTTTTTACAAAAAAACACTAGAAAAACTAGCATGTTCTAAAACTTTCAACCAGTAGTGTATATGTAAAAAAATATACAGTAGATCGAAAAGAATCAAGGTACAAGGCATCACACTGAAAATATATTTTTTAAAAGGCTTTATATCTGATATTTAACGATTATTTATTAAATTGCCTATGAAGATTTAATGATACTCGCAAACAAGCCATAATCAGGAGCGCACTGTCGAACTTGTCTTGAATCCAGCTGATGTTTACTCATCGTCATGTCATTAAACTCGGGGCTGGTTATTCAGGCAGACTTGGACCATGTCGTTGCTCTCAAACTCAGTTTCTTTTCCATGTTTCCAGTATTGTACAAGTCACTGGGTCAGTGTTTATGGACATAAAATGAGCTTGAAGCTAACAGAGTTTACTCTTTTGAAGTTGACACGTCCCCTTCAACTACTTGAGCTCGCGGTTTAAAGGTCCCCAGTGAAACGGTGGCAGTGAGGAAAAGTCCTACCCGAGTGTAACCGTGGGTGATGGTGGCCACGCTGACCGCCCCCCTCCTGGATGCCCCACTGTGTCACATGTTACTGGATCTTTGCATCATATCTCCCCTGTGCTTTCTATGGACTATGGATCAGTTTCAGTGGGTTTCGATGAGTGATCATGACTTTTGGCTGAATTCCATTTAGTTGATTCAGTTTGAAGGGCCTGGTGATTCTGTGCATTCTCAGCATCGCAGAATGGGTTTCCATTCATCCTCCTCTGTGAACGCTTTCAATTTGCACGCAGAAGAACCGTTATTTAATATAATATTGCAAAAGGAAGTGGCTGAGGTGGAACAGTGGTTCACTGATTAAAGCAAAATGGGAAATTGCATCAGAAAGATTACGGAGTTAATCACATCACATCACACTAACGCAGTAGATTGAGTGATTAATTTTGAGCTGTACTCTTAAGAGCGCTGGAAACCATTTGATTCCGTCATATCATCCTTAAACAGCAACAATAACCATGTCCCAGCATGGATTAGACACGGAATAAAGATGGTTCAGGTGAATTTAGTCTCATTTAACATTTGCTTCAGTTATTCATTTACTGTATCTGTCCATTCGCTGCTGTTCATCCTTTTGTTCCTGTGAGTTCGCTTCTGTTTAGGCGCCTTTTGTTTAGTATTTTGCCAAGTCCCCGTCTGTCTGTCCTTGTTTAGGTATCTGCTTTAGTGGTTCATTTATTCCCGTCTGTCCGTCTTAATGTAAACGCATAATTGTTTAATAGTTGTTTATCATTTCTGTTTTTGTATTTAATACTACTCCACTGTTGGTGTGTTTAGTATTTCTGTTCTGAGGGTTTCCCGTCCTCCTATGGGAGTGAATTTCTGTTTTAGAAATCATCTTTAATGATTATTAGAAATGATTCATTATGCCTCCTCATCATCTCATTTGTGTCTTTATGCCACACGAACCTTTACAATATGAACTGGCCAAACTAGACATACAGCTTGTCTGAAAAGCTTGTCCATGTTTTTGTTTCCTCCAGACTTGCTATTTCAATTTACATCGGGATTCCTGGGAAATGTCTTCAAAAGCTCCAGCACATACAAAATAGCGCTGCCAGGTCCTGATGAGAGTGCGTAAGCATAAGCATATCACTCCTATTCTCAAGTCCTGCAGAATTGGATATAAAACTGCACCATATATACAATGGCCAACTGTGAGGAACTTATCACTCAACAAACTTGACCACACAATCCCCGTTGCAAAGTGCCCACCTCCTACATACCCCCAGAACTAAATTACGGACTACGGGATCGAGCTGTCAGCTCAGCCCCCCCGCCTGTGGAATTCCCTTCCTGAACATCTGAAGGCCCACAGCCATTTTCAAGAAGGACCTGAAAACCCGCCTCTTCAAGAAAGGTTTTACGTAACTGCTCCTTGTTTGCCTAGTGTTAATGTCTGTCTGTTTTATGCTCCTCTCTTTTGTAGTACAAAAAGATTTGTTTGTAAATGAAAAGTGCATTGTAAATTAAATGTCTTATTATTATTATAGAGCCAGAGACACGAGAGACTGTTGCCATGGATACCACTGAGGCCTTTAAACATTGTTTAGGCTGCATACCAGAGCCCATTAATCAGCCCTCTTTTCCAGAGAGTTCTGAAGGCACATGGCTTCTGTCCAGCTCTTGTGTCAAGGTCGGCCGACGCTCACCTACTTCCAGTTCTGATGCCGAGGTCTGCAGCCGCAGTAGTTTTACTATGAGTTTGTAGTATACAGCAAGGACAGTACCAGTCCAATTCTAAGATTGTGGGTTTCGTAGCTTACAGCGACGGTCTCCTGTGACAAAGGAAAGACCTTTGACCTGTCCACCAGAGGAAAGAGAGACTGTCCACCTCCTTTCTCAGATCAGGTCGTGGAAAACTTAATACATTTGGAGGAAGAAAGTGTTTGAAACAAACTTGTGTTTACTTCTTTATTACTGAATGTTATATTTAACCAATATAATTTGCATCCCTTTACTTTATGTGAAACACATTTATATGAAATGCCGCTCTCTATTAGAAATGAATAGGACGTATACTTTCAAAATGACAAGAGGTAAATGTGGAAAGATTGTACAGAAACTATATAAGATAGAAACTGCTAAATAGAACAGGGAGATATGGTACAATATAGTCCAGAAGTTTTAAGCTTATATCTATAAATAGTGATCAATATTTATCGTAGCACATGCAGTTTGGCACGGGATATTATCAGATGAGCTGATGTCATACACATCGCCCTGTGTGAAGTGATTCTTTGTTTTTCCAGAGGTGAACGAGAAAAAGAAAAGGTGCTGAAGTACCAGAAACCATCCGGTCATATCATCCCATCAGAAAACCCCAGAACAACAACAGTTAGCGTCTCTGTGTGGCAGTGGGAAACGTAATTTAACTCCTTGCTTTGACCCTTCTATCTTGTTACTATGTGCTTCTGTTTTTGATCGTTTTGAGCCATTGACTCTTAAAGATATTTGGAACCGTCTGCTTGTCCCAATGATGTCATTCCAGCCCAACTTGCGGAAGAAGTCTGGGACACAATTGGAATGAGTTTGTTAGACAATATAAATCTTTCTACCAGCGATGTCCCATCATATTTCAATTAAAAAAAGACCTTGGGGTCACCCCCACCAAACTGCCGCTTTGGTTAGTAGCAATAAAAATAGAATGTGACTTTTTAAAAGAGAAAATGGTCGACTACATTACATTTGCACCATAAACTGGAGACAAATGTTCAGAGACGTGTGTTAGTGTATTAGTTTGTGAGATGAAGGTGTCGTCTGATTTAGTGCCAGAAGATGGCGGTGCTGTTTCATATTCAGCTTTCATGTCGAGAAACCCCATGTACAGTATGTTTTCTGAAGGTCTATGAGGACCAGCTACACGACTCACAGTCGCCACCGTGGAATCAACTTGGTTGAGAGAAGATGTTGACTTTTTCTATAACTATTAGCAGTCATTTACTGTTTACCTGCAACAGAACTGAAAGCTTCGCATTCGATGTGTGAAGCGAAGCTTTCTCCAGCAGCTCAATACGAGTGTATTTCTACCCTGTTAGTGTCCTGCCCACTGCTGATTAACCGTATCGCACCGTATAAGCCTGTGTTCAGTCAAGTTGCAAGATCCCAATTTGCTTTGTCTTCCCCCTCCGCCAATTAATAATTACAGCTTCTGATTGATTGAACACACCTGTAGTGGGACCAGGGTTGGGAACCACTGCATTAGTTCAAGTGGTGAAGTAAAAGTCTCTCTCTCTCTCTCTCACACACACACACACACACACAGTCATCCATCAATCCAAACTCCCTCCTTCTAAACTTTTGCGGGTCTATTGGGCATGTTCACAACAGGTGAAGTCAAAGGTGACACGCATATTTTTGTTGTTTGGGTTTGCTACTACAAATGGTTGATTTACTCATATGATGTCATCATCATCATCATTTGAATAATCCACAGTTTTATAGCAATTGTTTGGACACAATCTTATTTTGCCTATGCATGTGTGTGTGTGTGTGTGTGTGTGTGTGCATCCATTCTAAATTTGTCTTAAGTTGACACTTAGTCTTTTAGTCTTATTATTTATACCAGATCAGACAATACATGAAATTAAAAAAATATTTGATACTTTATTATTTATATAAATCTGTATATTGGTGTATGATAAGTGGGTAAATGAAATGGTAAAATAAATTCCACCTTGCAGCTGCAAGAATAAAATGCTTTTTCCTAATGACGTTCAACACTAACACAGTATTACTGTGTTCACGCGTAACAAACGCTTTTCTGTGATAATGAGTAAATGCTGCACTGCTGCTGCTGTTGCTTTCAAGTAAAGAATCTGGAGAACTAGGCCACGTGACCGAATATTGACGTCATAATGCTCCAAGCCTGAGACGGGGGGAGAAGGACGATGACGACAGAGTGATGAGCCTGTTTATTTGCCTTATTTCTGTGAGCAGCAGAGGCAAACGATGGACTCTGGGGAAATAACCCAAATGAAATTATAATGATATGCTTACTGTAATTTGATTCATTTCCTCGTGGAAGTTGCCCTTCCAAGCCCAGAAGAACGTCATTTCCCTTCATGGTCTTATTTACAACATCAGTTTGCACACAGACAATGTAATTACTGCTCAGCTGTAGCAACAGAAAACACATTATGCTCGAAAAGGTAATGTCACAATTGAATCAATATGTGTGCAGCAGCTCCAGAATAAGCCCCTCAAAAAACCATTTGGAGTAAAGATGAAAAGATCAGATGTTAGATGGTCAGTGGGCTGAGCCCATCAAACGCTCTTAGCGTTGAAACTGCAAACCGAACGTTCCTGCGTCAAGTTTCCACAGACCGACTTTCATTTGAACTGCAATAAGGTGTCAGTCCGTTGCTAAGTACAGTTTTCTTGATAGACTTTTCTTGAACTTTGCAGCTTTCATTGATTAATCTGTCAAAAAGATGAACACTTTGGTGCTTGTAAGGGTGTTTTTCTGTTTCAGACACACACTGTGGCCGACTCACTCAGTGTTTGGTGTTAGATTCCCGTGTCATGTCACAGTTGATCGAATGAACTACGCTCATACACAATGTGTTCATTGTGTTTTTTGTACTTTAAATAAAACCACAGTCTTTCTCTGTCCTTAACCAAAGAGCTTTTATTGCCTGCATTAACAACACCACACACAAATACATCCCATCTAACATGTGAACGAGACATTGAAGGTATTGAGAGAAGCAGACGTTTGCTTTGCTGTTCTGCGGCCCAGTACGCCGGCAGATTCCTCTTCTGAAATTCAGCAGATAATCACAGTGACTAGTTACATTTCTTCACACGGGCGCAGTACAGTTGGGTGCAAAAGCTCGATTTTCAAAAACTTTTTTTATACACTCCTTGATAAATTTTGTTGCTGATGACAAAAGAACATTAGTACAAAATATAAGGCACATTCAGCAAAAACAAATTCCACCATCAGAATTGATAAATGCTAAAAGAATTTGAAAAAGTAGTAAAATAATAAAGATTATATGAGTGCAGTTTGGTTCCCTCCCTCAAATTAATACAATATTAACCCAAATCTCTGATTAACGAGCATTTGCTGAATGTCCATTACATATTGTCATATCGCAGATAATAGTTTCACTCTTTTTGCCATTTCAAAATAAGGAGGATGCAAATGTTTTTTCCCAGTTGTAGATGCCAATATCATGATGATTCACGTTTGGATTGGGAATAAAAGTTTTGGGTTTCAACCGTTGTGTTTTTACTCATAATCACAATAGTTACTTTGCAATAAAGAACAGGTTGTCTGTCAGTGTCCATCAGTCTCCATCACGTTTCCTGTCATTTATTTAGCAGGTGACGCAGGTGCTGTTTGCCGAGACGTCCGTTGGCACAAAAACCCCTGGATAAAATCTAGTTTTTCTTTTCATCCACAACAAATTCTTCTTTCTTCTCAAATAACTGTCGAAGTTGTGTCTTTGACGTATGCATTCATAAGACATGGACAATGAGTTAATAATGAGACACTGAATATGAAATAAAACTGTTGATATCCAAGAGGGCCTGCTGATCCACAAATAAGACACTGTTTTATCTTCTCACAAAGACCCTTTCCTCATGAGGAAACTCAGACAGAATTTAAACCGTTTGAAGAGAGTTCAGTTCGGAGGACGTACAGAGTAGTAATCTGTCACATTGCTGCTGTGACCTGTTTATTAGAGCTGTGGCGTTAAGATTCCAGGTCAGATCCTCTTCAATGTGGACCCCTATAAACTTAATCAGAGACCCTCTCCACACAGACCCCACTGATGAGTAGGGGCTCAGTTGATCTTGCTGGTGTTAAGGTTGTGGTGTGTTCACCACTGACACAGCTGCTTCGCCTCCGCCTCATCCTCCAGCTGGTGGATGTAATGTGGCAGCCTCCACCTCAAAGCAGGCAAAAAAAGCTGTGATGGGTGAAACTACTTTCAAAGTGGTCTTCAGTCCTCCTGCGCACCTTCTGTGCATGGGGGTCCTGGCTTTATGCACAGACATGTCGTATTAGCAGAGGAACAGTCCAGGTGCTGTCAGCCACAGATGTTTATGGCTCAGCAGAACGTCGTGAGGACAAGTGACAATACAAATGAAAACACATGGTCACAGAGATTAATTATTAAATCGACTTAGTTTTTATGAAGATTCTGAAACTGACAATAGTTTCTTATTTAATCCACACACACTAAAGACCACACCTCACACATCTGAGTGCCGATGTTTCCTTCAGTTCTACTCTTATTAAATGTTATAGGATTTGCAATGCGATATTATTGTTATCAATAATCAACAATGTGCAATTCATGTAGCAAGTCATCACCCTGGAACACTCAGATAACTCCGAACAAGTCTTTCCTCCTCTCTGCCTTTGGACACAGAGACAAATGAGGCAAAGATATGTATGTATAATACACTACCACAGATTTAAATATATAATATTCTTTCAATGTCATCATTTGTGCGTTGTTTTTAAAAAACAGATGATTAAAATGCATCCTCAAGTGTGTGTGTGTGTGTTTAATTAATTAATTTATATCCACTACTACCACATTTCAGATTGATTAGCTGATTTTCTGTTGACTTCCTGCAGCAGAGCCTTCAAACCTGCTGAGCTTTTTCCACAGTTTGGAATTCAATGATGATTTTGTGTTACTGGCAGCTCTTGAGTTCAGCAACGTTGATTTTGACTGTCTGTGTGGGCGTCCTGTGTGTGCCGGCCTCATGCCCTTTTCTGGGCGCTGGCAGGGTGTTGACCTACGCTCAATGGGAACAGCCGGAACGGGATTCATCATTCTGAGAACACAAGTGCAAACAATTGCTGAACATGTGAATTCCATTTAGATGTTGCTTATGAGCATATTCAAGAAAAAAAAAACTTGGTGCCCGGTGAATGAGGCCCATTCTGGGGCTTTCAACAGCATTTTGGAATAAAAACCCACAAACAATCCAGCACAATTACAGCAACTGTGGCATGAATAAAAAAAGGTGGATTAGTGGCCATCACTGTTACAGATTTCACCTTGTGTTATATATTTGACTGTGAGCACTGTCTGAATAGTTTGTATGTGATTGTTACTTTTGATTTGTTATAAATTATGTGTTGTTCGTGAGCGATTCTTTCGATGTGAACTAATCTTTCATCTGACTTAGGAGTAATGAGTCCTCTCAGTGAGTGATTCGTTCATTTCCTGCAGTACCTTCTCTTGCCACATGGCAGCAGCTGTTTAAGCTCAGTCAGCAGGACAGGAAACAGAAATGATTTGTTCATGACTGTGTTTCCGTCCTCGGGTCCTCCTTCTTGTTCACGTGACAGCCAGGCGACAAAAAACCATGGCGAGCAGCAAGTACTACAGTTCATATGGATCTTTACGGTTCATTGTTTCGTTCATTTTTCACGTGACAGCCACCAAGTCACTGTCCCGCTTGTTAAACACCAATGGCAGGGATGATGCAGGACACAAGTCCTTGATTGCGGTGTGTATTTGCTTTGCTAGGTTTTCACATGGATTGAATTGCTTGTGGCATTTTGTATATTATAATTTGTCTGCTGAAGCAAACCATGTCGTCTTCAGTATATAGTGTTTGAGAATCGTGGCCCTTTTTACTCCCACAACAGGATACAGCGCCACCTGCTGTAAAAAGATCGAAATGACTCAAAATGATTCGTTCAATTTACCGTTCGAGAGTTAAAAACCCAAGTCAGTCAAAAGAAACAAATGTCCGATCTCTATTTGTTATCTGCCTGACACAGTCGATCCGAGCTTTGATATGCTGTACTGAAAGCAAATTCCACCAACTAGTTGTGTGGCCATTATTACTAAATTAATTTCTGATTCTGATTCTAATTTAGTACTTTTGCAACTGATGTTTTATGGAAATGCTGGAGTATGACCATCTAATGTCTGTATTTTAACAACGTAGGAAATTTAACTATTTGTGTTCTTGTTTTAGTGGCTTAAGGAATTTTTGGACAGTTACCTGCACAGCTGTTCCCTGAAGGTCTAGAGTTGATCTTCAGTGGCATGAGAAAGAGAAATGCTTTATAATGTTCATTCTCATTCGTTCACCTGTTGCCTGCTTGACCAACCGGGAGCATCTTAGTGTTTTACCCGAGGACACTTTGACATATGTGCAGGAGGAGCCAGGGGTCGAAAAGACAGAGGGCTTCCTTTGTTTTTCTTGATGATGTGAGCACCAACCTTTGAGTCTCGCTGAATATTGACTGGCTTGGTTGACATTTACCTGTCATCCAGTCACTGGTGAAACATGATGTCATCTCTGGCAGCTGGGCCCACCTCGCCTTCCTCTGAGCTCAGGAGCTCTGTCTGTCATAGCTCTCTACAGCTTTTGTGAAAAAGGGTTTTGAGAGGAAACACTCAGAAACTGTCAGCAGCATCAGCAACGACCAGTAAAAGGTGGTAAAATAGGTTTCTTTGTGAAAATGCCCCCTGGGTTTTCACAGCCTGCAGCCAACCTCACCTGGATCTGAAGATACAACGAAGAGATGTGACTACTCGTTTGTCTGTCTATCCTTGTGGGGACATTCATTGACATAATGCAATTGCCAGCCCCTAAGTTAGACTTCACAACTGAATGACACACACACACACACACACACACACACACACACACACACACACACACACACACACACACACACACACACACACACACACAGCCTGTGTCTTCCCATTACTTTCTGTTTACAACAGAGAAGGACTGATTTGGACACTAACTCTCTCCTGCACCCCCCCCCCGTGTCATTAACTCACGCTTCCGTTCACCTGCTCACTTCTCGTGTTGAGTAAAGCGTGATGATGATTGCACCTTACCACACTTTCCAAGTCTATTCTCCCTTTCTTCCGATCCTGTCTTTGTGGCAAAATTAAAGTGTTGCCATTAAAGAAAAGCTCATTTTCATGTCTCCAGATTTCATTATCAACACGCCTGGGTCATTGTTGTTCAGGCCATTAAAAGCAAAAACCAAATCTTCTCAAGTACAAATACTGTAAACACGGATATTACTGTCAACTAGCAAGGGAAAGTGCAATTTACGCATAGCACTGAAAAGTCCTAGATTGATGTCACAGAACAGAGCTGCCAGCATGTTTTGAAAGATCAAGTCCTGCTGATTTTAATTATGAGGCTTATTTATGGATGTTAAATGAGAAGAGAGGGTGGGAAAGAAAACTGCAAAAGGCTTTCAACAATTTCTGCTGCTTAGCTGATGATTTATTTGAGCCAGGGCCACAGTCATTTCTCTCCTCCATGGACCAAAGCCAAACATGCAACATGTCATTCTCTTCAAATGTTCTATTACTTACAAAGCAGGGCGGCAGACTGTGGAGGGGAGGATGATTAAAATGACCGCCGTATTTGCCTGTAGCTGGTTAAAATATTACAGATGCCAGAATTACATTTGTTTAAGTAATTCATAGTTAGGATGCAGGTGTGGGTGACCCGTCCGTGTCCTGTTTGACATTGTTAGTCCAAGTTTTGACTTTAATTTCCCTATTTTAATCCCTGTGTGACCCATAACTTCACCTTCGTATATTGTTGTATTTGCTCCTAACCACAGAAAATGATTTTATGCCAAAACCAAACAACATGGCAGCACACAATAATGCACCTATTAGTTGGTAAAGATAACATCCAATAAGAGCCTAAGCATAGAATAACAACATCTACAACATTATCAACATCAACAACGTGTCTCAACACATTGTGGTTGAGTATAGCCACACCCTAGACCATGTCCTTACATACGGCACTGAAAATCATAATCTAAGAGTATTTCCTCATAATTCTGTTCTCTCTGCCATTTGAAAAGTTCCACTTCAGTAGGTGTTTATCTGAAAACACTGAACAAATTTAAGGAAATGATCCCTTCATCATTTACTTCAACATGTACCGATATAACTGAGAGTAGCCTCATTAGCTGTACTCCTGTACAAGTTGATTACCTGACTGATAATTATGCAGCATCTTTACGTTCTATTTTTGATAGTGTTGCCCCTCTAAAAAAGAAGGCAGTAATTCTGAACAGGCGATCTCCATGGTATAGCTCGCAAATTCACAATTTAAAGCAGGCGTCACGAAGACTAGAAAGGAAGTGGCGTTCCACTCATTCACAAGAATCACGCTTAGCCTGGAAAAAGAGTTTATACTTTTACAAATTAGCACTTCGTAAAGCCAGAACAGCTTATTATTCATCACTAATAGAGGAAAACAAGAACAACCCCCGGTTTCTTTTCAGCACTGAAGCCAGGCTGACTAAGAGCCATAGTTCAGTTGGGACTAGTATTCCCTCAACGCTATGCAGCAATGACTTCATGACCTTCTTCACAAACAAAATCATAGCTATTAGAAATAAAATTCACCAGACTCTCCCCACAAATACAACAGATAACGGACTTGTCTCTATACTAGTTCTGCTAGATCTTAGTGCTGCATTTGACACCATTGATCACAGAATATTATTACAGAGACTACAACATGTTATTGGAATTAAAGGAACTGCACTAAATTGGTTTAAATCATATCTATCAGATAGATTCCAATTTACTCATGTTAATGATGAATCTTCCACATACACAAAAGTTGGTTATGGAGTTCCACAAGGCTCTGTGTTAGGACCAATACTCTTTACTCTATACTCTCCCCTTGGCAACATTATTAGAAAACACTCTGTAAATTTTCAAGAAGTTATTGTATTTGGGCCTAAAAGTCTAAGAAACATGTTTTTTTAACCATATTGCTACTTTAGATGACATAACTCTTGCCCCAGTAGTACTGCAAGGAATCTTGGAGTCATTTTTTACCAAGATATGTTATTTACCTCACATATAAAACAAATCTCTAGAACAGCCTTCTTCCACCTAAGAAACATTGCCAAAATTAGGAGCATCCTGTCTCAAAGCGATGCTGAAAAACTGGTTCATGCATTCGTTATTTCTAGATTGGTCTACTGTAATTCTCTACTTTCAGGCTGCCCCAGTAACTCTCTAAAAAGCCTCCAATTAATCCAAAATGCTGCAGCAAGATTACTGACTGGGATTGGTAAGAGAGATCATATTTCACCTTCATTAGCTTCTCTCCATTGGCTTCCAATTAAATGCAGAATAGAATTTAAAACCCTTCTTCTTACCTATAAAGCTCTAAACGGTCAAGCTCCATCATATCTAAAAGATCTCCTAGTACCAGATGATCCTACTAGACCACTCTGGTCTCAGAATGCAGGTCTACTTGTGGTTCTGAGAATGGGAGGCAGAGCCTTTAGCTATGAAGCTCCTCTCCTGAGGAACCAGCAGCCAGTCCAGATTCGGGAAGCAGTCACACTCTCTACTTTTAAGACGAGGCTCCAAACCTTCCTCTTTGATAAAGCTTATAGTCAGTTATAGTCCTCCTGCTATAGGCTTAGACTGCTGGGGGATCAACCCCTGATGCACATTTTTATGTCACCACTGTAGGACATTAACTCTATGTCTCCTTTGTCCCGTAGTTGTGCTTCTCCGTCTCTCTGTCCCTGTCTCCCAGGTGTCCCCGGCTTTGGAGCTCTGTGTCTTCCAGTGTGCAGCTACTGTTCCTACCAACCTGCCCAATGTTTTATTGTTCCTTTTGTTGCTCTGTTCTTTTCTCTCTCCACTTTCCACTCAGCCCAACCGGTCAAGGCAGATGTCCGTCCACCCTGAGCCTGGTTCTGCTGGAGGTTTCTTCCGTTAAAGGGAGTTTTTCCTCTCCACTCTTGCCTATAGCTGCTCAAGGGGGATTTGTTGTGTTTTCTCTAAATGTCTGTATAGTCTTTACTTTGTTATGTCAAGTGCCTTATGATGACTTCGTTGTAAATTGGCGACATATAAAAAAAGTTGAATTGAAATTGAATTATTTTTGCAATAATGGAAATGAAGGTGAGAGTATCAAAGCCCATGATGAGAATCTATTGAGCTCACTTTCAGTGGCCGCTGAATGGTGTGAAAACCTCTAAAGGGGATGTTTCCTGTGAGAATAAACAAAATTTTAATTTAGCTTCCACACACATATTTTAACAAATATGGCCTAAATGCTACTTAAAAGAAGCAGCACTCCATCGCCTCTTTGTTGGTAAGCTCTTAACCTTTCCACAGTGCATTCACCCATTGTACTCCTGTCTACTTTCCTCAGTCCTTTCTACATCCCACTTCCTTTTAGCCAACCTCTTCCTCTGGATGCAGTCCTGTACTTCCTCATTCCACCACCAAGTGTCTTTATCTGCTTTCCTCTTTCCAGATGACACACCAAGCACCTTCCCAACTGTTTCCCTGATTACCTCTGCTGTAGTTTCCCAGTCATCTGGAAGCTCTTCCTGACCACCCAAAGCCTGTCTCAACTTCTGCCTGAATTCCTCACAAGTTTCTTCATTCTTTAGATTCCAGCACTTGTTCTTCTTTTCTGTCTTTCCTCTCTTCTTCTTCCTGACCACCAGAGTCATCTTACACACCACCATGCAGTGCTGTCTGGCTACACTCTCTCCTACCACCACTTTACAGTCACTAACCTCTCTCCAATGACTTCGTCTACATAGGATGTAGTCCACCTGTGTACTCCTACCTCCACTCTTGTATGTCACTCTGTGTTCCTCTCTCTTCTGGAAGTAAGTGTTGACTACAGCCATTTCCATCCTCTTTGCAAAGTCCACCACCATCTGTCCTTCTGGATTCCTTTCCTTGACACCAAACCTGCCTTTCACCTCCTCATCACCTCTGTTCCCCTCACCAACATGCCCATTGAAGTCTGCTCCAACAACTACTCTCTCTCCTCTGGGGATACTCTCTACAACCTCATCAAACTCATTCCAGAATCTCTCCTTCTCTTCTAGCTCACAGCCAACTTGTGGATCATACCCACTGACTACGTTCACCATCACCCCTTCGATTTCTAGCTTTAGGCTCATCACGCTGTCTGAGACTCTTTTCACCTCTAGAACATTGTTCACAAACTCCCCCTTCAGGATCACTCCTGCTCCGTTTCTCTTCCTATCCACACCATGGTAGAACAGTTTGTATCCTCCTCCAATACTACGTGCTTTGCTGCCTTCCACCTTGTCTCTGCACACACAGTACATCTACCTTCCTTCTCTCCATCATGTCTGCCAGCTCTCTACCTTTCCCTGTCATTGTGCCAACGTTGAGAGTCCCTACTCTCAGATATAAGCTCCTGCCTTTCCCCTTCTCTCTTTGACCACGAACCCTTCTGCCTCCTCTCCTTCTTCGACCAACAGTAGTCCAATTTCCACTGGTACCCTGAAGCTTAACAGCACCAGTGGCAGTCGTTGTTGACCCAGGCCTCGACCGATCCGGTATGAAAGTGGTATGGATGACTCGCATGGTTGTACTTGGCAAAATTTTACGCCAGATGCCCTTCCTGCCGCAACCCTCTCTATTTATGCGGGCTTGGGACACAGAAGTAACTGGCTTGCAACCCCTGTGGCTAGATTAGATATCAGAAAAACTAAATTTTACATAAAGCCTAAGCACATTAAAAAAATACAGCTCATTAGCAGTTGAATTTATGTTCAGCTTTTACAGTAATGCAGTTAAATTCATCTGGATTAAACTGATTTACTGCATTACTGGGCCTGTAGAGGGCCTTAGCCTTCAGTATGTGTTTGGTTTATAGCTTGATTATGAGGAGCCAAATGGTTTTTGTTGTTTTAAACAGCCAGTCAGACAACAGGCTTGGTTAAAGTCTCGACCCACACGTGCTGTTACAGCCTGAAACAGGGACAGATTTTCTCACCTAATGAATTAAATCATCATTTAAAAATGTAGTTTGTATTTACACTGGTTATCTTTGTGTAATTAGTTTGATGATCAGAATTCTCCAAGTGACAAAAAATCACAACAAGAAAGAAACTAAATCAAAGATCACAAACATTTATGTATAAAAACTTCCCCAAAATGTCCCGAATCATTTTCAAATTTGAAAGTAGTAAATAAATCATCTTTAGGCAACAGAAACAGTGTGCATGCCAAGAATCTGACAATCAGTGTGTTGGGTTGGAGTGACAGAACAGCCTGTAATCTCTTTTAGCTTCCTTTGCTTTCACTAGATAAAAACGAGCCTTTCATTATTTGGTAGATGCACACACACGCAAAGATAACGTGATGTGAAGGTCACAAAGTGTTAGGACGTAGATTAATGTAAAACTGTTGGTGTGTGGTGAAAATCAGTGATTCAATTCTACTAATACCCTGGAATGAATAAAGACATTTCGGGACACGGTGCACTAGTTTGAGGGTCTATTCAAAGGTTTTATCTGGCTGCAAAACACAATTTTTTTTGTGTGTGCCAGTGTGCCAAATACATGCCATGTTCCATGTAACTGGATTTCCTGCTCTGGATGGTGGTCACTTTATGCTCGAAAGAACTAGTTCATATGATGCGCTTCCAAACGATGTCAGAAATTTAAAAAGATACACTCCAGTCATCAGTGCAATTCATAGGATCAACCTCAGCGACAGGCCAGCTGAGCTGCTGTTTGACATTTTAAGTCGTCTGCCGTCTAGAATTTGCATAAAAACCCTGTAGAAATGCAGCTTGTGTCTGTCCTTATGTCCCTTGCACTGCCTCATGCTGCCAGAATGTTTTGGGGAAATGTTTTAGTCTGTGAGACCAGGTCAGCTTGTTTTCGGTGCACAGACCGTCTCTCAGTGTCAGAAAATGTCCAGCAGGTTAAGGAGGACATTTAGAAACCAACTCACAAAACTGAAATGATTTTGACATACAGTGGTGCTTGAATGTTAGTGAACTCTGTCAGACTTTTTTGTATTTTTGTTTAGAAATGATCTAAAATATCAGAGCTAATTGCAGATAAATAAATAGTTTTCCAAGCATCTTTCTTAATCTTAAGCTTTGTCTAATTGTATCTTTTATAATTGTTTGGAACTGCTAATTCTGCTTTGCATATTTTTTCATAATCTTCTTGAATTAGAACAAAAGCAACTTAAATGTGGTGCTTATACACACACACACACACACACACTAACATTTATAATCTCATTTAACTCATTTCCTTTCTCCATGGCTCAAATATAATCTTAAGTCATCATCCTGCTCATTTTAAAGCTGTTTTGTTTGAATCTGATTATAAGGTTTGTCGTGTGTATTGTTAGATTAATATCGAGTGAATAAGGGACCAGCCTTTATTGTCTGTGTCCTTTGATGTAATACACTACCGGTCCAAAGTCTGGACGCACCTTGTCTCTCTAAAGGGCGGGGACTTAAATCCAATATATTTGGGTGGATTCCCACCTCAACGCTCCATGTTCTCCATTAACCACTGGGGCAGAAACGGACACACTGAATGTGACTGAACATCTTCAGACTGTGTGTGTGTGTGTGTGTGTGTGTGTGTGTGTGTATCTTTACATATGAGTAGCTGAGTATTTGCTTTGACTTTGAGGTAAATTAAAAGGCAACACAATAGAAGATTGGTACTGAAATTGAGGGCATGACGGGTACACAAAGCCCACACACACACACACACA
The DNA here is from genome assembly GCA_033026295.1 of Channa striata. Lineage (NCBI taxonomy): Eukaryota > Metazoa > Chordata > Actinopteri > Anabantiformes > Channidae > Channa > Channa striata. The sequence continues at coordinate 25,242,334 of CM065172.1, forward strand.
CACACACACACACAGAAGACACGATAGATGACCTTTTCTAAATGACCTGCTGAGGTGCACCTGTGCAGTAATTGGAGACAGTCACAGGGGGAAGTCTGGCCATTTGTGAGCGTCTATGTGTGTGTGTGAATGTGCGTGTCCTGCAGCGTTGACACAACACATTAAATTAATTTCACTGAGGTCTGACATTTACTGTATAGGAGCAACTGGTAAAAGATGGTCGTGTGTGTGTGTGTGTGTGTGTGTGTGTGTGTGTGTGTGTGTGTGTGTGTGTGTGTGTGTGTGTGTGTGTGTGTGTGTGTGTGGTCCTGTTGCAGGGCCACTCTGCACCAGTGTGTGATTGTTCAGCTCGCTTGGACACAGCTCCTAGATTCCTGTTCTGTTTCATAAGACAGTGCTGCCTTAGTTTTTTAAATATTGCCAAAAAACTAATGAGACAGGAAACGCCGACACAGTGTCAGTCCATGTTTGGCCCGTCTATAGAGATCTGCGTTCACTGCAGGAGCCGACTAATTATGTATTTTCAGACATAAAGCTGCTTAGTTCATGGTAAAATGTGTCTTCACATTCAAGTTCACCAAACAACAGAACAACCAGTGATCCAAACATTTCCTGACACATTTGCCTCTTTTCTCCTTCTTCACCATGTTTTGTTCCTGACATTTCAGTGCTATTAGTTTAGCTCTTACTTACTTAGTTTTATTAATTTTAACATCACACGTCAATGTGCGATGTTAAAATTAATAAAACTAATAAACATCAGATCATAAAACTGAAACATTTTCAACCCATCATATATGTTTATTACCATCAACTAGATAACCCCCCCAAACAGAAATGTGATTTGGATTTTTGTTTGTTTAATTGTTATTTTTGTGATGAACAGTTTGTTTGGTTCATCCACCAACAGGATGTACAACAGTTCCTCAACGTAACACCAACAACAACAACTGAAACTTGTTTCAGACTTGAGACTGAATCCAGCCTCCTGTGGTGAAAGTCCCCTCCTCCCTACAACCAACCTCCAGCAACATCCTCCCTGCAGCAGCTTCTGTCTGCTGTGTGACTCTGGTCCAATCTCTGGCCTGTTTGACAGTGTGTGTGTTGTGTCATGTGACTCACAGGAGCAGTAATAACTGTACTTACGTGTTCTCAGTGTGGTCCAATCTCACTGTCCTCGAGCAGTTATTCTGTCATATTCGATCAATAAAATGATCGCCGTTTGACTGGACAGCAGTAGAAATCTACCTCTGTCTGCCTCCTTTTTCAGTCGCTCTCCTGCACCTCCCTGTCCGTCACCTCCTCTTATTTCCTGTGCAGCAGCGTGTCCATCAGGCGCTCGTCTCCTCTCATCTCCCCAAGCGATATGAGATGCACAGCAGCCTGCAGAGCTGAGCGCTCCATCGCTTTAGTTTTCAAAGATTTAAGAAAAGGGCAAAGCACAGCAAACATTAGCTCAGGCGTCAGTTATGAAGTTATATTTTAGCAGACTCCACTATCCTGTCCATCACTGGCTCGCTGTTTCACGCCCCCACTGCTTCGCGTAGCATTTAAAGCTGGTAGCATGCAGAGGTGCACTTCAGTCTCTACACCAGTGACCAACTGGAAAGACATTTCAACTTGAAATGTGCTGGTAGCAGCTGTGAAGTGGCTCAGTGTTTTGTGTTACTCTGCTTCTTTGTCCACATAATTTGATTTTTCTTCAGGCTTCCGGGCTGGGAATCAATCTCTACTTCTGCACAACCACCATGTCCCAGTGAGACGGCCTCTTTATATCTTCAGACTTGAAAAAGTCACAAACATTGATCCTCCTACAAAACTATCAACTAATCTTTCTTTCTCTTTTGCATCTACAGATATACTTGCCAGATTGTTTTCATGCCCATTTGTATGAAATGTCACCTTAAATTACTTCACATGACAGAAGTTACTCATTAACTGTCCGCTCTGACTCGCCCAGAATTGAATTGTGTGTCTTCCCCATGACTAGTGTTGGCAGTGAAATAATAATGAACTCATTCAATAATAAAGACAAGTCAAAACTTTGAATCAATTCTCCAGCAAGGAAAACTGAAATAAAACCCTGGACACCTCAGAAATCTGTCCCTGCCATGATGGTGGCCTACCTGTTCAGCCTGGCCCTTCAAGAGATGCTCAGAGCAACAGTTCTATAATTAAAAATGTGAGACAATAATAGAAGTCTGGTTTGAGGTGGTGTGTTCAGAATGTTTACTTTTAATGAGTTTCACTACTTGTTTTCTGAATCAGCAACAGGGTTTTCAAAGTCTGGTTTGAGGTGGTGTTTCCTTATTTTACACAAAAGGGCAAAGGGTGAAAAAAACACACCGAATTTTTCTGCAACACAATGTGTGATGCACAACAAGCTGCTAAAAATGTTCCTTCATCAGAAAGTTATTAAAGTTCTTATGTTTTTCATAGAGCAAAGGGGATGCAGCAACACACATTTTTTATTTCATTATAACTTAGTGGCGCATCATAATTATGTTAGGTTAATATTAGTATTTGGTCTGTATTCTCCTAAACCTGTAAAAAGGTTTGAGTATTTTCCCACTGACTAATAAATTCAGCTAATAAATTTACCAGCAGCTTCAGGCCTCTGTGTTCACACAGCAGCTGTTCAAGTTGTAGGTCACTCGTGTTCTCACAGCACTTACAGCTCAACACACAGTCGCTGGCCGCTCGTCCGTGTGCTTAAGTAACTTAGTTTTATTCGAGAATATTCTGCTTTTAGACTCATTTGAAATGCCTGGCTCACACACGTTAACTCTACAGTGACAGAACATGCTGCTTTCGGCCTTTGTGTGTGTGTGTGTGTGTGTGTGTGTGTGTGTGTTCTTGTCTCAGCAGAATGACACTTCAGGGCCAGAGACAGGAAAAAAGGGGACATGCATGCAGCTGATCCACACCGGAACAAGGAAAGTGACTTATTTAGATTTCCGTGAGGCACTTTGTGTTAGCGGAAATGTCTGTCAACCCTTAGACAGACAGTTTTAAAATGAGGCGCATCAGTGACCTCTCCTTTCATTCATTCTTTCACTCTGCAGCCTTTTGCAGCTGGAGAAAGCTGATTAGAAACCTTGTTAAGCGTAAAGCAATCGCTGTTCTGACAGGAATCTACCTGGGGTTAGGGAAACCAGCCCTCCATAATCCACTACCCTGATTTCAGAAACCAGCTTCCCTGTTTCCCAGAGGAAGCCAAGTGTAAGCGGATAACTAAAGTCCATGTAAGCACTGAACGTGATGGCATGGCTGAAAATAGACAGCGTTCCGTAACCAAAGACAAAGGGACTCAAGACACAGGACGTGACTTGGGTCAGAATCTGGACTTAGGACTTAGCTGACCAACCCAAACAAAGTACTCCACTTTGACTTTGTATTCATGACTTTAGACTTTACTTATACTGGGACAGATGACTTGACTTTCATTATATTACTTTCAATTGCATGGTTTTAGACACTGAGAAGTTTTGGGTTTTTGAGATCTGGGTAATTAAATAGGGTGATGTGCACAAAGCAGTGCAACACTCTTCACAGGCTCCTGTGAAAGATGAGATTTTATGTCTTTTTTATTTTAAAATCACACATTTGAGGCACTTTCAAGTGACTGACAGACAAACTGTGACTCCTCTTCCTTAACTTATATGACTCATGACTACCAGTCAGAAGTCAGCATAATGTATGTGTGTCTCTAATATATGTGAAAGCACAATCGTGCATTCATCATAAAGTGACTGTAATGTCAGGAGACTCGTATCTTTTTTGTTGCCATTTTTAGGTTCCAGGATTATTGTTGTTCGGCATCTAAATGTTCCTCTACATGTCTGCTACACCAGACTAAAAGATAATCACTAAACTAGAAAAAAAAACTGATCAACCAACTGAAGCCCAAAAAGTTGGCAAATCAAATCAAAGATTATTTATGTAGCACTTTCCAACAACCCACACTTTGACCAAAGTGCTTTACAGTAAAAATTTGATTTAAAATGCAGAGACATTATTAAAGACACTAATCTACAGAACCACAGATAAATGACTCAAGTACTTAAAGGAAATAAAACTAACAGCCAATTTGAAACTAATACACTGATAAAATAATCGAGTTACCCAGTGTAGATATAAAATGTACCATTAAAATACAATGAATAGAAATACATACATAGATAAATAAACAGGTGGTGTCTGCACCAGTAAAGGAAATGCCTGTTTAAAAAGGTGCGTCGGAGTTCGGATTTGAAAGAAACCAGAAACAGTTGTAGTGGCAAATCATAATCGCATGTCAAAATTAACATATGCTCACAATGATGTTGTTGATGCTTGTAAAGTTTAGAGAGTTTTTTTGTGTCCTCAAAGAGATGATGAGAATGATGAGGCATTTAACTGGACAGGTTAACATCCTCACCTGCTGGTGTAGCCAGATAAAGGGTCAGAGAGTCACTAAATCATTTTTCTTCAGAGAACCATAATAGTTTAGTTGAAGCTTCATGGCAGTGCAGTCGCTGAGCGAACTCAGCGTGGACCTGAGTGATGGACCAATCAGCTGACATTTTCATCTAACAGTCCTGACACTAGAAAACCCTTCAATAGGTGGATGGAGAGTGTCACTCTCCACCATTTAAATATCAAGGCTGCAGCTCAGGACAACAACCTTTGATGACCATGTTGTCAAGTGGGTTTTGTGTGTGTACTCGTGCAAATGCTGCACATTAATCATTGTTGTGTCTGTGTGTGTGTGTGTGTGTGTGTGTGTGTGTAAATGGTAAATGGCTAAATAGATTTTTGCAGATAAGCTTTTATTAAAACCACTTTACAATGTTGCTTCTCATTTCCCCATTCACACACACACACACACACACACACACACACACACACACACACACACACACACACACACACACACACACACACACACCGACGGCCGCCATGCAAAGTGCTCTCCTGACCCACCTGGACCAATGGGTTCTGCGTCTCGCCCGAGGACACTTTGACACGAGGCCAGAAGGGAATCTAACCACTGACCCTGAGATCTGTAGAGGACTGTTCCTCTAGTTTATTTGGTCCACATCAGCACCAACGTCTACTTTATTTTCTCAGTGTTAGTTCCCTGTAAATAAGAAAGGCTGCATGCGCACAGATTTTATAATGCAGTGGAAGGTTCAACAGATGTTTTAGGTCTGGGAGTGTTTAAATAAAAAAACTGGGCTGGTATAACACAGCTGCAGATTGTTACTTGGTGTTCAGTGGTGTCAGTTAATTTAAAAAGTAATTACTGAATAATAATAATTAACATATATACATGAACAACCTAGTAGTTTTTTCCAACAAGTTAAAACTTAGTCACACGATGAAGGTTTAACTGAACGATTGTAGCCACTAAAGCTGATGTTTCCCTGGTGTGATTGAAGTGAAGAATGAAGGTTCTTCTTACCTACAAACCTTTAATTAACCCACAGTAAAGTCTGAGACCTTTTCTTGAGTTTAAAACACACACTGATATAACTAAGGTCCTGTACATAAATGGCCACTCTGTGTCGGAGGAAGACTACGTCGTCCACTCAAAACAATCGTTTCCAGATTTACACCGTTCAAGTATTAACAAGGTAACAAGGTTGCATCTGCTGCATCTGCATTCTCACCTAAAAGCAGAATTATTCATTTGATTCTATCATCATACTTTATCCAAAGACACGGCGTGTCTCAGAGCCTCTGTAAAGCACAATTTAATTCATTCTTCAGCTAATTAGTGTCATAAGTTTGATCCATAATTCAGAGTACTTGCTCGACAGGACACCCTTAAAGTCATTAAAACTTGTCACAGCACGACCTACCTGAACTTTTAATGGACATGTGGCTCTTTGAAGAGCCAGTGTTCACATGAATTCTTCATTAAGGAAAGATTTGGCAAAGACACTGGCCCGATAATGCTGCCCATTCCTGCCAAGCTGGTTTGGTGGAAATATGAATTGACTGGTTTATACAAATTTCAAATTAGTTGTGTAAAAAGTCATAGCCAAGGCCAAGAGTCAAGTCAAAAAATCCAGTCAAGCATGTGCGATGGATGGCTAGTCAAGTAATGAAAATTACTAAATTTTTATTAATTGAATAGTGTACCTGAATAATACGTTGCCAATCCTATTACCATAATATTAACAAAGTCAGAATTGTTTAAATCTGTGGAGAAGATACGTCATAACGTTATGACTGCCTGTACATATTCTATTTTACAAGATTATAATTTCTCAGTTTTTATGTTGAAATGTCAGAAAGGTGCTAAATTATACTGTTTAGGTCAAAGCGGGTAGTTGAGTCGTACTGTAAAAGAAGAGGTGGTTCTAATGTTTTGGCCACCTAATATGGTGGTGTATAGGGCTGGATTGAAACTTCACAGGTTGTGCCTGTTCTGTGTATGAATATTGTTTTATTCTCAAATTCTTTTTAAAATTTGATTGTGTCCTTAGGAAATGCTCTGCACTGTACTGGTACTCAAAGCGCTTTACACTGCTCATCCACTCAGTCACACACACACACACACACACACACACACACACACACACACACACACACACACACACACACACAGATGGGGAGCTACTGTGCAGCGGCCAACACTCACTGGGAGCAGCTACGTCTGGGTTTAGTGTCTCAACAACATGCGACCAGAGGAGCTGGAAATCAAACCAATAACTGTAGGATGGATTGATTACCGCTCTACCACCTGCGCCACAGTTGCTCCCAACATTTAGGAGATGTGAAATAAATGATTTCCTCTTAGCTCTCAGTAACAAATCTTGGGCATGGTGTGACAGGTAGAATGTTACTGTCATGTAGCTGCGTACAATGTATTTTAATTCACATTTTTCACAGTATCCTAATATCAGGATGTTGTTCTTCTTGAATGTATGTGCTGGGATCATCATCTCTTTAGACACTAATGCAAAAAGATCATATTTGTATTGTTGTCTGTGTGGGTTGATTGACTGTCTCCCCCGTCTAGTGGTGGGAGACAGCACTGCTTCCCCCCACTAAACACACAGATGACAATCAGAGCAGTGTGCTGGTTTCTTCACTCTTCTCCTCAGCCCAACCGGTCAAGGCAGATGTCCGCCCACCCTGAGCCTGGTTCTGGTGGAGGTTTCTTCCGTTAAAGGGAGTTTTTTTAGCTGCTCAAGGGGGATTTATTTGAACTGAATGACACTGATAATGTACCAATGCCTGCAGCTCTGGTCATTGTACCTGGCTTGATTTTTTTGTGATGTATTTTTTGATCATTTATTGTTTTGTGAGCTGGTGTGAATGTACTATGGATGGATCTGGAGTACTGTAACTCTGACACAGCCTCACAGAATGGCACTGACAGTCATACAGAGATATGACTGTCAGGGGTCTGTCAGAGATAATACCTTCTAAAAGTCATTTCACCAAGGCTCACCTTTCTAACCAATCAGAGATCAGGTTTGTTTCATTTTAAATAACTAGGTTACAGTAGACTTTTCCTGAAAAGTTGTTCCTAACTGCCGTGTAAATGGGAAAGCTGGTTTCCATAATGGTTATAGGGGAGGAAGGTAACCCTGGATACCAGATCCTCTACCAGAGGCCTGGGAGCTGCTCTCTTCTGGACAGAGAAGGTGGATTCTGGAGCCACTCTTCCTGCCCCCAGTGATACCAGATCCTCAGCTCCACCAGAGGTCTTTGGGAGCTTGCTTTGGATTGACACATCTACCACTACAGCCTTGTTCTTATTTGCTGCTCCTAGCACTGTCTCTTCTGGACAGAGATCTCAGATGTTCCTTGGATTCTGGAGCCACTTGGTTATGGTTGCCCTGCCTGCTGGTTTGGGTGTTTAGCATTGCCCACAGTCTGCAGTGTTCCTATCACCACAGGTACCACTTGTGCCTTCAGCTGACCATAGCTTTAAATCACCTGAAATTGAAAACTTAAGGGAATATTTCTGGTCTAATTAATATAAATTAAATTAAATAATTATCCCATTTATGTGTTATATGTGTCACCTTTTGTATTGTTTTCTAATTTTTCAGTCTTTGGTAATCTATTTAAAGAAGAGGACTGGAGGCATAGTCATTGAAGCAGCTAATCACTTTGAGTAATTTGAGTACAGTAGCTAAACAAATCAGGATCAATTACATATTTGCTACCTGTTCTATAAACCAGGTTAGAGTAGAAGAGTAGTACATTGCATTCTGTTATTGGTGTGATAGAAACCTGAGGAGAATAATCAAGAGCCTGTAAGCGTCATCAAATGCAGACATCAATGATCTCTGTCATTGTGCTGTTTGAAGTCTTCTATGGGATGTCTTTAATTAGAGTCGCGGGGTCCTTTGATGCTGCGCCCCGCTGGGATGAGTTTAGTTCGGGCGTCTGTCTTTCAGTGCAATACATCCACATCCCCTCGTTTCATTATTCTGTCTGTTCCTGTCACTTTCAGCTCAAAAAAGTAAAATAGCTGATGCATTAATGATGGCATGATAAAGAATAATAGTAACTGCACAGTCTATTTGCTCCTGTAGTAAGTTGTTGTGTGGATGACTGGGATAACCACTTCTGATCGCTGGAGATACTGTTGCAATATTCATAGCTGTATGTCTCACTTCCCCAGATATTAAGTTTTCATATAAGCCTGTAATGAATAGAACAAAAACATGCATATGAGGCCTCAAAAAAAGGCCGGTGAATGGAGAGAAACAAAGACATTGTCCTTGTGCATCCATGAAGCTCACTGAATAATCTTTCTAATATCTTGCTATCAGGTGCCATGGCGTGGGTTCCAATATAATGTTTTGAACACGTTTAATTTGTGTTGGTGAAAAAAATATGAATGTCCTCCTCACTAACAGGCAAAAGCTGACCTTGAAAAAGACGGTAAATAAGTCTAAAAATCTTGGGTACAATGCTGCTGTTACAACCCTTGAACATTTTCAATTCAATTCAATTCAATTCAATTTTATTTATATGTCGCCAATTTACAACAAGGTCATCTCAAGGCACTTTACGTAATAAAGTCAAAACTATACAGACATAGAAAGAAACCCAACAAATCCCCCTTGAGCAGCTATAGGCAACAGTGGAGAGGAAAAACTCCCTTTAACGGAAGAAACCTCCAGCAGAACCAGGCTCAGGGTGGACAGACATCTGCCTTAACCGGTTGGGGTGAGAGGAAAGTTAAGGCAGAGAAAAGACCAGATCAACAACAGCAACAACAAAACATTGGGCAGGCTGGTAGGACCAGTAGCTGCGCACTGGAAGACACAGCTCCAAAGCCGGGGACACCTGGGAGACAGGGACAGAAGAGGGAGAAGCAGGTTTGGAGCCTCGTCTTAAAAGTAGAGAGGGTGTCTGCTTCCCGAATCTGGACTGGGAGCTGGTTCCACAGGAAAGGAGCTTGATAGCTAAAGGCTCTGCCTCCAATTCTTGGAACCACAAGTAGGTCATGCATTCTGAGACCAAAGTGGTCTAGTAGGATGATCTGGTACTATGAGATCTTTTAGTTGGATGGAGCTTGACTGTTTAGAGCTTTATAGGCAAGAAGAATGGAGAAGAAGCTAATGAAGGTGAAATATAATCTCTCTTACCAATCCCAGTCAGCAATCTTGCTGCAGCATGTTGGATTTATTCAGTGCTTCTCAGTTATTTTCTATGACGCCCCGAAGCAAAAAGAAAATCAATTCATTATCTTTCTTTTCATCCCTGTTAAAATCTCTTCATGTTGTCTTCAGGTTCGTTCACTCACTTCCTGTCGCCTGCTCGGTGCAAAATAAACCCGACACCATAGAGCTAATCCTCCCTGCGCACACTCTGATAATGAGAGCGCCACTGCCAACTACTGGACTGGATCTGCAATTACACTTTATTCTACTACGGCAAAAAAGCATGTTCCCCAGGGTCACACACGCCCCTCCGGCAGCGCACCACTATTTGAGAAGCACTGGATTAATTAAAGGCATTTTAGAGAGTTACTGTGGCAGCCTGAAAGTAGAGAATTACAGTAGTCCAATCTAGAAGTAACGAATGCAAGGACCAGTTTTTCAGCATCACTTTGTCATCATTATCTTAAGCCAGAAGAAGATCGTTGGTGACTTTAATCGGTGCCGTTTCTGTGCTATAATGACCTCTAAATCCTGACTGAAATTCTTCACACAAGTCGTTTCTGTGCAGCCGATCACATAATTGCTTCGCAAGATCTATGGGCACAAAGCAGTCTAAAAGGGACTGAAGCCTTCCTGATAATTCTAATTCTGTTGTATTTGTGGGGAGGGTCTGGTGAATTTTCTCTCTAATAGCTTCAATTTAGATGCACACTATCATTAGTTTACTGCTAATAACATACTGATATAATTTTAATAACTATTAGCATAAAAAAACTGTTCATAATAGTTAAATATAAAGTTACTTTGTAGTGTATTAAAAATAATAAACTAATATTGTCATTGACAAAACACAGTTACACATTACACAGTTAACATACAACCTAAAACAATGATATTGACAATTAATTTACAAGCAGGTTTATGATAAATAAGTGCATGTTATGGAGTCTATACCAATTCTTAGTATATATTTAAAAGCGCTCAATGAAATTAGCTCAGTTTGTTTCTAGTTATTCTCCAACAAATAATAAGAATATTGCTCAGCTCCTCTCTGTACAATCAAAGTACAAATGTAGCTAGTTAGTGCCTAGTATATGAAAATGTTCCAGTGACTTTTATCACGTTCATTGCAGCTGTGATGGGAGTATGTTTTTTTTCTGAAACCTGATTGGTATTTCCATAAAATGGCATTAGAATGTAAAAACTCTTTACTTGCTCAGCCACAAGAACTTCCAGAATTTACACGTTTTCCACATGCGGCTTGAAAGTAAGGAAGTCATCAATCAAAACACCCAGGTATTTATAAGAGCGTGTTTATTTATAATTGGCATGAAACTTTCCTGAAAGAACGTCCAAGCCGTCTCTACATCAGGGATCAATCGTATTTTCTTCAAATCATCACCTGACAGTTCATGATAATAGCCGTGTTCATTAAAACGTTTAAGATTCCTCTTATAAATAATCTGAAGTTTTGATTTGGGAATCTTGGCGTTTCTCATAGCAGCAACAACACAGTGATGACTTAAGTCATTGCAGAAAACACCTAGAGACAAAACTTTATGAAAATAATTAAAAAAATAAAATAAGTAGCAACACCACCTTCCCTTCTTAGGTTTGTCAGTGCGATAAACAGTGCATCCAGTTATGTTTATGTCTTTATCAGTAAAACCAAGTTTCAGAAATTACAACAATGTCTGCATCTCTTGATTTGACCCAAATCTTTAACATATCCATCTTTGATAACAAGCTGTGCACATTTAGATGAACAATTTTAAAACCAGACAAGGATTTAAAATCCGGTATTGTCTAGATACACTGCAACTCAGGACCAGGGTTAGGTTTCACAATTCCGGATAAGAATAGTAATCAGAAGATGTGCAACTTCTGCCTTGCAACAATATGTAAAAGTCTGACTTTTGATATGTTCAAACTTTGCAAGATCTTTCACAAAACATGACTTAAGTATGCAGAGCTAGGATGCTCTGCAATTGTGGTAAATCTCTGGACAGTCGCCAAAACATGTTCATGTCCTGGCACATGGATTGGTGGTTCACAGGTTGTACAGTAGACGTAACGCTAGTGCATCCATGAGTAATACCCCTCAGGCTAAACACACTGTCAGATGTACTCACCCATGGACAATCACTTACCCCCGAATCCCGTACAGTCAATAAACAAGACAAAATCATAAGAAATACCACTGTTCACAAATCTTCAGGAAACAGCACAAGCTTCAAAATGGTAAAAGTGCACAGGCCTCAATATATTATAAAAGGCTTCAGCAAACAACACAGGCCTCAGTGTTGTAGAGCCGGCAATTGTGGACAGTACAGGGTTCAGTTGGTGTAAATGGTTCCAGCATTATAGCTCAAATCAAATCAGCCAGTGCAGCTAAACTGCTGCTGCTATTTCAGACCGAAAAACAAAATCCACCGCAGCAGGAAATATATCTCAGCATTGCTGATCTACTATAAATCCCATTGTTATGATGTTCACATTTTCAGGCAGTAAAGACGCCTCGCTGCTCCCAGTCCTACGATCCTGAGTTAGCCACAACAAGAGGACAGGCCCCAGAGTTAATCAGGTGGGGCAGGATAAAGGCCTCCGTGCTGAAAAAGTACAATAAACAAAAATAAGCCACAGCTCCAAAACTTTCAAAAAATACTTAAATTTAACAAACAGCAATATATATAAAAAAATCAAAGTTGAATAAAAACACTAAAATTCTTTAAAAATAGTTAAAACTTTGAGCACACACTGAACAAACATGCTGCCATCTCAGACTGCAGCATCTGTTCAGGCTTGCTGTCACGTCTGAAAGCGTAAAAGAATTTTGGTATTATATTTTATTATTATATACGTCCTCTTATTTATTGAGCACATTAAAGACACCACATAAAGAACACCTTTATTACTTGCACAACGTTTGAGTTTAGCAACAAATATTCTCATTGCTGCTGTTACCGTACCGTTACCGTTTTTTTTTATTTTTGGTGTGTCAGCCTCATGTTGGAATGAACCTTTTGTCAGGGGATTCTAGTTGTTAAACAGGTGATCAGCATGTAGGCCAATGAAGGTGTGGGCAAATGATATAAATTCACAACCACCTTCAAAAGTTAATACCCCATCTTTTAATTCGGTTATTTTGGATTTAAAATAAAAATGAAAAACGTAAGCAATACTTATTCCCACTTACTGCTTTCACAGGATATAAAAAGGGGAAATCAGAGCCGGGTGCTGCTGATTTTCAGCAGGTCAGCAGGCCTCTATTTACAAGTTTTTGTGAATTGTTTCCTTATAAAACTGCATCTAAACAAACCAGAAGGGACCAAAGTCCAACACAGTATTTCAGCAGAAACCCCTGACGGTGGGTATCACTGTCAAGCCCACCTTGGGCCACCTTGCAGTCACCGAATCAACCATGAGCTCATCTCTATACCAGAGGATTCTAGGGGCAAATTTGAAGCCATCTGCCCAAAGCACTTCAGTAAATCTAGCAGAACTAGCAGGCTAAGAAATCAAAGAATCAATGTTTCAAAGTCCATCCCAATTTAAATATATATATTATTTTTACCATTTGTCATTTCATCCATGTAAACCACAACACTGGTCTGGAATTAATCCAAAATTCACCTCCAGCTGTGTTAGACATATATCCCAGTAACACCAGTGTATTGGTTCACTTAGTTTCTTTAAGAAAATATGTTTTTAAGTCCGCCTAAATCTGAGGATATTAAAGAAACCAAGAAAGATTGGAGAGAAGATTACGGATAAAGCAGTATTGAGCTCAACATCAGATAAAGAGAAAAACAAGGTTCAGGTCTACCAAAGGTCCATTGATTTTTGGATTATTCATTATTTCTTTATTACATGTGCTGGCAGAAATTGATTGTTCATACACGGCAACTCAGATCCATTTATTATTGACAAGTCCAGCTGAAGCAGATAGTCAGAAGGCGGCCTAAACCCCAAATCATTTGCAATTGTGCAGAGATGTATTGCTCTTTGAAAACCTCCAGGTTTTTGTAATTATATTGTTTTGGGTCACTGAAGAAATCAAAGCAAAGACAGAAACAAGGCAAAGATGAAATACAGAGGAAAATAATTTTGATTCTAAGGGATTCGCATTGTTTACAAATGAAGCTTCACTTTATTCTTGGAACACAGACGCATGTTACAAATGATCAACAACATCTAAACTGCATTTTGTTGTAAATATGCTTAAATGTGAACGCTATGCACTATAGTCTAGCATGAAAATGTGATGTTCTCATCAGAAAATTGCTCCAATCGCATGTATGTAACAAGCCAAAGCAAATTTTCTGAAAGATGCTAAACACAATGATCTGAATAGTAAAAATATGTATGTTTGAGAATTTTAGAAGTGCAGGTTCAGTCCACACAGTATTAAGGGTTTTGCAGGTAATAAGATAAGTTTTATTATAACAATGGGATATTTTTGAATAACCCCTAATAGACTTTGGTCACCTGCACTGGTTTAATTTCTCACCTGATTGCAGCGAGGTACAGACGCAAGAAAACACCTGATCACTGTTGGTCGTCGTTACAGATAGATCACCCGTACTGAGGTGAAAACAGCCAGGAACCATTTAACCAGAAAAGCCTTGTGTTACTGTTTATTATTAGAGTTTCTCTAATTGCAGACTACAGTCAATCTCTGCCCCAAAGATAAAAAAAAGGCAGCCACAGCTTTACCTTAACGTAGCGTCGTTTTATTGTTACTTTATCTTCATTTCCATCTGTATAGTCCACGTTGTCCACATCTAGAGACTCTATTAGGCATTAGTGTTACGCTTTAAACCATAAGTAATCAAATGTTAGTCAACTTAATGGCTCTTGGCTTCTGCTTTTGTAGACATTTTTTCAGTCTGTCGTTTTTTCAAATGCATGGTTTTCAAAGCAAGCCTCATCTGGCTCGTCTGAAAAGAAAGCCTCTTGATTTAGCTTGTTGACTGTCCTTTTCAGGCCCTTAAAAGCCCCTGAGACAGAATCACTCATGACAGCTGTAATTATGTTTTCACTCTGCATTTGATTGTAGGGTAAAGTTCGATGCTGTGGTTCGAGTTGACCCTTATTTTATAATAGCAGCTCGGAAAAGCACAGTTGCCAAATTGAAATGGAGCATCTCGTGCTTGTGAGCATCTCTCACTGTTGCAATTTTTCCCCACATTAATGTTTATGCCATGATGTTCAAATGATAACGTGGCGGAGCGCTCTGGGGTGACAGCGGGGTGAGCGTGCAGCATCTGATGACGATGATTAGCGTGCCTTTAGGTCGAATTGTGTTGCACTGAGGAGTGACTGTGGAGGGCTGACGATCCATCTGCGACAGATGTGGGTCTGTTTTGATGGACAGCACATCTTTAGTGGAATTGTTTCGCAAATGACAGACCTGCTCATTGTTTGAGACACCGAGGAGACCCTTTCTATGCACACTGTGCCATTTTGTGGAGACAGAACAGCGTCTCGTCGTATTTGTCTTGTTCAGAGAAATTCTTTCACTGCTCTCACAACCTGGCTTGATTTGAATGAATGTTGTTTTTGTACTATTTGCATACTTTGCCTTCATATTTTTGGTTTGTGTTTGCATGGAATCCTGTGGTCAACATGATTGCCCAGATTGTTGCTGACATTTTTGCACTTTATCATAACCCAAAATCACATAGTGGGAGCACATACAAGCACAGTTTATGTGCAGACTGATTGATTCACAGGGCAAAAAGACACTTCTTTGGGAGTCTGTGTATTAGTGGGTGACTAGGTGAGATATCAGTGTTTTTCATGATAACCAAAATGGCTGCAGTACAAAAGCATCTCAAGCTCCTGGTATTGTGCCAATTTGCATAGTGCCGGTTGTCGATTCTGAGGCCAATTCTAAATCTGACTCAGGTATGACACATACCCCGGTCAAACTCAGGCACATCTCTTATGACGGATCAATGGCCGGCTACTCTTCAGAGCAGGCTGAAGTTATCTGTCGGGAAAACACGTGGCGGTGGACTCGGTACACACTTAAACAAAAGTCTGTGCACAAACTGCATGCTGACAAAAACTTACTGTTCCAAGTATTTGACCATTACATCTCGGCCACATTTCTTGCCTCGTGAGAATATACATACATATTCTGACATACACGCAGAGATTTATCATTGAGGCTCTCCACGGGGTGGTGAAGGCTGCACAGAGGATGGTTGGGAGCAGCTTCCCACCACCTACATCGCCAGATGCAGAAGTAGGGTGACCTGCCTTATGAAGGAATCCACTCTCCCTGCACACACACTTTTCCATCCACGCAAAAACTTACCAGACTGAATAAACTGTTAAACTCTGGGGTGTTTAATAGATGAGGGTATATTCTTAATGCCAAATCCATATATTATTATTATAGTAGTGGTGGGTTAAAGTGGGTTAATTATTAATGCTAACTACTACTTGCTAGTGTGTCACTGGCTGTTTTTACTGGGACCTCAGTAACTAATTTTATTCTCTTTTCGTGTAAGTGCAGACTGGAATGAAAATAAAACTCCTTGAATCCTTAATCATTAAATCATTATTGAAGAATTGCTGCACAGTCTCTCTGTGCTGTAACCCATCACAAGCATGCTCCTCCAGATCCTTCTCTGATGATTCACACCCTTTCCTGGGGTGTTGTCAGGTGGCCCAACAGACTGGCAGCTGAGAGGAGATGAAAGAGGACGTCAGCCCCCGGGAGGCAAGAGCTGCAGCAAATGCAAGAGACAGCTGCTAGTGGACACAGATGGTCAAATCCTACACCTTAAGTACTTTATGTGTTTGGACTCCCCCATGCTTCACACTTTTATACTTGGTAAGCTTCTTCAAATTTTCCACTCATCCATCATGTTAACCACCTGTTGAATGTCATAGGAAGCTGGAGCCTGTCCCGGGTGTCATTGGGTGAGAGGTAAGGTCCACCCTGGGCAGGTCCAACACAGATAAACACACAAAGATAGTCGAAACTGGAGGACAACCACACACAGTCTGTCTGGCAGGATGTGAAGGTGGCCAAAATGTGGTAATTTGAGACGGGGCCAGACAAAAACTGAGACTGAGTCTTTGAGATGCATAATATCTTGTCAAACTACTGTCAGTGAGATCAACAATAAACTTTGTCTTTCACCATGACAACAAATGTTGTTTCTGGTAAATAAATTACTAGTGTGTTTGTCATCCATTAACTTCATCCCAGGTTGACGCGTTTGGTTTTAAGTCTTGTCAACTGATCCCTTGACCTTTTCTGATGCAACAATGAGGTTCAGCATTTGGCAGACACATTCACTCCATCCTCGGGATCAAATCCTTTACCTTTTATTGTGCTTTGTTTAATGACAAGGAACGATATAATACAAATAATGAATAATGGCATTTTGGGCATTTAGAGTCTTTCTGAAAAAATACATATGACTGGGAAGAAATAATTTTTTTTTTTTTATTTAAAAGACCTTGATGTTTGATACGAACACTGGAAATTGAACAGCATCATGGGATGTTTAAAAGGTGCAGTCACCCCTTTTAAGAACGATTCTGGTGACATTTACAACCATGGAACAGTTATTCCTCTGTGGCCATACGTCATGGTGCTCAGACTAAAGAATGGAAATGTTGCTTTTAACTAGTTGGTTTATCAGGCGCCATCATTTTATATTTATACAGCTATAAACAAAAGAGCAGTGCGTATTAACTGTACAATCCTAAGTGCTGTACGCTTTGAAGCAGGAAGGCCAATAATGGCTTGATCTTAGGCTGAATTTGCAGTGTCTTCATACACACAATTGCACTACATGCACTAAAGAGCTGTAGATGAACATGTACATTCTTACACAAACATACAACTGGCAGCAGCAGCAGAGGCCATTTTGATTTCAACTGAGCAAAGGTGTGCAGTGATTATGCGACATGTAATTTAATGTTAATGTAAACATTAATATTACTTGAATTGGGGTCCCAGGTTTTAGAAGCCGAACCAAGCTATAGTTTAAATGTTAGTCCATTAGAGACCGTCAACGGTCCAGTACAACCAGCTAAACACAACAGACCAAGGACCTAATCTGTCTTTTAGTCATGAGTTCTTTTCCATTTGTAGGGACCTCTGGCCGTTTCTATGAAGAAATCACAAACACAGAAACAGCTTTTTATTTATTAATCTATACCTACAGAACATATGGATACATGAGAATATGCGTATGGATATTTGAACAAAATGAGTCCATGGGTGGACAATAAAACATGAAACACCCAATTCTAAGTAAACAGATGACTGAACATCAGTGCGTAAGTGTTAGTGATTTTGGGTGATAAGGAAGGACTCCTATTATTATTCAACTCTAAGTAACGTGACAAATACTTGTAATTATATGTTTAGACACCAGATTTCGTAGAAATAAATGAAACTTGGCCTTGCCCTGTCTTTTGGTCAGCTGGCAGGCGTTGTGGAAGTCTAAACCAGCGCTGGAGCCAGCGAGGTGGAATGCCGATTAATAAAAATATGAAGATTGAACAAAAATCTTAGGACTCAATTTGGAATAATGTGGCGTTCCTTTTCCAATTAAACAAACAAAGATCTGATGTTTGCTTGGAGTTTAGCATTACACAAAGGAGTTATGGAGAGTAAAAAGAGATAAGAAAAAGTTTGCACACTATAAAGATCATTTCAAAAGTAGGGACGAGAGAATTAACAAAGAAAAAGAATGCTGAAAAAGTTGAACATAGTAAAAGAGAAAAGAGAATATTGAGGTTTTCACTCAATCAATATCTCGGGGGCTTCTCCAAATGGAGCGAAATGGGTGCTTAGCCATTTGAATTCCCCACAAGAGCCCTTTTTTGTCCCTCCTTCTAGATCGAATAGCTTCTTTGTTCATTATCATCCCAACTTTGACTGGGTATTCCTCATTTCATCAAGCCCAAAATTTTACCACATAATACCACTATTATAACTGTTCAAATTACCATGGTGGTTAAAATGCTTAAGCTATGTGAAAGAATTATATTTGTTAATGTTTCATATTACATGATTCATTTGTGGATTCTGATGAACCGATGCCAATTAAAGGATCATCACTTGGCAAATTGTCTAATATCTTGGTAACACACAGTAAGAACACACATGCAAACAACAATTAAGAAATTAGTCATGAATTAACCTGGACCCACTCTGGTCTGGGTGTGACAGGCGTTAAAAGAGACTGACAAGAATCTCTGGTTACCATGCAGTGTCCTGTATGATTAATTTTTTCAGTAAACACTATCTTTGTTTTTATGGATAGGTCAACATGAAGACGGAGAGCAATGTGTGGTAGACAAGCAAGTCATTTTAAATCTGAAAATAGAGGGGACACTCCAAGGCATTGTGCAAACAAGCGATGACTCTACCCAGAATAGGTCAGCCAAGGACAACAAACAGCTGAGGAGAGAGCGACACATCGCATCACCAACAAGCTTCACAGAGCAGGGTGAAAGTCCGATCAGAAATACAGAGGCTGCACCACAAGATGTAAACACCTCATCAGCAGGAAAATTGGAAGGTCAGGTTTGATTTCACAAAAAAAAGGACAGAAATGATCCACAAAAGTGCCATAAAGTTTTATGGACTGATGAAGCCAAGATCAACCTCCACCGAAGTGATGGAACTACCAGAGTGTGAAGGAGGAAAGGATCTGCCCCTGATCCAATCCATACAAGCTCATCTGCACAGTGGAGGTCAAGTCTCATGGTCTGGGCAACAAGACAAATGACCAACACCTTTACGGCATCCCTAAAACCACTGGCCTATTTTAAACATGTCTTCTCTGTAAATCAGTGAAGTGAAATAAACATCTGAAAAGATCCATGTTCTTGTGAGAGGTGAAGATTTTTAAAAGCTTCACAAATACTGGCTGAAAGAACATGCGAGTTTGACATGATGGAGGATGACACCTGAAGTAAAAATAAATGTACAGTAAATGAATTTGATTTAGCTGCCACATTTACACGGGTTCCAAGGCAGCGCGGTAGAGCCTGTCCGAGTTGATCAAAGAGCGCACCAAGAGGGAGAGAAATCGATGAAAGGAAGCAGCTCTGTTAACCTCGTCTCGCTCTAATCAACCTGCTCCACGTGATTCCAGTTTTGCTCTCCTGTCCAATTTCCTTTTCCATTCATCCCTTTCTCTGTTTGTACTTACTGACCTTATTTTTAGTTTCCAGTTGAGCGTTTAGGTCTAATGGACCCTGGCAGTGTCAGGCAGAGTTTCCTTGCTGGAGCTAGATGGGGGCTTTGGTGTTAAATAACTAAGATGCTCAACTTGACAGATGAAGTCATTTGTAATTTCCTGTAATGATTATTTCCTATTATTAGAATCCGAAATGTTAATGGCTGGTTAGCTGTTTCTCAGTCCCCTAAACATGAGGTGTGTTGACGGAAGACAGATGAGGATGTGGCTGAAGATAAGAGGAAGATTTACTTGGAATCTTTTGATAAACAGACCAGCCAGAGGAGGAGCTACACAGTCCACAAGCAACGAGCCTTGTTTAGAGGACAAACCTGTGGTTAAATACTCCCACCTCCATGGGTCATTACAGCTACATAGGTCAATGGGGGAATCTAGGACCTGGGGAAAGACGGGGAACGTGGCATTTTCAGAGACACGTGTTGATGAAAAGAAGCACATGAAAATCCAGGAGAGGCTGGAGGTCCTTAGTTTGACGGCTGGCTGATGACACCAGTGGAGTGGCCGCCACCTTTAGAGGTGATGTAAGTTACTTGTCTCGCTTGGTTGTTATGGATCAAGTAACTCGACCTCAAATACATCATGTAAAGAAAATAATCATTAACAATCAAAGGTAATAAAAGATGTTTGAGTTTAGAATTTTTTTTCAGTATTTCTAACAAGCAAAATTAAAAAAACTGTCACAGTGACAAAGAACAACAGCGAATTCGAAATTTTAATTAGTTAACTTTAAACCTAAAAAAACATGCACACTGCCTCAGAAAATCAAATTATACACAATATATCTACAAAATGTATATTTGACTTGCAGCAGTGCACTTTTGAAAAATGTGACCCTCCTTGTATCTTTAGTAAATCCCAGCAGAGGATCATACGATAAACTCCAGCCCAGTTAATACTTGTCCACAAGTTCTCCAGGCAGATCACCGCCTTCCATTGGCTTAGTGAACCATTACTGCCATGTCATGGGCTCTTTACTGCAACTGTACAGTATTGTTTCAAGAAACGTAAAACAAGAAGTCAATGGATTTGTTCATTCTGCAAAAACCTCTAACTAAATGAAAACCAGTATGAAGTGTATGTTGTTGATACCTGAGAAACATTAGCTGAATAATAGAAGTTGGGGAGCTGTTGGTTGTTACAGTGTAGGGCGGCTCAGTCTTTGCGTTGCTGGAAACACAAGCATCATTATTTGGCCGTTTCATTAGTAGAGTTTGTTTTCAACAGAGCGAGGACGTTATAATGTCGACTCTCCAACGTATAATCAGACAGGGTGGGATGGCTCACATATGAGCTGCCCTATTGATTTGCCATTTCGTGTCCAATGAAGAACTGATGGCAGGCGGACGCCTCTCTGATGACCTGAGACTGCTGTGCAAGACGTCGAATGATGACGTGAGACACCAGTTAAATGTTTCCTCATTATCAAGTTTTCACTTCCAAGTGATTAAAAGTATCTTGCCTACTTGCACAGATTTGATTGGCTTGTTCAGAAGTGATGTGGAGCTAGACCACTGGCCTCCAACCACACGCACATGACCATGCTGGATCTCTGTAGGACAAAGTATGTTCCTTTGAGAATATTTACGAAATGAAGTTCATTTTCTGTGTTGCTGAAGCACATCCTTCTAAAACCACTGGTGTTTTTTATTTGTTTTTACTTCTGTCTGAAGTTATCGTATCTGTGATGATGTTCCCCCGGCGTCTTTGAGCACTAATGAAGCCTTGTTTTGATGAATGGGTCATTGTACATCACATGCACTGACAATTAAGAGTTTGCAGTAGCAACTTTTAGCACTTGAAAGTTTGCGAACCTTTTCAAATTTCCTGAATCTGACCTAAAAAGGGATGAGATTTCCCTGAAAACCCCAGATTAAAGGAACCTAATTAAAAAAAGGGAGAGAATTTACTGGAAAATGATCAAATCCTAAATATCTGTATGTGGCACAAGCCCAAAGAGGAAAGTAACTTTGCTGTTCAAACTTTTCTCTATGAAACGTTTCGTTCTTACATATTTTGGAGATGTTGGTTAATGTGTGACTTTGCGATGTGATGAACACAGTTAATATCAATATTAATTGCTTCTTATTGCTATGACACTTCAGCCAATAACTATTGGCCTGAAAGGGGAGAAACCTGTCAACTGCTTGGACACACAGACCTTAAATAATACATTTTCCATAACTCACTGATTTTTCTCCCAAGCCTCCCTACTCACAGGGGACATTTGACCCCCCACCGCTATGTTCCCACGTATTATCGAGTAGCAGCATATTGAGCTGCGACATGTTATTAAAAGTGTTGAGGATGACCTTTATTGCCTGTTGAAGCTCGTTCATCAACAGGATATTGATCCCAGTCATGCACCTGGTGACGTGTTTTTACCATCATTATCGGCACAGAGCGACCCGGCTTGGTGACACGCCCCTAGGAAATGAGAAAAGACAATTTAAGATGAGAGAAAAAGAGGCTTTAATTTCCATTTTTCTAAGCCTTCCAATAGTATCCAAGACCTGGAGATTAAACCGTCATTGTGTTGAGCCTAACATTAGTCACAATGAGCGCAGCAATTTCTTTTTAAGGGATTCATTGCAGTTTCTATTCAGCACCCGGGTACTGATGCTGTTGTGAGCCACAGAACACGGTCATGAAGGTTTTTGTCCCTGCTGAAAGTCTCCAGGCACATGGGCAGATCAGAGCTGGTGCTCAGCTTCTCAG
Organism: Channa striata; assembly: GCA_033026295.1. NCBI lineage: Eukaryota > Metazoa > Chordata > Actinopteri > Anabantiformes > Channidae > Channa > Channa striata. The sequence continues at coordinate 25,264,913 of CM065172.1, forward strand.
AAAGTCTATTTGTTTATCAGCATAAAAGTAAAGAGTAGGGGACCGACAATATTCTACGTGCACATATATAAAAACATTTCAGGCACAGACACGCAATTAATATAATGTTGCTATAATTCAATAAACTGTGTCCTACTGATGACTGAATTTATTGTCTCCAAGGGGGAAATTCTTGCACTTGTTTGACCGTAACACAAGAAATACAGCAACACAAGGGAGGTAATGGCTGCAGGGCTTCTTCCAAAGTGAGGCCTCCTGCCGTGTGTCTACATTCTGACTGGAGTGGGTGTGTGATTATTATATTATTATAAGACCGTCACACTGATGTATTATTAATCCGGTGCATACTTGCCTTTTCTGTCTCGAGAGCCAATGTTTGGTTTGTCTCTTGTACGTTACTGTAGAAACACGGCAGCCTCTGTAAAATGGGGACCTGTTCCTTCCTTCTACACAAAAGGCTGAGAAAACAGCTGTTCCTGTCAGCGGATTACTCGCTGATAAAAACATTACACGGACCAGGATACAGTCGGCTTCCTCTGGAAAGCTCATTTCTTTAAGTGTTTCCACAGGTAGATTTCTGTCAGACAATGCTGATCATTTGTCATGACCAGCTTTCTGGTGTTTGTAAGAAAAGGCCACAGACAGGTGAATGAAAGAATGAATGAAAGGAGAGATCACTAATGAGGCCGGGCCATTTTCAGATAGTTCCCGTTGTGCATCAGCTCTGTGTATCTTCCCATTTTTCCCTTTCTCTCCCCCTGCGCTGTCAAACACAGACACACAAAAATAACAGCTCGAAAGCAGCGGTTCCTGTGACCATATACACACCAGGATTCCAAAATCAGTCTGAGAGGAAGAAATCAGGTTCCTCTGCTTTGGGATCTATACGGGATACTGATTTCTCCCGGGCGTAAATGCTGTCGTTATTGTGAATACTATAATAGTGACATTTCTGCTGATTGGACTCTGTGAGTTAAAGATCCAAACTTGTAGGTGCTGACTGTTTTCAGAGCTATAGCAGCCGCCCTCTACACGAGGAGCTGCGCTTGCGTAAGACGTGATCGCATCACTAGCGTGAGCCCCAACCGTTCAGCGATCAGGGCCTTCCAGAACTGTTCTGATTTTTACGTCACTAGTAACAACAGTCAAAATCAGCACAAAACGTAATCAGCTGCCATCGGCAGGATGTCCTGCGACTGCCAGAGCTGTGGTGGCTCCAGTGGTGATACAATCAGTAGAAACTGTGGTTGCGTTTAGGTGAATCATAAAAAACTGGAGTTTTTCCACCAGAGCAGCAGCAGCAAATGTAAGCAGATGGGTGTTTCCACGGCGAATTGTCATCGGAGGCTCACTAATTACTCTGCAACTAGTAAGAGAGACCCGAAACGATGTGGGTTTAACGGGCCTACAGCAGCTGCTCATTCATCAACTAGAAATCACTTTCACTTCACTTCGCAGACAGGCCTGTGTGTGTTTGTTCATATGGAATGACTTTGGCTTTGAGCTTTCCTTTCAAAATAAGTCTCGATTCTTATTTTTCTTATTACCTGCTGCATGTATATGGAGATTCATGGTAACGAGTGCATTCTTAGTGTGTGTAAATGCATTCAACAGTGACCTGCAGGTTCTATAACAACAAGGTTACTTATGTAATTTCATTGGACATGTCTGCCAAACATTTAGTACCATGAGCTAATACTGAATTGCAGGCTTTACAGATTAGCACCTAGGCTGAGATAACAAGGCTTCCTCTCTAAGACGGATGTTGTAAGGGTGGGAGCAGATGTTGCTCCAGCACCTAAATGACTTGCTCAGCATGGAGGCTTTACAGATGTGCAAGGTGCCGCGTGCATTAATCCACGCCTCATAAATGAACTTTTTCAGTGAAGCGTTTGTGTCAGTGATTCCATTTAGAGCTCCCATAGTGGCCAGGAAACTTTTGTGGAACTTAATTCCTCTTTTTGTTCTCTTTTCCGTCTGAACAACCAGGATCTACAGTAGGTTCTGGACCACAGTGCTACCCCTTAAAAAGCCCTTAGCGTAGCAGTAGTGCTTTCTGAAGGTTCAGCAACTTCTGGGTTGGGGTTTGTAATGCTGAATAAAGCTGACTGAACACTTTGAGCATTTTTTGCTTTGCTTGCTACAAAAGCAGTAACTGCTTTATAGATTACAGCTGCAGTGGTGGAGTGGAACCCAGAGGTGCTGTTTAGGGACGAGTGGACCGGCTTATAGTTCATGACATAGACGCCGGTCTATAAACTCTGTGGGATCGTTAAAGATATCACATATCGACAGACAGTCATAAGTATGTAAAGTAAGTATGGAAAGTTGGAGGCTTATTTAATTTACTCTTCTATGGCTTTGGTCTTGATGTGGAAATGCGTGTTACAATGCAGTGGATGGACTTTTACCCCAGGGAATGTTGGCCTCTGTGATCGAGTTAAAAGCGACAAAAAACTCAGGTTAAAAATTAAGAAGTTTTACATAATGGTCAAGTAATTACATGTCTTGTAGGCATTTTTTTAATTATTAAACAAAATGGAGTACTGGGCCTTGACTGGCCATCAACATAACTGAATGAGGAAAAAAAGTGTTGCCACAAACACACACGTCTTAGTAAGTTCTTGCCTAGTTCACCCTTCCTGTTTCATTAGAAAAGCATCCTGATCTAGCACGAGTAAAACGTGCGTTTGTGTGTCAGCAAAGACAGAACCTGAAAGTGACACAAACGTTTCTGAACCATGAACGTTGGCTGAGTATCAACAGCTCAAAACTGACTAAAGTTGCTAGTCTGAAAAAGTATAAATACAAAATAATGCAAAAATAACTCTGGTGGCTCTTCCGGACAACACAAAGATCACACATACCCTTTTACATTCACAGGTTTTGTGAAATATACTAAAAATAAGGTCAGTTTTCAGAGCACAGATTAACTTGACATTACACAGACTTCTTCCTCATGAATCCGGCTCTAACAAGAACATCAGCCCCCGTCATCAATCAGTTGTTGGCTGCAGTTTTTTATTTACCTTGACAAAATTCCACAGGGAACATAGACGTTTTCAGATGTCGTGACTTCCTTCTTTCTTGCCACTCAGGGGAAAAATTGCAGTGCTATTCCCACCTGGTTACATATATTTTATTGTTATGAAATTTAATACTGCTCTGATACTTATGTAGTTTCTTTTGACAGAGGAACAGTGTTGTCATTTGACAAATGTAGTTTTTCCTTGACTGTACTTTAATCAACTCATTCAAAGTAAAGTTCTACTCTTTTCCTGTCACTGAAGTCCACGTGTTTCGCCCATTTTCAGCGTTTTACAATGGCCTCGGGTTACGTCTTCAAAGGCCAACTTCAAACTTTAATATGAGTGCGTTATTACAAATGCTTCCTCGACGTGGTTTTACCCAGGAGCTATAATGACCCACCTGCTATCAAATTAGTGCAGCAGCTGTTTTAATAGGGCTGTTAATGGTCCTGAAACATCATTTCAACGTACTTTTTGTTAACACAATGCCTTTCGTAACGGGAAGTACTTGACATTAATCTGCTCTGCTATGTTATTTCGAAGATTTACAGTCATTTTTGAAAACATTGTGTCCTCCAGTGACACTCGTACCACGTATTCTAACATGTTCTTCATGCTAAGCCCTAATGATCCCAGCATTACCACTTCCATATTATCCAGTAATATTTAATAGTTTTTTAGTGCGGTGCAGAATCTACTTTCTTCCGACTTTAGATTGAAGCCAGCTTATGCCCAGAGTTTGAATGCTTTTCACTTTTGATGAAGTCACACTCTGCTGCTTCAAATACAGTCATGTTCAAACATTAGTGCCCCCGCATATAGAAGTGTCATATAATATACACTCACTGGCCACTTTATTAGGTACACCAGTACATTCTAATACAATCCAAGACAGCAGCTCTGCCATGAATTCAGATTTTACAAGGTTTAAAATTGTCCGTTTTTAAGTTGGAACTCTCACCAAGGTGATAATTCTAATATGTGTTTATGACTGAGGTCAGAGTGGTTAGTGGAGTTGTGCTGGAGGGCATCATTAGAAGAGACGGTTCTAATGTTTTGGCCACACCACTCATTTTAAACACGGCGGCCAAAAAATTTCACTAGACCAAGACCAACTTTAAACCTGCACTTTGTGCCTGTACAGTTTGACCTGCTGCTGATCCCAAAGCACACAGCTATTCTTTGCCAACTCATTCCAGGGCACAAACAATGACTAATTTACTCATGTAGCATGTTGCACCAGTTCTGAGCATTGAGGTACTCTTGAAATATTCATAAATCGATCTCCAGTTTTCATAAGAGTTTAGAATAGAACAAAAACACGAATAAAAGGCCTCCAACATACCCGAATCTTGGTCACTTCCTCCTACATGTTGGTGAATTGAGAGCATTCTCCTTGTGTATCAATTGAGCTCAATGAATAATCTTTCCAAAATCATGCTGTCAGATTCTGATATAATGCTCTGAACACATTACATTGCAGTGGTGAGAAGCACATGAATATCCTCCTCGTTATCATTTGCTTCCACAAGCAACAACTGACCTTGGAAAATAAGGCAAATAGACATAAAAATCTTAGATACCATGGTGCCGTTATAACTTCTTTTAACAAAAACTTGATATAAATCCTTCCTTTAGATCTAGAATGAGTAGCAGTCCTGGAAAGCTACAGACTTTGTTTTCTAGGCTGTGAGCCAATCAGACAATGAAGATTTCAACTTCCTTTTTAGTCACACTCTTACAAACACTTTTACAAACATTACTCTCACATAAACCAACTTCAGTTCTTAAACACACAATAATTACAACAGTATTGTTCATTTTGTTAAATGAATGTGTGTGTGTGTGTGTGTGAGTATGATGGTGCAGGTAAGAGGACAGAGTAGAATATGTGTGACAGTAGAGTTGTGTGTACAAGGTTATTACAAAATGTGTGTTCAAAGTACAGCACTGTATGTGAAACGGTTTAGTTGTGTATAACGGACTATGTGTAAGATTATAGGACTGTGAGAATGACCATATTATTGTACATGTGAGATTATGATGCTGTGTGTGTGAATTAGTAGGATTCATGTCAAATTCCTTATTAAAATCAAAAAGAAAATGATGACTTAAAATTATTGCTACTGAAGGTGGATCTACGAGCTGCTGGCACGTGTTATTTTCTGTTTGACTTCATTTTAGTTTGATAAAGGCAAAGTGAGGTAGTGGTAAGACCCACTACCATTGGATGAATTTTAGTATATTTTTACCAAGAAGAGGAAAAAAAAGAAAAAATTTTATTAAAAGAGGAGGGAGTAACTGTTACTCTTTTTGGATTCAAACGATACCTTCGATATAAATATACAAAATTACTAAAATGAAATATTAGCTATATGATGTCTGTTCTGAAAACTGAGGTTTAGAACACACTTCACTGCTTTCTTTGTCTTCAAGCAACGGTTCCAGAAGTTAAAGCTCATTTTTAGCTGCTCTGGTGTAAGTTGGCCATGGAGCCTGAGCTAAGCTCACAGTGAGCAGGATGAGCCGCTAAACTCTGTGATACAGTCTCAATAGGCTAAGAATTTTATATTTATATAGCTTAGTAAAAATTGTTTTTATCCTAGCCAACTATTAGAAGATGCTTATCATGGCAGCGTTTTAACTGTACACACATTCCTGTGGTCAGGGACTCCTGATTATCCTTTCATGTCGCTGTCACTGGAATCTGAAGAAATCTAAATCCTGTTTCTTTAAACACTGTTACACATTTTCCATCAGGAAAGTGACCGTGACCTCATTTGCTATAACTTTCCCTTGACCCCACATACTCAGAAGACAAAAAGGCCAAGCCAAGCCATTCACACAACGCTTTTAATGCTGCCCTTATTCATAGTAAGAAATCCTACCTTTAATATTTGAAGATTAGTATTTCTATAGCTTCATACTCCGTCCTAGTTTTGTTGTCATGTTGCTCACAGTTTGTCCAGCACAATATTCAATTTTTTTTTTTGCTATAAAATAAAGTTTAATTAGCAAGTAATGCAAATTTATTTTCATCTCACCTTAGTCAGTTACTTCAGGAATCAGAGAAAAACAGACGAAAGGTTCATTTTCTGAAACTTTTTAGTTTTCTTTAACATGAACTGTTCAGAGGATCCGAACACTTTCAGCATCAATTACAGATCACATACTGCAGACTGCTTGGTTAGTGGGATATGAATGTTACAAAAACAACATCTGGACAGATGTTTTAGCCGTCACACTCTATATCTGACAGATCAATATTCACATTTCAGTTTGTACGGTGTCACTATGTATTGTGACTGCTGAATCTTTTTTATTTATGTGGTAATTTATGAAGTAAATAAATGAATGTTTCATAAGAATTTGGTCCATTACATGCATATCACATGTAAATATTTGTGGTTAAACCTGAAAACCACTGTGTCAGAAGACACAGGTGTGTCTTCTATGGAGACAGAGTGCACAGGCTTTTAAAAATGTCTGCTGACCTGTAATTTAATGACTCAGGCCTGGCAAGATGTGAATGTTTGTCACTTCATGTTCGGATGACGGCTTTAACACATGGATAGTTGCTTTTTGCCACTTTCCGTTGCAGCCGCCACCTGCTTTCACCTGCTTTCCCAGCGAGGCTCACACAGTCCAAAGACTTGTCCAGGCTGTGCACCGCCTCTCAGCCAGTGACAGCCAGGATAGGCAACAGCCCCCTGCATCCCTGAGCAAGATAATCAGTTAAAACAATTCATAGATGGACAATACTTTTATCAACAATATGTATCTATGAATGAAGACATACATGTCACAGTGAAACTTACATTTACTTTTAGTCATTTAGACGCTTTTATCCAATGTGACTTGTCCTCTGCATGTAACCCATCCCTCTGGGGGGAGCACCAGTCTTTGAGTCTTGCTCAAAGACTTGTTATTATTCATAAGTATTGCAAAGATTTAATTACCTTATTAACTTGGGTTTACAGCTATAGTTTACTAGAACGGCAGTAATATTGTCAGATACAAACGTTAAATAATTGTGAACAAGGTCTAACTTTGTTAAAATGTACCTTTTTTTTAAAGAAATATCCACTGACATCACAGAAAAAGTTTGTCTTTTATTAAGGTTTATTTTTTTAACAGCTACTGAGGAACAATGATATTTGACAGCAAAGTCATTGACGTGTCCTGCTCTTTCCATGAGACAATAGCTTTTTAAAATCTTTTATTATTTTTCACAAAGGTTTGAAACTGCAGATACTAAAAGCATCTCGCCCTGTTCAAGGTTCTCCAGCTCAACAGTAACCACGAGGTAGAAGGAAGGACAGAGCTCTTTTTCTTCTTACTGCAGGGGGCAGAGCCCAAAACTCTAAATCTTTCTTCATAATTACTCATATATGCTGCAAAGATAAAAGGATGAATGAGAATTATTACCATAGCTCTCATTGTTAGCTGTCAGACAGTAGACAATGTTCTGAAACAATCAAAAGTTCGCTGTATCCTTCAGATAAATGTACATTATCATCATCATATCTTTTGTCAGTGTTTTTAAAATCTGATTGGCCGCCCCAGTTGCCGCCTTCTGCCAGAGTGACAAGATGGTTGTTTCCTACTGTACAACATTCTACAAAAAATTATGCTGAAATAAATTACTTTCAATCAAGATTCACGAATCAAGAATTTTATTTTTCACATACATGGTTGTACAACAGTAGTGAAATGCAATTGTGCCAAACTTCAGACTGTCCAGATTAAAAAAAAAGAAAATGGCCAGGTCCAAATGAAGTGACAAACTAAGAATAAAAGAATAAATATGTACAAGACTATGATAGGTTATATGCAATGTAGATTATACAGGATATAAGTTATAATCACTGATGTGTGTGCAAGGATATGAGATGATGTGACCGTGTGTATGTGCAACTGTGTACTACACTTGTCGGTTATTGATGAGCGGGAGTGATTTATGCCCTTATAGCCTGGTGGAAAAAGCTGCTGTTCAGTCTTTGCGTTCACGCTCTGAGTGACCGGAGTCTCTGAAACAGACTGTGGTTACGATGGTAAATGTCTTTCATAATGTGCTTGTCCCTGGATCTGCACCTGCTGATGTAAATGTCTTGCAGGTCAGGCCATTCAGTCCTGGTGATGGACTCAGCTCCCCTGATCCCCTGCTGAACTTTCTAAGCTGTCTGAGGTAATTCAAACGGTGCCTAGCCTTCTTCACCAGTGAAGAGATATGAGGTGTCCAGGACAGTTCCTCAGAGATATGGACTCCCAGATACTTGGAGCTGGATACTTCTGCTGATCTTGAGCGGCGTGTACTGAGGGACTTGCTGTCCTCTTCTGAAGTCCACCACCATCTGCTTGATCAGACATTCTTTCAGACATTTAAGTCCAAGTTATTGACCTGAGAAGAAAACAGAGGCTTTATTATTATGCACATTTAACGTGCATATTTTGCATTGTATATTTTTTGTCACTAAATGTTTTTCTAGCAGTTTCAACCCGGCAGATTATCCCTGCAAATGATGCAAAATGGCTGCTCTCCTGTCAGTTTTACCCTAGTGCAGAGTCCACATTATCTCCAGCAAAGCTCATGGTGAATCCAGAGGATTCACCATAAGCAAATGGGGGTGTTGAAGGCGTCGGTTTCATGCAACTGCCGTGAAACCGGGCAAACACAAACACACAAAGGTGAAGAACTCACACTAAAACTGGCGATACGTCCAAATACATTTACTATTGACGTCAACACAACAACAGCCAACATTACTGGTGAGTGTGTGTTGTCGTCTGCTGTCGTCATCGATGAAAACACTGTCCCGGCGTTTGGCGTCATGTCCCGCCCCCTGCTCGAAGTGCCCAAGCCCCTCTCCTTGCCCAATTAGACGGAGTATTTCATTCAAGTGAGAACGCATATTTCCCGATGTTGGGAGAAAGGGAAAGTTTGCCAGGACCTGATCCTCCTGACATTCTCTAAAGGTCATACCTGAAAGGAGCTTTGGTTTTCTCTAGTTATCCTTTGGAGGCTTTCTCTGGGTCCTCTTGGATGGGTTAGTGGACATTAAGTGCTAGTGACATGCGAGCAGACACGTGGGCAGCAAAGACAGCTGGACTGGATGAAATAAAAGAATCATCCACGTATAGACACCCAATTATCTGTTAAGGAGATGAAGAGATTTTGTCTCAGATGGGACAGGTTTTTAATGCTGCTGGTGTTCTTCTGATATCTAAGCACTAATGTGACATCTGTTAAAATAACTTGTTTTTATTAGAGAGGTCAAGAGCAGCAGCCACAGCCGCTCTCTGTGACCACGATGTCGGTAGCTTCTGCTGTAGCCAGAGCCACATCTACAGATTAGTTATTTATTATCAGAGTAATGGTGAACAGTAACGAACTCATACAACACAGCAACCACAGTTAGCTACAGTATGTGGCAACAGCTGGCTGACTGTGTGAATCCAAAAAACAACATATTATTAATAGAAATAGTCTGATTAGCAATTTATTTATTTCCTGACCCCTTTGAAAATCGTAATGGAATAAAAAGGGCCCAAATAATCACTGCATATGACGGTGGCCCCGAGTCTCCTCTTCAGGACTAAAGGACTATAAGCAGAGTTACCACTTTGCTCAAGTGATAATCCCTCGTTCATCAGCTGATGAAGATCAACATCACCTGCCGCCTGCACCGGCTACACAGTGACACACCGGCACGACCGAATGAAAAATAACAGCTGACGTATTTTACTGCGATAATAAACCACTAACAATGAGTCACTCACAATGAGTGCAGTGCTCCTCCATGTTAATGTTACAGCTGTTTGTTCATGTCGTTTTCAGCTTTTCTGTGTGTTTTCTTTAACTTTCTAACTCTCTGGCTTTCTGCCGTCTAGCATGGCTGACCACATTTCAACTGCACGATGGGCACAAAACATCAATCTGAAGAGATGATATTTGGTTCAGTAAATCAACAAGCACGCCACAGTGTCCAGGATTGATTATCGTTGGCAGTCAGAGCTTTCTCCTAATTTCTTTTTGTTAAAGCTGTTTTCCTTTAGTTTGTGGGCAAAACTGTTCATCAGAGTAGTACAACTTCCATTTGTTCTCTCTGCTTGCTATTGTATTTAGTATTCAAAGACATCACCCAGACCTTTCCTTATATCATTGATCCACTGCTCTTTGAAATATAGAGACAAAACCAACAGGTGGCTGACTGTTGCCTATGAAAACAGCAGTTTTACCTAAAACATCTGAACAAAAATGTGTTATATCCCAGGGGTTGCAACTTACTGTGACTATTTGATGATGAAAAACGTGGTTTGTAAAGAGAGAAAAAAAAAAGACCTGAATAAATAGACCGAAAACGTGAAAATGCACGTTGAGAACAGCATGACATAAGATTTTTTTCTTATCAGTCAAGCAAACAAGTGAAGAACCGTTGACACAATTTTAATCCTTGGCTTTCTCAATTTTGCATAAATTATATTGGTCACAATCAAATTAATTTACCGAAATCTGTGTCACAAAAATATTAAACTGTGAATTTATTGCCTTCAAGAGTTCTCTGTATTGAAGAACAGCCTGGAATGTTTTACTGTGCCTCTGGTTGTAATATTTGTGAAAATGAAGCTATAACACAGACACAGACACCACAAAGTCAACCAACCTGTAAAGTAATGATCCGATCTTAAATTTACAATAAATGTTGACTTGAACAGATTTACACTGAAGTGAATGCGATACAGTGAACGTCACAATATACTCTCATGCTTTCTGTGGACAGGGACAGACATTGAGATTGAGAGACATATGCCCCCCCCCCAGAGAAATGTCCCCTTCAAGGGGAGCTGCATTAGATTTATTAGACTATATTCAGACTAGGGCTCCTTTAGGACGGAAAGAGGACCAGCTTTTAAAACTCTAAAAATGTTTAATGTGTTACATATAAATGTCAGAATCTAATTTGATCTTGGCCCAACCTAAGGTTTGTTCTCTTAATGTGACAGCAGTGCTATTAAAATAGTTTCTGCCTGTGTATCTGGGTGGATACCCGGACACTAGCTTATCTTTTTAGCTGATAGATTCATTTTTAATAAAATGCCAGCATGTATGGCATCATTGTCAAAGTCTTTGGTAGCTGAGCGATGCAGACTGCATTCTGCAATATAACCCACAACATTCAGGAATTCATTTCTCTTTCTTCCTGTAGTATTGGACCCACGGGACTATGGTCAAATCGTGCTTTTGCTGTCAGAGTCGTGCTTGGAAAATTGGAGCAGGCTGATTAGATGACACTTCAGCTGTCTGCCTCACACAGGTGTTTACAGATGCACTTAAGTGGTTGTAAGGAATTAACCCATGGATATCCAACTTTCTATTTTTCCAGGTATGGATGCATTGTATGCATACACCAAGCAGGCATATCCTTTTGTCCACCTGTGTAATTTAATATATTCTAATAATGCGATTTTGGCCAGCCTATTTAAAATGAGCTGGCCACAACATTAGAACCAGCTCGTCTTCTTTCACTACCCACTTTGACCTCAATCATGAATAGAGTAGAACTATTACCTTTCTTAGATATTGAGAAATTATATCTGTGCAAACGTACAATTCATACCAGAGCCATTGTAATGGATTGTATTAAACTGCAGTGGTGGTCATATTGTTATGGCTAATCTGCATTATTAGACAATTGTGCTCATACATGTTAAAAATCATGATATCTTTTCTTTTAGACTAATGTTATCATGGAAGTCTGGAGTAAAGTTTATTTTTATTTTGATGATGAATAAGGTGATTTCCAGATTCCAGGAATTTGCAATGTTGCACTTAAACAACAATTAATCAACAAAGAACCTTGAATTCTATCTGACCTGATCCTAAAAACTTAAAAAAACAAGGATCAAAATTTTATTTTTTGAAGCTGTCGCTAAATGAGGTATTTTAGGCCACAGAAATCACAAAAACATCATGTCTAGCTCATGGTTTCCCACATCGTGTTCACATCAGGCACAATTTGTCTCATTTGCTACGCTGCCGTTTCATCCATCACCAGCCAGGTTAAGACCACTTCACACATCCACTAACGAGACACACATAAGAACCTCATCCTAGGGGATTAAGGGTGTAAGGGGAGGTAAAAACATGGTGGAGTCATCAAGATCTAATGATTACAAGCCTCTGTTTTCCACTTAACAAGCCTGTTCAAGTAAGTGAAATAAGGCCTACTACCATAACTGGGTCCACCTAACCAACTTTCCCTCAGACTGAAGAAGCTGCTTGGATAAGTAGCTAAATATTTTTTTACCCAACAGCAAAAAAGTCTAGTTGACATGATTTAATCTTCTAATGGAAGAGCAGGAATCTTCAATGGCATCAGGCAAATGAAGACCAGTGTGCAACTTCATGACCCAACACCCACAAAATAAGTCCTCCAACCTCAACGTCCAGATGGGTTGTTGGTCCTTATCGGCATTCACCTCACAAACAAATCCTAGGTGGCCATGCTGTAAAGCTTCTGTTGGTTATTTTTTCACGTTTGTAGAACAACCTACAGAATTATATTTTACAGGAAGTGTCATTCCAGTGGCGTCAAAATGTGAATACTGGCTCCAAAGTGCACCTGTAGAATCAACACGGGTCGTGGGATGAGAACATGTAGTTAGTTCATGTTGGGAATCAGTTGTGTGTCGTTTTACTCTCAGCTGCCACTGTTGTCAATATGATAGATCACATCATTACACACATTAAAATAAAGTATGAATCTGTGACAGTTCAGTCTATTTTCATTTCTTCCATCCATCCATCATCTGTAATCAATTATCTGATGGCCTCCATTGACCCCTAGTATTTTTTATGAGGAATTGCAGGCTGTTCTTAAAGAGTGTAACTGGTAGAAGAAGATCATTTTATTTGGAGATTTATACAAAAGTCTGGTTGACAAATCAAATCGTCAAAGGCTTAAAATGTTGGCACACAGTTATGACTTGTCACAGTTAATTAAAGGACCTGCCAGAAAAAACTAAATCAACAGATTTACATCTTTTCAGACATTTAAGTCCAAGTTATTGAACTGAGAATAAAAGAGAGGCTTTATTATTATGCACATTTAAGGTGCATATTTTGCATTGTATATTTTTTGTCACTAAATGTTTTTCTAGCTGTTGCAAACCGTCAGATTATCCCTGCAAATGATGCAAAATGGCTCCTCTCCTGTTTCAGTTATCTAGATTTTACCCAGTCAGCTCCATAGCTCCCATAATTTGATATTCTTCTTGAGAAAACTGTCCAAAAATAAGTTTATTTGTCCACTCCATAAAACATTTGAGCAGTTTAGGATACTGCTTTAAATGAAATTAGCTTGTCAGCTCTTATATGGACAAACACATGAAAATTGTAAGGTATTCATGATTGTTATTCAAGAAACTTTGAGTTGATTTCAGTAAATAAATAATAAAGTCAAGGCAAGACCACAGGGAAAACATCTGCCTTGGCTGAATGATGGCATTTGGGCATTAATGAAGCAGGAAGACCGCTCTCAAAACAACAACTACTCATGATAGGCAAACCTATTTTACAGATTCTGTTTAGAACTTAACAAAAAGTGCTGACTTAACAAGTCCCCCTACTATAAATTCACCACTTTTTTATCTGTGCACTATATCTCAGATGCAGTCGGTATGGACATGATGTTTATCAAAAACATCAAAAAAATATTTGTTGCTCTTATTATCAAAATGTTTAATGAATTAATTAATTAAAAACAAATCCCAGATCCATGGAAATTGTGAGTAATCACACAAATTAAATGTGGAGATCCTGCAAAAATCAGTAATCACAGACTAACAAGCATCCTGCCAGTAGTCTCGATAATACGTAAAAAATGTATTTGACTGAAATAGCCATTTTCTTTGTCCTGAAAAGTATGGTTGGACATTGATGAAGGTGGCGTGGTTGGAGCAGATCACCAGATTTACTTAAAAACGTATTAATTGGTTAATAATCCTCATGCACTGTACAACGGATGAATCATACCTGGCACAAAGACGAAAACTTATTAGAGTCCAAAATTCAACATCCACAACTTGTGAAAAGCAATTCCGTGTACCTGGGACAAACCTTTAAACTAAACTAACCAGGGGAAGGAACTAAGAAGTAAAATGGAAATATGCTCTTGCATATTTACATCCAAATGTTTATTATGTCCCTTTATAGATAAATGAAATGCAGTGAAGATCCGATGTGGGGTCGCCCTGGGGCTGGAGCGTATTCCAGCTGTTACTGGGCGAGAGGCAGGGACTCGGATTGTCCTTTTTGTATGTTTGGCGGGAGGAAATAAAGACAAAAAAAAATGGATATGGATGGACACAAAGCACACCCACAAATAAAAAAGTGTCCGGTGGAATATACCTGTATATTTAAATCTATGTATTAAGGTGAGGACGGATTTGCTGTCATGTCGACTGGTTCACAGTTGATGAAGATCGATGACATCCCAGCCTGTATCGGTTTTTTTGATAGTTTGGTCTAGGAAGAGTTGCAGTGTCGATCCTTTTTAAACACATGGCTTTAAGTAAAAAATGAGTTAGACTCAGTTAACTGAAGAATACTGGAAGTTCTTGAATCCTGAGAGAAAGACTGGACACAAACAGAACAGGCTCCTTCACGCACAGCACTACATGAGCTAAACAAAGGATTGAAACTGAACCGTGACACTAATTCTCAATTCATCCTCCTTATCCTTCCTGGTGCCCTTAAGTACGACATTGAACCTGTGTGGCTGTGTGGCAGAGATACGGTCATATCAATGAAACTGGACTGAAAATCTCTTTTTATGGCGGCATGTTGCACCTTTCTGTCTTACATCAAAAATCTATAGGAAATCTATGGTGCAGCTTAAGCTGAAAATGAAAAATACGCTTTTGAGGAAACCATGAGCTCATTGTTTGTCTACTTATGTTTCATTTGATCCTTAGATCTATTTTTTGTTTGAGCAGACCCTTTGAGCACAAATTTTATTACAGATTATTACATTCTGAGAACCTTATAAATATCAAAGAGTATATATATGCTAAAAGTGCTTAGATGATGTCATTTGAAGTCAAAGTAAAGTGAGACAGAAGAACAAACGTCTGCACACACTTGTCCTTTATAAGTTATAACTTGAGGGAGCTGGTTTCTACTTTCCACAAATGAAGAGCACATTTACATTTAAGATACATTCAGTTACAATCACATTCTGTCAGCCAACAAACTCATGGTTATCGGTGGAATGGAGACTGTGTGCGGACGCTGACATGCTCGCTGTTCATGACGTCTCATCCGATCTTCATATTGAAGAGCAGACGACTAAATGATTATTTCATCTGATATCTATCATAAGATCCTACTTTATTGTCCCAGATCCTGAATCTTTCTGTCCCCACGGCTGATTTTAGGATCCCGGGACAAAGGGAAACCATTACACTGGGAGCACTGGGAGTTTCAGTTCCATTTCATTTGCACTTTTCATTCCTCACCTCCTTTCTGTTCAAATTACGTTCATGATGTCTCCTCTGGTCTCATCAGTATTTATTGCCATGTATCTGTAAGTTAGTCAAACCACGTTAATCCCTCTGAGCCCTCGGCGCACCAAATTAACCCCTCACTTCTGGCGGCCCTGTGGGGGTGTTGTGTTTTGACCTGGCTTATCTTTTCCCAAGTGGAATTTCCTAAAATGTCACTGCACGCTCACACATGCCATTGTGCTGATTCTAGCAGCTACGTGCAGAAACAGCCACGGCACAGAGAATCCGACGTGCACGTTCTGCGTTTACCTGCAGTCAGATACAGAGGCGTTTGTCTGTAACCCTCAAACGGCTTTGTCAGGATACGTTAGGTTACATGTCCACACAAGTGAAAAATTAAAATGTATATCAAGGATCTAAGGTTACAAGGACTTGCATGAAAAACTACACATTGATAAATGTGTCCTTTTGATGTAGTATAATACATACATTGGTTTGAATAAGACAGTCTGTGGTTACAGGTCAGTCATCCTAACACAAAGGGATGAATTTAAAGTGAATTACAGAGTGTCTGGGGGCCATCAGGTTAACTGGACAGTAGGATGAGGGGCACGAGGTCTGGGGCTTGATATATGAAGTGCATCACGTTTATTTTAATAATTATTCCCAGCAAAACAATGCATTAAAAGTCTTGATTAATCAAATTAATTGTAACCTTTGATGCATCCAATAGCCGTCCTGTCCTCACACCTTGACACTCCACAGCATCCTCACCTTAACAACTTAAATAACTCAGATCCGAAAAGAGTAGGTTGAAGCAGACACTTTAGTCACAGTTGGTGGCATGGACTTAATATGGAGCACAAAGTACAAAAGCAAATACACCTTATAGTTAGTTCTAGTCCTGCTGCTTAATGTTGCCAAGGGGAGACATGCTTCCAATTCTGAGAGCCTCACCTCCAAAGCTGCAAAAACCTTACACTTATTAAAATAAAAACTAAACATGTGACACACTGAGGAAGTCAGAGGAGAGACAGAAGGAGACGAAGAAACAAAATAATTGCTCCGATCAACCAGCAAACAGTCCAGCAGAAACCGGAAACAGTGTGAAGAAACAGGAAGTGGCCCAATACGATTACCGCAGGAGGAGTGGGCAAACTGTGAAAGTGTGTAAGTAAACTATAGGCTTAGACTGCTGGTGGATGGACTGAGAATCTTTCCTCCTCTCAGCCCACATTTATATGTCACCACTGTAGGACATTAACTCTGTATCTTCTTTGTCCCATAGTCGTCTTTCTCCCTCTCTCTGTCCCTGTCTTCAGGTGTCCCCGGCTTTGGAGCTGTGTGTCTTCCAGTGTCCAGCTACTGGTCCTACCAACCTGCCCAGTGTTTTGTTGTTGCTTTTGTTGCTCTGTTCTTTTCTCTCTCCACTTTCCTCTCAGCCCAACCGGTCAAGGCAGATGTCCACCCACCCTGAGCCTGGTTCTGCTGGAGGTTTCTTTCGTTTTCCTCCGTTAAAGGGAGTTTTAACGGATAAGTGACATCATTGTAGCATCATTGTACCTTTAGGGGGAAAATAGGTAGGTTTGTGACCTTGTACCCCGAAGGCCACATTTTTACCCTGACCTTCATTTGTATTTTTATGCCCCTGAAAAGGTACACATGATAACACTCATGTCCAATAACTGGCTCTGGGGGGGGGCATTAGTCTAGAGTCCATGGGGCACAGAAATGGACTCCTGCTGTATCCCTGTTCCCTAAGAGTGTTTGCATTCTGCAGTCATTGTCCAGTTAATAATGTACAACAAGGATAAAACATCAATGTCCATTGTTGGACATAATGTTGTGCAGCTCATTGCATTTAGTGATTTTGTGTATTTGTTACTATAGTAACCTGCTCTAATTTGGCCGGTTGCCTTTTTATGTTTATCTTCTTCCACTGGCAAATATAACCTGAACCCTAAAGTCGAACACTGTTTCTTAATGTCTAACACACAGCAATAACACAGACTTAGTCAAATCACCTGCAGAATTTGTTCCCACACAAACGTGAACCAGACCTCACATCTCTCTCCTCCCCAGACATTAGCTCTGGAGTTGGTCCCTCTTAGAATTAGGCAGGAGTTGAAGTGGGGTGAAGCGAGAACTGACTGCAGGATTACTGGTAAAGTGAGCGTCCTCCCAACATGCTAATCAGTCACTAGTGCACCCAGAGTTCCTCTTCAGCGTCTCTCTGCTCGTCTGTTTACTTCTTCATCGCATCGTTTGCCGTCACAAAGTTGTTGATTAGAGAAAATACGGCCCTTGGAAATAACCAACTCCGTGATGGTCAGTTACAATTAGATTTGGAAAGGTAGTATTGGCAAGGCTGCTGGCACTCAGCTTCCGGTGCTCGAGCTTGTGGTGCATTACAAAACGTGGCGTCTTTTGATTTACATCAGAGAGACTGCATCTTAACAAGCCATATAGGTAATAACTGAAAGCTCCCAGAAGAATATCATAAAATCATACACAAAAACTGCAAGAGGCTGTGAAGCGGCTTATTAAATTTAGTCACGGTGTGATTTAGTTTCCGTGAAAATTGAGGTTGAAACGAGGTCCAACATGATCAAGCTAAGGTTAATGAATGTGGTCATAAAGGATCCTCATGTGTATGGTATCACATTCGTGTGTGTGTGTGTGTGTGTGTGTGTGTGTGTCTGCTCAGCAGATTATACATGCATGTGAATTTATCGCAGTTTTCATGCACAGTCCCAGGCGTGCGTACGTGCTGGTGTGCACACACATCCGCCTCCATGATCAAGATAAAATAGCACCAGCCTCGCTGCATTCACCAGGAACAAAAGGAGAATTTCATGCCCTTCTGTACTTCATTTCCAATCTTCCTGTTGTATTTACTCGTCAAGAAAAGGAAATTAATTCTGGACACACTGTGTGAGGACGGACAGATAAACAGATCTCTAATAACAAAATGCAACCACTGATTTTTTTTTTTCACGTCACAAGCTCCTGAGATTAAAATCAGAAGTTCTCGACTGACTCCTCAGTTTGTGTCTTTTTCGCATCTGATCTCAAGAGGCAAATTCAAAAGCAACACGAATGGATTTAATCTGCTGTGGCGATGTGCTAAAAAGAATGTAACATCTAAAGCCGCTGTGAAAAGGTGCATAATGGAATGCTGTTAAAAATACCAGCGAATTACCAAAGGATTTGGAGCCGTTTAAGCAAAACGGTGAGCTGCAGCGGCCTGAAACCTATAGGGAGGAAAGGCACGAGTGGAACGTTTCGAGTGACAGCTTTACATGTGTTCACGTATTCTAACGATATGAAAACACTGATCAGTGCAGCTTTACCAGGCCAGATACAGCCAATTTAGGGGCCGGAGAAGATTCCTTTACATGGACAGTTCAAAAGAATATTCACACTTGCTCATTTCAGCACATCTTCCTGCATTGTCTAATATTTTTAAATTAGGAAAAAAGTGCTATTTGTGCCAATTAACTCCATCCTTACAGTGTGAATAATTTATTCAGGTGCTATCGAAGCATGATGTAGGACGTGTTACTGAGAACATGGACGTTGTTGTTCAGTTTAGTCTGATGTTATTATTATTATTAATTATTGAGGTCACTTTGCCCTGGGAAATACTAATGGGAATTCTGGATCATTCCGCTAGGCTCAGCAAGAAGAGCTGTTTCTTTTGGCTCCTGAGTTTCCCCTTATTTGATTCTACTTCTGGCTTTTAGAACTCAAACTATATGATTGGTATGTGTGAGTGCATATAATTTAAATGATTAAATATATATTTTTTATTACATCCTATAATTTCAACATAAACAATATTATGTGTGTTTGGACCACTTATACTGGACAGTTATAAGCACATCCCAACTAATACTAAACCCAATTCATCTGCTCCATGCGCACAAATATTAACTGCCTTATATGACTGTCCAATAAGTTCTAGATACATGTAAAAGAAAATTAAAGCAAATTTGAGCTTCTTAATTCAAAACACTCAAGCGTTCCCAGTTTCTATGCGACAAAAACAATGGCTGAAATATTCCAATCTCTGCCCATAACATTCAAAACTCAAGCCAAATCTGATGAATTATTAGTATTATTTAAAGACCACTCCCTAGATCCCCCACATCTAAAGCAAATCATGTGGTGGTGTCCTTCCTCAGATAGGGAAAAATAATCACGATGACATTCCCTTGTGTGATAGGATAAAAACAGGAAATTGACAAAAGTTTAAAACTGTACACATGGATGAATATTCGATACTGCAGCTCAGCTCCAGCATATATCGATGTGTCTGTATATAGCAGTTACACTGTGCTCGTACTTTGCACCAAGCAATTTGCTGAAACAAGTACGTTTTTTTGCATTGTCAGCTGAGAATAAGAAACTCTCTGCTGGACGGCTCGAGGTTTCTTCCGTTAAAGGGACTTTTTCCTCTCCACTGTTGTCTGTAGCTGATCAAGGGGGATTTGTTGGCTTTTCTCTACAGACTTTATTATGTAAAGTGCCTTGAGACGACCTTGTTGTAAATTGACGCAATATAAATAAGTTGAATTGAATTGAACTGAACAAGCTAAAAGAGATTAAAAACTTTTCACATGGTGAGTGAAAATGACATTTATTTCAAACATAAATAACAAGCAAATGTATGAATTCTAAACTGGCATAAGATTTTATTACATATAAACGTTGCACATAACCACGAACAAAAGGCTGTGTGATTTGGTCAGGAATGCTGCGAGCTCAAGGTCTCTCTGTCCACATCTAAAGATTAAAAACACAAGTAGATAAAAATTTCACAGGCTGTGAACATTTGCTGATTACTTTTCTTTCCATTTCCCTCTCAAGCTAAATTAAAGATACTAATGACTTTAACCACAGATTCTCCGCATTTATGGAACCCTGTTTGCAGAGGCAAAACTTCTTACTCATCTAGAACTTGAACTCCCTTGACTTGAAAGTCACCCCTTAACTTGAGGCTCGAGAGGACTGGCTGGTTTTTGTGAAGTTGAGACAAAAACAGAGACAGCCTCATTTGACCAATGAAAAGCAGGTCACGGCGTTATGACAATGGTGCAAATGTGAAAGGAAAAAAATGGATAGCATAAAGATCCTTTCAAGGCTCCTGGAGAAAAACGCTGCATTTTCCTTTGCGTGTTTCATAGGTTTTCAATTATCAGTTGTTTTAGAGATTAGAGGTTTATTGTAATGAGGTTGTACCCTGGGGCCTATATTTTAAACATATACATATAATCAAATAAGCCATACACAAAAACAATAAATAATACATAATAAAAATGAATAAATACAATCAGCTGGCACACGCTGATCTCAGTTTTGCAGTATACTCTGTGTTTCCTGTTGTATGTTGGTCCATGTGTGTATAGAAGCTAATGTGTTTGTCACTGCAGTCGATGTGCTGGGCAGGTGTGAACTTGACTTTCTAAGGTTACCAAGGATGTGGCAGGTAGTAAGGTCTCAACTGTTTCCGTGACGACAGCTGCTGCCTGCGCATTCATCCAGGAGAGCTGATTGGAAACAGTGACTGAGCAGGTTCACCAGAGTCCCGCTGGGGAAACAGACCCTTATGGAAAGATGTGGACAAATGGAAAGCCGTTCATTTCAGGCCTCTCAAAAAGAGCCCACTGCTTCACTTGCACGTAAAAAACATATAAGACATTTTTGCTAGTAGGACGTCTTTGTTACATATTTAAACTTGTGTTTTAGATCAAATTTACACATTTGTATGAGTACACATTTACACGTGCAGCGGTAAAGCCACTCCATGCCTTGGTCCTAAAGTCGTCCCTGCTCCTCTTCCCACAAGCAGCCGCAGGGCCCATTCGAAACCAGTCTAGCCTGCTTGTGTGAAGCAGGACTAAAAACTGCCTGTAATCATCTTTTGCTGAAAACAAAAAGAAAATGGTCACAAACAGCCTTGAAGGAGCTGGACTTGTGGGCTCAGCATGATTTCACTGATTTTGCAACTGTGAAATCTGTGTGCAGCAGCTGTCAGCTGTGCAGAAAAGCAGTTTGCTTAATAAGTCTACAGCACACAGTTTAAATAGTGAAATTAAATAGTGCACAATCCCGCCTCAGTTTGGAGCCGTGCGTCACATACTGTTCCTGCTGCTGTGTGACCATCACTGATATTAAAGTCAGAGAAAAGCAGAAGCATTTATTTGTTTGGTCAGTGTGACGGACGGTGTTCCGAGAAGACGGCTGCTAACGTTGTGATGCTGTAAGACATGGAACTACCATCCGCATCACACCCTGGAGCTCAGCTCTCGCCCAAATAGTCCCTGCTCCCGACTGCTGCCCACATCACTTTGTTGGCAGGCAGACAGCCCCACATAACATCTCTTTCTCTACGGGCTATAGCACAGCAACAAGATCAGATCCAGCATACAAAAAAATCTGAAATGCCGTAAGGAGCTGCTTAGTTCACTTATGCCACGGGCCGGCTTTCGTCAGTGGCGTTCGCCTCAGCGTGGAGCAGCCACTGAAAAACACTCCTGTTTGAATGTTACTGTAAAGGAGTTTAACACAGATTTTGCTCCCATATGTTAGTTATCATTAGAAACTACTTAGATTTTATGGGGCTACTGCATGTGTCAGTCACTAGTAGCTTCAAATGTATGTGAACAGCAGGAACAACATCTTTACACATGCCAATCAGACGTAAATGCCAAACACAAATAACTTTATCTATTCATCGGTTTTTGACAGTGAGGATTGTTTTCAAATGCAAACTCCCGACCATCACTAAAACAGTTTGTCACCCTGTTGTACCAGATGAAATGATGATCGTAGAGATGAGGGTTGTGGCTGGCAGGTGATTGGTCATGAAATACATGACTTTGTTGGAGATGAGTCCAAATCCCTGCAAAATCCCCACGTGGGTTCTGTAAGGCAGAAGACTTAAACACCACAAGTCTTAGTCTGCAGAGTGGAGCTACATAACCAACTTCATGTGGGTAAATCTTTGCAGATGTAAAGTTTTAATCAAACTCCGTCATCTTTAGTCATCTTGATATGAACTGTGCCATCTGTCTCTCTCTCATCTCTTTAGTACGAGTATGTTTGATTAACTTTCTTTCGTCACATACAGACTTGCTGTAACACTAACCTTACAGTAAAACCCAGCGGTGCGCTCACCATCAAATCTTACTGTTCTTGCATTAATTGTCATTCGAGGCGCTTGCTGTTTGGCCCCCGAAGGAAACCATTAGTTTGACTGTGTGAGGCGATATCCCCACAACAAGAGTAATACGAGGACACACCCACACACCCACACACACACACACACACACACACACACACACACACACACACATAGGATGTCAGGTGCAACTCTCATAACATCCTGATCATGGTCATGACACTCTGTGCCATCTGCCAATCTGCGACCTTGAGACTAATGTGTGTGTGTGTGTGTGTGTGTGTTTGATCATGTGCATGGAATGTGTATTTATCTGTGCATATTTATAAAGTGGAAAGAACAGGATGACATTTCAGACCAGGGGAAAAACACTTCTAGACACACAAGTTCAATACAGTGTCTGTCTCCTCTACGTACTTACAAAATCACACACGTTTCTTATTCTGTTCCTTTGCATTGAGCACAAACACTTTTTGCTCGGTCTTGTTTCTGCTTTTTTTTCTGGTGCCTCCACTTGCTCGAAATTTGAAAAAATCAAAATGAGCTCCCAAAATTATTTAATTTCACCCGGTTTCATGTGTGCAGGGAGCCAGGAGATGTGACAGGAGCACGCTCAATGGAAGTCTGAGGTATCCAGAATCCAGAAAGCTTTCATTGGAATGAATGGGATACCGTTCTCATATTCCATCCGTGTATGTACACAGATCAGCCTGTTAGCAGAGTAACAGCAGCTGCACTTTCACAATCAGAGTTCTTGAAAGTGCTGTCATGTCAGGGGACACTACACAGAATAATTCATAAAGTTCTGTTATAAAGTGAGAAAAGGCTGGGAGTCACTAAACAATATCACACACACACACACACACCGGAGCAAAGCAACACATGGCAGATGATGCCGGCAGCAGTTTAGCAGTGTAGCTGTGAGCAGAGATACACTCCATCAAGTTGTCTCACTGGTCCCACCATATTAGGTTTTTAATAATTTTCTAGCCATGGCAGGTTGAGAGAAGGCACAAAGTGTGTGTGCATACTTGCGGGTCTATTAATGCTCGGGTAATTTGTTCCAGACAGAGAGTTGACAGGGTGATGGCTTGAGGGAGAAGCTTTAAAGACAAGGAGGCAGGAAGAGGAATGGAGCCAGAGGTGTTTGGGCGACTTTCATTTTCTCCACACTGCCTGCTCTTACATCACAGATGGCAGCACTGGCCAACTTAGATTTGGAATGTGTGTGTGAGTGTGTGTGTGTGCTTGTGAGAACCTGTTGGAGTGAAAACCCTTCTGGAGAGTGAGACATTTTCTATTCCCAGTATATTTAAGAGCTGGAATTATGGCTCTTTTTGACTGATTCCTAATAATACAGATTGTACTTTTAACATATCTGTGCCGTTTTATTAAGCCAAAGTTCTTTAGATTTGTCTAAATTACTGTTCATTTACAGCCCAGCTCTTCTAAAGCAGACTGGTTAAATTACTTCCATAAAATGTGCCTTATTCAGGAGCAGCTGCTCTGATGGACTGAAAGTGTAGCCTCCGCATTCGACATTATCCAGTGGGACCACAACCTAATGAATAAGTGCAGTACCACAGACGTGGGAGTGACCTGCAAGCGGGATTTTGATCTTGAATATGTTAAAGAGCATAGCTGTGGACAGGGATGAGCTAATCCTCAGTTAGAGTTTAGGACTTTGCAGCACAGCGTCAAACATTTGTTTTATCCACGTGTTTGATTTCCGTCACACCAGCTCTTTGAAAAGCTGCAAGTCGGAACCTCACTGCAAGTACTTCATTCAAACAAGGATCATTCAGGAGCAACAAGGCCTTCACAGATGGGCGTTAATTAGCATCACGGATGCTTTGAACTGTGCACTGGAGGATGCAACATCAAAATTTCCAAAAAGTCTCAAAATTTGAATCGTCAGACCACGTTAGAGTGAAGACCCCTCTGTCCTAGCCTCAGTTTTGGTGGGCGGCCGTATCAGCAGATTACAAAAAAGGTGTGTATATGTAATGACAGATCATGGGATACTAAAATTTCATTCCACACAGGTGGACATAATTTCACTAATTATGTGACTTCTAAAGGTAATTGGTTGCACCAGAGCTTTTTATGGGCTTCATAACAAAGGGGGTGAATACATTCGCACATGCCAATTTACTGGTTTCTATTTCAAAATTTTTCAGGCGCAACTTAAAACAGAGCTGTAGGGTGTGTGAACTGTGAACTGATGTCCAGTTCTGTTAATGGCACATAGCCACAGTAAGGAAAGAAGAAAAGGACAAAGATCCAAGGAAGACATTCGGTGCTCACTGCTGGCCCTGCTTAAATGACACAATAAGCCATTGGATTGTTTTTCTAATAAGCTGCTTAACCTTTTTAAAGACATGTTAATGACCCAATGGATCTATCACGCTCCACACGTGGACCTGCAGAAGGCACAAGCCTCTGTGGGACTGCTTAGTCACAGGATGAGGTGGACAGGTTAGAGCTGCTGACCAGCCAGAAGGTTACCAGTTCGAATCCCAGCTGCTCAGTGAGGGCCTTCGTGTGCGAGGTTTGCATGGGTGTACCTGTGCCATTTGGTCAATGACAGGGATCTGATCCAGCACTTCCCCAACCCCTAACACGATAGGCTGTTAAAATAATAGGGATTGGTTGTTTATTGAAAATGTATATATTATTATTAACAAATCTGGTTCTACTGATTCTAATTCTTCAGAAAGCATCTGACAGAAAGCAATCTATACCTTACACTATTTTTATTTAGAGTTTGCTTCACATTTGTGAACCATGTTTTCGTGATCAGACTGATCACAGAAAGAC
Source organism: Channa striata (assembly GCA_033026295.1). Taxonomy (NCBI): domain Eukaryota; kingdom Metazoa; phylum Chordata; class Actinopteri; order Anabantiformes; family Channidae; genus Channa; species Channa striata. The sequence continues at coordinate 25,290,455 of CM065172.1, forward strand.
GTCTTACCTTCAGGTAACATTGCTGCTGTTTTGTGAGTATCTGAATGTCTCCTAAAAGCGGCGGCACACTTCCCAGTGTGCTCAACGTAAAAAGCACTTTTCCATAAGCTGTATGATTTATTTTGGGCTGAAGACTTCAGTTACCATGTGTATGAACAACTTTAAGGAGAGATTCTATGTGCATGTGAAATCACTCACTCACTATTTCACCCCACATTTATTTGTCTCCCTCTCTGTCCCTGTCTTCAGGTGTCCCCGGCTTTGGAGCTGTGTGTCTTCCAGTGCGCATCTACTGGTCCTACCAACCAAAGCAGATTTCCGCCCACCCTGAGCCTGGAGGATTTGTTGGTTTTCTCTAAACGTCTGTATAGTCTTAAATTTATTATGTAAAGTGCCTTGAGATGACTTTGCTGTGAATTGGCTCCATATAAATAAAGTTTAATTGAATTGAAAAAACTGAACTATTTCATCTCATTGCTGTCTTTCACGGCGGACCTTTTCACCGTGCCGAATTTCACAACAGACATAAATACTTTAGCCTTTTGGTGATCACTGTACGTTATGAATTATACAGACACCAGGTGGCCCTTTGCAAAGCTTGAGTCCTTCCATTTTCCTTGTTAAAAGATGACTGCATGTGTACGAATGCCTGCAGTGCTGACAGTCAAAGAACCCTAGGAACCCACTTGGCAGATCTGTACCTGTGATTGTGTTTCTTTAACTTAAAGATGAGACATTGTGCTGAGCAAAAGTCCACATCTCAAAAACTCAGTCTCTCACCTAAGTTACTTCAATAAATGAAGAGAAACCTTGTAGGTATAAATACCCAAAAACTCGATAAAAGCAGAAAAGCCGTCATTTCACTTTCTTGCTGAATTGGTCCTTGTGCTTCCTGAGAGTTTTTGAAAGCAGACACAGACTGTGGTATCAGGGTTTTTTTGTGGTAAATAAGCTTTTATCAGCAAAATAAGGCTTTTGTCCACAGTCCATCGTGTTATTATGCTACTTTTTAACTTTACTTTCTGTTCCAGATACAGGCCCTGTGAGTACACGCAATGTGTTTACAGCTGCTCACAAAGCGAATGCATGGACTCAGGGTCATGTTCAGAAGTTAGTCATGTTCAAAACTGTTCATCTGCAGGTCTATAAAAAATACGTTTGACAGTAGCTGGTCTGGAGCATTCAGGTGTGTGTTGAAAAAATGCCAAGAGGGAAAGAGAAGATCAACAGAAGCAGAAGAAAGAGAAGCAATTGTTAATGCACCTCAATCTGAAAAGGGTCAGCAAAGCATTTCCAAAGAATATGGACCTAAATGTCCCACAGTGACAAATATTATTCCCAACTACACTTAATTCAAGACAGATGTTTTCTTGAAGACAGTTGAATTACTGTGGCGTCTCTTCAACAATTATTGAGGCCATTATCCAAGATGTAATATTTGGGTTATTGCAAAATTGTCTGTCTTTTCGCTCATAGAAAATAGACATTTTAAACACTTTGAGATTATGTATAGTGAATACACACAAATATCTAGAAGAACACTTTCTGAGAGACGGATATCAGTGCAGGTGAAGAATGGCCTTCCAGTTTTGAAAAAGTGTGTGATCCAGGTGTCTGTTTAATCTCTGGTATGATTCCACATGCTCTGCTTCCTTTAATCGAGTTCACATGTGTGCTACATATCAAGTTGAGTCATACTTGCTCGATTGTAGACATTTTACAGGCAGGCACTGGGAAGAGAAACACTTCTACCTTTAAGGAGACCAAAGAGAATTATGGAAACCACAGAACCAGTTGTATAGATAGCTAAATATCTTTGTCAGTGTTTTAAAGAAATTAAACTGTTTAGCAGCACTGTGGTACTAATAACATGCTAAACTTCTCGCACACTCCTGATCTCTTCTGAGCAGCTGGTGAACCTCACCACAGAGGAATGTGTCAGGAGGCTCTATATTACTGAGTGATAGAAATTGGTCAGAAGGTGATGAGGTGATGGAAGCATGTTATCCCCTCTGATTGACGTGGTCCAGGTGAGGTCAGCTGATATGTGCTGATCAAGGAACTTTGAGCTCACCACCTCCCCATGTGTTCAGAGGGCAGTGTGCTCAATGTGCTTTGACTTTCTACAGTTTCTACAGTTTTCTAAAATTCAAATCCTAGTTATTGGCTTTGCCAGTTTTTTCACGATCAGTTCTACAAAGGTTCTATCATCAGAAAATTTCACAATGGTGTTGGATTGATCAGTGGCAGAGCAGAGGAGAGGCCCTGGGGTGTCCCAGTTTTCAGTGTGAAAGTGGACTCATCCTGATGGTCTGGGGTCTGTTGCCTTGGGGGTCCAGTATCTATGGGCACAGTGAGCTGCCAAGACCTAGATAGCTCAGTTTTTCAGTTTGTTAGGGATACTATGCAGACTTTGACTAACCTGCCTGTTGACCCAAGGGTTTTGGTTGAGAAAGACACACTCTCAGCACTAAATTTATAAATGAAATGACAGGACTGGACTGATGTGATGTATGCATGCAAATTAGATGGTCTGTAGCATCAGGTTCTCAACCCAGAGAAGAAGTCAGTGTCTTTGTGTTGATGTAAGCAGCAACTGGTGTGCAAATGCCAGGATCAAAGTCCCCCTCCTCTGCTCTTACCGCAGGTAACAGTCCTGCCTGCCTGCTGTGTAGAGGGTTAGTTCAGTAGCAACACCAGGTGTGCTCTGATCCAGCAAAGTTTCTGTGATTATCATTGTAATCCACCATCGCAGCTCATCTGTTTTTTGTTAAGTGACTGGGTGTTGGGGTAAGTCCTTAGCTTAACTTGCAGCCCCCTTCTCCTACCCCCTAATGCTTTCTGTGCTTTTGCCATCCCCACCATCTTTGCAGGAGGATGATGAGCTCTCCTCTCGCAAGAGCCCACCAGATCTCCAGAGGGATAAAGTCCCAGTTATTATTATCCAGAATACAGGGACCCACAAATTTGTTGGTAACCGCCAATATAGGAAGAAAAACCCACAATGGTCACTGGCATAACTTGGAACTAAAGTAGTAATAACTGCAGTAATAATAAATAGAAATGTTCCAAAAATGAACTAATAAAAATCAGACATTGCTTATGAATAGTGTAAGAAAAGGGTAATGGACCATGAGACCTCTTTTTTAGAACAGAAGAAAAACCTTTATTCGTCACTTCAGTCACATATACATTTGCACATACATGGTACAGTGAAATTTACTCCTACTTATTTAACCCATCTCTCTTGAGGGAGCTGAGGTCTGTCGTGTCTGGCTGAGTGTCTTGCTCAGGGACACACCTGGTGGGTGGATGGGGATTACAGGTAGGCTGGGACTACAACATATGCTATTGCATTATTCAGTGGAATCTGGTGTGGTTCAGATAGAAGTTATATAAAAGTACAATTTCTAGGTTTTGAAAGGTAGAAATGACTTCCTATGAAGAATTGCCTAGCATGCTTGTGTCGTTTGACTTTTTTGCGGGTCCCTTGTTCACACATTACAGATAGGTTTTTAAATGAATGCAGTTATTTAAAATACTTTAAATATAAATTTGCATATTCTAGAAAACCACATGACATCATTGCCTAAAACATGACACACGGTAACCACATTCTGAGTTTTACCGTGCATTTACCAGACGTTAACGACACAGTGAGGCACATTAAAACCTGCAAGGGTGGAATCAACATTTACACTGGAGGCTTGTTAATCATGATGGACAAATACTTGAAACATGAAAACTTGCCAATTATTAAAAGTAAAACTAGGTCAACTACTTTTTATTCCCAGCTTTGTGCAGTATATCAGTATTTCTGTTCTCATTTTCAGATATTTTCAGATATTTTTTATTTATTATTTAAAATTACAAACTTACTCTTATCTGTTATTGTCATTCTTTAGAAAAAACCTCATGTCCTGTTGTGATACACAAAATCACATGGCTTTGTCTTTAAGTGAGAGGGACTCATTGTTAATATTAGTGCCAGTGAACGTGCTGGTGACCCTCTGTTTATTACTGTTTTTCCTCATCCTCAGAAATCAGCTGCAAACCGTTAGCTGTTTGCACTGCACCAGTGAAGGATGTGAGCAGGCGTTGAAAGGCCGCTAACGATGAAGGACCGAGGCGGAAAAAGAAAAAGCACCAGAGTGAGACGTACTGCGGACTAACATGTTGCTCCTCTATGTCCAAGGTCTAACGCAAGGTACAAAGCATAAGGACGTATTGGCCAACCCAATCTCTTGGAAACATGATTTCATGAGTAGGTTCTAAACATTTTTCTATTTTTATATGTTGTCTTATACCTGTACTAGTACACACAATTTAGTCCAACACATTTTCACATTTTGTGAGAAGCAATTCTCACACCTGCAGCCAAACCCTAACCCTTAGCTACCATTAGTGCAATGGACATTAAGAATAATGCATAACAGAATAAACAACAGCTGACAGTGCAGTGTATAGGCCAATGCATAATATTTAGTATTGGTTTTGAATGAGGACTTAGGCCAGTGTGTCATGTGGATACAGTCCAAGGTCTGTATGTACGGGAGAGAAGAGGAGGGGAGTTCAGTGTGGGATCAGCGGGCGGCAGAGTTCAGTACTGTATCAGCTGTGGAAAGGAAGCTGTTTCTTAGACTGGTGGTTTTAGTCTGGAGGCTGGAGGGCAGGAGGTTTATTCTAGGGAATGGGTGAGAGTACTTGAGAATGCTGCTAGCTCGGCTCTGGACATCCTCAATGGCTGGAAGTGGACTCCCTGTCATGTGCTGGGCAGTTTTCACCACCCACTGCAGTTCCCAGACTGTGGCAATGCTGGTGAAGATGCTTTCACAGCATCACAGCGTTAGAAGTTCACCTTGATGGATGAAGACAGGTGGTTCTTCTTCAGTGTCCTCAAGAAGAAGAGTCGCTGGTGAACCTTGTTGAAGGCTTCTCCTTCAAAAGGTGAATTGAATCACCGTCACCATCGACTCGATGGTGTGGCCTGACCTGACATGCTAAGATCTGCTGGTCACAAATTTCAGTATCCAGTTGCAGACAGATGTGCTGATTCCCAGATCTCCAAGTTTTGTGCTACACTTGGAGTATATAACTGGGTTGGATGCTGAGCTGAAGTTACCAAAAAGCATTCTTGCATATGTGCAGTGCTGTGAAAAACTACATCCTCTCTGCTCCTATTGCTGCAGTATTCAAGTTGGTAGGGGTCGAGGGTGGGTGACAGGCTTCACAACTTGGATTTTTAGCTGGGAAGTTGGAACAGACAACAATCCACTGTCTGATAATCTTAAGTTTTGTACTGGGCACAGGAATTAAAAGGATGAAGAAAAACGATGCAAACCTTTATAAGTGACTGATGAAATCTTAAAATTCATCCTAAAATGAATGAATGTAGAAAAGCTAGGAGTAATGTGGCTGAACTTTGAACTGAAGTTCTAGCCAGGAGCCCAGCTGCTGAGTTTTGAACAATTTGTATGCTTTTTAAGTCAGGAAAATATGCTGCTGCAATAATCAAGACGTGGGGAGATAAAAGCATGAATAATAGTTTCAGCATCATTAAAATTTAACAAAGGTCTCATTTTTGAGATGATAATAGCACGACTGAACTAGTTTAGTGATGTGATGCTCAAAACTCAGGTTCCAGTCAAATAAAACACCAAGATTTCTAAAAAAATCTAAAATTTAGATTTATTTGAGCTTAATTGTAGAAACTTTGGGGACATACAATTTCGTATATTGGATAGACTCCGGCACACAGGTGGTTAATTATACATTAGCATTTATTAGCTTGTAATGAAAAAAAAAAGTTTTTATATTAATATAGCCAAGTGTTTTTTTATAATTCTTTTAATCGCCATTACATTTGTTCCTTGTCATCCACTCCACCATTTTCAGCAGATCATGTCCTCACATTTTGCAAAGGTCTCTCAACAGTAGGTACTCAGGTTTGCCCGATTTGAACCCTGACAGAGTCTAAAATGTGTGTGTTTTTAACAAAACCTCCTGCTGAGCTCCCAGCAGTGTGGCCAGCTTGGCATTTACAGCATCAGAGGCATCTATAAAGGACACAAATGTTAAATGGTTTGATAAATGTGAAAATGGTCTGATCTCAGTGATTTACTCCGCAGAAACTCACCACTCTCCACCAATATTATAAAATCACCAAAGCAAGAAATATGATTTCAAAGAATGTTGTTCCATCCCTAGTACAGGCCAAGAGATATGTAAAATCAAAGCCAAGGCACGATGAAGTTTTTCCGGCAGCATGTGGTGGCCATAATTTGTAAACCACCTTTATATACAGATTTTGATCTTGTATAGCGAGCATAATTCATTTGAGTTCACTGTGAAATGCTGTGTGTTTTTACTGTGACCATTTAACAATATTATCCACATTCTGCAACATTAAAGACGTTCGTGTCAACGTAAACCTTTTCACTAAATCCAACCAATTACTTTTTGTGCCTCAAACTAACCAAGCCTCACTGTAACTAAACGGTGATGATTTTTACAACAGGGTTTTGATGATGTTTAGTGCCATGGCAGGGAAAGTTAGTTTAGTTAGTTAAGTTAAAAAGTGTTTGATGCTTTAATTTTGTATAATAATAAATAAATAAATAATAATAATCTGCATTAAAAAATGTAAACTTTTATAGAAAATCCAAAATTAAAGCATCTATTTCCATTGTGTTTTTATTAAGCAACAATAATACAAACAACCAAGAATGAGCCTGTGGAGTGACACCACAGGCAGAGCTGAGAGTCACTGCCAGCAGAGCATTTCATTCAATTCAGTTTTACTAGTATAATCAATTTACAACAAAAATCACAGAACTTTACAGAGTAAAATCAAGACCTTTTAGATTTATAAAGCACACGGAAGAAGCGGGTACAGAGAAACCCACTTTACCATCCAAATACAGCAAATAGACTAAAGACCACTAAACCAGTTAACCACCATGTCTGTGGAACGTGACTCGATCATTATCAAACAAATACTTGGTGAGTTAATGATTAAAATTATACATCATTTAGTCTGTAATGCCATACAGTGGTGACATATAAATTGTGGGCTGAGAGCAGGAACGTGTCTCAGTGCATCAGGGGTTGGTCCCAGAGCAGTCTGAGCCTATAGAAGTGGGACTATAACTAACTATACGGCTTATCAGAGAGGAAGGTTTTTAGCCTCGTCCTAAAAGTAGAGAGGGTGTCTGCTTCCTGAATCTGGACTGGGAGCTGGTTCCACAGGAGAGGAGCTTGATAGCTAAAGGCTCTGCCTCCCATTCTGGGAACCACAAGTAGGCTTGGATTCTAAGACCGAAGTGGTCTATTAGGATGATCTGGTAAGAGGAGATCTTTTAGATTGGATGGAGCTTTATAGGTATGAAGAATGGTTTTAAATTCTATTCTACATTTAATTGGAAGCCAATGGAGAGAAGCTAATGAAGGTGAAATATGATCTCTTTTACCAATCCCACTCAGCAATCTTGCTGCAGCATTTTGGTTTCATTGAAGGCTTTTTAAGACCACAGGGTCTTTACTGGACTATGAAGTGTATGAACAGGTTTTTGTGTATTGCGCTGCTGTTTTTTGTCTAAGAACATTTCTGTTTATTACTGTCAACAGATTAGATACTGTAAATTAGATATTAGATGTATTTTACATTCCAGCGTAACTGTAAGACCTGCTTTTAAACTTGACACCTGCTTTTGAACTTGTTCAGGTCAGTCAGAAGTGGTGACACATCGACTAATGAATAGCTGGTTTGGATCTTTTCCTTAGAGCCCAGGGTTGCCTTTTCTAAATCATCACTTCAACCACCTTTTGCTAGTTACATTCTGGTGTCACCATTTCCCACTTAATGAAAGCACAGAAAGTGTCCTCCACCTTTGACAGTCATTATGCTCTCACCTCGATCGTTGCCGTCTTTTCTCTCACTTTGAACCTCAGTTGCACTCTCACTAGCCTGCTCAAAGCCTCCATCCTCCGCCCGTACCCCCCCATACCTCCCCTGCCTTCCCTTTTCTGTCTCATTCTTGTATGTGCTCTCATCCCACCCACACTCACTTCTGCAAAGCATCCTTTGTATCCTTCCTTGTTCCTCTCTAGTTCTTATTTATCCTCTAACCTCTCATCTTCCCACACGCTGCCCTCTACCCCTCATTTCCTGTCTGTCTTTCTTTAGCTGTCACTCTCTGCCTCCAGAACAAGCACTGAACACTGCTGCTGTTTGATTGCCAACCTTAATAACTCTAAATCACTAGTTTTTGTGAAAATTACATTGCAGTAGTCATATATTAATCTCCTGAATGTTAATTTGTTTTGCATGTTAACATCTAAAAACAAACTCTTCCTCCTCACTTGCATGTCCATTGTAACAATTATTGCAGTAACTGAGCCATGAGCGTCATATGATGCTCCTGTTTTAGTAACATAACAGCAAAGCTAAAAAACATTATGTCTCTGCTCTAAAACATTTCTCAAGCGAACTGCACCAGCTGTTTAAAATGACCAAAAATGTACGAATTACATGTGTGATAACTAGTGGCTGAGGAACATGACACGGTTGCAAACCCTTACTGATTGGAGGCCGGGTTTGTGGCTTGGTCAGCAAAGCAGAGGACTTTCCCACGGGGGACTGAAGATTGAGTGCAGAATGATGACTGAATGAAACAGTTTTTGGTTGCTATTGTAACCAGGACAAAGCTGACTTTCACGATGATACACACTCGATATACAGTATCTTGAGCATCATCTATCCATCCATTATCTGTAACTGCTTGTCCTGTGTAGGATCATGGGGGGGTTGGAGTCGATCCCAGCTCTCTAGTATTAGTAAGTAGTCACACCTACAGGCATTTCCCACACGGAAAACATGCAAACTCCACAAAAGGCCAGTCGCCAGTGACGTGAATCCACAGCCTCCAACCTGCGACTCCACCACCACATTGCCTATTCAGATACGTGAGGACTTTGTTACCAGTGTTCAGAGACATTTATTACATATCACAGGGTTGTGACTTTGCAGACACAGCACAAATAACACTTAATCATAAAGAAACACATTCAGGTTAACAACTATCACAAAATGCATTTTCACATACATGTCTCATTTAGGCCTAAGCCAACTTTAAGTGCTGTTTGGCACTTGAGACACTTGTTAATATTTATTATCAAGAGCAAAGGAAGTAGTAGTGTTAAACCCACCCCGTACATTTTTCCGATGCATAACCTGTCAGATTTGAGGTAATGTGTGGAATAAGGACCCAGGGTGGTGACGACGGCAGGGCGTATGAAATAATAATTTATTGAAATAACAAAAACTAAAAAACTCTCCCCCCCCCAAAAAAGGGAGGACAAGAAACATACTAACAAACCATAAACAAACTAAACAAACTATGAAGGACAAAAACAAAAGGCAACACTTAAACCAACAAACAAGAACCAAATAAGGAACAAACAAATGGGACCAAACCTCAGGCCAAGCGTAGACGAACAAGCACAAACAAACGAACGTATGGCAGACAAAGAGAGTGTATGAAAGACAAACCAACAACCAGCGAAGGGAGATCAGGGCTTAAATAACCAGAACGACAGGTGAAACAAATAAAGACAAACGAGAAAAGCAAAGCAACCAAAGAAACTCACAGGAAGAACAAAAGCAATACTACAAAATAAAAGGCCAAGGCAGGAAATGAACAAACACAATGCCAACAAAAGTCCCAAATTGTGACATCACCCTGTTTGTTTCGCATGCAACTCGTCTTTGTGTCTAAACCCAATCACACAGCCACACTGTGTGTGTGGGGCAGCTTTAGCTCCATTGATGGAGCAGTTGCCCACAAATTACAGTATAGATAGTTTCCCTACAGTTGAAGTGACCTGGTACAGTATGTGTTATTTACTCAGTACTATTGGATAAAAACATCTGCTAAGTGACAAATTGTCACTAATTGCAATTGCAAAAAAGATGCCTGCTAACATTTCAAGGCAGCTAAAGTGATATTAAAAGGGGACATGAAAACACTTCTGACTATTGATTAGTCAGAGAAGCATCACTACCACTGAGCAACCAAAGTCCTCTTGTCCGAAGTCTTGAGTCTTGCTGCCTGCATCTTCGTCAGAAATCTAATGTGTCCTCTCACTGTGACAAACACACTGAGAATCAAGAACAGCATTGCGTTGACATATGTGTGTTTTGGACTGCATCCCTGCTTTTTATGGCGTCACCCGGTGAAACTGCCATGACACACAAAGTAACGCAAGTGGACCTCAGTCAAAGTTGACCTAGTTCAATAGGGTGGAAAAACGTGCAGTAGCAAAGTAGTTAAACTTCACATAATCTATGTTAAAATCACATCATCATTTTATTTTCAAATCTCATCGTACCGGTTTGTTTGCAGATCTTTTAATATCCACACTTTTCACATTAACTGTTAGAAGATTTCTTTATTACCAATGTCGACGAGCTGCTTTTGTCTCTATTTATCTATTACCAATTTATCCATCACAGCGCTGCCTCTGTAATCTGATTACCATTGCTCCTGAGCTCCTGAGGGGTTTTTATTACACTGGCCTCGGCATCGCTTCCAGATATCATCAGCTGCTTTGTAATGAAAAGGCACATTATGACTATGAAAAGGATATTTAGGGTCTCAGCACAGTCACTGTGTAAGTGTAGTGTATGCATGTGTGTGTAGCTTTGTTCTTCAGAGTGAGTTTTCTTTACTGTTCAAACTGGACCTTATGTAAATGTGACTTTGTTCAGCTCTCTGCATGAAAACTTACACCGTGAGATTTTGCTGATATTACAAACTGCTGTAAATCTGCAGGCTTTCTCACGGGTAAAACAAAGGGTTTGCCCGAGGCAGGGCTGCAGCCAGCAGCGGATCCATGAGACCAACCTGTTAACCATGCACAGTCACTCTGTGGTGAGGACGTTACTCTTTGCCTGTGTGTAATATGAGCTCTAATGGTGGGTGAACTACCTGCCTTATTAATGAAAAATGGTGAAATCGTTTATTGGACCACAAACATAAAAGTGCAATAAGAAACAGCTTACTGTTTTATCGCCAGCTATTGTCATAAAACAGCAATTCCATTTGGGGCCAAGTGATGAAAAATGTCACATTTGCAGAGGTAAACATCTTAATTGTAGAGGAAAGATTTCAGTGCAGCACCAGATAAGTTTACATTGTCTGTGAAGCACAGCAGAAGCAGACTGAATGTTTTTTCAATGAAAAATTATTTTTGAGATAATTCAGTCTATTCTAGATTTCAAACAATATCAAGAATATATAGACACATTCCAAAAGTATTAATACCCCATACAGTTTTTTTTCCACAAACTTGAACCACTTGTGGTGAAAGAGCTTGGGTGTGTGTGTGTTAAAGATTTGGAGAAATTACTTACTAAATGAAAACGCAGTCAGAGCGGAGACAGTTTCAGCGCCACGGACAGTGGTTTGCGACCCAGGATGATTCACTAAAATCAGGCTGTTCAGATAAAAAGATGAATGACCCCGTAAAATCCTATTTTTGTGCCGCATGGATCAAAAGTCTGTTAAGTCTGGCCAGTCACACTTTGTTCAGTCGTGAGCACTGATGTGCACTTCACACACTGGCACACAGCGTGAAGAAGATGAGCTGCTGCTCTATTCCCCGACTCAGAAGAAGAAGGACATTTTTGACATTTACGTCCAGCAATTAAAGTTTCTCACAAGCTTATCAGGACAAAATCGCTGCATGTACTGTGAGTCCAGTACATTATGTGCTTTGGGTCCCGAATGTTATGATGCTACGAGTGTCTTTTAATAATGACCCACCTGCGGAACAAATGTGTCTAAATCCAAGCCGCTGCACAGGAGTTCTTATTGAGGACCATCACAGATGAGTACGTTTGTTATAAAAGCCACTCATCTCTTAACTCATACTTTAAATGTACCATGAAAGGGAACAAAAGTGCAGCTCCTCTCACATGGTTGAAACCCAGGTGTTAAAGCCTTTGGGAACCACAGGAATCATTAAAGTGAATGTGCATTTACATTTTTTGCTCTGAATGGGTTTTTGGACTGAGAGCCGCAGCTGGAGCGGGACGCATAATGGCTCTAATTGGCTCCTTCGGTGACAGGCTTGTAAGTGGCCAGTGCATGCCGTTATATTTAGGACTCAAACTGGCAGGTACACGGAAACACAAAGACACGGGAAAATAACACATGGACGAGTGCATGGCAAAAACAAGTTTAAAGTAAGAGTAGACATATAATATGTCATCTGCACTCGCTGCTGTTCTCACACCTCACATAACTGTGAGTCGCACAAAGTTCTGTAAGAACATGAGAAGCTTGAGAAATACAAAGGCTGAAAGAACTAGAAATTATGGGGAAGGTGAAGGCACAACTCAGGCAGATTCTAGGAACAACATCTTAAATAAAATCCACACACACACTAAAACACACACGCACACACACTGTTCTTCAAGTTATAGAACATCCGTTTTTCCAATTTTTTTTTCTTATTGAAAATGATGAAGTTTATGTCTCATTGTAATCTGTTCTCTCTACAATCAAATATCCTTCAGAAAGTTCTTCCCATCTCTGTCGCAGAAGTTCCCATAAAACTGTGACACTTGTAGGTCGCTTTGCTTTCACTCTTTTGTCCAGTTCGTCCCAAACCAGCTCGGGGTTTAAGTCTAGAGACTGTGCTGGCCACTCCACGTTTTCAAGCTTTTCCATCTTGTTCCTTTTTCCTAAGGTCGTTCTGACATAGCTTGGACTTATGATTTGGGTCATTATCTTGCTGTAGGATGAAGCCCTGACCAACTCTCACTCTCTCTCTCTCTTTAAATATATATATATAGAGAGAGAAGGAGAGCACAATTGTCGAAAATATTATGTGACAGGAAGAAATCACAAACACCTTGTCCTGTCCTCAGTTCTTCTCTTTAATACACAGTGCGAGGAGCAAGGCACATCCACCTGATCCTGCTGACACCCTTTAACTGAGCTCCTCAGGTGACGCACTTCCTCTTGAGTGAAGAAAATATAAAAGAATAAAGACCTAGTACACAAATGATAGACATTCATCTCAAGTATATTGGCAGACAAAAATGCATTTTCCCCATTTCTTATTTGTTTCTTTGTCTTTCTCTGTCAGGTTACATGAGTGTCATGAATAAATAACTTTAAAAAAAAAATTGTGGTCGGATTGAAGTCTGGGCTTTCCACATTCCTTTGTTGAACTCCTACTATTTCTTCAGAGCCTTAACTGCATGAGTAATGCAAAAGGGTATCATTTTAAAATTACCTTTAGCTGTAGACTGAAAACATTTGGGTTTGACTTAAAAATATTAATATGAGATGAACCAATGGGATCAACATTCCACTTTTTATTTTTTTGGTATTTACATCTGGATCTGAGTGAGGTGGAAACGGATGATTCGCTGTGGCGACCCCTGATGGGAAAAGCCGAAAGAGTCGTAGATTTACATCTGGATTTGACACAGAATTTAAGAAATGGCACATTTATTTGAACCCATCCATTTGTTTATATGAGTAAAAGTACAGCAACACAAGATTGACAGGTGTGTCCTATGATATAGATTATTCAAACAATAAATAGCAGCGAGTGACTACATTTAGTTTCAGATTTGGGTTTGCCTGTTCAGGCTGCATTTATAGTTTAGAGCTGTAACCAACATGGAAACCAGAGAGAGAGCTGAGCATGGGTGATATACAAGCAGTTGTGAAGCTGAGAAAAGATCAGTCAGAGCTGTTGCACCAACATGGGGCACAGCCAAGGACATCCATCTGGAAAGTCATGAAGAAGAAACAAACACTGGTGTAGTAAAGCATAGAACTGTTAGACCAAGGAAAACAACAGCAGCTGACGAAAGAAAGACACTAAAACAACTGTGACATCAGCAACAGCCTCCAGAGGTCGGGAGTGAAGGCAGCACAATCTACTCTTCAAGTACTACAATCTACTGTCAACTCTGTCAGAGGACAATGTATCCTCTCTCCTCCGCCTCAATCATCCGACCACCTGCTCTCTAGATCCAACCTCCTCCACCCTTCTTCAAGCTGTTGCACTTACACTAATACCAGCCATTACAAACATCATCAGCAATTCTCGCACACCTTTCCCACCTCATTCAAGCAGACCCACATTACTCCACTCTTAAGGAAGCCTCTTGATCCCTCCCTTGTAGAGAACAACAGACCAATCTCTGTTCTTCCATTCCCTACCAAGTCCCTGGAACAAGCATTCTTTAATCAACTCTCAGACGTTTTTCCGAGAACAACCTCCTCGATGTCAATCTGTCTGGTGTCAAGAGTGGTCACGTCACAGAGACAGAAACTTCTGAGTGTTGTGAACTCCTGCAGGTAATTCTTCTGTCTTAATTCTACTAGACCTTTCTGCAGCCTTTGACACTGTGAAACATCACGTCCTCTTGAATACAGTCTCTAACTTGGGCATCTCTGGACCAGCTCTAGGCTGGCATCGGTCTTACTTGTCTGGAAGAAACTTCAAGGTATCCTGGCATGGGCCTAATTGTAACTCTCATAACCTTTTCACTGGTGTACTGCATGGCTCTGTTCTCGGTCCTGCTTATTTCCATCTATACTTCTTCCCTGGGCTCTATCATCCATTCACATTCACAATTTTTCCTGCCTGTCACTGCCATGCGGATGACACACTGCTCTTCCTGTCCTTTTTGCCGAATGACTCTAATGTCTTGACACTCGTCTCTGCCTGTCTCTCTGACATCTGACTTGGATGAGGGAAAGACACCTTCAGCTCAACATCTCCAAGACGGAACTTCTAGTCCTCCCAGCCAAACCTTCAACACAGCACAACAACAGTATCAACATTGGATCTGCAATGATTGTCCCTACTAAGTCGGCTAGAAATCTGGAGGTCATCATTGATGACCAACTGAGATTCACGGAACACATCACCTCGGTCTCAAAGTTCATGTAGATTTGCCCTCCACAACAACAAAAAGATCAGACCCTACCTCTCTGGGTACATGACCCAACTCATCACGCAGGCATTGATCATATCTAGTCTTGCCTTGATTACTGCAACGCATTGTTGATGGGGTGATGCACGATCAAACCCCTGCAGATAATTGGTGGAATGAGCTGCCAAACTCTGCACGCTCAGTGCCCACACTCACAAAATTTAGAAAAGCGCTGAAAACTCTTTCGCATCTTCCTTTGCACTTGAAACACTTTTCTGCTTTTATTTGTACCTACATCTCATGCAACAACACTACTTTGACAGTGATTTGCTTTGATGTTTTCACCTGGACTTACATTAATGCTTGCTTTGTACCTCCCTTGTACATCGCTTTGGTTAAAAGCGTCTGCCAAATGACTAAACGTGAATGTAAGTGCTTTGGGCATTGATAAGGTAGAAAATCACTGTATAAGTGTAGCTGTTTCATTCCTTTTCTTGAGGTGTCAGAAGGCGTAGCTTTGTCCAGGCCCTCCTGGGTTATATCCTGACATTTAAGATACATGTTTTTGTTGATGATCAATCCCTGAAATCTCAGTGTAGTACAATGGAAAGCCTGAATACTTGAAGCCTAAAGCAATGATGTAGAACCAGAAAATGTCTAATACGCAGGTGAACAGGGTCACTAATCCAAGATGTTGTGCACTGTAATGATGACTGTTTTACAATGTGATGCACATAGTTAGGAAGTATGTGTGTGCCCTTAACCTCACCTGTGTATATAAAGTCGTTCCTGTAGCATCAAACTGTACTACAAAAGTGTGGCTATGGCGTCAATGTGATACACCAAAGATTTACAAAGCGGCACAATTTGACACCTTAGGAAGCATCATGAACTGACACTTTGGGATGAGAATGTGTTGCCAATTTACCATTTAAAGGACCACAGTCTGTATTAGTTTGGCATTACAGCCATGCGATTGACCCACATTGTCTTATTCTTGTGATGTTGTTCATGGTATGGAAATGAAGTGTGGTTGGGCATTAACCTTACGATGCCACTACTCATGGTTGAACTCAGCCTAATGTTGTATTTCCCTTGGAAACGTCCCGGTAGCCAGGACAAATTCTGTGTTCCCGAAAAAAAAAAAATTGACATCTCATATACTCCATATACTAGGAATCAGACACTTTTTATAGTTGGACATTTTAATTCAAACTAATTATATAACTGTAGAGGATGAGCGGGCATGTTTGTTTTGGTTATTTGATGTGTTTGGCCAGTGTGTGACAGTGTGTTCCTAAAGGAAATGTTTATGTCTTTGTCTTTTAGGAAATCAACTCATGGTTCTCTTTCAGACTGCATCAGGTTTTCCTACAGCATGTCTCTACGTCCTGCTGTACTCCTTTTACCCTCTGCCTTTGAGGACCTGCGGCAGAAAAGATGTGATGTCTCTTATGATGTCCAGCATTTCTTTTTTGTCAAACATTGTGTTTAGTCTGAGGGTCTGAAAGCCCCAATTTTGTCTCATCAAGCATTACATTTTTCTACTTGACTTTAGAGTCTCCTGTGTTCTTTATCACTCCAGCAGACATTTTACCATGAGCTGTTTTTCAACAGTGGCTTTCTGTGCTTTAGGCCGATTCATACTTGTGCCATGTTCCTTCTATTTCTCAATGATGCATTTAACTGAACTGGGGATAGCGACTGTGACTTGGAAATGTTCTTGTATCCATGCCTTTGATTGATTAAAGATGAGGGATGGGATACTGAGCCACCAGTAACTGGACTTTCCCTTGAACACATTCACTGCAGTGATCTCAATTGACCTGCCTGCATAAAGTAGGAAAGAAATTGGCTAGTTTCATTAAAAGGCTGCAAATACTTACTGTATGTTTTGACAGATTTTTTTCTGTTTTGTACTTTTAATTGATTGACAATTGTGTCTTCGACTTTTTTGTAAATTTCTAAAGTATTTATTTATCTAAGAAAAACAAAGAAATCAAAGGGCAAAACAAGGGGGTGAAATCATTTATTAGGCATTGTTACAGTAAATTAATTATTGTTTTTATCATTTATTGTATTTATGTTTTTGTAATTACTTGCTTAGATATTCATTAATTCTTTGTCATTATGATGGTTACACTAAGGAGTTTGTGATCATGGTCAAATTGCTTTTCCAAAGTTCCCCCAGATTACATTATCTGTGCTCCTTATGAGTAAAAACCCCTCCTGGTGATGTCATCTGGAGGGTGTTTTCAGCTAGAAGCAGAGAAATATTTTAATATAAGGAAATCAGAGAGAAGTTTAAAATAATGAATTTACAACCTCAACTAAAGCCATAGACAGTAAGTTGAAAATTGGTGAAGTCGTCCATTAACCCTACCTAAACAGTTTCCTGCCTTCTGGTTGGTTGATTAGTTACAGTATCAGAGATATCTTAGTGAGCTCTAAGCCACAAAACATAAAAATCTCTGCACCAAGCACCTGCATTCAAAATATAATACTATGTTTTCCAATAATAAAATGGGGAAATAGATCAAAGGACACAAGGAAATAAGAGGAAATAAAGAGGAAATTTTGATAAATATTTATGCTATTTATGTTAAATGTGTTTAAATTATATGAACGTGAAAATAACACATAGATAGATGCCAGCTAAACTGGAAGGAACTCATTTAACTAATCAGATATAAAAGCAACTAAAAATATAAAGGCTGAACAAATGACACTGTTGGTGTTTATACTGTTTCCCTGTGTGTCAGATTTCAGTTACATGCGTGCACATTTGGAAGTTTATTTACACTGGACCTGGATCCATAATCACTAAAAACCACTAAGACCACAGAGGGCCACAGAGAGACATACACAGACAGACAACCCTTCGCACTCACAGTCACACCTATTCACCATTTTAGAGTCGTTTACCTAACGTGCATCTCTTTGGACTGTGGAAGGATACCGGCGTAAAACAACGGGCCCACAACCTTCTAGCTGTAAGGCAGCAGCACTAACCAGTCCACCACTGTGCTGTCCAAGCCACCACATGTCCCTCCATTTTACTTCACCTGACCTTCCTCACTCAGACAACTCTTTTCTTATTAATTCTACCACTATTTAACTATTTCCACATCCAACAGCTTCCTGTCAGACCCTCACATTCTTCGTGTCTGCTGTTGACATGTATGTTGACTCTTCTCTGTTACCTGTTCTGTTATTGATCCTGATGCTGTTTGCCTCATATGTGGCTGCCTGGTGACCTGTGATTAGGTCATTTTGTAGCCTAGTTGATCAAATGTAGTGATGTTAAAAACCAACTAACCTTTTTGTCCCATCAAATGCAACCACCTCCCTACACAGATTTTGTCACTTAATAATATTTTTACCTGGTATCCTTTGCGAGTTGATTGTAAGAATACTGTATGTTGTTTGGAGGCCTTTAGGAAAATGAGACTTTGGTCTCCATCTGGAAATCAGATGCTGTTTCTATAAGTAGAATGATATCTAGAACTCTGCTGTTGCTGAGTTTGATGAATTATCAAAGTGCAGCAGCAAATGAAATAATATGTTGCAGGATTGTTTTTGTGTCAATAAAGTTTTTCAAACTTTATTTGATATTTCTCTGGGGTTTTGCTCACTCTGCGTCTTCTATGGACTGTTTCTTAACTGAAGCTCTTCTTTGACTTTGTGTATGCTCTTCCTTTTCCATTACTTAACATGGTTGTCTTTCACCTTCTGGCAAATTGTGCCATGCACTATGATTTGCCTTTGACTATAAAATACACTTTACAAATCAGAAAACCTATCCGAAATCTGCAGCTTCAGTTTGTTTCTCCAAACAAACGTCTCACTGAAACGTTGTCTATGCATTTGGAATCCTTCTGACACTTTCCTTACATCAAGATGTGACTGTCAACCTCGGAGAACTGAACTTCAAAGCACTTAGAGCCTTTGCTCACAGTTTGCCAAACTGACACTTTTCTTTAAAGAGTTTAGTTCATTTGATCTTGCACGGAGGAGACGACTCAACCTGTCAAACATGTCATCACTGACAATGTGTTAACATCTACCACCAAACCTGGGTTATCATCTACTCAGCTTTGAATGTTTTTGCAGCACTTTAGACACCTCTTTTCTTGTGTCACATCAGATGGAGGATAAACAGAAACCTCTCCTTCTGTACAAATTTAATGGATGTCAGGGGAAATCATGTCTTGTTCCTTGTTGATGGTTCAAGGAAAGGCATTAAAGAACCTGTGAACAAAAGTTGAGTCCCAACTCTCAAATAGTACACAACATTAGAAATATAATCATTATCTTTTTTCTTGCATGTACTTAGAAATAAAAGATGCAACCAAATGCCCTTTTGTTGACCTGTTGCATTTTATGTCATTGCACTGACAAATTTTTTATCAGCTTCATGTAGTTGGAGTTCCTCTTCAGTTTTTCCAACTAAATGACAGTACAGAGCAGCATATACAGCAAATTATACAACAGGAAGTGAGCTCAACCCTTTATATGTGACTTGATATGACATTGTCTTATTGTGTAGCTATGTGAGCCATTGGGTATTCTAAAAGCTACAAGGCTCAAAGACCAAATAAAGCTGCCAATTCAAACTCCTGCCATTGCATGTTGAGTAATCTGTCGTTCCCAGCCAATAGTTAGGGTTTCATTTTGAATGGCAGACCTCTTTGCTGTAAAGGAGCTGGACCAACTACTTCATCATGCTTTTAGTTTTGACCAGTGTGAACAGGGCTGCAGACTTTACTGCTATTAAATATAAAACCAGAAGAGATGAACAAAACGCTTTACTTCCCAGCTTAGTTTCAGAGCTGTGACACACCAAGCGGATGGTCAGGCTAATGGCTGACCAACAGGCCGTTCGTGAGTGTCTATGGCCCTAGTTGGACCTTGTTAATATCAGTGGAAGAGACAATCACAAAAAGACAATCTGAAGTGAATGAAAAACGACAAAGTTGGGGGGACACAGACGTGAGACTCCTCGGGAAAATTCTGATACAAGCTTATTTTCTCAACATGACCATCTGAAATGAAGAAACTGAAAACTATCTGATCAGCATGATTCATTTTACCATATCACACGATTCCTGTTCATCCCCGTTTCTTCTCCTTTTTGAGATGTTACATAGAGACTAGCGTCACCTGTTGGTTTACAGTTGAAACTGTCACATTCATGTTACACGAAACAGGCTACCTTTATCTTATGCTTAGCTTTTTAATGCAGAAAATGGTTTCTGTGGGTAACAAATCTGGACTTTAATCTTTTACACAATAAACCAACATTTCTGGGAATGGGTTTCGTAAAACTTTGGTTGAATTTGTGATTGACAGAAGTGAACCCAAATAAAAGAAGTCTGTTTTTTCATTGTGCTATAACAACAGGGATGGCAGTAGCTCAGTTTCTACATTTGCCTGGTCGTATGTCAAAGTGTCTCCAGGACACGTGCCAAACCTTAGCTGTTGAGGGTTCCTAATCCAGTGGACATTTGAGCATCAGAAAGCCAATTATGCAAAATCTGTGTGCAGACTTCAGGATCCACTGTGGTGACCTGAGTTTACAGCATAAGCCAAAAGAGGAAAGCGGGAAAAAATCTTCATGCTAAAGCTCCCCAATAACAATGCTCAGCTTTTATCTCATGCTTGTGTTATATTGGGGTTTTTCAGCTGCATCTCCCTTTGCATTCTTCCGTGAACAATATTTGGGGTCTTACACTTATCCTATTTTGGTCATGGGGGGCTGGACCCTATCCCAGATGTCATAGGGTGAGAGGCAGGGTACACCCTAGACAGGTTGACAGTCTGTCTCAGGGACAACACAGAGACATACACAGACAGACAACCATTCACACTCATATTCACCCTGATGTCAAATTAGAGTCATCACCCAACCTAACATGCATGTCTTTGGACTTTGGGGGAAAAAAAAGGAATACCCAGAGAAAACCCGCAGACTTCTAGCTGTGAGCTAACCATTCCACCAATGTTCTGCCCATTTTGTCTTTATAATTTAACTTTACATTGAATAGAGCTAAGTCAGCAGCCTTGCTGCCAATTTGCTCCAGTTTGCCAACCATGCAGCACAGACCACCTTTATAAGAGACTGCTTTGGCAGGACACTTTGAACTTCAAACAAGGTGAATAATTTTTCATGTAATGTTTTTAGGTTAAAGAAGGCTTTACTAATGTTTCAACTGACTGAGGAAGTGCTAGGGCTTCTTTCAAGAATGACATCTAGAGATTTACGTTCATATTCCCACTGATGTGGCAGCCATATTTCCTGTATATTCATGATGTTACTCTTAAAAAGCAGCATTGGCCTAAATCCCAGTTTGCTGCAGATAACCACACTTTTAGAACTTTTAGCGGCCCTCTTATCCCCGTTGCCACAGTGACTCAGTGATTGGATGCAGATAGTGTGCCCACTCACCACACGAGCCTCGGTTCAGCCCCATTAGTGCTGCTTGTTGCCTCCTTCCTTTCATCTCCGCCCAGAGTGGTTGGAGTTTCTCTCTGTATCATTTACCTCACTTCTTCTCCTTCTGCACCCGCCCTGCCTTCTCGATGTGGAGCCTATGACAGGAAAGCGATGGTGACACAGAGGGTGAGTGGCTAAATGGGAACGCCTTGCCATCTGTAAATTCAAGCTGGTGACACCATCTTTTCTCTCGCATTAGTCATTTCACTGTCAAGAGCCGCCACTCATCTCTTCTCCCTCATCAGCCTCTCTTTTCACTTGCCGAGAAGAAAGGAAAAAAGTCATTAAGTAAATAACACCTGTGGACAGCCTTTCCTTTTGAGCCTAGGTGTGTGTGGCTGAAGACTATTTTATGCTTGACATTTTATTTTGTCCTCTGCAGGGACGCTAATTGCCTCTGTGACAGAAACAGTGCCGGGGAAAGTTAACAGAGCGCTCTCTCTCTCTCTCTCTCTCTCTCAGTCACACACACATCTTTATTTTAAGCAGGAAGATAATTTATTGCTGTAGAAAAATGCTGCAGAAAATGTCTGCCTTCTTCTGAAGAGGCAAACATCGTGATTTGTCTAAAAAGGAAACTTTAAGTCTTTCACTACTGATCCCATTCACACTGATCTATCAGACAGGCATCTTGCTGTTGCTAAGCAACCACACACTAAGCTGTCAGTCAGCTCTAAGCTTTAATCAGTGGTAAACGAAAAACTACAGATGATGACAATATAATTTTTTGAGCTTGACAGCTCATTCTTTCTGTTCTGACCACCTTCACCTGCTCCAGGACTTTTCTTTTTATGCCAACGTAAGAGTTGAGATTGAATTTCCTTTTGTCTTGGGATGTTAATATTAGTAGCACCATTAATTTCACAATAGACTATGATGGGCTCATAGCCCAGAACTAACTTGAAATAGCTTTGTTCCTTCTCTCATTTCCTTTTTTGTGATATGCTGTCATGGACGAATAAGCTCGCTGGATGCAGACCCATGACTAAAAATGATCACAATTACAAAAGGGCAAAAGAGTTTAAAAAATGACCTTAAGGGAGACTAAATATCGCCTATGCAAACTTCAGAAGGGTTATAATATGGAACCTTTTAAATATGAGCAGAAAAGAGTTTCAAATTGCTTGCAGCAGCTGAAAATAAGAACAAGAGAAAAAACACTCGAGGTAGCATATGATGTTTTTAATTTTATATTTGAAAAATGATACAGTTGCAAAAGTTACAGTATGAATTACTTAAACTTTTTATGTGTTCTACTAGAAGAGACTTTGTCATAATAATATGTACTAAACCTTTTTGTTAATAAAAGTGCAGACGACGAAGAGCCTTGAGCCCACTGGAGCAAGACAAGCATCGAGGACAACAAGGATAATGACTGAAAATATGAAGAGAAGCACAGTAAAAGGTTTTAAGCAGTTGTTGGAAAATGGGATAAAGTGGACGGTAAAAGAATAGAAGAAAGTCTGGACCACAGAGGCATGAAGGGACATGGCTCACTCGAATCTTTGAACTACAGTAAACTGTAGAAAGAAAACTGATTTCAAGCAGTGACTCTTTCAAACTGAAAACCTCTACACCAGACTTTCATCAGATATAACACGATGTACCAGGACTTGGCCATCATTCATTTGCACATCTGTTTAGCAGCCATGTGATCACAACTGTGCCAACATCAGATGAGCAGGGTGTTTTTCAGGAGCATGAGAATGGCTCGTGTTTATGTGGCTGGTTATACTCACAACTGTCACAAAGCTGTTATCTTCAGGAATACTGTGCCATGTGCACGTTTCGACTATTAAACCAAACCCCTAAAGTGTGACAAGTGGTTGTGATGTGGCTTCGTAATAGGTCCCCTGCAGAGGACAGCAGCTGTAGCCTGCTTGGACTAGTGACGTCTGAACAAAACTCTACTCAACAGAATCAGCAAAGACCTAAGAGTGTAACAAAAGAGCACACACACTTCCCCTACGGTTCAACTATTGGCATATCCTCAACTCCGATGTAATGCAACACATGAAATATGAGGAATACCCCTATATTTTAGCCCTTTGTTATCTTCTTCTTCAGCACAGAGGTACAACACTGTCAGAATCCGAGGGCTGCACATTTTAGGTGCAACAAAGCAAATACATATATTAATATACAATGACATTATACACAAGTGTTTCACATTAAAGCAGCAAAGCACTGATTTGCCGCTTGTTTTCTACACACAGTTCATTACTGTGATTACCGTTGCCACTGTAAGCAAACTAAAAACATGATACACGTGATGTAAATTCAACCTTCTTTATTACATTTAATTATATTGTTTACATGTTACATTAATCAATACTGTAGGTCTGCTCCCAACCTCTTATTAGCAGCTAAGCTACTTTCATGCATTAAACCAGAAATAAAGCATATTTCTTGACATTCGACTTTGGAGTAGATTAGTATCACACGAACTCTAGACACTCAATATCACGTCATCATTTTTAGTCTTTTCATGGTTTCTGTATTTCTATTTGCTAATGGCCAAGCACAGTGTCTAGTGTCCCGGAAACTACCAATAATGGATCAGCGTTCGCTAGATGGCGAATTAGTGCTTATGGTTTTGACCGTTAAGAACGGCAGCTGTATTCATCTATCCACACAAAAATGTGAATGCGTCTCATCCCACAGCATCGGACACTGATGCTTCCCAAAGCATCAAATTGAGCCATTTTTATTACATCCTTTGGCGTATCATGTTGATGGCACAGGTACACTTTAGCGTTACTATTTGGAGCGCCATCCTTTTACTCTAACGATACAACTTTATATACATACAAATACCGCGTCCAAATTAGGGAAAACGATTTCAGTGTAAGCTTACGTTACGAGACAACAACAGTGTTAGGCACAAAAACTTCAGGGTAAAGTGTCGTGACTCTCACTATGATCTGTGTTGCCCTGGTTACCGTCACTCACTCCGCCTTTCTCTCTGCCTCTCCTCGTTTCTCTCCTAATTAGCCTTATTCTCCTCACCTGTTTTCTGCACTTCTTAAGCTTGGTTCACCTGCTGATATCTGCCACAATGTCTTCCTGATTTGCTAGAGATGTCCATAAGTTTGTCTCCGTGTCATGATGTCTGTAGAGGGCGCCTTACGCGTGTCCAGTGGTCCAAAAAAGATCCACTTCAGAGATCAATGTATTATAAAAACGTTGCAGATTTATTGAACTTCTGTGTTGAAAGTAAAGCTAATAACAACAGTTCTAGAGTCACGCTAATATAATGCCTAAACTCCACTGAGCACGGTAAGAGAACTGTGTGCCTTCCACAGCCAAACACTGGTCTAATAATGACTTTCTGCTCCTGTCCGTTTCCAACTGTCGTCGAAGGCAATACAACATAAAGGGCACTACAACATCAAAGGCATTGGTTTCCTTGAGGATTACTTAAGGACATAAAAGCCACTATCTGATGTGGTGCATACATTAGCTACTACTTGTCTATCTACTGACACAGCATAACTGCAGGACAAATATAAGCAGGAACTAATATTTGAGAAAGTTAACATTGGCTCGTACATACCCCGGCCCTAATTGTGCACCAAAATTAAGGAATAGTTGACTTAATGTTGGAAACAATTACTAGATCATAGTGAACAATTAACATTAGAACTAATTTGAAGAATTTAGCTTGAGTATCGGAACATTAAGAGAATACATTTATAATAATGAACATTTAACAAACGTTAAACATTGGAACAATAAAAGCCTAACCATGGCATTACAATGAAACTTGAAGATCTTCTCTTCTTTTTTCTTACTTCGGCGTCAGAGGTCTCTAGGACTTGACACACCGTAGGAGAACAGTCTTTACCACTGTCTCATTCTGATTCTTGGAGAAGACAGACCTTTGTTACAGGTCTATCCAGCTCATTGGTTTTGGTCTTGATGAGAACCTGGCGAACCAAACCACGGTTATCCTTTATCGCATTGATGAACTTTCCTATAATCCACGAGTTTCGAGGTGCTGACTCATCAACGATCAACACGATGTCCCCAGGAATGAAATTTCTCTTTGCATGTGTCCATTTTGGCCGTTTTTGAAGGTTAGGAAGATACTCATTTCCAGAAGAGATCCACCATGTACTGAACTTGCCTCCATCTACGACGGGCATACAAGTTGTCCTTGTCGAAAGTTCCTGGGGGAATCGAACGGTGAGTTTTCAATAGGAGGTGATTTGGTGTCAACGCCTCCAACTCTTTAGTGTCGTTGGATGCCGCAGTTATCGGCCGACTGTTTAGTATCGATTCGGCTTCGCAGAGAAATATTTGCAGACCCTCTTCATTCAGGCGTTGATCCCTTAGGGTAGCATTCAGTATTTTTCTGATAGAACGGATGAAACGCTCCCACACTCCTCCGTAATGAGAGCCAGATGGGGGATTGAACATCCATTTAATGCCACGTTGACTTAACATGCCTTCTATGTTTGATGTGTTCCATTCTTTTATGGATCTTTTAAGCTCCAGTTCAGCTCCAACGAAGTTTGTTCCATTATCTGAGCATATTTTTGTGACCTGACCCCTTCTTGCAATGAAAGGTCTCAGATCATTAAAAAAGGAGTCTGTGTCTAGCGACGTTGCTACTTCAATGTGGACTGCTTGAGTAGCCAGGCATGTGAATATAACGCCAAAACTTTTTGCAGTTCTTCCTTGTTTTATAGTAAAAGGCGTTCGTCTGGTAAGACTGCTGAGTGGGAAGTCTGCCAACTGTTGCCACCCCGTTGCCCCATGGTAAACTTTGACAGGTTTTACACTGAGACAGAATTCTTCTGATTGCTGAGTTTACATTTGGAGTCCAACATCACTGACGTAAACAAGATAGAACAGGGTTGTGGCTACCATGGCCTGACAAAACCATTGGAAACTTTTTGTTTGTCACTTTCATCTGACCCTACTTCGTTAACTGCAGTATTTTCTTGGTGTTTTATGTGCAGCAATGTGGGGTGTGCCCTAGAGCAAACCTGACAGTTTAATCTCTCCTGACAGAATTTACTCATGTGACCCGGTTTCAAACAACTGAAACATAGTCGATGACTT
The DNA here is from genome assembly GCA_033026295.1 of Channa striata. Taxonomy (NCBI): domain Eukaryota; kingdom Metazoa; phylum Chordata; class Actinopteri; order Anabantiformes; family Channidae; genus Channa; species Channa striata. The sequence continues at coordinate 25,316,986 of CM065172.1, forward strand.
TTGAGAAAGTCGACCCTCTCTTTGTGGGGTGAATTGAGGAGTTTTGTACATTCATTAAATATATGCTGACCATGGCAGAAAAGACAAGACTCATGCGCGGCATTGATGTTCTTAGTAACGCCTTTCTTGTTAGGGCTTGGCTTTGAACCCATGTCCTTTTGAACAGTCCTTGGCGTTAAATGGGTGGTGAAACTCTTTTTTACACCCGCTTGTCTTACTTGCCCTTTGGATTTATCCCCAATGTCTCCGTACAAAGGATGCGTCGCCTCCTTTGCCATTTTGTTTACGAATGCCACCAAGTCTTTAAATGTAGCCCTACGGCTGTCTTTCATCTCAACTTCAAGAGCCACACTCCTCCACTCCTCTCTAAGCTTATATGGAAGCTTTAGAATGATGGATCGAATGTTGTGTACGTTAGCTAACTCTGCTACTGCACTTTCACAACTAGTTAGGAGAAGTGCAAACGAAAGGAGAGCTTCACTATCTTCAGCTCTAATTGTTGGCCAATTTAAGACCTTATCCATGTAGGCTACAGAGATCTTATATTCACTGCCAAAATGCTCTTTTAAAAGTCTCCTGGCTTCCCTATATCCACGATGTGCTGCCATGGGAAGACAACTTCGCACCAACTCTCTAGGTTGCCCTCTTGTATACTGCTCCAAAAAGTAAAGCCTATCACGATCGTTATCTGTCTTACTTTCAATATTATATTCAAAGGCCATTATGAAGGGTCTATACTCTAAAGGATCCCCCCAAAAATTAGAAATACTCTGAGAAGGTAGAGTACCTGACCTTTGTTGATTAGCCATAGGTTCAGAGACGTAATTCTGGTGCTGAGATACCTCATGCTTAACATCTTCACTAGGGTACTGTGGACCAGGGTATTTCGCTCTGGCTTGTAAGTTTCCATAAGACCCAGCCCCATATTGCTCCTTCTCTGACTGCGGGTAACATGCTCCATACCCCGCATGGGAGCTCTCCGTTTTCTCTGTCTCCTGATCTATCTCACTGGACTCCGTGCAGGAATGCCCCATTTCTAAGTTTTTGTTTTTTATCACTTTGCACCACTTGGCACCACCAGGAACGGTGGAAGCCTCAGTTTTCTTCTTCTTGGTGGCTCTAAATCTAGTTTCCAACTCCTCCCTTTGTTCCTTAAGCCTTTTTTCACATTCTGCTTTAAGATGCAGCTCCTGTACCTTAAGCTCAAGTTGTTCTGCCTTATGCCTAAGTTTTTCTTCTGTTTTAAGCCTAAGTTCTTGTTCTGTCCTAAGCCTCAGATTCTCAGCCTTAACCATTTCTAACTCGGCTTTGACTCGTGCTACAGCTGCGGATGTTGCAGAACCTGATCTGGATGTGAGTCTAGATTGCTTGGATGTCATAGACACGCTGTCCTCAGGACTTACTTCTGCATTAGCTCTGCGCGCCTCCTCCATGCGCTGTAGCGCTCCATGCGTCCATTCAGTAACTTTCTCCTTAAAATCGTTGAAGTCAGCTGCATAAGGCTCGAACCCTACTGGCTGTTCATCCTTAGGGTGACCCAAATCTTCAAATAAATAATTAATATCACGCATCTCACCAAACAGTTGGTCAAGCTCCGGAATCAGCGTGGTATTCACCATCTCAGCGTTACAGTCGTCCTTCATCAGACCAAGTGTCCTTTTCTTCTTCTCCGTCAACTGCTTCAGTTTGGCCTTTCTTATATTGTACAGGCCTTGCCAAGTATTCATCATGGACATCCAAACTTGGTTCGATAGATCCACGGCAACTGTATCCGTATCCCTTTCACTTTCCATCTTTTCCTTAATCCAATTGTTTAGTCTGTGTAAGAAAAGTTTTCTTACTAATGTAGAGGCCGCCTTACGCGTGTCCAATGGTCCAAAAAAGATCCACTTCAGAGATCGATGTATTATAAAAACGTTGCAGATTTATTTAACTTTTGTTGACAGTACAGCTAATAACAACAGTTCTACAGTCACGCTATAATATAATACCTAAACTCACTGAGCACGGTAAGAAAACTGTGCCTTCCACAGCCAAACACTGGTCTAATAATGACTTTCTGCTCCTGTCCGTTTCCAACAGTTGTCGAAGGCAATACAACATAAAGGGCAATACAACATCAAAGGCATTGGTTTCCTTGACGATTACTTACGGACATAAAAGGCACTATCTGATGTGGTACATACATTAGCTACTAGTTGTCTATCTACTGACACAGCATAACTGCAGGACAAATATAAGCGGGAACAAACATTTGAGAAAGTTACCATTGGCTCGTACAATGTCCTTTATTTGATTTGTTTGCTGTGGTTTTGTGTTCAGTTGTTCATTTAATGGTTTAATTAAAATGTTAAACAATAATAAACTGTGTATTTTTGTAGCAAAAAAACATAAAAAAGGCTTTTATGGAAACACTGAATATTGCTTACCAACACAAAAACCATTCATTATTGCTCAATTAGGCAAAACCATTCATTATTGCTCAATTAGGCTAAAATGTAAAGCTCGGAGTGATCCTAAATTCAGTCAGTTGGAGAGGGTAAGTCATTTGGGAACCATAAGAGCCGGTTCCTTTAAGGGAGCCGAGCCAAAAGAGCCAAATTGGGAGCTGGACTTCCCATCATTAGTGCAGGAGATACTGATTCCCGGGTCCACCTGTCAAATATGTGTCACGTGACTGTCCTAGAGCAAGACACTGCACTCCAACTTAGTTGCTCTTGGTGAGTGTTGGCCACTCCCTCATCAGTGTCATATACTGACAGCTGTGCAGCTGGCGTGTGTGTGATTGTGAGTGTGAATGGGTAAATTAGAAGCAGTGTAAAGCCCTTTGAGGACCAGGAAGAAAAGCTATATAAGCGCAGACCATTAGCCATTTATCATGATGTGGAGGTGCCCTTTAAGAAATGGTTCCGTGAGTTGTGTGAGAAGGAGGGATAAATAACCTAAATGGGCAGAAACATTGGAAGACTTGTTGATTCCATATAGTTTTGATGACATATTTTACATGTTTTTCCCTCCTTCACACACTCAGTGTTATTCTAATCTTCTATCATGGCTTGTTTTACATAATTACAACCAATTAACTCATTTCTGCAGTGATAGAAATACTGTGTGTATTTCTGTTTTTTGTTGTGTTTGTGTGCAGAAGTAAAGCCTGACAATAACTCAGTATTAGTTATTGACTTCTATGATAACATTACATCAAGACACGTTGTTTTTCCTCTTGATTACAACTAATTATCTCTACTTTGAACACATTTCTTACACTGTCAGATAAAATATACTCCACACACGCACACACACAAATGAACACACACAAAACACACATGCACGCACTCACATTATTTCAAAAAACTATGCAAAAGTGGAGACTGACAATAAATCTGTCCTTAAGAAAATCTTTAAAAGCCTGCTTTCATTTGGTATAGAGCACATAAAAGTGGTCCCCAGCGAAATGCCATTAATGCAGCGTTAAGTGTCAACCACGGGACATGAGATCTTAATCAGTAAAGGGATTCACATCACAATAATTAATTTTATTCAAGCAATCCTAAAGCTTTACTGCATGTCTGTGACAACTAATTTTGACATTTCCTTTTTGACACTTATATCCAGCCGGTATTTGAAGATATAAACCAAAAGCCTGAAAAAAGGGAAGTCAAAAAAGCATGCATGCATGCATGAAAAATGTAGTACTGTCCATGAGACAAGTAACAGAACACACACAGTGTGACAACTTGCTGCAAATGTGGCTGTGAAGCTGCAGAATATGAAGAGGAAGAGGAGAAAACAGCAAGCTATGAAGGACGTGTAGTTTCTGGGGCCAATAAAGGCTGCCGTGGGGAAATGAGGAGATGGAGATGACATGTTGCCAATATCAATGGGATGTACTGGGTATGTGATGAGGCATCAGTGAATTGTGGCTTGAACCCTGCAGCTGACCCAGTGTGCGCTGGTGAAGGTTCAGGAAACAAGATAATAAGCAGGAAGGAAAAACGACATTAAATAACACATTACCTTCAAAAGGACATAGACATATTTTAACAAAGATATCAATGTCTCCCACCTCACTGTGTAATTATAAACGACCAAGAGAAACAGCCACATTATGGGCATCAATTTCCATTTTCAGTTGGGCAGAGTAAAGTTACTTCAGTTGTTGTACTGACACAACAGTACCACGCTGACAGTGTTGGGGAAGATTAGAGCCAGCTCTTGGCATAGGTTATATAGGCGGTTGCCCTATAGCCAAAAATACAGAAAGAATAAACAAGAACAAGCCCCTGTCAACCCTAGTAGAGGACACCCCACAAACAAAAGAGCATTTTACGGGGTTCCTTGAGACAAAACAGACACTCAAGAAAGCTCTCGACCCTCATTCTAAAGAGACTTGAAGAGCGCAACATCTCCTTTAAAGACTAACGAGGGCAGTCTTATGATAATGGTGCAAGTATAAAAGAGAAAAGGAACAGGAGTCCAAGCCATACTTCTTGAAATAAATCCAAGAGCTGGAACTTTTACAGCCGTGCACCATCCTGTCATATAGAGAAGTGTTTTTGCAGAAGCGGTGAGAGTAACATATTGGTGGACCAGAAGACAGACGAGATGTTTGAGGAGGTCACCTTTCCCCCCAAACTACTGTATATCCCTTTAGTTATAAGATTAAAGAAAGGAAACATGGTTTCTGATCGTGGCAGCACACTACTGCATACTGATAACATCACTAAACTCATGTAACACATTCCATTATTACATTACTATGAAAAGTAACATATATAATGTACCAAACACTGGAAGGACAATGTTTCAATGAGCAGTTGAATTAATAAGTGACTTCACACAGATAGGTGTAGGCCTGTTGAGTAATCAAAGGCAGGATGTTTAATCTGTGTCACAGCAGTTGTGGAAATGAGCTCAGTAATTTGACTTTAATGTTTCCATTATTGGACCAATCTGCAGACAAACATTATAGCGCTGGCCTGTGTCCTCACCATAGCAGCCTCATTAGTCTTGCTTTTCTTTGGCGACCTGTCAGCTGTAGTCTTAATTGTCCTCTCTTTAGTTAGTGCAATCATGTCATTCCCTCTGAGTTCCTTTAACTTTCCCCAACAGCAGAAGGGTGTGAATAAAAAAATAATTATTGAGAGGTTCATTGAGCTCTTTCTGATTTATTTGTATCATCGGCCGGCTACATTTTATTTATGCAACCATTCTGTAAGATGAAGCATGCAGTATTAATGATTACTGTGCTCCCACATAATTGATCTAGAAAATGACTAAAATTTTCACTAAAACTCGCAACAGGCCTTTGTTGTATCCCTCCCTTTTATGTCTTTTCATACAAGGACATGTAGTCTTCATGCTTGCAGGGCTGGTGATGCTGTTCACATAAACTAACATTACAAATAACTTCCTCTGAGTTCACATCGGCAAGGATTTCACCTCTCATCACACAGTACATCATTAAGAAATCAGTTAACTTGGTTGCAGTTGAGCAGATGATAATGCGACTCACTGCCGCTGTTAAAAAGCAACTATCAAAATTTAAATTGTACTATATGAACTGTGCAATTGCCTTTACGTGGGACTCAACCCGATCATCTTTCCTTGAACTATCAACTATATCAGTCACTCCTGTGTTCAGCCTACCTGTCTGACCCACCACCTGGCTCACTCGCCTGGATTCTAATGTTGTTCTTTCATCAACCCACGGCTGGTTTACTCCAATATGCAGCCGCCGAGCAACTCCAGGTCCGTTGTGACCTGTCTGAACCTCTTCCAGCAGCGTTGTGCCACCAGGAGATTGCCGGAGATACATCAATCGTGGGCTTGCAGGAATTTCCATCGTGACAACACCTCTAAAGCAATTAAATCCTTCTCGTCCACCATTCGCAGAAACAGTGACCGGGCTGCGATCGCAGTGCACTAGCGGTCAGCTAACCCCCACTTCCAAACACGACAACACTGCTGTCAACTCTGGTCTGTTTAACATCTGCTCACTCACAAATACGGGACACCTCATCCAGGATCTCCTCAATGACTGTAAGTTTGATTTTCTCAGTTTGCCTGAAACATGGCAACAGCCCAGTGACTTTTCATATCTTAATGACTCTACTTCTCCAGGATTTGATTACATCTTTCAATCCTGTAGCTCACATGGTTTAGGTCTCACAGTAATTCACAGCGAGAATTGCCAGCCTACACTGGGACTTTTTCAATGATTTTGCTTCTCAACTCACCCATTTATTGACTCTTTCACCAAATGTAATATTGTTGGGTGATTTCAATGCTAAGACTCTCCTCAGAGACTTTTAGTCATTGCTTGAGAGTTTTGGATTCCAACAGCACATCGATTTCCCCACCCACACAAAAGGACATATGCTGGACTGTTCTGTTCCTGTCTTACCCTCTCCAACAGCACAGCTGATGAACTCCATGTAACTGACCATTTCCTCCTCTCGTTCAATGTCACACTCTGCCTCTTTGTAATCAAGGCACCACGTCTCATCTCATGTCAATATTGATATTGAAAATATTCCTATTCCGGACTATCTACCCACCCCGATGAACTAGTAGCTTAGTATAATTATGGTTTAATCAACATTTCCAATTCTCTTGCCCTGGTGAATAACTGCTCTGTTTCCTTTTCTACATATGCCCCCTGGTTTACGCCTGAACTCCAGTCAATGAAAGCCAAAGGTCAACAACTTTAGAAACTCTACAAGAAATCTCATCTTGTCATTCACAAAGAAAAGTTGAAAAGAAACTTACATACTACATTACAAGGACGCAATGGCTCAGACTAAATTAAACAACTACTCCTGTCAAAAGGGTGTATTATAGAGAATAAAAGACCCAGGGTGGTGACAACAAGATGTGTGAAAATAAAGATTTCTTTAAAGAACAAAAACTTATTCCAAAAGGGAGCTCGGGACAATCTGTTAACAAACTATACTAACCAGGGGAAGGAACTAAGTAGTAAAATGGAAATAAAGGAAAAACTTAGTACTTAAAATAATAACAAAGCGAACAGTAATTTCTCCAATAAAGGAAATTTATCTAATCAGAACAACCTATGTTCAAATTTTCCACCTTTCTCCTCTTCTGAACTTTTCCCACACTATCAGACATTCTCCAGTTTCCTCCCTGATACTGTCTATGAATCTAATCCCAGTACATGTCAGCTGGATACCCTCCCCACAGCCTTGCTCAAATCCTGCCTCTCTTCCTGGCCTCTCCTCATATCTGCCACCATACACTCCTCACTCACCAGTGGAAATGTTTCCTATACTCTTGAAAACTGCAGCTGTCACCCCATGACTTGAGAAAAAACCCAGTCTAGATCCCAATAACAATAACCTCATCTCCAACTTACAGTTTCTTGCCAAAATACTAGAACATTTTGTTGCCACTCAACTCCACTCTCATAGTTCTCTTTATGAACCTTTACAGTCCAGTTTCAGTCCAGCCCCAGTGCAGAAACTGCACTTATAAATATCTCTGATGATCTTTGCATAGCAGCATAGAGTGCGGCCTTTCGCACAATCTCCCACACAATTCTCCTCAATAAACTATCCTCCCTTGGCATAACTTGCACCCACTTGCACAAGTTTTATTCAACATTGCCAGGTCTGAATATTTTAATTTGCCGAACATTAATCGTTTCTGCCCCTCCCTAACCCCCATACATCCTCCACCCTTGTTCACAGCCCATTTGTAGATTCCTCAGAGCCTCCTCAGAGCAGAGCTTTTAGTTGCTCTACTCCCATACTCTGCAACTCACTCTCACCAGACATTCAAAACAATGACTCTCTTGTCAAATCCAGACTCAAAACAATCTGTTTAAGATGGCCTACTCACTGTAATTCGGAATTACATTTCTGAGTAGCATTTCACCTGTGCTGCACCCCTTATAAGCTCCGTCTTCCTGCTCTTCTGTGTGCACATAATCCTCAGAGACTCCACACACCCACAGGACAGCCTCTTCACACTTCTGCCCTCAGGCAAGAGGTACAGTGTGAAATCTTGAACACCTAGCCTGACCAACAGCTTTTATCCACAGGCCACCAGTCTTGTTAATAGTTCTCAGCACACCCTCCCACACCCCATCCCCCAACCAAGACTTTTGAGTTTAACATTTGCACTGCCAAGTATTGCCACATTAACCACTCTCATGCTGCTAGGACCTTGATACATATCTGTTCTTTTCTGAACTGTAATACTGCAATCTTTGTTCTCCTCTTCCTTCCCTTGCTCCTCTGGTTTCTGCTGCCTGAGGTATTCACTACATTTATACATTTACATTTAGTCATTTGGCAGACACTTTTATCCAAAGCGACTTACAGAATAATTTGGTACACACACACACATATACACAATGCCATAACTCAGGGCCTTCTTCCTGATGTATTTATGGATCTTAGTTGTTTCACCCTGGATAGTGGCTTTGATGCTCACTAATCTTCTGCATCCTTCCTTCCGCTTAGTGTATATTGCCAGGATGCTGAATTTGAGGTGAAATCCTCCATGCATTGTAAGGAGCTTTCTTGTCTTGATATCAGTGGCCTCCATCTCTTCTTTTGGCCAACTTATTATACCAGTGGGGTACCCGATAACCGTGAGGGCATAGGTGTTAATTGTCTGGACTTTATTCATCCCATTCAGCCGACTTCTCAGGACTTGCCTTAGTCTTTGGAGGTGCTTGGTAGTAGCTGCTTTCCTTGAGGCCTCTTCATTGTTACCATTTGCCTGTGGGATCCCAAGGTATTTGTAGCTATCCTTAACATTTGCCATCTTGCCTTCTGGAGCTACAATGCCCTCAGTTCTGACTAACTTCCCTCTCCTTGTTGCCACCCGGCCACACTTGTCCAGTCCAAATGACATGCAAATGTCTCTGCTGTATATCCTGGTGGTATGGATGAGTCAGTGGATGTCTCTCTCACCCCTGTCGTACAACTCGATGTCATCCATGTAGAGCAGGTGGCTGTTGGTCGCTCCATTTCGTATTTAATATCCGTAACAAATCTTAGTGTTGATCTGGCTGAGGGGATTCAGAACAACAGGGGGGGCAGAGCATCTCCTTGGTATATCCTGATATTTGTAGTTGACTTGTGCAACTGGCTTGAAGTTGGCCTCTAGGTTTGTTTTCCATTACCAATTGCGACCTAACCTGCTTCCTGTCTTTTCACCTCCTCACCCGCTACTAACTCCCAATTAGTTTCCCCAAAACATGGATTATATTAACATCTGAACTATGTCAGATAGTCTAATGAGCCATACGGGGGTTAGCATTGCAGCCTTTTATTCTAAGAAAACCTGGAATGTTTCTGACAGCTGTAGAAAGAAATTTGTTACCTTGTACTTGTAGAAGGGCAACAACAGGAGAAATTCTACAGTTCTCTTGTGTTCTTGTCATGATTCAGCCCCTCACTTCCACTTCCTCACTTGGACTTTTATTTTGTTGCCTGTTTTCTCTACGTCCCGTATCTGCTCTTTAATGGTGAAGTTTGCAGAATTAACTAATCACTCACCTTGATTGTTTTCACCTGTTCCCTCCCCTGCCTGTTTCTTCCTCATCTTCCTGTCTGTCAGATTGTCTCTCTACATGACCAATCTCGACTTTACGCCTTTCTCGCATTAATGCTTCGGATCCTGGTACCCTGTTTCCCTGCTAAACTTTCTGTGGTGAGATTACCTGCTAAGCTCCTCTGCGAACCTGTCTGTGATACTCACCGACTCACCGGCCAAGTCCAAATCGGCCATGGGGTCCCTTTCAGTTTGAGAACTCCTGGTAACAGCAGCAGCTTCCTGAGTTTGTCTGCACTGTGTAGCCTCCTGACTGTATTTGGACTGTATTTCATAGTTTGTGGATTTTGGGTTTAGTATTTTTGAATATTGGTTAGAGAGCTGATTTTTTTTCTTTCCCCCCGCTATTTTCCAGTATCCTCTCGCTTGTTAATTATCACCTGTAATCTGACTTTCATCTCCGCTTCACCACCACCTTTCCCTCTTGTATTCCTGAGCCATTACTCATATACATTACCACCAAACTTCCTCAACTTTCCTCCTGTGTCCCATATTCTATGGGACAGCAAAAACTAAAGATCTGATAGTTCTTGGCTGCAATACAATGATGCCATGTCATGTCTGTTATGTGACACTAATATCAGCTGCAGTTTCTCAGCAGATTATTTTCTACTTCATACTTTATCCACTTTGCATTGCTCCAAATTATGAGTCCACTCACTGTGACTGGGAACTTTACCTGAGAAAGATTTTGGTATTTCAATTTTTTGGGGGGATTGTTTCATATTATAACTTTTACTAGACAGACAGGAAATTTGAGTTAAACCTGTGTCACAACCCCCTGTGCAGTTTCATCACTCACACATACTCTATCTTACAATAGTCAGAATGGATTTTTTTTTTCAGTCAGTTCAGTTGGCTCAAAGCAATTTCTCATTTTTCCATGACCTATGTTAAATAATAATTTCAATGCTGTCAGTGTCTTTCAAGCTCTGTTATTAGTTATTTGACTGTGTGTGATTGACATGACCCACTTAGTGAGCTAATTAGAAATCCTGGATCAGGTCACTGCTGTGATGGTCAGACAGATTTGTTTTTTTACTTTTCTCTTTGTGTTGACTGTGGGTCTTGCGTCAGTGGGTGGTTGGTTCTTATCAAATATTTGCTTTTCCAATTGAAATTTATGAACAAAAGCCTTTTATAAATTCATTCAACAATAAAGCATTTGTCATGCAAGAGAAAAGTTATACTAAAATTGAAGGTGGGTTAGTTGAGTCAATGTGTAATTATGAATTAACAAGTGTTTGTGCACTACAATACACTGTACTGCATATACACTATGGTTTAACCAAAAAGGTAAATGATGGATCACAATATTCTCATATTTGCTTTGAAACATGTCTGTCAAAGTTGGTGTATTTCTGAAAGAATTCTGTTAAGCCAACATTTTATCCAAAATCGGCAGACTGAAGAATGACCTTAAGCTTTTTGCTACTACTGCTTTTTGGACTACTGTAATTCTCTACTTTCAGGCTGCCTCAATAACTCTTTAAAAAGCCTAAAATTAATCCAAAATGCTGCATCAAGATTACTGACTGGGATTGGTAAGAGAGATCATATTTCACCTTCATTAGCTTCTCTCCTTTGGCTTCCAATTAAATGTAGAATGGAATTTAAAACCCTTCTTCCTACATATAAAGCTCTAAACGGTCAAGCTCCATCACATCTAAAAGATCTCCTAGTACCAGATCATCCTAAAAGACCACTTCTGTCTCAGAATGCAGGTCTACTTGTGGTTCCCAGAATGGGACGCAGAGCCTTTAACACAGAAACACTTTCCGCCTCGGGTTTTGACAACCTGCACAATGTTTTGTTGTTGCTTTTGTTGCTCTTTTCTTTCCTCTCTCAACTTCCCACTCAGCCCAACGGGTCAAGGCAGATGGCTGCTCACCCTGACCAGATGTCATGCCTGGCAATAAGGACATATTTTACATTTTGGAGCAATCCAAAGTTACATGGTCAGAAAGGGGGGAAGTGCATCAAGAAATCAGTTAGGCGCAGTAGCTGTAGTAAAAATAACAGTAATAGTTGGATTAATAAAGCAGAGGTCTTTGCCACATGAGACCAGATTTTGAGTCCAGTATGAAACGACTGTTAATTGTTTTGTTGTAAAGTTACATTATGTTACATCAAGCTAAATCACATTTTAACATCTTAACTCGGATTGATTTTGTATTTAATCCTGAACTGAAAGGGGGGACATTCAGTGTTGGGGGAAGTTAATTTTAAAGGTAACTAATTACGTTACATAGTTACTGCCATTAATCCGTTACTTTATAGCAAAAAGTAACTAGTGTACTGTCATGAGTCCACTCCGGTCACTGTTGCCCTGGTTACCGTTGATTATGCTTCTCCGCATTTTCGGTCTCATCCTGCTCCTCCCCGTTGCTCCTAATCAGCCTAACACTGGTCACCTGTTGTTTGCCTTTTTTAAGCCCCACTCACCTGCTTCTCGTCGCTGGATTAACTTCTTTCATTCCTTTACACACATCGCTCTCATTGTAAGTGTCTCTGTTGCTTGATTCCCTTGTTGCCTTTTGTTTTTCAAGGTAAGTTACCAGAGAGAGAAGATTTCTCTATTTTTGTAGACCTTTTGGTTTTTGAGTTTTGTTCCCGGGTTTCTTTTTTCTGATGATTTTTGTATGCCCGGTAGATTTTGTGTTTTTTTTCCTCTGGTTTTGTTATTGCCTCGCCCACCAGCAACACGAAGATTTCTCCACTTGTCCCTTTTTCGGCTCGCCTCCGTTTTTTGATACTTTGTTTCCTAATTTGTTACCTTGTACTCTTTGTTATCTTTTCTCCTGCGTCCTCCCCGTTGACAACCTCACCTCCTCCTGGCCGATCCTTCCCCTTCCCGAGATTGCCTCCTCCACTCATCTACAGCGTAAGCCAAATTAAGTTGCCTCAAGTCCATAATTTCTCTGCCTTCTCTTACCTTCTGCTTTTCGAAAATTTCCATTACTGAAAATGAAAAGTCCTTTGTTATTCTTCATGCTTGTTTTAGTCAAGACCTTTTATAATTACTCGACCATCATGAGCCAAGTCTGGGCCTGACACGTTGCCCCATTTACACTCCTTTATTGTACAGTTTTACAGTTAGCCTAGTCCTTATTCCTACAGAGGTGTGTGGTGCCATGAACACAAACAAGTTACTAAGTTAAAGGCCTTTTAACAACGCACATGAATGACTTCAATTAAAGTGCACAGGCTGTGTGTTGCTCCAGCATTCTGCCAATGCTGCCAAAAACAGGGAGTTCACAACAAAAAGAACAGAATTTGGTAGTTTTAAAAGTAATTGATTAGATATTTGAAAATGTAACTCAACAGCTGAGTACTTTAATGGCGGACCTAATGCTTTACGTCAAAAACATCAGAGTACTCTAACACAGATGCCTGCATCGCTACTTTGGGGCACTTTTTTAACAAATTTTGTATGAATTATTGAATACAGTTATACATGTTAAAGGTGCCTAGCCCACACAGAATTATAATACACAGATTACGTCACCTTCAGCCCCGCTCAGAGATATAATGCCAGATAACATTATTTAAGAGTAGGCATTCAATAAAAAATTTGGACTGCATGATAAGTGTTATAAATAGTTTTTATAAAATGTTTTACTACAATTTACTTTCATCTATCGTATAAAACCAAATGTGCTTTTTCACTGCCGTTTTCTGGCAAAGGAGCTGTTCGGAGTTCAATTCATTTCCAATTCAATTTTGTTTATTTACTGCCAGTTTGCAAAGGAAATCTCAAAGCACTTTACATAATAAACTCAAGACTGTACAGCTTTATAAATAAAATACTTTCCACCAGCCACCACTGCTAATCTCTACAAACCTATTTTGTTTTACAACCCTAATTACTGTCATATGCCGCCATCTAATCACAAGTGAAATCTCTCCCTCCACAAAATGTTCTCTGCCGACATTGGAGCTAAAATTCTCAACTTATTTAATTGGTCTGTAAGACACCTGAATTTTTAATCTTTTAACTAGTTGGATTAACCTACGAACTGATGGCATCCTAAACATCCTTTATATTTTTCTGTGACGGATAATATGTGATGAGATGCAAATCTCATGACTGTAATGGAAGTGTGGCCACAAATAAAGTACATTATAGGACACACTGCCACATGATGCATGTGGATGGTACCAAACTTTGGGACACCCTGCTGCTTTTTGAATAGAATAATATACAAAAAAAACTTATTTCCCTATTTAACAGTTTATTTTAAATAGTTTAAGAAAAAAAAAACAAATAGAACTAAGCTATTTTATTTCAGTTTCCCTGTCTGAAAGGTTCTCTGCAGGCTCAGGCCATCATACAGTATCCCTGAAACTAAATAAGTGGGGATGGGATTAACAGCACCTTTTCGAAGTGTTGACACTGTACAGTTGAAAGAACTGTTTGGTAGCCTTAGGCACAGGGGTTTGATCCCTGTGAGGAGCCCTGAATTTTGACAGTTCATGCTAAAGCGCATCTCTAACAAACGGAGTCCATCTCAGGGAGCAAGACTACCGTAGAGTTGGGAGGTCTTCGCTTTGATCCTGAGGATCTACAATGATTTTTTTTTTTTTTTTTTTAAGACCAATACCCACAGTAAATGTTCAAAGGCTCTAGGATATGAGGGGAAAGTGTCTGTCCAAGCAGGTTATGGTGTCTGAGAGTTTGTTCCTGTAAGGCTCGAACACTTAAAGTAAAGCCTGAAAAATCACTGAGAGAAGCTCACGGCGGGGAAAGACTTGGTGTGATGGGTTTGTTTGTGACTGGAGGGAGCCAGTGCTGCAGTGTCTGGTTTTGAATCGTGCCCTTCGTCAGGACCTGGAGCATCAAAACGAATCATGCTGCAGAGCTGGAGGGTGGGAGAGGGCTTCCAGTTGGATCAGACTCTTTCCATTTTATAATGTAGTCCTTCATAAGATGTTCAAAGCTGGGATATTTTGCATAACTCGCTTTAAACTTCTCCATAACTTAATCCCTGATCTGTCTGTTTGTTCCTTCTTGATGCTGATTGTTCACTAATGTTCTCTATCAAACCTGTGAGGGTTTCACAGAACAGCTGTGTAATACTGAGATTAAATTACACACGGGTCGACTCTATTTCGTCTATTAGACGACTTCTGAAGGTAAATGGTTCCACTGGATTTTAGACTATCAGAATCAAGGGAGATGAATACAAAAGCTTTCCCACGATTTATTTCTAAAACCATTTATCATTTTCCTTTCACTTCACCATTATGTGCCACTTTATGTTGCACTTTCACATAAAATCCCAATAAAATGTATTTACATTTGTGGTTGTAAGTGTGAAAAACTTCGTGTGGTATGAAAATGTTTGCATGGCACAGTGTCTGTTTCCACACTGTATCACGTTTTATTAAATATTTTACCTGACCTGCAGATAAATGTTTAAGTAATCTTGGTCACAGGCAAGGGTGGATTATAAGAATCCATCACCCTGGGCACAAACAGGTTCACATTAAGCATTAATATAGATTTAAAATACAGTCGCTACACACTGCATTCTTTCTTTTTTTTAATTGCATCCTAACTTACTGTTGTTATGGGCTATAGTAATTATTGTAATCAGTGAAATTTGCCCAAATGTTTGAGAGGAATTTGTATCATCAGCTTACATGATCAAGATCAAGGGAGACGGGTCTCAAGCTTGTCTTGTTTCCTAGGCAACCTAAGAGACAGGACACTTCTTAGAAGAATGAAAATAACACTACAAGTGCACAGCAGACTGTACAAAAAAACCCCTATTGTTACTCATACACTGTCATGGTATAAGTGGAAAAAGGAAGGACCACTCAGATGTGGGTGGCACTGAAGACTAAGAAACAGGGTAAATGCTCCGGCTCACACACAATAAACTACTGGTCATGAAGAGGTATAAGCTGTAAATGTGGTCTGGGAGCCAGAGAGAGGAACACATCCAGTGTTTTGTGCTGGTGGCAAATGTATTCGTATCTTAACAGATATGCATATGACTAGACAGAGCTCTTCATAACTGAGAGGTACAGGTTCAATCACACGTGCGAATCTCAAGTCACTGTTGTGAGAGTCAGTGAAGCAGAGTTCCAGGCCACAAGTCATATGGCATTTAATGCCAACTTACATTTAGCTCAGAGCTAAAGGTGAAGAGCTTCAAAACAGCCGTTCTCTTTGAAGAGCTGGTGTGAGTGAAATTGACGGGACTACGGTGAAGCTGTGCTCTCACATTACTGAACTCTTGTCTTTGCAGTGTTTTTCAGATATTTAAAAATGTGGTTCTGGCATTTGGAGAGCAACCGATGTGGTGGAGGCCGCTCCCTCGGTGATGTCACACGCGGCAGTGAAGTGGACGGCGAGGTTAAGCCGGGTGAGGAACAAGGCAGGATGCTGGAAATGACGTTAGACACTAACTGCCTCTCGGAAAGTCTGTGGAAGCGACAGCATTAGAACACAGCTACACGAAGTGAGCCTGTAATTTCCAAAACATAACTTTCAAGGACATATTCCGGGATATTTTGTCCACATCATTGTACCACACACAGACTCACAGACACCATTTCTCTAAACTCCTGTAGCCATTAATCAGAGCAGTTCAAGCTGTGGTCATGTTGACCATGGAAGAACTGGCAGCGCCTGTAACACTGATTGTCTCAATGATTCTATAACTAAAAATATATTTAAAAGAAAATGCTAAAGCAGCTATGTGAAGGTTAAATATCAGTTTGTTCCAGAAGATTAGGAACCATTATAGAAAATGCACGGCTGAACAGTTTCAGTTCTGAGCTGCTTGACCATTAGTGCTTTTCAAAATGGGCAAAACAAAATCTCACTGCAATCTAGACAGATAATAAAGGCCTAAATCATCTTTCTCTACGTCATCAGCAGAAAGAGATTGTTTGTTTTATTTTCAGTATGACCGAGACAATGACACAGGTCTGAAAAGACTTTTTCTTCAACTCAAAATCAAATTTAACATTTCT
This sequence comes from Channa striata, assembly GCA_033026295.1. Classification (NCBI taxonomy): domain Eukaryota; kingdom Metazoa; phylum Chordata; class Actinopteri; order Anabantiformes; family Channidae; genus Channa; species Channa striata. The sequence continues at coordinate 25,333,558 of CM065172.1, forward strand.
GGCCCGGCATTCAGCTATTAGTTGAACAAATAGACAGTAGTTTAAGAAAATATTTTCTATTAATCCAGACAGTACAACAGATTCATAAATATTACATAAAGCAGTGTTTCAGGGCAGGTGTGTGCCAAAGTGAACTGTGTTTGAATCACACGTCATTTTATTCCAGTGCCCAGTGTCAGTCACATGTCGTTGTACATGCATCTGTGTAAAATATATTCATAGAAGGGAGAACTTATCACTCCACACTTTCGGATCTCATCTTATATGTCACCATTTCCTTCACTCACCTCTCATCCATTTTTGTATTTTCTCTTTTTCAAAGTTAACAAGATCCCATTTTCCTGTTCTCCTTAGCTCTGCAGAGTCGTTTCTGATCTCCCCAGACCTCTAGGGCATTTTACCTCTGAATGGTAGATAAAGGAAACACACACACACACTCTCACACACTCACACAAACACTAAAATGTAACTGCCACTATGTCAGAGCTGTTACCCTCTGATCCCTCCCAGCAGGATAGGACAGAGAAATCTTTACAATGTGTGACAGTTATTTTGTGTCCTTTTAAGACCTACCAAATTTAGTTTAGTAATTTCTTAAAGCCCCCGGCCAGATTATGACATCACAGACGAAAGTGCTGCACCAGGTTTCTTTAATACATTAGTTTTCTTCTCCAGCAGCTGGTAAACTTTGCCATAAATCTTGGATTTTACTATTCATGATTTTTCTAGCAACAGGGATTGAGTCAGCAATGTTGAAATTTAAAGTCAGTTTTATTAAAAAGGACCTAAAGTAAATTAACCTGTAGAACACATTCACAGAAAATCCGAAGTACTCTACATAAAAAAATACATACAAATAAATACAGCAGAATATAGTGAAATGTAAAATTAGAAACCATTGAAACTGGTAAAGTTCAAAAGGGGATAAGAAAGAAAATGTATCCAGGCAAAGTTTCAGCTTCTATTAAAAACCAGTAAACTTGGACCAGGTCTGCATAGTTATTATAGCTGATTAAATAGTTCAGTATGACTTGGCATTAGTTTGGAATTCAGGACTACGCCTTACATAAGCCGATCAAGAGGAAAAGAATATGTATTTATAATAAAATAAACGGACTGGACCTAATGTACAGTACATTTAGTCTGTATTCAGGTCTTAAGTTTACTTGCTGTGCTAAAGGTATTACTATAAAGATTGTGTCTTCCCTGAGCTAATCTAAAGCCACTTTGACGACTATTTATTGGTCATTGTGCTATATCTTATAGCTCACTAGGTCAGTCGGTATATTAGTGTGTGATAATTCGCCGTCTAGTGACAGTACGATGGGCGCAGGAGTGACAGTTGAGCGTAGGGAGGAGGGCTGGTTGACTCCTCAGATCTTTAAAATGTGAGACAGAAGTTGATGTTAAAACTGTTATCAATATTACTTTATTTTATTCCACATCACAACCTTTTTCCTGCCCCTAACCAACTCCTTTCCAACTCCACTGAAAGATTCTGAAAGAAACAAGCTTAGTCTAATCCTACTTGGTCAAAAGCAGCACGGCCTTATGTTTGCAATGAAGCGATTTGTTTCTTGGACAAGAACAAATGAGACACATGTCCAGGTGCCTTAAAGTGAAGCAACTAGTGTTGAAACCTTGAGCTATTGCTGCTTGTTCGGCATTAGCTGCTGTGCATGTAATGACCAACAGTTTCCAAAAGCAGATGAAAGAAACTAATGATTAAACACCAAGCACGGCGTGACTTGCTTGTACTCTTTACTCATTTACGTGGACAGAAGCAGTTTGGCTTCTTCGCTGGAGCCAATTACAGCTCCAGACAAAACACAAGCTGCACTCGGAACCAAGGAACCAAAAATGAAATGGATGTCGCGTGTGTCTGGGAGAAAGAGCAGAGACTGTGTGTGTTTGTGTCTGTGAGATTTCAGGCTTTTCACAGTCATTATTGTAAGAGAAACATTTTTTGTCTTCTGCTTTGAGGACAAAAAATGTTTCTCTCACTATAATTCACTTTTCCTGTCCATTTAGTCCACTGAAGTAAATTTGCAAAGATTTTTGAAGCAATAAAACATGCCATATTTATTTGATTCAAAATTGATATTTAATTAAGAATAGAATACATTGATATATAAATCTTGCAGCCAAGCCCGCATATTACAAAAACCTCGGCTGTGTCTTCCATAAATAAAGATATACAAATAAAAATAAACCAATCCACAAATCATAAAGTAGACATAAGAGCAGAACAGTTGTATTACAGAGTTTGAATGGTGGTAGACGAGTTAGTGCTGCTGCCTCGCAACTAGAAGGTCCGGAGTTTGAGTTTCTGATTGACTGAACACACCTGAGGATCGGCAGTGGGTAGATCAGGGACAGTTAAACACCTGAAGGAGAGCGGCTCTCAGCTAAGGACCGAAAACGATCACCCCAGGTTTATTTAATTTATGTCAGTCATAACATGGGACTCTCATGATCTCACACTTGATGCAGCTGTTAGGGAAGAGAGAATGTCTGGAAAAGGGTAGAATATCCAACAAGCGGCAGTTCTGTGGGTCAGAGGGCCTTGTTGATGTCAGAGGTCAGAGTAGTTGAACCTTGAAGCAGATTAGATGCAGGAGCAGACGGTCACTCTGGGGGCGGCTCCTGTCAACTAAGAACAGGAAGCTGAGGCCACATTTTGCAAACGCACACCAAAACCGGACTATAGAAGATTGAAAAAAAAAAAATTTGCCTGGTCTGATGAGTCTTGATTTGTGCTGCGACATTCAGAGGGTAAGGTCAGAATTTGATGAAAACAAAATGGAAGCCCGGTCCCATCTTTCTTTGTAACTACGGTTCAGTCACATATTGTGTTGGCGCATTCTGAACCTCCTTACTACCAGCTGATTATCAGTGAAATGCCACAGTCTTCCTGAGTATTGTTGCTGACCACATCTATGTGAATATGAAGTGCATGCCTCATTCTCGCTGCTCCAATTATGGCCTTATGTAATGCAAACAATACACTATTAATCATTCATTTTACTACACAACTAACAAATCGGTAGAGGGATCTGCTCATTTTGCTAGAGCTCTTGCACATTTTTCATTAAAGTGTTCATTCGATGCACACTGCCGATATGTGGGAAAGGGAAATCAGCCTCAGGATGAATAGATAAAAAATTGCATGAAAGTGAATCTCCTGTTTTTATGGGAGCTAAGACGAAGCGATTGTTTTACTCGTCTTATAGATTTTTAAACTTTATATAGAATACAACAATACAGTTAAAATTGGATGCAGAAGTGCCCATCCCTTTATTAAAAATTATTGTTGCTTGATGATTGGAAACATACAGATAAAAGAACATGTATCTAAGTCTAGTCGACCATGGCTCACTGCTGCTAAGAATATACTGTGTACCAGAAGTAATTTATGCCACAGGCAATTAACTGGCTATATTCATCTGGCTATATATAAATTCTGCATTCTGGCTATATTCATATTGAATCAGTATTGATTTTTGTTGGGTTGTAGTCAGTGTGTGTTAATCAGCTGTCAGATGTACCAGGGGGCCATTACCTCCACAGTAAATCTGCCCCTTTGGATTAATAAACACGCCACATTAAATTCGTGATACGAACGCTAATCGTCTTCCTCACGTTGGCTTTCTGTAGCATGTTTTATAAAACTGAAAGACAGAAGGGCCCATAGCAACAGACTGTCTTGGATAAAATTCAGTCTCTGTCTCACCCACCGTGCTTGAAAAGGAGCAAGAACATAGCATGTTGTTAGAATCACAGGTAATTAAGACATCGCTGTGTTCTAAAGTCCAGGTTTTAATGAGCCAAGGGCAGCTGAATGACACGTTGTTAGTCCGCACACACATAAGAACAACTCTCAAACCACCACCCTGTCAGCGCCAACATGGAAGCTTGACGCGCTGTTAGCATCAAGGCTAATTACGCTCCGTCTCTTTGACACACCGGGTTTTAGAATGGTTTGAGTCACAGCTGGGACCATGTCATTTGCAGGAAAGGGGAACTACAACCCCAACTCCAAAAACCATCAGAATGCAATGATTTGCAAATCTCGTCAACCCACGTTTTATTCACAGTAGAACATAAACATAACGGACATTTTATCACTTCATGTGAAATATTAGCTCATTTTGAATTTGATGGGATCAGCAAATCTCAAAAAAGTTGGAAGAGTGGCAACGAAAGGCTGGAAAAGTAACTGGCACAAATCAAAAACAAATGGAGCAACATTTGACAGCTATTTAACTTAACTGGCAACAGGTCAGTAACTGGGTATAAAAGGAACGTTTCACAGAGGAAAATCATTGCATTCCTTGTATTTACATTTTACACATGTTCCCACTATTTTGGAATTGGGGTTTGCACTAATAAATGGTCATAAGATGAATCGAAGCCCAATATAACATGTGGCTTTTACGAACTCTAACAGCACAGTGAAAGAGTTATGATTTCAGGAACTTTTATTTTAAATAAAGGTGAATTTGACAGATTTTAGGTTAAATACATGTTTTTGCCATTGCCATAAATATCAGTGAACAATAATGCAAATAAAACAAAATGTGACTTGTGAACATATTTTACACCTAAAACATATGTGATTACACTCTCTTGAATTTTAAGATAGTGATATTAGTTCTGACGAGCAAGGCCGAAAAGATTATTCCCAAATTTATACTTCCAAACCACTCATTCCTAATAGGCATGGTTTATAATTCCCAGATTTAATCCATTCATTATGAACCAATTTCATTCTTTTACTTTGCAAAATAAACTGTTTTAGCATTTGAGCCCAACACCACATTAAAGCTGACTCCTCTTCTTGTGGGTTTCTTGTGAAATTCTGACAGAATGTGAGATTAGTAGAGGTCATGTCACAATGGAAACACTTTCTTAGGCTTTCCTGTGCACCACACACACAGGGCTGACCTTTAATCTGCGTCCGAGTGGAAGCATCGCCGTGGAGGAAAGTTTAACGGTGACACTCAAAATAAACAAATGCAAACCGGGTGTTGTAACGTTTGCTATGTTTTTATGTTAATATCATGTTAGTATCCAAGTTAACATTGGTGTTAACATGTAAAAGTTTCCATGGGTGATCCAAGTCTGATTAGAATTTTATGAAAAATTGCAAATATATTAATTTTCTCATAAATTGCACAGCCACCCACAGGAAATATTTTTCATCACTGTGCAAAATATATGGCTGCTTGACATATTTGACCTCTGTAATAATTCGTAAATTGTAATTCTTTGACATGTCTTCCAAATATCTTACAGCCTAGTGTGATATTAATTACTGACTTACCCTCCTGATCATAAAACCGGTCTAATGCATATGCAAAACATTTGTCTCCTGGACGAAGAAAAACAGGATTATTGTGTTGCTGTTGTTTTTAACAATAGTCCAAAACCCCCCATGCCCTCCACTTTAACTTATAAGGAATTCTTCTGATCATCAGTTTAGGTTGAAGCTTAAATCCCTCTCTTCTGTATCAAGTTTAATTATTTAAAAGTTTTCCTAGCGACCTACATGCTTGTTTCAGTGGATCACAAGCCAAGTTTAACCTATTTCTTTAAGCATCAAATGATCCGCGGCCTTAATCTCTGCCAACGTCACACCATGGCCAATTAATAATTTATTGCAGTCGCAACATCTCTGCCCACACTTCTTTAAAGTCAACAAGGAGGAAGTCTACCTTTTCCTTCTGCTGAACGGCTGCTGCATGCTAATGGCTGATGAAAGGCATCTTTATTGTGGCGACTCCAGTGACATTTCACACTCTCTGCCTTCTACTGTAAGAACCCAGCAACTCTCAGCTAGGAAAACTAAAATTCCATGTCTGAGCGCTATGAAAGCCTGCTGTTCACCCGAAAAACTCCAAATTAAATGAAATTATTTATTGTGAACTGTACATTTATTCTAAAACCCTTATATATGAGTCATATATACAAAAAATAAGCCTTTGGGAATAGTAATCCATTTTAAGACTAGATAATTAAGAGCAGAGGTGAACATCTGTAAGCAGCAATATGGTTTCATGCCTAGAAATAGTCCAACAGATGCAGTATTTGCCTTCAGGATGCTGATGGAGAAGGACAGCGAAGGTCATAGGAAGCTACTATGAAGGTCTTCATAGTTATGGAGAAAGTGTAGGACGGGCTTCTGAGAGAGGAGCTGTGATATGGTATGAGGACGTCTGGAGTGGCAGAGAAATACATTGGAGTGATCAGGACATGTATGACTGTAAGATAGAGGTGAGGTGTCGGTGTGACAGAGGAGTTTAAGGTGGAGGTGGGTGTGCATCAAGGATCAGCTCTGAGCCCCTTCTTGTTTGCTCTGGTGACGGACAGGCTGACAGATGAGCCCAGATGAGAATCTCCATGGACTATGATGTTTGCAGATGACATTGTGATCTGTAGCAGGTGGAGGAAAATCTAGAGAGGTGGAGGTCTGTTCTGGAAAGCAGAGGAATGAGGGTTGTGCTAAGAGAGTTTCAGTGAGGATGAAAGGAAAAGTTCCAGACGGTGCTGAGAGCAGCCATGTTGTAGTCCAGCAGTGTCTAGTCCAGATTTGTTTAACAAATTTTTAAAAATATTAGAGTGAAAATATATATTATTTAAATTATATTAATTAATTAAATGATTGGGGAAATTTGCCATACAGTTTAAAATGTTATTCTTTAACAAGATTGATTCTGTGGCCATTTAGACATGAGCACATTTTTTTACATTTTGTTTTAGCACCAGTATCAGAAAAATCAAACCTCTGCATCGTAATTTTGACTTAAAAAGTCATATTTTCTTTATATCATACTTTCATATTTTCATGAAACAAATCCCATCTTTATTTTGTCTCCTACTGGCACAAACAGGGTTCCAAAAGAAGGAATCAACAGTAGTTTGGCCTTGAGGTGGTGGATGGACTGCAGCGTATGTTCTCAGTGTTAGATTAAAACATCTTCATGCCTCCCTCAGATCTCAGGAACACTTGAATTTTTATGAAACTGAACTGAATGGATTTTGTGGTTAAAGGTCAATGTCACTGTGACCTCACTTCTATCCCACATCAGTTCTGCCTAGAGGGAATTTTTATTACATATGGCCTCATACAGAAACTGATCAGATTCCAAATCTAAACAGACAACCTAGAATCAGAGTTTTAACTGTTGAAGAAAAGTGGGGGTGGGTCCCACAAACCTTATATATTCTATGCTCACACATGTAAGAGAGGAATGTGATGTCCATGTGTGATGTTTATGTTTTTCATGCTGATGTTGATGCCTTTTTTTTATATAACTAGGTAGGTACATTGTCATCTTTTACACCAGCTCAGTAAAAGCCATTCTTGAATTTTTATCAACTGTAATTTTGGAGCCAAACTGTAGATAATATTCTGTTCCGGTCTGTTCTGTTTCACAGCATCTGATTTTAGCTCACAAGTTATTAAACATCACAAAGACACGTGGCAGTTCAATCTTGGAACACAAAATGTGACAAATTCCATTGTCCACACCTCACATGCCGCCCACAAAATTGTCTGTTGTAGTTTGATTTTCCGTGCAATAAAATCAGTGTTGCTCCTTAAATTCCGTCATGCTGCATAAAGAACACAGTCATTCCCCTGAATTGCCCGGCCGGGGCAGTTTCATTCTCGCACTGGCTAAGCAGTTCTAAAAATGCCTATATGAATTAGACTGAAGAAATAATGGCCATTTTGCGACCTTTAACAAACAGAACAATGGGTGGAACTGAACAAGTAAGATGGACAGAGCGAAAATAAGCTGTGTGCACAGAACATTATGGAAAATTAAGATAACAACATTGAAATGAATAAGAGGAATATTACCTGAACTGGCATCAAGCAACTTTTAGGCCAGGGTTAGTCAATTATGATTTAGGAGGTAGAGCAAGAAACTCTCCTCATGTACATGTCAGCAGCATCATTATGTTTTAGTTTCATCATTACTTAGTTATACTGTTATAAGTTAGTTTTTTAGTTTCGTTTAGTTTTTTACTGTTATTAACTTGTATACAGACATTCATTTTTTTTTATTAGTGTGTGTCCCTGCAGTATTCCTCCCTTCATCTGCGGTGCACTCAGCCTTTGCTTTTCATCATCATCATCATCATCATCATCATCATCATCATCATCATCATCTTCATCATCATTACCGCTGCATGTTTGAATTTAAGGCCTTGCATTTAGTTTTGGCGTTGCTAGTGTGTCTTGGTTCTTTCTGGTGCAACTCCCTGATCTTGTTCGGACTTTCCCGATCTCCAGCCCTTTATACTGTTTTTGAGTCTGCTGATAGTTTCCGTAATTTAGATTTATGTTATACACTAAGTCTAAGTTTATGCTCTTATGTGAGTTAATATTGTTAAATCTTTTTGAGAGAGTTTTGTTAGAGGGATCACTGGTACCAGTGATAGTTAATAACTGTATCAGTAGTTCATGTGTAAATAAACCTGTTGCACCCTTGGTGCATCTCAGCTTCTGCTTTTGGGTCCTCTAGTTACAGTATCTAGTTACGGTAACCATTAATTATAAATAAGTACATTCATGATAGTAGTAATAGTAATAATAATAACAATAATAATAATAATAACAAAAAATGTCAAGTAAAAAAAAGACTGGGCTGCATATAAAAAAAAGGAATTTCCTTTATATCCCACTGCCTCCTTTCTCTCGTTCCACTCTTAAATTTTTTCCTCATGACTAAAAAGGTCTCGACTAAAACAACATGCACGAGAAATCACAAAGGAGTTTTTATTTTCAGCAATGGAAAAGTACTCAAGAAAATCAGAAAATAAACATAACAAGACTGGTACCAGCCACGTCCTGAGAAAGACCTACTCAATAGATGTGAAAGACTATTATTTGAACTCAAACTCCAAAACAAGTACAAATAAACCGTTAACCTGCATTGGTTTCACAATCATTCAACTGGTGTAGATTAAATCATAAATCATTATAAAGTGCTGGTTTTGTGTTTGTGGTTTCTTCAGAGAAATGGATAAGAGGCCCCTAAAACTGGAAAGGAGCTCATGATAAAAACCCAAATCAGGGTTTATCAAAGTCAAAATTTGTTGTTTCTGATAATCTTGTGTTTAACCAAGTGACTGATTACCTGACCATTGACTATCTATAATATACTAATATTTAACCATAGTTTCTTTTAATAATATCATTTTATAAATATAAACTTCAATGATGCATATCTCTACATAGTAGGACCTGTGCCAAGCCAGAGCTGGATGCCCATTTCAGACAGTGCAGACAGGGAAATATGGTGGTTTAGAACGTCATTTGGTAGAATGACATCATGAAGAATATGATTCAAGACTTGTTCAGCTGCCTTGGCCAGAAATAACAAAATATACACGTCTGTACTTCTCCACAAAGAGAGGTGGAGAGTAGGCCTCTGTAGCAGTTTAAACGTGGTGGGGAAGGTGCCTGTTGAAAAAAATGTAATTAATTTATGTCATGTTGGGATAAGAGTGGATGCAGTTGCCTTTAGGAACGTGAAAGGTGACACTTTATATTAACAACATCCATATTTCTCCCAGAATGGGAAACGAGGAGCGTCCTGCTCTGTGGACTGTGAGCTAATGGCTCCACCTTGTCAGTGAAGAAGGTGGATCAGGTAGGTGGAGTTATCTGAACATGGAGCTATGAGCTTTCTAGTGTCAGTGGTATTGCTAACCTTGTTTTTATTCAGTTTTTCTTCCGGTGATGTTGCGTGTCGAAGTTTCCTTGGGCAAGGCACTGAACCCCAAGTTGCTCCCGGTGGGTCAGATGAGCCCCCTGTGTGGCAGCCATCGTCATCGTGTGTGTGTATGACTCTGTAAGTCGATTTGGATAAAAGCTTCTGCCAAATGACTAAATGTAAATGTGTGACGATAAGCAGGTTCTAATATTCAGCCAGAGCAGATGCAGAGTTGGACATGTGCCACTTCATTTCAGCGTGGCACATTGCCCACAGATTAGATCAGTTAGCCAGGGCTTTGTCTAGCTGGATGTTTGTGTCTGCCAGAATGATGACTGACCTGACTATAGATCACAATACCATACCACAGTACCATAACCAAAATTGTGTGATATTGTTGCTGTGGGGTTGAACCAGTTGAGTAAGTAACAGTAAGAAAGAAAACAGCCCAGTTTTAGCGAGCATAAACACTGGAACATAAAGGATTATATAAAGTTGGGTTTTGTCATCACATTGATCCATTTTTAGCTGAGTTTCATTTTGACATTGTGAAATCCAATTTTGACGGTTTACTGTGAGTCAGTGCTTATATGGTGCACGTTTTTGTTCTCTGGTGGTGAAAATTGCTGATTATGAATAGGATTATTAAACTGGAGGATATTTCAAGAGGTTGTACTGTGAGATTGCAATGTCATGCATTTTCAGGGATTCAAGGAGCATGTGCATATGAATAAAACCTAAACTTCATCTTTCCTTCCCCTTCATCTAACCCTCTAACTTGAGGATACCTGTGTGGTCGCCATATGTCAAATGTGGAGGTGTATAGAAAGACACATGCACATTGAGCTCAAGTGCCATCATACAAGCTTTATTGATTTTACAGAATCAGCCGCATGCAACAATTACATTCTGTAACCCCCTGACGGACTCAATAACTCATTGCTAATTAGTGCTGGCCAGCCCTGTGTCCTGGTTTGCTCAATAATACGGTGCACCAAAGCAAGGCTTATGCTGTGAATGGCTCTAATAACAGAATAATAGCAGCAGTCATATCTGCCAAGACGTGGGTGGATAATTGAGAGGGAGGAACTGGTGTGTGGTTGTAGTTGGTTTCTCTATCTGCTGCCTCTCCTCATCTCTTTTAGTTCCCCCTTTCTATTTTTCATATGTTTTCTTACTAACAGAGCTGTCATGTTTTAGACAAAAGAGGAGTCAACACAAAGTAATTATGACGGCTGAGATCCGGCTAATTGTGTTTTTAATTTTCTGCTTCTTGACACGTCAGTCTGATTCTGTAACAGTGCTGCCTGTTGTGCCTCTAAATCCTGTACACCAGCCCATTCAGCAATCAAAAACGGACAGACATCATCACCAGACAACATCAGTCAGAGCTGGATAAATCAACAGCAATTACAAAAAAATAATATCTAACACTATAGATTGTTAGGGCACCATCAGATGGCTGAGCCCGTCGTATGTTCTCTCTGTGTATACTCCCACAGTCCAAATACATGCAGATAGGTCAACATGTGACTCCAATTTGCCAGTAGGTGTGACTGCAAGAGGTAATGGTCGTCAGTCTGCCTGACAGGCAACCTCTTCAGGTGGAACCCTGTCTCAAACTGTTGCCCTGTAACCTTAAACAGGATAAGTGGTTTAGAGAATGCATGGATAGTCGACAAATCACTAATAGGTGATAAGGGAGCAGAGCAGGTGATTGGGAGTTTCTATCCAGAGCTACAGAAGCTACTATCAGCACGGAACAGACATTAGTTACTGAGCAGAAATACAGCGGAACAAATCAACTAACAAAGCTGAAAGCAAGTGAAGACTCCATGATCAAATAAATATTTTTTCTTCTCAAAATTCTCATATTAACTGTCGACTGCAGGAAAACATCTGAAGGCAAACTACCGGTATGAGTATGTATGAACTGCTACTGTTGTGGGTGAAGTCTGAGGTGTTTAGAGTGAACAGGAACGGTAAGAGAACCATACCGGAGCCCCCGTGCTGCAGACCACCACCTCATACACACAGTTCCGCAGCCTCACATTCTGCGGCCTGTGGGTGAGTTAATCAGTTGTCCATGCAGCAAGTTGTCAGAATCAGAAACTGTTTATTGCCAGGCCCAGTTATGAACACTTAACAGTGCTAGGCATGGCACACAACAAAATATGAAAAAAATTACTATAAAAAGTACTATAATACAATAACACAATAAAGTAAGAAAATGTGTGTGTGTGTGGAGGGGGGGTTATCGGTCCACTGTTCAGGGCAGTGGGGAAAAAGCTGGTCTCAATGGACCGGAGCCTTTTGCCAGAGGGCTCCACGTCTCTGGGTCCTAGAGACATACAGCTTTTGGAGTGATGGGAGGTTGCAGGTGATCACTTTCTCAGCAGAGTGGATGACACGCTGCAGTTTGGCCTTGTCCTTGGCCGTGGCCGTGGCCGTGGCTGCAGAAAACCTCAGACTGTTACTGAGGATGTAAGAACAGATGATGGCAGTGTAAAAGTTCAGCAGCATTTTTACAGGGAGGTGGAACTTCTTAAGCTGCTGTAATAAGTACATCTTCTGCTGAGCCTTCTTGGTGAGGGAGCTGATGTTCTGCTCCCACTTGAGGTCCTGGGAGATGGTAATGCCCAGGAAGCAAGAAGACTTGACCAAGGTCACTGGAATGTCACAGAGGATGACGGGGGTGAGGGGAGCTGGGTCCTTCCTGAAATCCACGATGATCTCCACTGTCTTGAGAGCGTTGAGCTCCAGGTTGTTTGTGCTGCACCGTGACAGCAGATGGTCCATCTCACTCCTGTAGGTGGACTCATCTCCATCAGAGATGATGCCGCTGAGGGGGTTGTCATCTGCAAACTTCAGGAGTGACTGATGACAGACAGACTGATGTCCAGATGTGCAGCTGTTGGTGTACAGGGAGAGTAACAAAGGAGAAATGACGCAGCCTTGGGAGGATCCAGTGCTGATGGTTCATGATTCAGAGACATCCTTCCCGAGCCTCACGATCTGCTGTCTCTCTGAGAAGAAGTCCCTGCCACAATGGTTGAAGCCTTAAAGCAAGCTGGCACAGACAGGTCTCCAGCGGTTCTGGAAGCTTCCAGATGAGTCTGTGACGGTGCAGCAGGTATATGACAGCATCATCCCACCCAGTGTTTGGCCTGTAGGTAAACTGCAGATGGTCTCGCACTGTGCCCACAAAAGAACTAAGGTGCCTGAGGATGAGCCTCTTCATCAGATGGGAGGTCAAGGCTACATGTCTGTAGTGGAACCAAATCAGGGACCCTCTTCAGACTGAGGCTCAGGTTGAAGATGTACATGACCACCTCAGCACAGTTCCTCAGCAGTCTAGGGCTGATCTCATCTGGCCCTGCAGCCTTCCTGACCCTCAGGCACCTCAACACCCAACTTGGCTTGATGTAAGGGTGGGGAGAGATAAATGAGATTGGGGGATGGTGGTCAAAGTTGCCCGACTGTAGATGGGGAGGGAGGGCGCTGCGGGGTTTGCAGAGGGAGCGGGGCTGGAGTCATATCTGTTGAAAATAAGGTTTAAGCTTTTTGCCAAGACCTGAGGTTCATCAGCTGACCCCCTGACTTCCCCTGGCCAAGGCCTGAGGTGGTCTTCAGGCCCCTCCACACATCTCATGCGTTGTTATTCTCCAACCGCTCCTTCAGCTTCTTCTAGAATCCGTCCTTGGCCTGTCTGATCTTGTACTTGAGTTCACGCTTAATTCTTTTCTACTCTTCTCTGTCTGAAATGAAAACCTTCTTAATTAGTAGGGCTTTAAGTTCAGGGGTCACCCAGGGTTTTCTGTTTGCGAAACACTGCACCCTCCTGGTCGGCACAGTGTTCTCTACACAGAAGTTGATGTAGTCTGTGATGCAGTGGGTCAGGCTGTTGATGTCGTCTCCATGAGAGCTGCAGAGTGTGTCCCAGTCTGTGGTCTCGAAACAGTCTCTCACCATCATCATCAGTCCACAGTTTCAAAGTTTTAGTCTTCTTCTGTGTCAAATGCTGTGTGTTAAAGTCATTGGAGAAGTACTTTAGAGAAAGTGTACCGTAGTACAGTAATATTTCAAAAGTAAAAGACATGCCTCCAAATGTTTACTCAATTAAAAATAAAAGAGAATTTACATCCCAATATATTTCAAATAATAAAGCAGAAGTAGTGACATCTGATTCCATCATACAGGCAGAAATGAAGACTCTGCAAACCTGCTGTGAGGACATCAAAGAAGTGAACCAGTAAGGCCATGGAGGAACTTCAGGACTGTTTGGATTGAACAAACTGGGATCTTTTTAGATGTGCAACTAACAGCCTGGATGAGTCACATGGAGACTGTGACGTCCTACATCGGCTTCTGTGTCATTCCATCATGCACCAGGGTGAGTTATAACAACGACCAACCTGGTTCACAGTTAAAATCAGTGAGGAAAAAAGTGAGGTCAGAGAAAGCAATTATCAGCCAATGACTCTGTCTCTGTCTGGAAAGGACTTCAGGCAGTTACCAATTACAGTCCTAGAACCCCCCCACCGCAGCCGACCCTTCTCATCCCAGACATAAACTCTTTCAGCCCCTCCCCTCTGGCAAGAGACTCCGGTCCATTAAGACCAGGACCTCAGTTTCTTCCCTATCGCAGTCAACCTGCTCAACAGTGGCCAAATTCCCCCAAGATAACAACCCCCCAACTTACAGACAGTCAGTTAAACTTTCCAAGTTGTACTACCTCACATTGTACCTTCACTTATCTTATTTTTAATTTTATTGTATTAAACACCTTTGAATCTTAACTTTTGTTTCTGTAGATTTTTGGTTTGCACTTGACCGTTAAATGTACTTAACTTTGCCTTGGAATAAACAGATTTCTGATTCTGATGTATACATGTCAATAATTTGTAAGTAACCTGTGAATATGACATTATTCAACACAGTCTTTTTTGAAATAACTTATCTCAATCAGAGAAGGAACTTGTGTAACCGATCTAAATGTACTGCATATACAGTAAATACATGGACGTTAGTCTCTAACAGTGCAGGGATGTTTTTATCATAGTAACTGTCTCTTTTATATCCAATCATCAACAGCAGACTCATATCTCACATACTGAAAATCTGAATGAATTAAAAGGAATTAAAACTCACAACAATTAACTGAGACACAATAAACACAGCTGTTTATTAATGGCTATCAAAGTATTCAGTGGTTCCTGCAGCCCAGCACATTCATAGTCTTACTGTATGTCGACATGCAGCACTAATCAAAAAAGGACCCACCACGTTTCCTGCTGTGGAACACTGGTCTACATTTACCGAGGATTCATATGCTCCAGGCTGATTACTTCACTGTGAAAGCGTTTGATTAAAGAATTAAATAGATGTCTTAGGTTTGATGAATCCCAAGGACGCAATCTCGAAACTGCAGTTAAAATATCAAAATCATTCAGCTCTGAGATAATGAAGGTTTCGAGCGCAGAAATATGTAAATTATATGTAAATTACATATATTACCCATGTAAATTATGATTACACCCATTGTAGCAATACTTGACACATCTGCAATACTGCCCAAATTAATCCACTACATTTAAAGTATTCGAATGTCAAATTAGCGGCAGAGATGCATATACAGAACAATAAAAATTTCAGAAATCAACCAGAGTAAATCTTGCTTTAGTAAATTAATCCAAAAGCTGAAAGTTGTAATTTTGCTTTCAACAAGTGATTATCATTCAACCCTGATTGTGCAATGGTGTGTCAGACTTGTATCCTACTTAAACATAAATTTGCCAGTGACCCAGCCATCGTAGTCAATCAGGAAGAGAGTGGTTCACGGGTGACTGTACCTGGTGTTGAGCGTCACGCTGTGTTTGCTTCTCAGTGATCACACACGGTGTAAAACATCAGGCATTTATAATATGTTTAAACACGACCCAAGGTGCCAATCATCCCCTGTCGTCTGTCTAAGCTTGCCTGAGAATCTCTTAAGCTTCTAAGCTTGCTGTTTGATCATATCACGTCTTGGTAAAAGCTGCAGAATATGTTTAAATGTTTTCATCCTATGATGCTGGCTAAGTACATTGACTCTTAGCACGCTATGAAAAAATATATCAATTTCAAATAGAAATCCATTTCAGGTCAATGCCAACTTTTGTGTGAATGGGGAGGGTAGATCAAGCTTGG
The DNA here is from genome assembly GCA_033026295.1 of Channa striata. Classification (NCBI taxonomy): domain Eukaryota; kingdom Metazoa; phylum Chordata; class Actinopteri; order Anabantiformes; family Channidae; genus Channa; species Channa striata. Next base: position 25,349,475 of record CM065172.1, read on the forward strand.
TAAAACCTCTGCTGAACTAGTATATAATTGAAATATTAGACAAAAAAAATCTTAAAAAACATTTAAATTTAAACTTAAGAATTTATTTTACCTTTATAAAGCCAGTCAATTGTTGTTCGTCACTGTGTGCGCTTTCATGCAAATTAAAATAAATTGGCACAATGTGCAGCATTTCTGTACATGTTTCTTCTTGTATGTTTTCATCCAGATGCTCCGGTTCATGTTTTTCTATTTGTGCGTCTATGTGTGTAATTTCATCTTGTCTTAATTGCTGTGCTCTGTTCCACACTGATGAAGAAATAAAAATCTCCTCTTTTATTAACATAGGAGATCATCAAAAACTAATCAAAACTAATAAACCTTGTTTATACTCTATGGTAGGACACTTAAAAACATCTCAAGGACAGCTTTCAGTTTTCAAAAGTCTTCAGTTTGTTCCCAAATATTGCAAAGCCAATAACCTAATAAAAGTCACCCAGCCTCAGCTGTTGCTGCTCATTCCTGCTTTGCACACACGTTCTGAGTGGTCTGGGAGACATCGGCGGCCGTGTAGCCGATCTGCCGGGACAAGTAGTTTACCAAAAATGTGACATCAGTGCAGGAGCCAGTGGCTGTTTTGGTGAGAACAATCATTTTCATGGTGGGGACCCACAATGTGGGCGTGTAAACATGTAGCCCCTGACAAACAAATGTGTAACCCGAACCTTTACAACTAAATGCCCACCGCCTCCCCCCGCCCTGACCCCAAAATCTAGTTTTAATCCTCAAACAGGTCTAATTTTAGGAAATGGCTTTTTTCTTTTTTTTTTACCACAGCTAGCTGACAATTACAAGAGCATGCGTGTTACACAATAAAGTCAAGGCTATAAAGTACGTACACTACAAAGGGGAGTGTTTAAAGCAGAAAAACAGTCAGTGTTAGACGTCACGTTGAAAAGCTGGACCCAGCTCTGAAGATCAAAATGACTTGGCTTGCTCCAACATATGTGACTGTCCAAAATTGATTGAACAAGGGCCCAAACCTAGAATTACTGGTAAGTACAATCACAGCCTGTTAGAGGCTCTCAGGAAAATCAAGTAGTTGTGCTTATTTTTAACTGTGCACCTTAAAAATTGCTGCATGTGATTGAAAGGGAAGTAATCAGGGCTTGAGAGGGACAGCTTCTGGAAGTGCCTGCCAAACGGTCATTTGTGCGTGTTGCACTGTATTAAGAGGGCGTACAGCAACTGACCTAATGCCGGAGGACAAACAATACTCGCTAATAGGTAAAAACCTTGATTTTAGGAGCCAGCAGACGAAGGGTGGGCATTTGCCCTTTACCAGCCACTGACACATCAGGATTCAGTGTCTTTGGATGTATGTGGGCTCTGGTGAAGCTGCAGTTTTGAAGGGTCTGGTGCTGATCACATTACTTAGATACTCTGCCGCCACAGATTCTTTCTGACAAGCCGCCAGCACTAAACACCAAAAGTCGTGGCATTTTTAAGGAAAACTTGTTGCTTTGTTAATACCCAGATCTTGTCTTGTTGTCTCTTATGTTTATAGTTCCTCCATACCAGGTTTAAAACTGATTCAGTTTCCGTTTACGCTGGTATCCCGATATTTCCAACCGGCTTGAACTTCTGTTGTAACTGAACAACATTTGAGTTCAATAGAATGTTCAGCTTCCTTCACCTTCCCTGGCTCTCAGCTGGGCATGTGAAGTGTCTGCATTGTACAGCTGGTTTAGACTGGTAGTAAATGTGCAGCTGTAGACTGGAGACCCACCCAGGGTGGAAAGGGCCTCTCGTCCTGTGACAGCCCCCAATAACTCTGACCAGGATAAGTGGTTACAGATAATGCATGGACCAGCAGGTGTAGCTGGTCTGGACGTTTATATGTGTAAACACCTGGTTATCTTAATCCGGTCCAAACTAGTTACAGAGCCTGTCCCTGCTCTGGAGTCTTGGGATCTAACTCTACCTTCACACATCTCTGCTGAGTTTTCTTCACTGTGCCTCTTCACAATCTTGTCAAAATATTCCAAATAGAAACCCCTTTCCAGATCAAGAGGAGGATCTGGAGACCAGCATTCGAGTTCATATTTAGTCACCTATAATTCATTCAGAAGGTTTTTTATCCGTTTCACTTTTTAAATTTTGTTATGTTACAGCTGGATCCAATCATTTAATATTTGTTATATCAATAATCTACACTCAGTACTTTATGATGACACAGTTAAAACTGAATTTTAGAAATATCTGATGATTTATAATAAAAATTAATTTGAAAAGACCTTTTTTTTAATCAAAGCTAATAGACCTATTTCTCTGCATGTATGTAGGTAGGTGCATGATTTTCTAAGAGGTCGAGCCCGAACAGTAAGAGTTGAAAACAGATCCTCATCTGCTCCGTGAGGTTTTCCCATTCCCTTACTGTAGTTTGAACATGCCTTCTTCCCACAGCGTCAGATATTGATGCTTCCTAACTCATCAGATTGTGCCACTTTGTACTTCTTTTGGCGTAACATATCGATGCCACGGGTAACCTGTTGCGACACTATTGGATGCTCTGGTTTACAGGCTACAAAATATTGGCTACGTTTACAATGGCACACATGTGCTTCTTTAAAATCATAACCACGTGCACCACACTGTCATCGGTCTCCCATGGAAAAGTCCTGTGTCTTGTTGTACCCTTCACCAGCCTGTCCACACCCCCATGACACTTTTGTAACCTCATATTTTACGTCATCGATTCAGGCTTCAAATATTGACATGTTGGGTTTCTAATTAACTTCACTGAAAGCTCGGAGCATCAATCACCCCTGAAAATGGACGCACATTTGTAACCTGAGGGACTGTACAAAGCGACGCTCTTTAACGGCTCGGGAATGAGAACGGGCTGATAGTTCACATATGACTGTGGGGCTAATCATCATACAGTACCGACAGCATTGAGGAATTACGGCACACAGTCTTCTCTCCTATGTCCTCTTGAAGTGGCCACAGGGTTTTTGGACTTTTCCCATCAGGCCGTCACACAGTAGTAAGAAATGAATGTAGATGCAGTGGACTGTTTTATATTTATTTTATGATTGTTTGGAGATGCTTTAATGTTTTAGGTTTGTTCTTACCTTCAACATTGTCTTATTATTGTTTTGTTTATTACTTTATGGCTTATAGATCTGTGGGGCTGAGAGAGAGCCAGACTATAATATATTCCGTTGCACTTTATTGTATGACAATAATAATAAACAGTGTAAGCTCTTATGTGATGGTTATGTTAATTTATTATTTTCCATTTACCTGTTAGAAAATCACATTTTTGTACCTTTTAGCTGTTATCTTTCACATTTATTCAAATCTATTGAGCAGAGAAGCTTGTTTTGGAACTTAAGCCGGTGTAATTGGCTATTACCTGACCCCTTGTAGAGAAGAGTTTTGTGGTTTCTGTCTCCCGCCAGCCCCTCTTCTCTTGGCGGAGCAGAAAACCTTCCATCTTAACCACATGCTCCCCTCTTATCTCTGCGTATCAGTGTGCCTTAGCATTTGCTTTAGAACAGGCGGGCCCATCTCTGTTGGGTTAACGCTGAGCGCCTGTATGTCTTATGAGCCTCACTCTGAGCAGAAGAGGCCTTAGATACTCGGTGTGTGTCTCACCCTCAGTGGTGGGCTCACTGAGGGGTAAATATGACATTTACCCCTCCACTAAATAAGATCAGGGCTTGTCTGCCTTTTTTTTGCTTTGCTTTGACTGAACAGCTCCTGATGCCAGTGTTTTATCCTCTGTCAGCCTTTTAAAAATCCATTGCTGTCATTTACCTTCTATTCCACCAGAATAGATTAGAATTCAAAATAGTTTACTCTATTTCATTAGAGCCACAGAATAGAAATATAAACCAAAAAATATGCGTAATATAGACACCTTTGTGTTTGTAATAAAAGCAGATATGATTTATTACATTAAAAGCAGATTTACTACATTGCACTGACCCTGTCAATATAAAAAAAATGTTTTTTTGTCAGTTCTATTCCTAAAATTCATTAACATCCCATAAATTATACATTGGCATCTCAATTTTCCATGTTTCCATTCATTGTATATCTGTACTCCATGCAGTGGAGGGACATGAGGGGCTGGAGTGTACCCTAGCTGTCATTGGACAGGTGAAGACATTAGACAGGCCTCCAGTCTATCTCAGGGCCAACAGCCAACCATTCACACCTACGGGCAATTTAGAGTCATCAATCAACCAAACATGCACGTCTTTGGACTGTGGGAAGAAACCCACACCAGCACAGGGAGAACATACAAAGTCCACAAAGAAAAGTCTCAGGTGTTCAGGGACTCAAACCCACAACCTTTAAGTTAAGAGGCAGCAGCACTAACCACATCTGCTGCCATGCCCAACATCTCCTTTTACTGATAAAAAGATCAAATGATATAGGCCTCACCTTTCGCATTCATGACCGTTCTATTAGAGATCATAGATTAGCTGAGAGATAGCTGATTTGTGTAGCTGATTCAGTGGGATTAGTGTGGAATTAACCTGGATCCAAGGAATAAAAGAAAACTAGGTTTAACTGCCAGAGCCGACAACTTTTAGCCCAAAACTGTGGTCGGTGGCATTCACCACTAAAAATGCAGCGTTCATTTGTTCAAGAATAAAGTCCAACCACACATGCCTTGAGTATACAGATAACATGGTTGGTCTGTGCTGCAGCCGAGATCAGATTTATATCACGGCACAGATAAATCAAATAAAGAAAGACGTTTTAGCCACAGTTTGATGAATTCCCCAGTACAGTTAGAAAAACTCACTCTACTTCATCATGGAGATTTTTGACAAGAGAGAAATCAGCCTAGAGCTGCTCAAACTGCAGCACAGCCGACCTGTCAGCGAGCCACATCATTCAGTCAGGGATCAACTCTAACTTTAGCTGTTGTAATTTCACCCCCCCATTTTTTTTTATCTTAGCCTTATTGAAATTAACACAAAATTACCTTTAAAGTTTGTTATATAAAAGCGACTAAATCCTGCATGTCCACTTCTTTTCTTTCTTTCTTCTTTTTCTTCCAGTGAAAGCAGAAAAAAATGTTGTTGTACCCATGTTACCAAAAATGTTAAAAAACGTCCAAATAATGCATAATCCCTGTATTATTGATCTACTTTAGACTTACTCTCTGCCCTATGTCCTTATCTAACTCTCTTTCGACTTCTTAGATGTCTCCAAGACTCCGTTTCTTTCATCCTTCCTTGCTGTCATCAATCCTGTTTTTACCCGTTTCTCCCATTTCTCGTTCACTTCCTCGGTCTCTGGTGGCAGCATCTTAAATCACTTCCTTCAACACTCCATCCATCTCTATGCGCTTGTATCCTTCCTTCCTTCAGTTCTCCTCCCTGTCCACCTCCTTTGATGTCTTTGCATCACTTCTGTCCTCTCCTCTCACTCTGCTGAACCAAACCTTTGTTTCAGCTTGTCAACAGTGTCACTTTCCTTTGCTCCATTCTCCTCCTTTTCCTCTTTCATCTCCTCTGTCCTCCCCTCTGCCCCCACTCCCTCCTTCCCTCTAGAACCACAGTTTCATTTCCTCTTTCTTTTGTAGTTTTAGTGTGTTCCCACAGCACATAAGAAACTCAGCAGCATCTTTCATATCTGTGCTTGTCTAAAATGTTCAGCCTCATCCTGCTACACAAACTCGGCTCCTTTTCACTGATTCTCTGTGATCTGCGTGTAAACACATTCTCCAATTTCCTGTCTCAGCCTGATTTCTTACTTCTACCTGGATTCTGTTGTGCATATTCGTTTAATAAATACATTTTATTTATTTACAGTCCTTAAAAGTATTGAAACCACAGGACTATAATTTACACCTTGATGGATTTACCAACTTAAAACATAGCACACAAATTCTATCTCTTCCAAAAGTATTGGAACACACAACTGATGGGTCTGTTCTGTTACCCCAGTTAATCGATATTCAGTGTAAAGGGCTAGTCTTGGTTTTAGCCCTAGCTTTTACCTGTAATAACTGTATTTGTTATTACAAATGAATTGCTTTTAAAAAGAAAGAAAACACTGGTGTACTAAGCCACATACACAAAGCAGCTGATGGCAGAAACCTTGAGAGCTGGGGAGAAAATCTAAAACGCAACAGTGACATCAGAAGCAGCCTCAACAGAGCAGGGGTGAAAATATCACATTTCACCATTTGAAGAAAACCTCATAAGAAGAAATACAGAAGACATCCCACAAGATGCAAACTTTTGATCAGCAGGGAGATGAGCCACAAAGTCTTAAGACATTGGGCCAGTTCAAGAATTTTCAAATCTAAACTGTTATTAGACATGGGGGAGACCAAAGACAAAGAAGGCAAATTTGAATGTTTTTTAAGGACACACACCAGATGATTCAGTCAAACATTTCTGTATGATGAGCTGGAAATTAGTTGGACATAAAGTGTAGTTTTTATGTCCAACATGGATGGTGGAACTCACTTCTGCTCGTGTTTTCTCACTGTTGCTTTCAAGTTACACTCTGAGCCTGCCAGGAGCAATACATTTGTGTTAGAAATCCCTGCACACTGCTGGATCATTTGGCTTTGCAGCCTTGAGTTCGAAACGCCCCCTAGATTGTTGGAGCCTCAAATTGGTCTAGAAATTCATATGTTGTTGTCCACAGCCTTAGGCTGGCAAGTCAATCCCGAAACTGAAGCCAAGCATTTCACCTGCTGAAGAGGAGATTAAAAGCAGAACTAAAGGAAGCTGCAGTCTAAGCCTGAAAACCCACAAAACTTAATGATAGGGGTTTATTTACTTTTTTCCACTTAAAAGTAATTAATTATTCAAAAATGTAAATAAGTAATTTTTAAAGCAAATCAATTATTATCATTTCAGAGATAATAATAATTAGGCTATTTTAAAAAAAGGTATATAAAGTGTTTAAAGTGTCAAACCGTACATAAGATCAAATGAAAGCTGAACTTCTTAACTCTCATCTTAGATCTTAATTTTGATCTGCTTTTGTCATGTGATTCCAGTCCATTTGGAGGAGACCGTGTTTAGTGCAATAGCACAATATACATTACTGACAAACTGTTGGAGCGAGTAGAGAGTGGAGACAGAAAAGTGAAAAAACGAGAAGCAACAGAAAAAACTCTGGGAGCTTGGCAGGGCTTTGGAAACGTGGGGAGGTGGGGGGTGAAGCTCCTGGGTCCAGAGCCAGCGAAATCAATATGCCCCTGACATTTCCTCTGACTGCAGGTCCTGGTTTGTTCGGTCTCTTTAATTGTTGTTTCCTTTTGGTTTTACACACACACACACACACACACACACATTTGTACCTCTATCCTTGTGAGGACACTCATTGACGTAATACAATCCCTAACCCTGACCAAAACCTAATTCTAACCCTAAACCCACAGTCTTGACTCTTAAGAAAATCCCTTTTTCAGGGTGTAAATGAGTGAGGACCAGCCAAAATGTCCTCACTTCACAAAAATGTCCTCACTCTCTTGTTAAAAATGAAATTTGGTCCTCACTAAGTAGTATCTACAGGAACACAAACACACACACCATGTCCACTAGCTTACATTTCAGATGACTTGGTTGTTATAGCACATGCCATTTAAGGAATTAATTCAGTTTGGTAAATACTGCGTTTCCCCCTTTCTTGGGATTTGCCTCTGTTGAAGTCCTTTGTTGACATTGTGTTTCAGATTATTGTCATGCTGCCTGATGAAGCTTGTCCTAATTAGTTTTGAAGCATTTCCCTGTAAATGCGAATCCAAAATATTTCTGTTCACCTCTGAATTCATGATGACTTTCAATCTTTAAAGACCAGTGAGCCTGTTCCCGAAGCAGCCATGCAGCTTGAGATGTGACACTTTGGTCGAGGTTAATATTTGTCTCATTAGTCCATGAAACTTAGTTGCACAACTTTTGTGGCTCTCTCTCTTCCACATGCAGTTTCTACTGCAGCCTTGGCAAACCAATCATCTCATAGCTGTCAAGCTGTAAATCTGTTTCCTCTCCCTGCTGTCAGTTGTCAGTTCATTGCTGGATGTTGCAACCCTCCGCGACCCCCCGTTCTCTAGCAGTCATCAGGCTCTGCCATCATGCTCACCCGAGGCCTGACAGTTTCCCTTTGGTGTCACCTAACTTCAGCCTCAGACCCTTCAGATTCCTGCTCCTCATCTCAGCCATCAGATCCCTATAACGTTCTCTGTCGACCCATCATCAGTGTTTTAGACTCTTCTCCAACATAATCATTGTAGACTCATGCACTATCCCTTTATTAAGTTAAATTGTAGATGGGGTCTAAGCACCATATCCTTCACCACCCATCATTTACTTTGACAAACCACTTAGGCGTTTCTGAGTTGCTACTTGTGTGATATTCCTTAACAAATTCTCTGCAGGTTGCTCAGTTTCAGTTTCTTTTCTTTTTTTTTAAATTTCTTTTCGCCCTGCTTTGTGCGATGCCTTGGCTTTTCCTTCATAAACAACATTTTTTTATCTTGATGTGTCATTTTAAAACTAGTGTGGTCATTTGTAATTTAGCGTTTTAATTATCTTGTAAATCTGACTTCTAGGACACACCAGGGCAACATGAACCATCTGTCAATTTCATGTTCCACTACTGCTCACTTAAAATTAAGGTCATCTAATAATAAAGGTGCTGTTTCAAATGGAGATCCTTTGTCTCAAATGTCTTTAGTGTACATAGAAAACACATTATTTATTATTTCTCCATGCAGTTTGTATAGAAATGTTTAGGACAGATCCTTAAAACAAGTTCCTCCTCCCTCCATTTTTCTCCTACTTCTACACTGCAGACTGCAGACAGATGCCTTGCCAGCCTTTCCTGCTATTAGCCTATTTATTACAATTCTGCCTGCAGATCTATTTTCTGGCTAAAATCAGTCTTCCTCTGTCCTTTCCCTGCACTTGTTTTTTTTCTCTCTTATCATGCCTCCCTCTCTCACAATAGCTTTTTCTCTCGAGTTAATTCTGACAAACTTTCTCTCCCTTTTGTGTCTCTGTGCTCATTTTTCTCAGGTCTTTCTTACACTTATTTTGTCTCTTTCTCATGCTGCTTCATCTTTCATGCTGACTTGGCTAATATTCATTTATTTTTTCTTTTAGACTTGCATGTTTCTCTGATGTGCAATGAAGGGATGTTGCCCTGTGAAACTTTTTAGCAGGGACCTCTGCTCTTTAGCCCCTGACCTTTGCCTCTCAGCAATGGCATGTTCTTTGAATGACAATCTATTTATGATACATGTGGATAAAACAATGTGCAACTTCCGATAACCGATAAGAAAGATGTGTTCAAGCAAACCAGTTGTTACCTACACTAATCTGTCAATTTACATTCTTACTTCCGCCATAGTGTTTTCCATCATATTTATCTAACTTGAACTGAGCATGTTTCCAGTCTAAATAATGACATGACTGTATCAAAATTTATATGGTTTTGTATTTTTTAACCATCTCTGAGCTTACACTATGTCCCCTTTGTGCCTCCCCTTGATTTTTCATTTCCACTATGTCTATTCTATTTTTCCCCTCCCTCTGTCAGCTTCTCTCTGCCCAGGCCTATCCCCAGCAGGATGCCATGCTTTCTCATTTTCTGCTTACTCACTATAAAAACAAGGGGACACCCACTGAGTCTGTCTTGTCTGTAAATCCCTGCTTATTAGATCCAAAAACCCAGGCAGAGAAATGCATTAGCAGATCCCACGGGGCCATCTCCATCACTGCCAAATCTTCTGAAGGGATGGAGAGAGGGCAGTAAACAACCAGAAATGGAAGAAGCAAGTAGGTGAGACAGACCAAGAGAGGGAAACAATCACAGACTGAAATAAAACCAGAGGTTCATTTTCGAAGCTTTGATCGAATTATTAGTTATTGGAATTACAAACTACTAGAGACCACTGCATTTTACATCCCCTGGGCAGATATCACTGATACATGCCTGAAAGCTGACCCTCCAGTGTGACAACTGTTCAGCGTTTCAGCTTGTAGCTGTTAATCACCTGCAGATGAAGTAAATGTTTTGTGTTCTTACAGCATCTTCTTGTTCCACTGAAACTGATAATAAATGCTGGTGCCATAGGTTTTCAAAACAAAGACTTTACAGACATGGAGAGAAGACCCAACAAATGCCCCTTGGTTGGTCCCCCAGCAGTCTAAGCCTATAGCAAGAGGACTAGAACTATCTATAAGCGTGAGCCTAGTATTAAAAGTAGTCTGTTTCCCGAATCTGACTGGGAGCTGGTTCCACAGAAGAGGAGCTTGATAGCTAAAGGCTCTGCCTCCCATTTTGGGAACCACAAGTAGACCTGCATTCTGACACCAAAGTGGTTTATTAGGATGATCTGGTACTAGGAGATCTTTTAGGTAAGATGGAGCTTTATAGGTAAGAAGAAGGATTTTAAAGTCTATGCTACATTTAATGGGAAGCCAAATGGAGAGAAGCTAATGAAGGTGAAATATGATCTCTCTTACCAGTCCCAGTCATCAATCTTGCTGCAGCATTTTGGATTAATTGGAGGCTTTTTAGAGAGTTACTGGGGCAGCCTGAAAGTAGAGAATTACAGTAGACCAATCTAGAAGGAACTAATACATGAACCAATTTTTCTAGATCTAAAAAGATCTAGCACAACTAGCAGAGAGACAAGTCCATTATTGAAGCCAGAAAAAGATCTTTGGTGACTTTAATCAATGCGTTTATCTGTGCTATGATGAACTCTAAATCCTGACTGAAATTCTTCTGCACAGGTAATCACATAATTGCTGATTTTTGTGAATGAGTTGAACGCCACTTCCTCTCTAGTTTTCATGACGCCTGCTTTAAATTGCGGGTTTGCGAGCTATACCAGGTAGATCGCCTGTTTAGAATTACTGCCTTCTTTTTCAGAGGCCCAACGATATCGAGTATTGAACGTAATGATGCTGCATAATTATCAGTCAGGTAATCAACTTGTACAGGAGTACAGTTAATGAGGCTACTTTCAGTTATATCAGTACATGTTGAAGTAATTTCCTTAAATTTGGTCACAGTGTTTTCAGATAAGCACTTACTGAAGTGGAACTGTTTTCTAGCTGCTATATAATTCATTAGATTAAATTCAAATGGTCAGAGAGAAAAGAATTATGAGGAAATACTGTTAGGTTATCAGTTTTTATGCTGCATGTAAAGACAAGGTCTAGGGTGTGACTAAACAATGAGTGGGTTCTATTACATTTTGAGAGAAACCAATTGAATCTTATAATGAAGTAAATGCCGTGTTGAGGGAGTTACAGTCAGCATCTACATGAATGTTAAAATCGCCCACTATGACGACTTTATCTGCACTAAGTCGGCTAGAAAATCTGAGATTTCAGACAAAAATTCTGAATAAGGGGCTGGAGGACGGTACACAATAACAAATAGAAGTGGATTTGGAGTTTTCCAGATTGGGTGTGAATGTGGGTATGTTTAGGTCGGAGGTTTATAGGTGAGTTTGAGTGATAGACGCTGCTGCTCCTCCACCCTGGCCTGATGTGACAGTACAAGAAAAGCAAACTTGACTCTTTAGGAAGTTTGTGATTACAGGTAACAGCCAAAGGATTACTGCTACATGTCTATACTTTTGCACTCATGCTGACTAATTGAAGTGAATAAATGCTTCACTTTGGGTATATGCACATGTATGGTCAAGTCACATTGCTTTTATTTCAGAATTGCCATTTTTGGGGGGTTTGTCTCTGTCAAGCTGCTGTGCAAGTGAAAAAATGCTGTAGAAGCTGTGAATAAACCAAAAGATTTAACTTTCTGAACTAGCTTCTGAATTTGGCTCGCACCCCTGAAGTCTCTTACCAACAAATTTTTAAAATAAATGAGAACGGACAATTTTATCCCAAACATATACAGTAAGAGTACATTCTAAGATTGTTTAAAGGCCAGTGTGAACAGGAGGAGATGTTTTAGCAAATGTTTATAATGTTTCATGTAATATTTATACAGTAGGTTTGAGCCTGGTTTGTTCTTGTGTATTTTAAACTGGGACACATGGAGAAGCAATGTCTCTTTTAAACATTTTCTTATCAACACACTATGAAAAGTGTGTTAATACCTGCTGTTGGTCCGACACTGGATGATAAATTTATTTCAGAAAAGAAATTCAAAACTTGAGAAGGAAAGTAAATAAAAGAACAAACACAGTACAGGAATCTAACAACTAAACTTGTCCAAAAACCTGGAAGTGAAACGCAAAAATGGGAAAATGAAAGCAGAAATAATGAATAAAGAACCTAAAACCTAGAGGGAGGAAACACACGTGAGACATCAACAGGGCTGGAAGAAAACTAAGGAAACAGGAGCACCGGCAGGAAGTTAATTAACTGGGGAACAGTGAGAATGATCACTACTGAAGCGTGACAGTACAAAGAACAACAAGGGAACAGAGAAACTACAGGGCAGATATAAATGAAAACCGAGGATCGTCAAACATGCAGGAAGCAACCAGGAACAAGTGTTAACAATAGAGTGAGCGTGCAGACATTAATCAAGATCAGATAGAAACATCGAACCAAAGAGCGTGCGCACATGTACAAACTGAGAGAGAGCCGCGAATACATCAAACCTATCACAGACAGAAACAGAGTCCAAAATAAGAAACCAGGCCAAGACAGGGAAGCTGGGAGGACATCGGGGGAAAAAGAGGGTGAGGGTCTGGCAGGTAGGGAATTTTACCTAATGAATGACGGGAAAACTGGAGGAGTTTAAAGCCATCAAAGGGACACCAGTGGAGGACTGGCCAGCGCAAGAGACCGAGAACAGGGAGAAGACAACGTGGGACAGAGAGACATGAACAAGAGGGGACAGAAGCAATTGATGGCGGACATTATTGGGGTTTTTGAGACTGAATAGATCAGGAACTGACATAAAATGAGAGTGGCAGAAACAGCCAATGAGAGCAGGCACACCAGGACATGTATGATTTGGTTGTGTACTTGCAACAATTCAATTTGTTGATTAAATTCAACTTTATTTATATGTCGATGATTCACAACAAAGTTAATGTCAAGGCACTTTACATAATGAAGTCTGTAGTGCAAACCCAAAAAATCCCCAGCAGAACCAGGCTCAGAGTGGGCGGAATCCTGCCTTGTTTGAATCTTGAATGTTGGTTTGGCTCTAAACAAACTCTTGATCAATTTCTGAGAGAAATTTCTGTGAGACAGTCTTGTTACGCCCCGGCAAGGAGAAAACCAGGACGCAACACAAATTGAGACTCCCACAAACCACCAGAACAGATAAACTTAAGATAACTTCAGATAACAGACTTGTCTCTATACTAGTTCTGCTAGATCTTAGTGCTGCATTTGACACCATTGATCACAGAATATTATTACAGAGACTAGAACATTTTGGAATGAAACAAACTGGAATTAAAGGAAGAGCACTAAACTGGTGCCCTAATCTTATCTATCAGATAGATTCCAATTTGTTCATGTTAATGATGAATCTTCCACATACACAAAAGTTAGTTAGTTATTACACCCTCTCTACTTTTAAGACGAGGCTCAAAACCTTCCTCCTTCATAAAGTTTATAGTTGGTTCCAGTCCTGCTGCTACAGGCTCAGACTGCTGGGGGACCAACCCCTGATTCACTGAGACACTTTCCTGCTCTCAGCCCACATTTATATGTCACCACTGTAGGACATTAACTCTGTGTCTTCTTTGTCCCTAGTTGTCTCTCTCTCTCTGTCCCTGTCTTCAGGTGTCCCCGGCTTTGGAGATGTGTGTCTTCCAGTGTCCACTACTGGTCCTACCAACCTGCCCAATGTTTTCCACTCAGCCCAACTGGTCAAGGCAGATGTCCGCCCACCCTGAGCCTGGTTCTGCTGGAGGTCCCTTCCGTTAAAGGGAGTTTTTCCTCTCCACTGTTGCCTATAGCTGCTCAAGGGGGATTTGTTGAATTTTCTCTAAATGTTTGTATAGTCTTGATTTTATTATGTAAAGTGCCTTGAGATGACTTTGTTGTAAACTGGCGCTATATAAATAAAGTTAAATTGAATTGAATTGAATCATTAAATATTACCATAATAAATAATGTGTGCTGGTATTTTACTTAGACACACACATTGTCTATTGTCACCTGCTGTAAGTTGAGCTCATAATGACAAAAGAGACAGAGAAAATGCTGCAGCAGCCATGTGATGAGACTGGAGCCCCTGGCTTACCAGATGGCACTCTCCAGCTGTTTGGCTTCTTGTCACAACACCACTAAGTGCTTCCATTTCCCTGGACACATACGATTGGATCAAATGCATAATTAATTGACTATCCCCCAACTCCATTATGTTTCTCCTTAGCCAGGAGTTTCAAATGTGATTCAACATTCCCATGTTGAAATTATCATCATCATTTTTTTAAAGAGCCTGATGAAATTAATTGATCCCTGAGAGAACGGCGTGTGTGTATGTGTTCAGAGCAATTTCAGCGTCAGTACAACTTAAACACCAAAACATACTTCAAATGCATTTTTTATGTCTTATACTGATGCAAGTGGACAAGCAGAGGTTCGTAATGATCCTTCAAGTTTTATTAAAGAGGACCTAGATTAAATAAGGAGGGTCAGGGGTCTTTATATTCAGTTAATTGTTTTAGGTTTGGTTATATTATTGGTTTCTGAAATATTCATTTCTGCTTTTTAAGCAGTAATTAAAGCTTCCAAACACAGGCCTGTGAGCCTTTCAAACTGACGTTCAATTAATTCAGAGTGTCATCATCGAAAGTAGAAGGCAAACAGGATCCACCTGAGCCACAGCAAAGCGTCTGAATACTTTTGTAAATGAGAGAGCTCAATTTAGTATTTTTAATGAATTTGCATCATATATTTTGTAATTTATTTATTTTTGTAGATTTATAAAAAATGCATTTTTTCATTTCTAAATTAAATATACAACACAGAAAATGTTTGAAAAGTGAAGGAACGTGAATCATTTACAATACTACATATACAGAAAACTGTATGCAAAACAAAAAGTTTTGAATTGACATAGAAATGCAGTCAGATTTTTCTGCTCTGCTTCATGAAAAATACATGTATAATTTCTTTAGCCAAAACAAAAAAAAGCTTTAAAAGGATGTATGATGCCCGTTCACAAACATGTGGCAGCGCGTGTGGGAGCAGCTTTGGTGGGTTAGTGTAAATACTTAATGACTGCATGGAATATGCTGCACTGCATCTCAGCAATAACTTTACATCTTTGAGGTTATTTCTGACCAAGTCAGCAGCCCAATTTTGAAAAAAAAAAAAATGTTTTATTTGGTGCACATACTGTACATACTTAGATGTTGATATTTAGACATGTTCAGTTTGCAGTAGTTTTTATTATAGTCCACTAAAGGCAGTGACAGGACCTAATGTTCAGTAACTAGCTTGTGCAGTAAGTGGTTCCAGTAAAAGTCTAAAACAGACTTTTTCTTCAGTAACTGGGCGGCTCCGTTGGGATTCTCCCCTTCATCTATGTGAACACAATGAGCACAGCAGTTCCTAGTGCCAGCCTACAAAGCCAGGGATCAGCATGTTTCAGGCCTTGGCCTTCCCTGCTGCCTTGCTCATATTGTCCCTCTCTGCAGCTGATTTCATTTGTTTGTGTGTGTGTCCGACAAAGACGTGGCCACCAGATGCTCAACGCTCAGCTCTGTTACAAGGATTTAGGAGAGTTTCTCTAATACAGGTGAGAAGACACACTATGAAAAGAACTGATACCTCAAAGTTCTTTGAACCTTCCCCTGGAATTGCTTTGTCTTGGGTTTCCCTGCTCGGCATTTGCCCCCAAACCAAAACTCCCACGATCATCAGGACACAGAAACATTTTATTTGACATTGATTTTCTGCAAGAAACTTTTTTAAACCTGGAAATGTAAATTAGCATGAAAAAAAGTAAACACAGGAAAGGTAATTTCTGACTTTTTAATTGGCTACATTAAACACAGTTATGCTTTTTGTTTCTTACATCAGTGTGACACTTAATTTTTAAAACCTCTAAATACTGAATGTGAAAGATTTCAATAAAAGATAGTGGCAGGATCCAAAAAAGACAAACTTTGCATAGCACCAGATTTTTTACCCTTAATGATTTTGAGCTTTAAGACTTGATTAAATTAATTTGACAGTGTTTGTTCTTAACACCTTAAACATATCCTAGATGTTCAAAGCTACTTGTCACAGTGTGATATATATTTAATTGTAATCGAGTGTGATGAAAACAGTTTTACCTAAAAAAATGAATTGTTTTATTACACACACACACTGCACTTACACACACACAAGTAAAGAAAATCATAAAACTCTGTCACTAAATAATATAGTATAAAATCTTCCACCAAAATTAATCTTGTGACCTGATTAACTAAGTGCATGTTAACATAGTCATTGTTGAGGCGGCTGTACACACATGCAACAAGCCCCCCACCACCAATACCAATTTAACACACATATAAATAAAGTTGAATTGAATTGAATTGAATAGCTGGGAACACTTAAGACAGACATATGAGACATATTCATATTCAATAAAGTAACTGTAGACCGGCTCTATGGGTATGACAGCCTACTTTCATCTTTTGTAGATGCTTGGGTCCTGAGGGGTGTCAAGTAGGCTTCAAACCAATTAGTGAGTCTAGTTTCCTCAGCTGATGGTATGATGGTCTCCTATTTCATATTGAGCTGATATTAATCTAATCCCACACCGTTAGTCCAAAAATAAATAAATAATTAATAAATAATGTGGGCAGTGGTAAATGTTGTGACTTTGCATAATGCAGTTGTTTTTCTGACTCAGGCAGCAGTTCTCTCCAAAATTTCCCACTTCTTTGCTGCTGCAGCTGTGTTGCTTTTTTTCTCTAAAAAAAAACGATCATACGTGCCTGAGAATTTCTAATTGAATTTGGGTGTTGAGCGAAGACCCTTTCTTCGCTGTTGCCATGGTGAATCACATTATCTGAGCTCCATAGATTATGGCTTTTTATAGTCCTCACATGCCTGCTTAACTCAGAGTGAATTGAGTCGAACTAACTTTCTTGAACCAAAAAAATCCATCTCGGGGTTAATCAGTTCAGGGTTTGGTTCAAAGCATGTTAAACCTGTTTTGTGGAAACTTCAATCACTCAAAGTCAGAAAGTGTTTAAATTTGGAATGCTTTTGTCCCTGACTTATTACATCAATATGCTCAGGCACAGTCACGCTCATAATTGAAGTTTTCTGTACATCCTGCTTTAGAAAATAGATGATTTACAGCCCGAACCCTTTTCTATACTCAACAATAAAACTTGTGGAAAGAGTAATGGGAAAACTGTTCTCATATTTCTCTCATATATGCTGATATTAAAGTTATTTTTTGACTTTAGTTGCCTTTTGTACAGCTGCACATGCCTCCGGCGGTGATAAAAGCTGGAATAATTGCCGTAAGATGATGGAAGTGTCCTGCAGCACTGTGGGAGGCTTTTGGCTCCATTTCACTTCTCGTACAATATATGTGAAATCGTGTGCCCACGCTCAGCCTATGAAACAGGTTATAAGTAACACATGATTTATTTAAGTTCATATTGTGTTATTGCTTTTTCAAAATAGCAAAAACAACAAATTAATTTGTGATTTTTTTAGTGGCACATAGTGAGACATTAGAAACATATTTTCTTAAAGTATAGGATTGCATCAGATTGCTGATGTTTTTAGGTTGGCATTGATGGGGAATCTCTATTGTGTTCACTCTGACAAGTTCAGAAAAAAATGATCATTTATGTTTACAACACATTTATGTGTGAAAGCAAAGGTCTACAAATCACTGTCTACAATACTTCATATTGTGCAATATGTTGCAATGTTGCCGGTAGTTTCTTGGAAATAGTATCAGGAAAAAACTCATTCTTACACTTATGAATGATAGTTTGTTAAAGTAATAGTAACTTGTGGTCCACTTTATAGTTGTGAGACCACTTTCTGTTATACAGTCTCCCAGTCGAGAAAATGTAAAACTCTATTTGCAGCAGCTATGAACCAGCCCCCAGTGTGATTGCTGTGTTCGGATCTGCTAAAATGACCTGGATCAAGAGGGAAAATGAACCAGTGTTTGATTCAACCTGATTCCACCAGGTCATGATAGGATAGGTTGAATCCAGAGGCTATATAACATTTTATAGTGTATATGTAAACAGTGATGTTTTTAATACTAATTTTACTACTAATGGGTCTTGGCCAGGAACAAGAAAGTAAACACAGTAAACTGCAACAACTGCACAAGTAGCTCACAACTTTGGTGACTATTTGGAAATAAACCAAGAAAATTATGAAGGAAATGATGATGTACTTGAAAAAAATATAGAACTGGATGTAGAGTAGCCATTTGGCAATACATTAATATTTCATTCTGCCATGTTGCTGTTGGCAACATGGAGCTTATGTTGCCATATAATCTTCTAATCCGATCTGTTTTGGACCAGATCGAGATTCAATCACATTTTTTACCATAATCAAATGTGGGCCTGGACTGAGACCACATCCAGTAAAGGGTCTTGGTGCAGTTGCCTTGGTTCACAATTAAGTGCTGTCGGTTTTCCACACCTTCACAAATGAGGCTCACATTGGGAAATAATCAACCACGATTGAGAAGGCAGGTGTGAAAGACCCTTAACATTCTGGATGGTCCCTGGGGACCAAATAGCTGAGCAGTTCAACACAGTAAAGCTACAAGGCTCAATATAAAGTGTTCATTTGCTCTATGAAATACAGTAGCTATGGTTATTTTTTAGCTCTATCATTTAATGTAAAACATGATTATATATTCTGTCTTTTCTAGAAAATCTCCATTTGTTTTCTGAGACAATTTGTGCTTTTTTGCCACGTATTGTTTGTAATGTTTAATACATTTTGTTTTGTCTAACTCCTTTTTGTGGCTTTTTTGAAAACATTTGAGTCAAGTTGCTGTGTGAAGAGTTTTATTTGTGTTCTGTCGTGTGGGAGCTTGTCGAAAACATAAAACAAATTCATCTTCATTATGCAAATTACAATTATATCAAGCACATACAGCCAATTAGTCTACTTAGGTCATAAACATAAACACGCTATATCACAAAAAAGATATCCCCGCATTTTCAAACACACATATTAACAGAAGCCTTTCGTTTGAGTTTTATCTCTGTTATTCAGCCCCAACAACATCAAGTAAAACGAGACACAACAGCAGAGAAAATGAAGAATGAAACCAACAATAAAATACAGCCGAGAGGGGTTTATGAAAATTCACCATGATTTAGCCAGACTGACACATGCATAAACAGCCATAGCTCGACATTTATCTGCGTTTGCTGACAACTTGCTCCAAATGAAATGAGACTCTTTGCAAATGCAGGCAATGTGATTTTGATCCAGCACTCACAAACGTGCAATGCACTGGGCAATTAAGACAAGACAAACGATCAAACTGGAGTAAACCCATCCGAGCATGGGGAGAAAAAGTTTGTAAAATGAATACAGTCACATGTGATTGAGTCAACAACAACTAATTTGTTCATTTGAAGCTAAAAATGTATTTATTTATGCGTCTGTCACATCTCTTGGCCTTCATCTGGACTCTAAGTTTCATTTTATTTTATTAAACACAAATTTTATTATCTACCTATTTTTATTATTATATTATTATTATCTTTATGTATCTTTATGTTTTTATATTTAAGTGAAAGTGAATTGTGTGAATCTCATTTTAGGGGATCAGGGAAAACTCAGTTAGACACACCAATGCAGCTACTAGAACAAAAAAACTGTGGGGAGAAATGGAAATGCAGTTTATTATAACGAGCCGAGGAAAAAACCCACCACAAAAACGAATTCTGTTCCCAGGAAGACAGACACGGTGAGGAGGAGGCTCTTTGATCTAAATTTTTGCCCTGTCCTTCACCCTAATGTGAACCTTCCAGCAATTTAGCAACAGGCTTTGCAGCACTGCAGGAAGTTTATTTGAAGCGGCTGATGTCACCAAAAGCAGAAGAAGGCAGGTGTATAGGAAGGTGTGAATACAGGAAATGCGAGAGAGGTAGAAGCGAAAAATGAAGAGAAACGAGAGCTGGAGGCAAATGTGACGCTGAAGAACCAGAAACGACAAATGCACAGAACACGAAAAGAAAGCAGAGCTTGTGTGACTTTTGAGGAATGTGTTTAACATGATAAATGAGACGTGTTTGTTGGGGAACGTGTGGATTCTGGGCTTCAGTTTATCATTAAATGAGCATGAAACACAAAAATTGAAAAAATCCCCTTTTAAAAATATGTTTTTTTTACTCCAGTTTTATGTCTCTGTAATCAAATTGACCAAGCTTTTGACCACCGGGGTAAACGGTGAGCGTCCAGTGGGAAATCAGAATATGCCGAGACCGTACTGGGAGAACGGTACCAGGATTTTAACAAAAAGCAGCTTCTCAGATTACTGTGCAGCAAGTCTGAGCCTTTATCAGTTTTAATCATGTTAACCGGCACTATGACGCAAGACACGGTCTGCTAGAATGAGTCAGCCTGTGGTGATTGGTGTGGCAGAATATCTTCAAAAGTTTGTCAAAGAGAAACACTTTTCATGGCTCTACAGTGAAACCGAAAAGAAAAAATTAATATTCTCCAGCCACGTTTATCCCCGTTTATCCACCAATCAGCCACAACATAAAAACCATCAGGGGTCTAGCAATAATGTCTAAACAACAAATGAATTTAAAACAAGTTAATTGCCTTTTTATAAGAGACTCGGAGAGCAGCCATGTAAGTAAAATCAAACTGTGGAGCTGAACACACTCTGAGACACATGGGACAACATTTGTAACGTGCTTAAAATCCAACCACTCAATCGAGATGGAGGATCACGTTGTCACGAGTTGGACTTAATCCAGACAATGTCTGGCCAGCTTCAGACTGAGAGGGGAGGCCAGCTGTCCTCCAGTTTTCCTGCCTTATCTGCTAATTTAAATAATGATTAATGACACATCTGCAATCAGCCTGCACAGCAATAAAAGTCGTACTTACGTCGTGATGACTTGTTCAACTGGTCAGTGTCGGTGCTGATCCAGAAATCTAAAATACAGCTGATCAGAGTTCGATACATTCTTTGCTGTTCTGGCTCTTCAATGCATCACTGCTCTACTTTTCACTAGGATGTTAGTGAAACTGAGTTTGGACCCGTGCACACACTGACACTAACACTTAGCATTTCGAAAACAGCAGTGATCAGCATCCAGACAGCAGCTCTTCAAGTTCAACTGGCAACCGGTGGTTAAGCTGACAGACGTCCGTGGCAGCGGCTTAAATCATTTGTCACTGCTGAATATTAATTCTGTGAGTAACTTAAACACGTTCAAATTTAAACTTGAAGGGAACCTCAGCTCTGCAGTTTCAGTCCTTCCAAAAATAAGTACAAGGTGTGACCAGTTGTCCAGTGTTTAACAGCCATTGCTACACACACACTCAGCAGCCAAGTCTGCAGACTCGCAGCATGTGGAGGTCAAGGGCTGTACGGTGACATGTGCAACAAACAAATGTGCAATGTCCAACGTTTTTAACACAAGCAGAACCGAAAATGATGTTGCTTTAACTTGAGAAAATGACCTTCTTAGACACTTGTACTGTGTGTGTCACGTGGTCTAATTCTGCCGTGGTCTTTCCTACTCTTATATATTTTTAATTTCTTTTCATTGCTGCTGTCCTTTGCAATTTTAACAAATATATTTTTTATGAAAACAGGCCTAATTAATTATTGTAAAATGGGTTAATTGTTTTTACTTGTTGCTAATGTGTGGCAATGACATTGATGTATGTTGGTTTTACTGTGCAAGTCAAAGCTAATTTCTTTACCTAACGAATGTCTGCTGGGAGATTCATACCGTTTTCAACCCTGGGAGCTATATCTTTTTATTAATAATACACATTTAGTGATTACTTTTAAATTGTTTAAGTGATTCTAAAAGCACTGACCTTTTTTTTTTTCCTGCTTGTCATTGTGCCAGTTAATACATCCAGTTTACCCACATAATTTGACAAATTTAGTAAATTTCAGTTACACGTAGGATTAAATTTCAAGACACACTTGCTTTTCCAGATGTGTGTTCAAAACAAGCTCTCACACGCTGGTTGTGGCGAGGCGTTCGGTGGTATAGGAGGGCACATCCCCAGAAAAAGCAGCGTGTTTGCCAGTATCGCTCCCCTGCTCCCCATCCAGGCTGCTCCAGGCTTTGACATGTCCTGATAGTTTGACATGCTCTGTACTATCCTTCACTCTCCAAAGATGAGGAGAACGCCACAGTGGGGTTATAAAAATATCCAGGCCTGTATGACTCACAGTTCCTCACATCAAGACTTCAGATAATATTAAAATATGTTTCCTGCTGAGCCATGTACAGAGAGACTCTTTCATCGGGTGAAAAATGAAGTGAAATAACGGCGAAGTCTTTTAGTTTCACAGCAGCTTTTCAAAGTCACTTTATAGATTATATATCACATTATAATTAACATCCTGGGTGGACTTGCAACAGCATGTGGACCACAGTGTTACACTGTTATGTTCATGACAAAAAGAAAATAGATGCTGGTGCTAGTGTGTCGTCACTATATCTCTTCCATGTTGGTGCGTCTGCTTTGGCCTCCTGCTAAGTACTGCACTTACCCCTCACAGCAGGGGGGCTTTGAAGCAGGTCAAAGTCTGTGCAGAAGTGCGGAGCTGGAAAAGGATTGTGTTTGTTTGATGTCACGCCTGGAGAGACTTCGCGTAAATGCAGCATATTACGGGATAGGAGGGAGATGACTGTGGGTTTACTGAGTCTCCCTCACCGCCAAAGGCGACGGATTAGGGAGGTACAGTACACATTCATTAAGTAATCAACTGACTGCAGGATCATCCAGGATCTGACCATTATGCTAAAACTGCCTTGAAGCCAAACATGGCAATGGATTTTGCTAGTTGCAAACATTTTCTAAACAGATGTTTCATTTTAGAAATACAACAGAAGATCAGTGGGTGCATCTGTCGACCCTGGTGGCAAATACATTTTCTTCAAAATGTCAGTCAGTGACCCATCACCAACAGTGTGATGTTGCATAGGGCACAAGTTGTCCACACAAACTCATGTCCCAGGAGACAAGAATTAAAGACTGTAGAACTGTTAAAAGTATTAGTCTGGATTTATTTTATTTACTTTTATGTTTATTTAGCAGCAAGTTGCTATGTAATTTATCTATATGCAGAGAGCTGCTGTGGATCATTGGTGAACACCACTGGCAGTTGGACTGATGGATTCACTCCTAACAGTTTTCAGCAGAGGTTCATCCTCCTGACAATTCATAGAAGAGCAACGATTTTTGCGCGATTTTGTTTTGTGGCATTTTTATTTTTGGAAATTTCTACACTACAGGTACATCTCAAAAAGTTATTTTTTCCAAACTTCCTTACAACTTTTGAACCCAACATTGAACCTTGTGTCCAACTGGTTGACATTTTGAAGTGGTGATTTCACACATCATTTTGACAAGTTTTGACTGCTGTCTAAAATTGAGATCAACTTTTTCCCAACAAGCTCTAAGAGAGGTTGAACTTGTTTTTGAAATTTTTGGTTTTACCTTACCCAGGAAAAGTTGGGAAAATCTCAGGCTCCGTCTGCAGAGTGGTTGTCTATTGGCAGTTTGATTCCTGGTTTCCTGATTAGCTGCAAATAATGCAAAAGAGGTTCTGTTTTGTGTTCAAACCCAGCTTTCTAGTGCTGTAGCATAGGAAGAGATTATGGTGAGTGTCAAATAATGCAAAAGCAATATCCTGGTGCTGGTGAATCAGCAATAATAAGAACCTGGCATCCGAGTACATGAGAGAGGACCCTGACGTTTCATCTTGATGCCCATACGACATACTCTATGACAATGCAAACCTGGTATCCCAGTGGATGTGAGACTCAGAAGCGAAGTAGTAGAGATTAGCAATAAAGTCACACACAGGCGCAGAATTGTTGCTTTACTGTGTAGAAGAAGAAAAGCTGCAGACGAAGCTAAAAACCAACACTGAGTGACTGTGTGATCTTTCAGGCAGCGTCGCACTGAAGACAGACAGAAGATCCTGTAGTGGAAATCACTGCACGGGCTCAGCAACATCAGCGAACCCAGTGTGTCACTGGATCTGTAAATGTAGGTTAGACGTGTACCAACAACCACGTAAACAGGATTCTGAAACTGCTGCTGAACATGAATGCATTTCAAACAGAAGTGGCAAACGTGGCTCCGCCACAACTTTGGAGAATGTATTACTGGCATCGAAATCAAAATGAGCCGACATTTTTCAGTCAATGTCCAACTTTTAACATTTGTCTTTGTCCCATTCTCACTTTCATTTCCTTACATAATAACTATTCAGATGATTCAGAAATCACTGCAGTCTCTTCATGTCCAACATTTTTGGAAATGAGGTTTGTATTTATTGTGTCATGGTTACAGCTACTGTAAAATCACTTTGTCATTTACAGTATTTTGGAGATTAATTCCAAATCTCCATCAAAGCCAATATTGCACTCAGAAGATGGATTGTGTCTGATTGTTTCACCTGTTGTTTCAGCTCTTCACACACACACACACACACACACACACACACACACACACACACACACACACACACACACACACACACACACACACACACACACACAGCAAACCCCCTCGGGGGATCAGTGAGCAGAACTTGATTATTAAAGGTGGGTCTCGGAGAGGAAAAAGTTAATTAGGCCAGTTTGTTCATCTACTACATCATGTACTGATGCGATTTCCACTGAACCACAGGAGAGAGAGAGGGTGTGTGAGTGTGTGGACATGTCTTTACAGTTTTCTGTGGGCAAATATTGTTTCAGTGCCGTTGTTGGGAGTAAATTTTAGCTGGTCCACACAACTTCAACGAGCAGTTTGAGGCTGGGTTTTAGGGTCAGGGTTAGAATTATGGTTAGGTAAGGGGAAGGGGCAATTTGGTTTCTTGTTTATTTCACTGTAGATTAGTATTTACACTTTTCAGCTTTTCTTAATTTGAACAGTATGGGCAAAAAGAATAAAAGTTAATGCAGTTAAAAATAATCCTGATATTGGATGTAATTTGTATTTTTTCACTATAGAAATGATAAAGGACAAATCTTGTGTCACATTGAATGTCTTGATTTGTGAAATTCATGTGCTTACCGTCATTTTGCATGTAACAAACTATTTAAAGTACTGGGCAAATAAAGACCTACAAAAAAGAATAAGGTGAAGCTTGGCTTTGGCTCAAACTATGTAAAGAATCAGTGAATTGCAGTGGTATATGACACAAAGTTAGAGCTTTGTGTTGTCCATTGTGTAATAATTTGACTTTTGTCATCGTAAGAACATTTTGTATGTTTTATCACACATCAATAATTCTGCCCATTCATCCTCTGAGAGACAAAACTGTTTAAGCAGAAGAGAAACTGTAAACCCATTTGCTGGCAATGTAAGAAATTCAAGGACAAAATTAAATATTCAGAAAATACTGAATCCTTTTTATTTGTGACACAAGTAGAGTTTGTAAAACAAAAATGCTAAAGTGATTCATATACTGCAAGCTTTTACCAATGATTTGAATAACTTTTGTATGTGACAGATTTGAGTTTCTGATAAGAAGTTGTCAAATTATGCTTTCACTTTGTCATTACGACATATTGTGGGTGGATTCATGGAGAAACAAACTTCAGTTGTCAAATAAATTCAAAGCACTCTAAAATGTTATGGGTTTGAATTTCTGAAGTGATATAACTCTGAGAAAGATAAAAGAACAAACAAAACAAATGAAAACTATGTTTTATCCCAGGACAAACGAGACCTGGACGACCGCAAATCTTCACTGACTTTAACTTCCTCCACTATAAAAAAAGTAACTCTCTTTACCTTGGAGGCCAAACAGAGAAGCTCCTCACTGGTTCCAAGAAGAAAAGACACATATCGTCTGTTTGACACATATCGTCCTTCACACGATAAAAATCAAAAACACAAATAAATTGACTTTTACATTAGCTGTTAAAGCAACTGGCTGCACACATCCTCTGACACATTCTTTCTCTCTTACCACTTCTTTCATCCTTCTTAGTTAAGATTCACCTTCGTCAAACTTCTACGGGCTGAAAAAATTGTGTGTCTGCTAGGCTTCTGTGGTTGAGATGGAAGGTGGCTGGAAAATTAAAATCACAAACAAAAAGGAAACGTGCTGCACATCAGAAAACACAAACAAATACCAGTATTGGCTCTCCATCTTTCAGACTCTAAGCCTTTGGAAGAGTAATACAACGACTGAAGAAATAAGTAAAATTTGATGCTACATTTGTGAGTATGAGCGATATGTTTTTCCAAATCCCACTGCCTCTCTGTTTTACTTTATTCATCTTTGAAGCCAGCAGGCTTAACTATATTGGCAGTTATTAGCTGTTTTGCTCAAGAACATCAAACCAGTTAGAGCAGTTGTCCACCAATCCCAGGGTTGTTGGTTCAATCCCTGGCTTTGTGCCTCAGCTCATTATCACTTGTTTTGTTGCTCCAGGTTTTTACTTAAGACTTCTAATTTACTGATATAAACTCTCCAAACATGTTTATCAAATTAATGCAACGTTTTCACAGCTTAAGCACAGGAAGTACTGAAGTAGTCCTGAGCAAGTAATTTCAGGTACAAGTCAACAGATCAATTCTTATCAACAGTTAATGAATGTTGGTAATCAGTATCTTTCGAATAACGTGAGCATTAAAAAGGAACCTGCATCCATGGTCCTTATTCCATTTATTAGCAATCTATATTCTGTGTATGCCTCCATATAACCCATACTCTCTACTCTTCTATATGTCTATATCTCCTTTCTTACATTACTATTCACATGTTGCCTTTTTTTATTCTGCCTTATTGTTTATTGTTCCTCTTGTTGACGACAAAGTCAGTTTTCCCCACAGGGATCAAAAAAGTCTTATCTGAAACATAAACATATATGTGTGATGACACTGTAGCCCAGCAATTAAATGATCTTGCCCGACTGGGCCTGATAGAACAGGTTCCTCTATGGGTTCATAGTCGTGATGCTGATAATGACAGACAAGGCAATTACACGACATGACAGTATCTGAAACTAGTTTTATGTGCTGTTTTAATAAATTGAGCCTTTAATTTAAAATGCCTCCAGCCTCATGCATTTTGGTCCAATTCAAACGCTTAATCAGGACAGAACAGCAGTTCAGTGAAATACAATATGCTTTAAATATGCTACTACTTAAAAGACAATTCTTCAATAAGAAATAGTTACTACTTCAAAGAAAATTTACAATTGACACTAAAATTATTAAAAAACACTTTGTTTATGATTTTCTAAAGAAGTACAAAAGTAGGAAAACAAACTAGTTTATGAGCTGAAAGAGAGGGAAAAACTTTAGGATTAGAGCCCAACATCTAAGTTGATTGATGTTGACTTAGTGTCCTCAAAACCAGTTTAAATCTGGCACCACTTGAAAGCTGAGAGTCTCTGCTCATATGGATTCCGCCTGCATCATTTTACAAAATTGGAACATTCACTGACTTCAAAACAGTAAACAGAGTTTGACAATATACATTTCAATCAGGAGAGAGACAAGAATCGCAATTCAGAAAAACGCTGGTTTGACCCAGAGTGCATGATTGAGGAGGAACGATTGGGGTTTAATACCCTATTGCAAATTCAGACCTATAAAACAGAGTGACAGGACATGATGGCAGCAGAGATAATCTTGAGATTCTCGACACTGGTGGGTGTGGAGAGGGATGATAATGCTGATGAGGATAGAGAAACGACAGAGACTAGAGTCCAATGTGAAGAAGATGGTGAAATGATGGCTCAGTTGGAAGATGGGAGGGTGGCAGAGATCAGGTCGCCTGATATGGACTCACAGAGAACTAATCTGAAAAAAAGGTCGAAAGCTTGGTGGAGGAGGATTGCACCACCCTGCACTGAAATGAAAAGTGGCAGCAGAGAGAAGAAACAAATTTCAAGTTTGACAACTATAAGATGATTGGTTTGCTGAGGCCATGGCAGAAACTGATCGATTGAAAGAGAGAGGCTCCTGCAGTCAGCTGAGTGTTAAGTGGAGGTAGATAGAAAGCTTAGCTATTCTGGAGAGCGTGAATGTTAGTTGATTGACCAGGTGTGCATGGCTAAAAATGGCATATTCGGCTTTCAGACCCCACCGTAAATTCAGCCTTATAAAAAAAGGGTGATG
This sequence comes from Channa striata, assembly GCA_033026295.1. Taxonomy (NCBI): domain Eukaryota; kingdom Metazoa; phylum Chordata; class Actinopteri; order Anabantiformes; family Channidae; genus Channa; species Channa striata. The sequence continues at coordinate 25,377,758 of CM065172.1, forward strand.
GGAAATTATCCACCTAACATGGATATCATAACCGATGGAGCCATCCTCGAAACAAAACACAGAATTAAAAGGGACTGTTTGAATGAAGGGTTAATAAATTAGGGTCAGCATTGCCAAATCCACTTACCTGGACTGCCATGAACAGCTATTTATCGGACTCTTGTCAGCAATAGCCACCACAACTGAGGGCCCAATGAGCTTATTGTGAAGAACTGCATAAAACAAGATGCAGAGACAAATGTTAAAATCAAATGATAGAGTGAAACTTCCACCACCAGTTATTTGCAAGGGTTACCAAGTTACCTAATCGAGACTTAAGAGATCTCTGATTCAAGAGGATGGGATCAATGTCAGGGCAGACATAGGAGATGAAAGCCGAGGATCACCAAGGACCCACTTGTTAGGTACTTGTTGAAGTAAAGTTTGGAACACAAATTCTGAGGAGAGGAGATAGACAATCTTTCTCAAAAGCAGCCGAAGTGAAGGTTAACCAGAATTTTTACAAAGCAGGTTCTTGGGTTCTGCAGGCAAAGCAAAGAATGTTTAGTTGTGGGTACGAACATGAAACAAAAGGGGCAAACCAGTGAATTGGTGTGAGCCAGAATTTGTTTCTTTTTTCTAGGATAAAAGCAGGAAGTGAAGGTTAACTCTGTAGGAATTTTTACAACTGTATCATTCTGAACAAGGACTGCACAAGAAAAAGAGTTCAGATTTTTACAGGGAGATTGGAAAGAAAGATTGAGATGAAGAAAACTAAATGTCTGGGATCATAGCAAAATGCATGGAGTGGGAAGAAGAAGATGGTCACTGAGCACATACACATTTGCACGTATGTGTTACAATGAAATGTGACCTCTGCATTTGACCCATCCTTCTGGGGGGGCAGTGGGCAGCCACAGCCGGCGTCCTAGGAGCTAGCCCTGGGTGTCCCACTCAGGACACATCGCAGACACTAATGGAGGAGAAAAGAAGCTGACAAACCGTCCCCAACATCCCTGAGCAGACCAGAAGTCACTCCTCTGTTATTCTTAATATGGCCACTACATGTTGTACTTTAGTCAGTCTAGAAGTAGGTCACCATGGAAACCATAATTATGGGCTGATAACAACTGAATGTCCAAGTCCCACATTTACTGCTCTGAAGGAGTTTAAAGCGTCTGTGGGACAGACATTAGCTGTTGCCCCTGGTTCCTTATGAGTCAAAGCTTTATGGGAGGGTATCAATATGAAAAAAGCTAATATAAAATCTAGGTTAGTTTGTCAGAAGGTAAGTGAGATACTTTGAATTGTACTTGAAGAAGATTCTTTGATCTGAGACTAGAATGGAGCTTTGTGGGAATCAGACTAGAGGCCACTGTTCCCACTCATCTGCGTGGGTGCGCAATTACGCATTGCTGTCTCCGCATACATGAAAACATACAAACAATCTCAATTAAAAATAAAATAAATGCATAATTGCTTCTATGCTTTTTGCAGAGTGAGTCAGTGAGTGAGCGGTGACTGGCTGCTGCAGCCAATGATGCGATTCACATCCGTATTCACGCAGCTAATCACCGTCACTGACCGGCTATGATGGCGTCCTTATATGTTTTAGCTCAGCATAGCGGTGTGTGACATGTTAATTATTCTAAGTGCTTATGTTGAGCCTTTATAATAACAGGAAAACGAACGGGCAGTGGCGCATCACCTCACTGCACAGGTCAGGAACAAGATTTTTGTCATTTTCATTGTCAGTGGGCTAAAGCACTTCATTAAAAGTATTCCAACAGAAATTATTTTAATAAACCATCTAACTTGCGATACCGGCGTGACCACAATGCACATGTGTGGTATTGCTCACAGTGATCCAAGGGACCGATCTGGGAGTTTGTGTGTTTGCTCAGACACAGGAAAAATCAGAGGGTAGAGGCGTTGGTAGAGGCTATGTCTAGACGACACCAAACACTTGCACATCATCATAATCAAACCATTCACACCATGAAGCATGGCAGTGGCAGCATTATTCTGTGTGGATGCTTCACTGCACCATCACAAAGTGATCCAAGAGGGCTTACTTTGACTTCTGACACAGTCTGAAAACTCTTTTTTCCGAATTGGAAAAAAAGAAATGAAAGATACATTTTAGTAAAGCAATATTGGCGTGTAAGCTTAAAATGAGAACAGACCTGTGGCTTATAATGCATCACAGTTATGTATCTGCCGCTATAGTGTGATTAGAGTTTCACATCTCAGCACAGACTCATTCAAAAGCTCCGGTCTTCATCATCCCTGTGTGGTTACACTAACTGAAATATGACCAGAGCTGTCATGGTCTGTGCTGATCGTTCATGGGATTAAATGTAGCAAATATGCATGTTATCTGAAATGCCACAGCACTCAATGTTTGGGGGTAAGAAATGTCACTGTTAATATTCCTTTGAAGTTGTCAGTTATCACATTTAATAATCTACCCAGGCACGCTGCCTATGGATTCCCCAAATACACTGGTTGTTAACTTGTATCAGTGTTAACCTGTATCTTTGTAATTCATTAATTTATCATTTATTTTTTTGTGAGATGTTGGATGAGATATGTTATTGTTTGAAGAGTTAAAGGTATAAGGCTGAAATGCAAAATTTCACATCGGTCCAAATGGATTTCTGAGGTACTGCAACATTAAGGCTTAACAACATGCTGATGGTAAAGCAAAAATATGCAACTTCAGCTTTTTGCAGCTTTTTGCTGCACACGTGAAACAATATTTGAGTTTGTTAGTATGAGAAATAACTTCAGGCATTGGTATTTGCAAAATGTGCTAAGCTTTGTATGTCATTAGCCGATTTCTGTATGCTACACCAAGGTAACCGTTTATCACGTTAAGTCCCACTGACTGCTGCATTTACTTTGTAAAATGGCCAGTGGCAGGTTTTTTCCTGCTGTCATTGGGGAACTTGTTAATTTAAGCTGAATCTGATGTCTGTACGCAAAAAAACTGGCAAAAAGCTTAAGCAAAGGAATCAGTGGAAGCCTGTTCATCAATAGTAATAAACCCATATATTGATAATTATTTATATTAATCATTTAGTCATTAATCATCATAAGATTTTTGGACATATTGCCCTATATTCAAGCCATCAAGAACCAGCACACCCCTCCAAACAGTTCATCACCTTCATCAGACCTGGGGCAAGCAGACACAGACTTTTGATTAAGATGAATTGTCATTGATCAATCAATCTCTGCCGTGTGGCGTGGGTCTCTCCTTCCAGTTAGAAATGCCTGAAAAACCTCCAGTGGATGGGACAACGGATCTATTTATCCAGACCTGCACCTAAGGTTCAACTTCAGTTGGCTGACTGATATTCTAAAAGGTGCTCAGGCAGTTTTATACAAATGTACATAATGGATTCTGAACATACAAGGTCAATTCTTCCCTCAGGGTTGTTGATGGACGTGTTGGCAGTCTTCAGGTTGGTCTGTCCTATCATGATGTCTGTGTACCTGTGTGTGTGTGTGTGTGTGTGTGTGTGTGTGTGTGCGCCAATTTCACAGGGGGGTGGCAAGAAAATGTCAGTGTGTGCACACACGTCACTGAAAAGGAGTTGAATGTTTCTGAAAAGGGCATCTTTAAAGGCCAGAAGTACAGTCTCAACTCCATTCTCCATGTCAAGCTGGAACACACACACACACACCCTCGAAAGAAGTGACACCAACAAGCTTGTTGTGGTGAACACATGACGGTCGTTATATAATAACTTGAGACTGAAAGATATTAGACGAGCAATTAATTTATTGCAATGAAACAAGACAAAGCTCTGACAAATGCAGCTACTGAAAAATAAACATTGTATTTAATAAAGAAAAAAGGTTATTCAAAACCTAAATCAACACTGTAAAAACTTTTTTAATCATTCTGAGGTCGACTTATGTTTGGGATCATTGTCTTGCTAAGCTTTAGCTCACAGACTGAGAAGATGATGTTCTTTAGGATTCTCTGCTAGACACATCACGCTACCTGGTTTACACTACATGTGAGGTAAAGGAGGTGGCAGCTGATTATTTTCTTTGGATCAAAACCATACTAAAAGCATATGCACATAGGCTCACTGTATGTATATTAAATGCCACAAAAGCAGCAAGAAACCTATAAACTTAAAAGTATGAAAAACAAAAAAACAATTTTTCAATTTTACTGGAAAAACTAAACAAAAAATCTCCATTTCAACATTACAGAGAAACAGAGAAACACTTAAATACAATATTTAGTCATATGAAGACAATTCCAACAACTAATAGATTAAATTACAACCAAATCAGTACATAAAATCTTGCTTTCCTGAATGACTTTTTTACTGAATTACTGAATTAATAATCCAATCTCTACAACTCTGCCTTAAGGTGAGCTTAATGAACACAGACAGGTGTCAGGTGATGATGTGTTGAAGCTCTCACTTTCACACGACCCTCTGCTGATTACCTGGATCAGGTGTGTTCAGTCAAATAGAAGCTGGAAGATGAGGGTTGTACATGGATTGGTGGAAAACAAGCAGGGCTGCTGCCCTGAGGTCTGGAATTCAACTAGCGACCCTGGGCTGGATCAACCTGCTCCACTCTCAACCATGTTAACACCAGCGCCACCGTCCGTCTTTTGAACCTCTGATCACTTACAAGAAAAATCTTGTTCAGTTCAAGTTTGACTTTTTATGTTTGAGTGAAACTTGGCAACAGTCAAATGACTTTATTTCCCTGAATATAATCCATTTGGCCTGGGTTTGTTTAAAACTATCTCTCGATGTTGTATCATAAGAACTGGAGACTCTCACCTGTATCTATACCTGCCTCTCACTCATTTGAATCGATGGAATCACTATTTGGACCGATTCCCACTATTTTTCCACTAGCTTTCCTGATGCATCTGTCGACACCCTTACCTAATATAATACTCCTAGGGGACTTTAATATCCATACTGACAATACCAGCAGCACCCTATACCAAGGATTTATATGCCAAGGTTTTCTTTCCTGTCTGGACAGCTTTGGTCTACAACTCGTTCAAAAGAACATGCTCCAGGTTTTATTTGCTGTTGTGGTACTGGTCCTGGTGACTGCAAGGTAAATGTTCTGCACTCATATAACGCTTTTCTATCTGTTGCTACTCAAAGCACTTTACACTGCTTCTTATCTACCCATTCACACACTGATGGGGTATGACTCACGTGGAGCAACTGAGCAGTGTCTTCCTCAAGGATATTTGGGCCATGTGGCCAGAGGAACAGGGATGGAACCAACAACTGTAATATTGGTAAATGACTGCGACTACCAACTGCGTTGAAGTCATCCAAGGCTGATCTTGTTCCTTTTTCTGACCATCTGTTAATATTCTTTAGTGTTAACCTGGCACTCCTTAAAACCAGTTCACCAAGTGCTACATCCTACTGTAATATTAAGGACATTAATACCTGGTGCTGACACTACTTCCACCCAAGATGAATTAGTCTCCCCTTACAAAAACTGCCTCTTAAAAAACCTGGCTCCATTCAAGACTAGATCTGTCATTTCATTGGTTAGTTGTTCATTAGTTAAAGCCAAGGGGGACAATTTGAACGACTCTACAGACAGGCAGGTCTCACTGTACATATGGGAAATGTATTTTAATCACATCGCTCACTATAAGGACTGTATTACTCACACTAAATTACTACTGCTAGTTTAATTCATTTTGAAGGAAAGTGACTCAAAGGATTTGTTCTCTCTGTTTAGACATATCACATATCTGCCTGATCCACTTCCTCCTCACATGTATTCCAGTGATTTCTGCAATACACTCCTCTCCTTTTTTTCATATAAAATCAAAAATTTCCATCAGAAGCTGACTTTCAACAACCATCCAAATCCATCTCTCTCTGCTTCTGCAGTGATCCTTGATCTCATATTCTCTCAGTATTCAATTTACCTTCCATTGCTAAAATTTCTAACTTAATTTAAAAATCCAAATCATCAACTTGCCAGTTAGACCCCTTCCAACAATTTTTGTTAAGAAAACAGTTTCTTCCCTTGCCCCACTCATTACAAGCATAATTCACTTCTCTTTTATCACTGGAATAGTTCCCTCTTCTCTTAAAACAGCTGCTGTTTCTCTCATACTCAAAAAGCCCGGTGCATATCCCAATGACCTCAATAACCTCTTTCTATCTTCAATCTTCTTTTTCTCTCCAGGATCCTAGAAAAAACTGTCGCTTCTCAGCTCTGTCCCCATCTAACAAATACAATCTTTATGAGCAGTTCCAGTCTGGTTTCTTCCCTTTACATGCTAATGAAACAACTTTACTTAAAATCAATCAATGATTTAGCCTGGTTTAAATGATCTGGCTGCACTCAGTTCATTCAATTAAAATCATTCACATTGCACCCACTTCCAATCACCACAGGTGCACCCCAAGGTTCTGTCCTGGGGCCCTGGCTCTTATGTAATTTTCTCAAAAATAATATCTTGAACTCTGATAAAAAAGAACTGTTACTTATTGGCACTAAATCCACTTCAACCGAATCAGATAGCTTTAAAACTGCTTTTGCCAATTCCTAGATCTAGTTCTCCTTTCAGGTTAAGAGCTTGGGAGTCATCCTTGAAAGCACACTCTCCTTTGCTTCCCACGTTAATAACAGTACACGCTCAGCCTACTTTCATCTTCGCAGCATCAAGTCCCTTCCTCCTCATACTGCTGCCACACTGCCACCTCACAGTCTTGTCACTTCTCAGCTTGACTACTGCAACTCACTCCTGTTTGGTCTTCCCCAAAAACTCTTCACAAATTTCGACTTGTATAGAATTTGGCAGCACACATCATTAAAAGAACTCCATCTACCGTGTTGTACTACACCCGTTCTCCAGCAACTCCACTAGCTTCCTATTACAAATCACATTCATTACAAAATGCTAGTACTAGGCCATTCATAACCTCGCCCCTCCATATCTTGCAGACCTCCTCCATATTGCCATACCTACCCGTAGCCTCAGAACTTCTTCATTTATTAAACTTACTCTTCCTACTGTCCATCTCACTACGATAGGGGCAGAGCATTCAGTCTCTCTGCCCCCCAACTATGGAATTCCGTCCCCCCCTGACTTGTACTGTACATTGACCTTGAGTGTCCTGAAAGGCGCCTATAAAGAAGATTTAGTATTATTTTTACTGTTGTATGTCTTTAATTTATGCTTAGGCAATGACTTGTCTGTGTGGTGGCATTTGCCTGCTCAGTAAATGTTGGATCTACTTTTTACATTTTCTGCTTTCTACTATTTACATGGAAAAAGGTTCATCAATAAGTCAGTGGGATTGATTTGCAGATACTCAAAACATCAGCACTTTGAAAGCGGTTCTATTGTATTACCTGTATAATTCAGCAAATGAAAAACTGATAAAAATGTTGATTTTTGATTTCTTGAGGAGCAGCTTTACTGTAAACGTTCCACCAGTTCAAACTGGTGATTTAGACTCAAGGTCTTTAGTCAATTAAAAAGTCTTTTTTCACCTATTCTATTCTTGTTCACCTTTTTAAGAAAACTTAGCCAGAACTGTATTTATTAACGCAAAAAAAAACTGCCATTCATATAATCATTATCTGCCATATGTTCAAAAACACATATTTTTCCCTTTTTCCCTCTTCATTGGCCCCAGTTCCATTTTTCACCTTTTCTGTCTCTCTTTTCTTGTCACTTATCTACATTTTATTCCTGCCCCTTGTGTATTCCCACCTTCCTTCTATCCCTCCTTTTCTCTCAGGTGTATTGCAGGGCTGCTGTCAGATGTTATCAGACACCTGGCTGCTTTCTCATTCTTCAGCATGTGAAATCACAAATTCTCTGGTGCTCTCTTTCCTCTCAGTCCTTTTTTGTCACCTTGTCATTATTTTGTGTTGTCTACATCTGTATACCTTTCTTTCTCTAGCCCTCTCCATCTTTGCCTTACCATGCTTTAACAAAAATTAAACTTGACATGTATTTATTCCCCCAAATTCTGATCTTTCTTGGGCCTTTATTCTTGTTTTTAACATAGGGAAAAGGGAATTTGTGTTTACATGCATACTTCTACCCACAATCTAAACAGACATGAGACTTTTCAGCTTTAGGCCGACATGAATAAACAGTGTGATGTGTTAGTCTTCCTCAGCTGTCAATTCCGGGAAATTGAACTGAACCCCGATTAATAAACATGAATGAAATGACTTTCTTTGGTCAATCTCCCTGCAGGTGCCACTCATTATCCAGCAGTTCCAGTAGGTAAAAAACGCAACAACTGCTGTCTGTAAAGTCTTAGGTAGAGGAAACAATATAAGAATTATATTAAAGGCAATGACAAACAAAGAAAAGCTGGGACATTTGCTGAAAATACAATACAAACTAAAATGGAACATATTCTGCATGTTGACTTTTTCTACGGAAGATGCCCTTTCTGCTGCAGGCGGCCCATTTTATTTTGGCTCGGAACAGGCAACAAGGTGGCAGTTGTCCATGGACAACAGGGCCAGTGGTTTGATCCCCAGTCACTCTTGGCTACGAGTACAGTTTAATGTCCTTGGGCAAGACACGGAACCTGGGTTCACTCTGCACTCTGGATCTTGGTACTCTGTTTCCCTGCTAACCTTTCTACTGGGAGATTGCCTGCTAAGCTCCTCTGCTAACCTGTGTACTGGTAACCTGCCTGCTCGTCTCATTTACCTACCTCCTCCTGTCTGTTTTTTCTACCTGTTCATCTGATAACCTGTGTAGTCATATTCACCGGCTAAGCCTGCATCACACACGTCCACCTGTGCACTGATTGCTGCAGAACTCAGCCCTGGCCTCCCTTCTAGTGATCTCTGTATTGTAAGTCCCAGATACCTGTGCATTCTGTGGGATTGTTTACTCTGGCCTTGTTGTCAAACATAACTTTTTAATAAAATTCTGATATCTGGACAGTCCGGTATCATACAAGTATGTCGTGGGTAATAGTGCACCCCTGGACCATCACAGATGCTGGTTTGTAATGATTGATGCTCCTTATCACCCGTGGCATGGAGAGCCCATTTTTCCTGTGAGGAAAGAAGTTAGAAATAGGACCCAGAGATCTGGTTCCAGAATTTTGCACAGAACTGATGCACGACTTCCTCCTTCAGGTCAGAATATTTTGCACAGAACTGATGCACGACTTCCTCCTTCAGGTCAGAATATTTTGCACAGAACTGATGCACGACTTCCTCCTTCAGGTCAGAATGTGTTAAGTGACAGTGACAACCTGTTTTCCACATCACACCTGAGCCAATGTGGCTATATTCATCATGGTAACATGAGTCATAACAATTCCTGAGGGTTCCAACGTCACATATATCCAACTGTGGTTTATGTTTTGAAGGTAAACAGTTGCATTTATTTAATTTATTATGGCTTCATCAATATTTTGCAATATTATACAACTTTTAAAAAGCTTTTGAGTTGTTTCTGTCTGATCCCAGGCAGTTCAAATGTCATTAAGTAGGTATCTGTAATCAAAAAAAAAGTTGTCATAGTGGTCTAAGATTTGTCTCCTGCACTGTTAAGAATGTTTTGCAAGTGTGTGGACAATTGACAAATAGTAGCTAAATGCAAATTAAATGTTTTTTTGATAGATTGCATGCATTGTTAGTCAAACTCACATTATTACTCACTTCCCACAATGAGCACAACACTGATTCATGTGAACCAAACCGAACCAACTTTCATTTTTAACTGCAATTAAGGCGTGGATGATTCATAAAACTGATATTATTATTGTTATTATTGTTGTTGCAATGATTGTACACTTTATAGTGCAGAAAGTAAAAGTACTGTTATGAGTAAAAGTTCTCCACTATGCAGACAATTTATTGTATATGGAAAAGAGCAACCACCTGTATGCAGCTTGTTCCTTACACTAACACACACGTCAACATGTTCTGGGCAGTTTCCACACATGTGCGGCACATAAAGTCACATGTGACCCTCCTCTTGTTAGTAGCCATAGTGGCCACAGAGAGGTTAAAAACAACAGTACATGCATTCAGCTTAGCAAAAGAAGAAAGGTTCCAGTCAAATGATGATCCACATTTAATGTGATGGACACAGACATCTTCAGGTATTGATCATTGTGAATGGGGGCAACTGTGGAGCAGTGTTTTAGTGGGGTCGTCCACCAATCCCACAGTTGTTGGTTTGATCTTCTGCTCACACGTTGAAGTGTCCTTGAGCAAGACACTGAACTCACACTTAGTTGCTGTTGTGTGTGTGTGATTGTGAGTGTAAATGGGTGAATAAGAAGCAGTTTAAAGCTCTTTTAACACCAACAGGTAGAAAAGTGCAGAGAATTTACCATTAAATATAGTTTAAAACAGCAACTGCAGAAATAGTTGAAATTGTCTGATTGGTTGGAAGTATGAGCAAAACTTAAATACCATTAGAAGCGAATATTTCTGTACTGTTGATCAAATCTGACTTCACTAAAGACATGGGCCTCTTAACAATTACTGTTATTACTGTTAGACTTAATCAAATTATGTTAACTAATGCATCTCACTGTAATTTGGGGGTCAGGGTTAGACCCTTACAAAATCAGCTGGTTCACTATTGTGCAGCAATCAACTGTTGGGCTTTTCACAATAAAACTTAGATCCTGCACTGGATGATGAATCAGCTACAAGACCATCTACAGCTCTGCAAACGTGGCCTTTCCCGAAAATTTTGGACGGCAGTGATTTTATTCGAATGTGATTCGTTTTCCAGATAACCTCCCCTGGATGACCTTGTGCCTTCACAGACCAACAAAAACAATGTTACCTATCTTTAGTAAACTAATAACTGTATAATAGTAGGATGAACTCACACATGACATTAGGAATACATTCCATTATGAGAAACAAGCATGGTATCGTAGACTACATGGGCACCTTTGGTTTTTAAATGTTTTGTATGAGTTCGATCGTTTACAAACTAATTAACTAAAACTAAAAACTGGTTTGAAAAAATTTATAAAATATACATTTTAAAACATAAAATTGTGTCACATAAAAAGTGACTGAAAGTGGTTGAAAACCACCGAATGTACAAGTGCATCAAACCCTCTTCTAAACTACTTCTTCTAAATATAAAACTCATTATTGGGCACTATTACTGATATTAAACTTGCTTCTTATGGTTCTAGTTTCACTAATGAAAAACTCCTTCAGATGACACATTGCATTTCATCTTCATCATTATTTTCTCAGCTAGAAGCAGAGAAATATATTAACATAAGGAAATCAGGGTGAAGTTTAAAAGCTTTAATGTACATTTACATCCTGAATAAAAGCCATGGAAAGTATGTTGTCCATCAGATTTTCCCCATACGGCATGGTGTTTTTGAAATTACTCTGCAGTAACATGCCAGTGTGTGTGATAAACTGATCTAAAAAAATATTTTTAGCATCTATTGCAGAAGAGATGGAAGCATTTTGTATACTGCGTGCCCTCAGGCTCACTCTATTGTTTCCTCACCCTGAGTCACAAAATTGCTCACCCAACATATTAGGCAAACAGCTGTATTATTCAGTCTGTCAGCACTTATGAGTCAGCTCATTCAAGGCTGATTTCCTGAAGAATTTGGATGAACTCAAAGATATTCAGACTGAATGGAATGGAGTGTTTTTGGTGCTTTGTATAAAAGGTTATTTGAATCTCTTCACATGTTTATTAGCTTTATTCAAGTTTTTTTTTTTTTTATATCCCAAAATTAGGAATCAAAGCCAGTGAAGTATGACAGGTCTGTAGCCTCAATTCCGTCACAGGCTCATCTGACATAGGCATCTGAAAAAGTATTTTCAAAAGTCACAAATTGACCATAAACATCGTGATGGAGTCATTTTCTCTTTCAGTCTGGGATGTAAGAGGGGTGAGCCTTTTACCTGTCTGTGTCCACGGGACCATTTTCTCATCCCTCCATGTGACAGAAGCAGGTGTAGGAAATATGCTGTAGATACATAAAGATGCAAAAGGTCGGAGGTGTGTGACAAAGAAAAAAAAAAGCTCACTATGCAGATAGAAGAAGTGCTAAAAAAATTCACTCAACGTGAGCAACTAACAAGACTATAAAAGATACCAGTAACAAACTTGAGCAAACCTACTAGGCTTAAATGGCTTAAATGACTTAACTAACAGGAGTGTACCATGACTAACAAAGGCTGGTGGTCAGGGAATAGAAAGTAAAGAGCAGAATCATAGGGAGACACACTAACAAACAACATAACACAGACAGTCCTTATAAACATGCATAAATGAGTGATGCAGATCAGGTGTGATGATTGGTGCCAACCGAGGGGTGGAATCGAGAAGGGTGGAAGAGATGGAATGGAGTGAAGGGGAACCTCAGCGGGCGAGGAGGGGAACTGCAGGGACACAACACAAGTTGAACAAACAAAGAGACACATGAGGACTAGAATGTAACAGGAAGTAAAACACCTAACTTCTGACAGAGTTTACTTCCTCCCAGAAAAAAAACGAGAAATTTCAATTCAATTCACATTGAACTGGTGAATTGGCGCCAATTCCAAACAACCTCATCTCAGGGCACTTTAAATAATAAAGTCAAGACTAATCAGACATTTAGAGAAAATCCAACAAATCCCCCTTGAGCAGCTATTGGCAACAGTGGAGAGGAAAAACTCCCTTTAACGGAAGAAACCTCCAGCAGAACCAGGCTCAGGGTGGCGGACATCTGCCTTGACCGGTTGGGCTGAGTGGAAAGTGAAGAGGGGGAAGAAAACAGCAACAGCAAAAAGATCTGGCACGTTTAGAGCACTTTTAACTGCTTCCCATTCTCACACACTGATGGTGGAGCTGCTATGGATCTGGTCTAAGCTCACCACAGGCAACTATGTTGGGGTTCAGTGTCTTGCTCAAGGACACTTCAGCATGTAACATGAGAATTAGACCAACCAACTGGGTTTATTGACGAATAGCTCAACCCCTTAAGTACATTATTTAAATAATGGTCATTTGATTTCTTTGAAGATATTTCAACTCATGTCTAGATGTTTATTTTCAGACCACGTTAGAACTTTCATTTTTTTAAATTCACAAAGTTTACACTAATGGAAATAAGTACAAAATGTTTCACCAAAAAAAGAGGTGGCATGACGGTGATATGATGACAACATGTTGAGATGAAGCATAGTGACCACGTGCAGCTAGCTGAAACAGTCTTTATATAAATCTTCCAAATGAACCTGTGTGAAGGCGGAGAGGATGGGGCCGAGTCAATAGGTGAGGGGCAGATGGAAAAGAGAACTAAACCTGTTGAATGGCTATTCCTCATTTATGACTTATATTAAATCGGTGTGTCCTAATTCCTCTTCCACTCCTCTCCTTTGAGAAATGTGCATAAGTGAATGTGCAGTGTATTTATGTTATAATCTGTCTTGACAGTGTTTTGTGAAAAATGCTGGTGGCCTTGTAGATGTTTTCTCCACTTGTGTGTGAATGTTCCTTGCTGTGAAAATACGTCTAATGCTCCAGTTGAGTTGAATATAGTGCTGGATGTGCAGGAAGAGACACAGCTTGGAGCTAAACTGATCTATTGTGAGTTTGTTGTTAAGTACTGGCTGCTGGAATGTATTTTCATAATTTCATGTGCATGTGTCAAACACGTCAACACCCTCAACATTTCCTGCAGATGTGTCTCAATCCATTTAGTGACTCACCTTGGCCGCGTCAAATCTTTGTCTTTGCAGCTACTGTCACTTGTGGGGTTTTACTCAAACCTGAAGAAGCCACCTCAGGTAAACGGACCCACACAGGCATTCACGTCACAATGTTATATTCACAGACATGAAAGGAAGCTGTCACAAAGGAGCCAGACACCACCTCACTGCCAGACCCCATTTTCCAAACAATGGCAGTAATTTGGTCGGCACTCGAGGACCTTCAACAAGCAGCAAATGGACTGAAGTGTTCTACGTTCCTCGTCTCTGCAGTATCACTCCCTCTTGACACTGGTCTGACTGAAGACACCGAAGCCATCTGCTTAACACAAGCACACAATCACACCTACATACACTGATTTAAAGACACTGCAAACATTCACATGTAGCAAAGTTTAAAACTAGCTATGGACAGATGACTTTTTGTTTTTGGGGTCACAGATGACCTTTTTTTGTATAAATAAATCCTTTTTTTTTAGATTAGCACGTATAACATAAGGAATCAACAATCTCAGCTTTAAATAGTGGGACAGCCTCGTTGCAACGGTGTGACACAGTTGGTCTTTAAATGCAGCCCTCAAAGGATGCAGAATCGAATTATGACGCTGTGTAGCATGATTGTGTTTGGCTGTATGTGTGTGTGTGTGTGTGTGTGTGTGTGTGTGTGTGTAGGTGTGTGTGTGTGTGTAGGTGTGTGTGTTGTGTACCATGAGGGATACAAACTGTCAGCTGAGGTGTTTGTACACAGCTCTGAGGCTGATTCAGCCATTGCTATTCCCGTGATAATAAGTTTCCATTGTGCTGACTCACTTTACAAAATTATACCTATGAAAAACCATAGCTCCAATTGCGGAAAAAAAAATATGTCAGACAAAAAATTCTGTTGGGCCTAAGGTGCAAATTTGGATTGGAGAATGCCAAACTGTGGCCAAACCAGTAATTTAAAATGCTCCTTCAACAGCTCCTCATTCAAGAATTGTCCTTACAACAAGTCCACTGATGCAGGAGTTTACTGCTCCTGCTGCTTCCTGGGGATGTCACAAGATGAATGTGTTCCTGCAGTTTGGTCAGATCAGTTTGGCTGTTTGGCAAGTTAAGAAAAAAACTCTTGGTTGAAAAACACAATCAGGCTAGAGGGGCAAAAGTTTTCCTCACTGACTTTAAATAAAAAAGTGCAAGTACAAAAAAAAGTAGTTGAAAGATTTTCTGGCTTCTGGCCTGACAAAGCATCAAAGCACACTCTGGCTAGAAAGAGGGCTGAGTCTGACCCCCTTTCACATGGAGTCTCCATGTGTTTGAATGCAAATCTTTTTTGGGATTTGTTGCCATGCCAACTCCAAACTTGACTAAAAAGAATAGCACACAATTTCTGACCAAGCAGGTTGTTTTGATGTACACTCCCTTCTAAACATATTGGAACAGATAAACAGACTGATTTAGGTTAAAATGCAAAAGACGTCATCAAACCTGTGACCCACTGACATCAACCGACTTTTTCATTCTTCTTTCGTGATGCTTTTCCTGGCTTCAACTTCAGCCCGTCAGTTGTTGTTTGCTTTGGATGGTTACTCCTTTCATTCCCCTCTCCCGCAGGTTAAATGCATGTTTTATAGGGTTTGAGTCTAAAACCTTCCACTTCTTGCCCCTGATAACCTCCTTTGTGTGTTTTGGGTGAGATAGAAGCATCTCCCAATCAGTTTGGTTGCATCTTTCTTTAAACTAGCAGACAAAATTTTTCTGTAGATTTCTGAGTTTGTTTTGCTGCTGCCGTCATGCGTTATATCATCAATGAAGTCTAATGAACCCGTCCCAGAAGATGTCAAGAAAGTCCAAACAGAGGAACTTGTATGTTTGGGATCATGAGCAGATCCTTCCTTTCTCCAAACTTCAGCCTTTTAATCACTTTCGTAAAGGTTTATCTTTGTCTCATCAGTTTATAAAACTTCGTCCCAGAATTTCTGAGGTTCATCTCTGTACTTTCTCCCTGTTTTTCTTGCTGATGTGTGGTACTGGTGTAGCCTCAGCCAAATGGTTGTGCTGGCTGTGGCCAGTGTTTGTGTACTTGCTCCTATTGATTTTTTATCTGGTCTAAATTTTACAATTAATAATTTTCCACCCATAGACAGATCTCTGTTTTTAATGTTGCAGTCTGAACTGGCAAAACCCAAATCCGAAACTGAACTTTTACACTTTGATGTCAAACCCAAATCCTTTCAGTCTACAGCGAAAATACTTTTAGATGGGAGTGTATAACTCGGGTTTTCCCAAAAACTAGTAACATGCCAAACTACACTGATATGGCAGGATATAGTCAGTTTAATAATCCCTTTGGACTACCATTCTAGAGTTACCATCCTGTAACTGTTTAACTTTATCAGAAACTTATAATGGTAATTATAAGTATTGTTATTTATAATTAAATGATAATGGTAAAGCTGAGGTTGTGTCTAGTTACCAACCCTGCCTCTGTCATGTGAGCATGCTCGAAGCCAGATTCAGCTTCACACAGCCAGCCTCATGGCACCAGGTACCAGTCTGATAACCCCAACTTACCCACATTAAGCTAAACTTGCTTTGTGGTACAAGCCACGTGCTCTCCCAGTTCAGTTTCATCAATTATTCCTTCTATGCCAATAATTTGTCTTCTCAGGAGCCGAATGGACCTGCAGGCCGTGGTTTAGATGTAAACCAGAATCTTGGCAGGGACATCTCGGAATGTGAGTAGTGATCTGATTAATATGAATTATGGAGGTAGGCGAGGGTGTTCTGGGAAGGGAATGCGGTAAAAACGTTTTATATGACGCATGGAGTCATTCGTAGAATAAATCACATTTCCATTGTGTTTGTATGTTTGAAAATACACTTGTTAAGTTGACAAATGAGAGAAGACTTGTCAAAGGAAACATCAGTGTAATGGGGAGGCATTAGGCCAGTGGAGAAGTTATTATCATTAGGTTCAGTGAGAACTGTGGAGGAAATGAATCAGAGTTTGTTGCTGAGTGGGTTGTGAGAAGAAACAGGCGACTGATGACAATTATGAGGTAGATCATTACAGAAGTACTTACATGGAAATGTTAAACTGAGTCCATACTCCAGAACAAAGAGTCAACAGGAGAATATTGTTCAGTTTCACCTATTTCATCTGCTTTGTCCTCCCCAGACAGTTTATTTATAGGCAATATAAAAGTATGAAATAGACAGATTGTTTTATTAATAAAGATGTTACCATGTCACTAGTTTTGCTGTATTTGTCTTTTCCTTTTTAAGTTACCTGCAAATTCCCCTTCCTGGTATGAAAAAGCTGCTTCCTAAACAGCAGGATTAGTGCATGTGTGGAACAGATTAGTAAGTGTTTTATTGGTGTTTTATGAAGCCTCACTGTCCAAAAGCTTGGGAATGGATGTTTATTCTATTTCTTTGAAATCGATCTTTTTTTTTGTTCTTTTCAAGACATTCTTCAGCAGTCCGCCTCTGTTTGTATTTGGGACAGTACAAAAACATGTTTGCTGGTTTCTGATGTTTCTTAATTATCACAAGCTCCATTAGCAGATTCCTTAAGTACTTTCATTCGTGTTATTTAAACTAATAAAGGATTCTGGTTTTATGCCAAGAGCCAGACCAAGAGCACTGGCAGAAGGAGGGTGGAGATATTTTTGGTTATTTCTCTAGATTCTTATAACCGAGTGCACTCACTGTGCTTCACTGAGGATCTCCACACATTTGTTCTCTGTGGCTTTTAGTCTGCAAATATTATGATTAGTAGGAAAAATTGTTTTGAACGATTGTAAGCGTGCACAGTACAAGCACGATAACTCCAAAGCAGCTACACAGAATTCAAGCATTATTCATTTTCTTCCACACAAACATTATCAGGAGTGGCCGTCCTCTAAATGTTGGCCAGCAGCTTGCATTTAGTTCCAGGTGGGCCTGGGCTTCCACTCATGTCATTTGGCGAACAAAAAAAGCACAAACACTGCTCATGGCATCTTGAAATACCAACTTTGTGTGCCCAGAATCAAAATTCCATCGGAGCCAAAAGCATTGTGATCACATTTCTTTTGTTTTTTTGGTTTGTTTTTTCCTGTCATGACTAAATCCAAATGAAATCATCTATGTCCATGCCAACACTTCAAGGTGGAAAAGAAATTAAAGCATTTTTTAATGTGGGACATTTTTCAGTCTGCTGTTTTTTTAATGTTCTCCCTCTCTTTAAATGAAACACTGCTTTTGAGAATAAAATAAATCATGTTAACATCCTGATCTGAAGAATACTGAATTGTTAGCTACAGAACCAAGAACATCAGGGAAAAAAGGGCCATTGAATCTACCTCATAGCCATGACACACACACACACACACACACACACACACACACACACACACACACACACACACACACACACACACACACACACACACACACACACACACACACACACACACACACACACAGGTGATTTCACTCACTGAACTTAATTAGACCTCTTCTGAAGACAGTGTGGGTGTGTGCAGATCCAGGTATATCTGCTGTCTCAAATAACTGTAAGAAGTCTGTGGAACAAGGACATGTCTGTTAGAGCAGCTGCAAATGCAGTTTTTAACGTCTAACTTTGATGATTGCTTTAAAGATCAGAATGGTCCCTTTCTGCTTTGAGGATTTGCCCTTTCTGTTATTTCACACTTTAACATAAACATACCTGTAGCAAACTCGTTTGACATGGGTGATTTGATATTAATACAAAAGCATTAATTTCCTCGAATTAGGGAACCAGTTTTTTTTTGAGCTAAACCAAGATATGTTTAAAATATTATCTGAAGCGCCAATGATTTAAAGTAACAATAGAATTAAGTAAACAACAATTTGACCCAAGATCAGTCTCTGTCATGAGTTCTTGCGGTTTCAGTGACTTTGTCTGTTTCTCTGAAGAAAGACAAACTCAGAACCAGTTCTTTTCAATTATTTATTAATCTACAACTACAATGAATATAGAAAAGTGTGAGTGTGTGTATAGAATAAATGGAATAAATGAATAGACAACAAAACATGAAATAACCAATTCTAAGCAAACAAATAAATTGAGCAGGTATGAGGTGTGTGTGACGAATTTGGGCTCGAGAAATGAGTCTAGTCACTATTTACATAGTGACAAAAATTATATTTTAGAAACTTTAAAAATAAACTTCATAAAGGCTCCATTGGTTTCTCGGCTGTACAGACACCAGACTTTCCATAAAATAGAGAGAGATATTTGTACTTTGCTTGGCAGAAGAATATGACATTGTGTTTTAACTTTCAGACAACAAATTAATGCCGTTTGGTTTCTTTCTATAGACGAGTATCTTCGGGATGCACTTATAATTTCCACCCAAGGCTGGCAGTGTCGTGCTGTGGATTTCTCTCTTGTTATTCTGAATTTAAACGTTTATTTTATAACTCCGTCATTTCTCGTCGTAGAAAGGACGGTATCATTTCAAATTGTTCCAAATTTGCTTCTAAACACGTTGGTGTGAGTTTTATGAAGCTTGGTAGATGATTTGTCCCTGTTTTGGGGTTTGAGTTGAAACAAAGTCTTTCTGTCTCAAGTGGTCTCGCACCTCAAGTTTTATGGTTGTTTTGCAAATTCCTTTCCAGAGAGCTGGTACCATCTTGATAAGAACGCCATTTGCAAGTGAGTTAGGAGACAGTCTTGGGTCTGGTGGATTACAAACTCACTGCAAAATTTATGCTAATTGCCTGAGTGTCAATTCATGGCTTTAAGCCAGATGTGGTTTGTTTGCTTTACTCAGTTCTCTTGGTGTTATCTAGTCGTGGGGAGAATTAGTGGTGGATTCTTTTATAAATAAAGTTTATTGCGGTCCATCTACCTCCCCCTTGTTTTCAACATGGAGGTTGAATTCCAGACTCTGTCTCTGGACCTCAAGGTAGAATGATGTAGCTCAGGTCCAGGTTTTATAACACATAAATGGATGCTACACACCTCAGGGGCAAATGTTGCACTGTTACTGTATTTTATTGATATATAAAGAAAAGTCACTTTTCAGAATCTGAATAATAAATATATAATATAGTACAGTAACAATGTCGTTGTGATTTTGGCACTATGAAAACAGTGAATTGAATTGAGTAAAGTTTGTAAAATAATTGAAATTATAATTATTAGACGACATAACAATAATGTGTAAGGTTGTTAAAATATGCAAAAGTTAATCAGTGCCTCCGGGAATTTCTTTTAATTGTGCAATTGCAAAAATGATTCAACCAATCCCCTCTGACCCTGAAACGTAAATCCTAAAAACGTTGCAACATGCGTACTGGTTGCAATCACAAAAAGGTCTGAAATCCTGCAGGGACTGGTCTTTGAACTTGTGACCTCCAAATGTTGTGACAGATCGTGTAGGACAAAACACTACTGTACCAGCTGCTATCTCATTTTCCCCTGCAGAGCTTGGGCATGGCGACACCAAGGTCCAATCTGAATGCATATTTGATACCCTGACCCTAAATGGGTGGTCTAGTTTTCTGAAAATAACTGTAAAAAAAAAAGCTACTGCTTGCAGTCATAATCCAATGCTGGAAGTTAAGATGACAGCTCATGTATGTACCCTGCCCACCCACACACGACTTTTACCAACAGTCGTCATTAACAATAAATAACTGGCTTATTGATACCCACAATTATTTTGTTCTATTTTTGAGAAATGTACATGAAACATGAAACAACCTTAAGTGAAGATAATCATGTGGTTAAAAGCATTTTTACAGCCTTACTGTAACACTTTGCCCTCCTTCTCGCTACCCCTCGCTCAGGGCTTCACATTAGGTTTCATAGCCATTCATCGTACAAATTGGTAAAAAAACTTTTGCATAACAAATAACCTACAATTTGCAGTGTCCCTGAAGGCAACTCAAAGACGGAGCAGAGTTTCTTTAACGTAAACCACACAGAAGGAAATTAACAGGAGGCAATGTCCACTCCAACTACCATCCAAAATATTTAATTCCCTGTTTAACCAGTTTGTTGATTAGTATCTGTCACACAGCATTTGGCTTAAGTCGCTCCTGAAAAACAAGAGCAACGTCATGCGCAAATATTCTACAAAAAGTCAATAATGTAATTATGGTAACAGGCCTTTGTCACATAATTTACTGAATGTTCCACCACATTTCACTTTTTTACAGCGTCATTGGTCACTAGAGCGGAAGAGCAAGATACAAGGATTCTGTGTGCAGGTGGCGCTCATGGGATTTGTAGTGTGGTATTATTTCAGATGGCTTCTTACCTGCCACTGCTGAAATCCTGCATTTGGCAGCGCTGCAGTAACTTGGGACACCTCTGCAACTTCACATGGATGCACAAAACCAAAGGCAAGGGCCGAGTGGTACAGCCAAAGGGGAAGAAGAACATCACTACTACTGCTACCAAATAACTGTCATGAATCACGCTGTGGACTCTGTCTCCTACTTCCACTTAATGTGTACCCACTCATCTTCATTTCCTGTTCTCTAGTTTTCTCCCGACAGAATTACTGCTCTTCATCAACCCTGATTCACCTGTACATCCGTCTCTTTAAACCCTCTGGGACTTTCTACCTACTTATGTTCCTGGACGTAGTTTCACCTCTGGATGGACTCCTGACTTTTCTGTTCTTGGACTGTGCTTCACTTAATTTACTGCTAATCCCTGTCTGTTGGCCTGTGTTCGTGTCAGTCTGTTTGGTTTAGTCGTTTCCTCTCTTGGTTCCCCTGTTTATCACACCTCTAGCTCTGCTCATCTGATTAATTATTGTTCACAGTCTTGCCTGGGTTCCTGTCCATTGGTTCTCTGTTTTACAGTCTCTCTTCATGGCCATTGTCATATCGGCTCCTAGTTCCAACCTTTACTTTTTTGCTAATATCTGCCCTGACGGTCCTCATATTGGTAAATTCTATTTTCTTATTTTGTCACATTACATGTCACACTACCTCTTTCCTCCTGTGTTCCGACTTATTTGTCATGTTCTTGTTGTATTTCCAGTGTTGGCATTCTTGGCTTACTTTCCGATTAATGGTTTTTGTCGATGAACTCATATTTAACCCATCCCTCTTGAGGGAGCAGAGGGCTGCCGCGGTTTGGCGCCTAGGAAGCTGGCGTTGGGTGTCTTGCTCAGGGACACACCTGGTGGGGAGGCTGGGGATTACAGGCAGGCTGGGATTTCACACACCAGGATTTGATCCCGCATTGTCCGTTTTGCCCTCCAAGTTGCCTGGTTTTCCTATCAGCATTATGCTTCTCCTGTCCGCTCAGGAGTGAAGTTCTGTTGGAACTATTGATAAATCTATATTTGCACTAGCACTTCCCCTTGCTGTCACTTTTTCGTTCCACCATTATAAACAAAACCCTGACAACAAGTTCAATCCATAGATCCCAACCTGCAATAACTTATGATAAGATTAGATTTAACTTTAGTCACATTACACATGCAATGGTACAAGTATGTAGAACATTTAGGTTTCTACCTACAGGTTTGGTTTTTCAGGTTGGTGCACAGAATTTGAGGCAATTAAAAACTGCAGCGATGTGCGGAATTTGACATGTTTACTACAAAACTGTGCAGCAAGACAATTATGTTGCAATTAAGCGTCGCAATATAAAACACAGCACAAGTCAAATATGGAAATGACATGCCAGCTGACTTCTTCACTCCCTTCTTGTGATGCTTGGAGACATTAGTTTGCCATTCCATAGATGCCAGCCATATGACACACACTGCTAAATAGATAATTTAAGAGAAAGGTGCTAAATGTGCATGCTGGTAAAACTCTGCTCTATTCCGCTCAACTACACTTAAGCGGAATAGAGCTGAACTACATTATTGGTAAGGCAATTGTCCATTGACCGCAGAGTCAGTGGTTCAATCCCCAGTCCCTGTTTGCTACAAGTGTCTTTGGGCAAGACACTGAACCTCTAGTTGCTTCCAGAGGGTGATGAGCACCCTGCATGGCAGCCATCGCCACCGTGTGTGTGTATACTAAAATACTCTGTAAGTCGCTTTGGATAAAAGTGTCTGCCAAATGACAACATCACAATCACAATTTTGTGCCTATAGAATTCCATGGAATACAGCTAATGTGTTTTCTCCATTTTCATCCGTTTTAAAAATTCATTATTATCAAGTCAGTGTGCTTTTCTTACTTAACAGTATGAAGTGTGTCAAAATTTATCAAAGTTTGTACAAAGGAAAACAAAGAGAAAACACATGAGGTTTTTCCCCAGTGTGAAACATTGTTGTTTGTGTCTGGTGTTGCAGGGTCTCAAGCTTCTGAGTCCTGGGGGTCCACTTCACAAAAGATTGCACCTCCAATGGTTAAAAAGGCCCCATGAATGCTACCCTTCTTAAGGCAGTTCCAACCAGAACCCCAGTGACTCCTCAAAGCCTTTTTATGGCAGCACGACGGAGAGCATCCTCTCACACTGCTCTGTAAATCTGCGGTACACAAGCTCACCGCAGAGAACAGAATGTGACCAAGGTAATCGTGAAAGCAACACAGATTGATTGAGGAAAATGTTTACATCAGCCATGGGACATAGTGCTGAAAACACACCTTGGACACCACCTGTTTGTCCACTTACTTTCAACCAAGCACACAGCAGTGGGCCAGGATTGCTGGCCCGTTTTCACACGAGTTTACTCTGCTTATGTCTGCTGCATTTTGAAAGTTGCCAAACAAATTTTATTATAATCTACAGTGACATATTGATATATTGATATTATATTTATCTTACTCTACATATGTTTTATTATTATTGTTTTAATTTAGATTCTCTTGTGCATCTTATTTGTTTTCTCTGCTAAGAGGAAATCTCAGAAAGGATGAACAGCCTCACCAGTTCTTTTTTGAGTCTGTTAATTCACGTTAATGTTTAGAAATTCAAATAGTGTCAAATGAGTTTGTGTTAAAAAAGACATTACTTCTATAAGCCGAACAAAGCTATGGTTAAAATTAGCACATGAGAGACTGTCAGATGGTAAAGTATCAGTCACTTTGGTTAAACCCAAGAGACCAATATTAAAGAAACAATAGGATTTGACTTTGATAAACCTCTGATCCATTTCTTCTGAGAAACCATATCAGGAGTAGGTTTTTTAGAGGACCCAGAAAGATGCAAGAGCAAGTGAGTGGAAGAAAGTTATTTATTGTATTGATAAATGAATGAAATGTATAAATACTTGGAAAAATACTTGTAATTTCTCATAGAAATGAAAGAAATATTTGCCTCGCCTGGGATCTGCCACAGGAGGTTCTGCCAAGTTGGTACCATTGTGGCTAAGCCGGGAGTTTCACCTCGTTTCAGGTAAAGAGTTAGTTACCACAGAGAGGATCGTTGCCCTGCTCGAAACCAGTATTTCTGTTCCAGAGAAGCGTTCCTTGGTCAGAGCGGCAGACTGGCTTAAGGTGGTACCGTGTTGGGTCTCTTGGTTGATGTCCAAGCCGGTCTTAGATGTGGCAGAAAAAGGCCATATTTAACTAATGCGAAATTGGGGTTTATAAAAATATAGAAATTTTATAACGATTTGGAGCTGCGTTCCCAATTCAAAGCATGATCGAAGTTTGACATGGGCTGAAAGTCACAAAAATGAGCTACCAAAAACAAGTCCAGATGGAAAAGTTCACGCACTATAAGAATAAATTGGAAAGAAGATGAACCAAAAAATATAACAATTAACAAACAAAGACGTACAACATTGGTTAAGCTTTTCTTAACCGACATTCTTTCTACTTGAGATGGAACTTTTACTCAAACTAACTGAAAAATGAGATTTAAACTTTAGTAAATATTATGGAGTAGAGGGTTTGCTTAAGCCAGCGATTTAAATTTGATGTCTGGGTGAAATTCTTTTGTTTAAAATAAATCTTAAATATTGACTGGATATCTTTTCTTTCATCATTCTCAAAATCCTTCACATAGAAACAAAGTTAATTTTACAACTGTTCTACTATCCATATTACTATAGAGTTAAAAATGCTTAAAACTGTGTGATATAATACATATATTTGTAGTCTTTCACATTAACAAACGTGCGGGTGATGATGAACAGATGCTATCAAAGGATTATCACCATGTCTAATATCTAGTTACACAAAGTACGAACACACAACAATTAGGAAATTCCTAAAACGTTCCTTAGTGGGTGTATAGAAGGTGTGCATGACTCTGTCACATGTATGTACGGAATTATCAGAATGATATGACATCTTTAGATACCTTTCATAAAGTAATATTAAGAAGATGATTTCTCCGTGACTAAGTGAGCGCCACCTGGGGTGCACTTCTAAATTCCACCAAAGTTGCAATGTTGCACCATGTTACTCTCTCTCATCACTATGGTTTATTTATCAAATTTTATAACTCAGCGGTTCTTTGTCATACAATTTGGGAAAATTGGAATAACGTTGTATCCACTTTTCCCAAATTGTCTCCTGAACACAGTGGTGTGAGTCTTATGAAGGTTCATCGCTTCTTTATACCTATTTCGGAGTTTGAGTCCAAATGAAAGTCTTAACCTCCCAGTGTGATTGCATTCCTTGCTGTCCTGTAAATTCCTTTCTGTCTCTGGATAGTACAAGTCTTGATAAAGGTATTAGCACATGTTTGTTAAGAGGGGAGTCTATGGTACTTGAACAAAAAGGTCTTTTTTGTCCACATCAAATACATTCTACCCATATTGTGTTGCAGGAACCTTGTTTAAATAATACCTTCAAAAAATCCAGTTATGTCTATAAATCAGTTCCCTCTTAAGTTCTTTGCTTAAATAACATCATAAATAAAAAGAGAAGTAAAGCATCGCCGGTGTTGTCTTCCTTTTCACTGCACGTGTAAAATCAGAGGTGGACAAAACGAAAAAAGATAAAGAAAAACATAATCTCATTCCTTAAAATGATTTAATTTTAAGTTTCTCATTAGCTTCACTTCCAACTGTGTGTTAGTCTCTGCAGCGGATTTTGTTCACACCTTAGCGTGAGGATTGAGCTGCAAGGCTGTGGTAATACATCTGCAGAGGTCATTTTATATAATGTGCTTTTGCTGAAACATACCCAAACTACCCCATATCAGCCTCAGCAAATGATGAGGGAAAAATACTTCTCTGCAATGTTCAGCCATAATCCGTAGACTTTTGGTGTAATTCTACACAAAGTTACTACCTAAAGACATGTCATCTTTCTAATAGTCGGGGATTTCCAATCCCCTTGTTTGTGCAGGACTAACCCGATTTCGTTGTACACATTATATGTATAATGACCAATAAAGGACTTTACCTTTACCTTTATTTTACCACCCAATAGCTTCCTGATGGATGTAAGAAACACAGTGGAGGGTCACTGTGAACTTGGAAGACAGGTGTTTTTAGGATGGTAGGCTTATACAATTAGGCTCACATGAGCAATTTTCCTTTTTCAAGCTGGCTGTTGGTAAATGGGGCTTCCTCTTATTGAGAAGCCCATTTGTGATAAATAGGCCAGGGCAGTGTTGCAGAGAAAGAAGAGACTGTGTTTCAGTTCACATTTGTGCACTTATGTGTGAAACCAGCTATTTTCCACCAGCATTATATTGAACTGAGCACGACTAAGGAAACTTGGATGAAGGTGTCAGAGGAGCGTAGCTGGAGCTGACCTTAGTAAGTGTTAGCTGGTTTGGTTGATTTTGCTTTGATTTACTTTAGTTATCGGTTCAAAGGCTCAGAGAGAGAAACTGGAAACAAAATGAAATTGTCTCAAGCCAACAGGCCAGAAACCTCGGCGTCAATTTTGATTCAGAATTTAATTTTAAGGGTTGTGTGGGGTCTGGCCATACATCTGCTTATTATTACCTTATTACCTCTGAGTGTATGTTGAGAAACTGTTGAGTATGTTGAGAATGTTAAGAAAAGTAGTTGAGGTGAGGGTTAGCCACACAAACCTCAAGGTAGGGTTAAAAATGTACAAGACATCACAAGATATATATTGTGATTTTTATGTTTTATTATTAATGTATTTTGTTGTGTTAGTAATTTAATAGTTCTATAGTCTCATATGTTATGTCTCATTGCTCTTTATCCAGTCCCTTCTGCCTTACATGCTAAAACTTTAGGTGATTGACACACTGAGCTTTCAGAGTAGTTCATTTGAAACCCAGACACTTCAAAATTTGACTCCTAAATCAATGACGTAAAATATGAAGAGAAAAAGTCTCACAGCAAGGTGGACAGGGTGGTGCATGGTACAAGAAGACAGAAACCTTTTCCACAGGAGGCAGGTGGTCAAGCTCCATCATATCTAAAAGATCTCCTAGTACCATATCATTCTACTAGACCACTTCGGTCCCAAAATGCAGGCCTACTTATGGTTCCCAGAATTTCCAAAAGTAGAATGGGAGGCAGAGCCTGCACCTATCAAGCTCCTCTCTTGTGGAACCAGCTCCCAGTCCAGATTCGGGAAGCAGACACCCTCTCTATTTTTAAGACTAGGCTCAAAACCTTCCTCTTCAATAAAGCTTATAGCTGGTTCTAGTCATGCTGCTATAGGCTTAGACTGTTGGGGGACCAACCCCTGATGCACTGAGCCACTTTCCTCCTCTCACCCCACATTTATATGTCACCACTGTAGGACATTAACTCTGTATCTTCTTCTTCTGTTCCGTAGTCGTCTTTCTCCCTCTCTGTCTGTCCCTGTCTTCAGGTGTCCCCGGCTTTGGAGCTGTGTGTCCTCCAGTGTGCAGCTACTGGTCCTACTAACCTGCCCAATGTTTTGTTGTTGCTTTTGTTGCTCTGTTCTTTTCTCTCTCCACTTTCCACTCAGCCCAACCGGTCATGGCAGATGTCCACCCACCCTGAGCCTGGTTCTGCTGGAGGTTTCTTCCGTTAAAGGAGTTTTTCCTCTCCACTGTTGCCTATAGCTTGCTCAAGGGGGATTTGTTGGGTTTTCCCTACATGCTTGTATAGTCTTGACTTTATTATGTTAAGTGCCTTGAGATGACTCTGTTGTAAATTGGCGCTATATAAATAAAGTTGAATTAAATTGACTACAGATGTCCTAATAGTCGCGAGTTTGTGAGGCTGGGGAAGCATGTCTCCAACTCACAAACCATCAGGACAGGATCCCCCATGGCTGCGTCTTTCTCCTCTTTTATTCTCTCTGTAAACCAACAGCTGCACATCTGGATACCAGTTTGTCAAACTTCAAAGTTGAACTTCTTGGAGACTGGTCTACAGGCCTACAGGAGTAACATGGCCCGTCTGGTGTTATAGTACAGCATGAATAACCTGGATCACAATGCTCTCGTGGATTTTAGACCCAGCTCTCCTCCTCCCTGTCATTCTCAGTGACACTCCGGTGACCTCTATTGAGTCTTCTTGCTTCCTGTGCACCACCATCACCCAAGAGCTCAAGCGGGAGCAGAACATTAGCTCCCTCACCAAGAAGGCTCAGCAGAGGCTGAACTTCTTGCAGGAGCTGAAGAAGTTTCCACTCCCTGTGAAGATGTTAGCGAACTTTTACACTGCCATCATTGAACCCATTCTCACATCCTCCAACACAGTCTGGTTTGATGGCTGCTGCCTCCCATCTCTGCAGGACCTGGCGATCTCCGGGACATCTCCAGGGGACCCAGGATCACAGTTAACCCCTCTAATCTAAATTTCAGCCCCTTCCCTCTGAGAACCCAAGAACAGTTTTTTCCCCAGAGCAGTCAGCCTGAGCAGTGTCCCAATCCCCCGCAGATTTTGATATAAGGAAGCCAACAGGAAGTTTAACAGCATTTATGTACATGTACTACCCAAACTAGAACCGCCCCTCCAAAACACATCCAAACATCTCAAACAATCTGAGAAAAAATAACAGTAAATATATTCATGCTATTTAGAAATACAAAGGCCAAGAGCATGGACTTCGCCTTTGGCTCTTCTGGGGAGGGTGAGGTCACTAAAACTAATCGTCACATCCATTATAATACTGCATAAACCATAACTTCAGTTCAGTACAATAGTAGTAATATATCAGTGTGAACGCCTTCCGACGCAGGCCACTTTTTTGCTCACTTTCAGTATGGCTATATTTCACCAGGTCCCCTACCAGCTGGGAGAACAACTAATTTATTATCCCTCAGGTCTCACACCACTTAAACTCCGCTGTCGCCAGGTATATTTGTGTGGCCTCACTTAGTCTTTTGGCAAGTAGATAATAGAAGTTGCCAAAATATTCATAAAAAAATTACAAGATAAATTACATAAAAACTGAATGCTACTTCTGTACTACAGTTAACACATGCTCCACGTTGTGTAACAATCATCCTGTCTCAGGCCTGTCTAAAAATGTCTTGCATTATAATTATCAAATCCCAGCCTCCTGTGGAAAAGTCCTGTGTCTTGTTGTGCCACCCACCCAAGTGTCTGCATCCATATGAAACGTTTTCAGTCTATTTTTGACACAAAATTGCTGTGTCAAAAATTGATCTGTCACAATTTCCATTACATACATAATGAGATTGGGGTGTCATTTCTTATTAACTTTGCCTTTACCAAGCGGATTTTAAATGGATACTTTCTAGTCGATTCCACTTAAATGTAAAGGGCTTGTATGACCTTGTACCCTTACAAATCCAAAACTCTCCTTAAGCTGAGAAGCATTCTTCAACAGTCTGTTCATGTTGCAGACTAATAGAACAGACTGTTTGGGTTGGTTCACTTATTCATTGGAGGACTAGGACTGAGTGTACATCAAAACACTCAGATAACAAACAGGAGTTTGTTATCTGCGGGTTACGACAGCACCTCTGCCTCTACTCTCCTTTTACAGGTTCCTTTCATCTTGCTCTTTTTTGTTCATTCCAATTATACCCAACAACAGTACAACAACAATAACCCGATCAACCACGGCATTAACGATTGCCGTGTTTTAGAGGAAACAGTCAGAGCGGCCATGCTGACCCCATGCAGGTGGATCACGGTATCTCAACATCCACACACAGCCTTGAGTTACGTTTCACTGTGCAACATTTAATCTACCAATTTTCTTTTTTATAAATGTCACTTTCCAAAAACAGAAAGTAATGACTTGCTAGATATTGGTTTGTTCTGTTGTTCTGCCTTTATTTTATTGTGTAACACAGTGAAAATGCCTTAAAGCCCCATTTCACATAATGGTGCATTTTACGTGGACCGGCAGTAATGAGCAAGAGAGATGATAAAAGCAAAATGGCCTATGAAACCAATTCTATGAACATCATCATAGTTTCCAAAAGAGACAGTACGTACTGTAGGTCTTGGTCTCAGGGGAGGTTTTAAGGTTTTGTTAGCAATGTATCAAGCCAATACCTATCATGGTTGATCCAGGAAGGAAATGATATCCCAATCTGCTAAAACATGTGACCTGTGCTGCCAAGCTGCTCTTGTTTATAACAGCCTTTCCCTTTGGTGTGGAACACATGATCAACATGATAACAAGCCTTGCAATGGGCACATCACAATAATGATGCAAACATTCACATATCTTATATTTGAATATTAAGATATCTTATCTTAATGTTCAAATCAATGTATAAACAAATGGGGAATTGAAAATGGTTTAAGACAGGAAATATAACAGGAAATTGAGCAGATGGTGAAAGTGTCTGTTTTGCATCAAGGTAGGGGTCTATAAAGGGGAGAGCCATGCATGTCAGAATGTCTTGGTTCATCCTGAGTTGGATCTTGATAAGGAGTCACAGTGTGGTCCTTCTGTTTATGATTCACACTAAAGTCAGGGGTTGAGTGTCCATGTGCACTTACATGTGACAGAAAACAGAGTCTTTTTTTTTCCAGAGAAGGTTTTCCAAGACCTGATCAGGAAAAGCAGGTGGGTCCACTCTCTTTCCTCTGGTGGACAGGTTGAGGTAAAGGTCAGTTTGTAGCAGGAGTCTGTGTCTGGAGCCCTGTATGTATGCTACAGGACACACTGCAATGTGCGATGGTGCTATTAACAGGAAAAAAAAAATGTTAACGCCGCTGACAACTTATAGTAGCAACAGTATGTGGTGTGGAGTCCTGTTTCCAGACCCTGAAAAACTGTTAGAGAGAGATTTTTCTAATTATTACCAGATGCAGAAAATGCATTAAACTCTTTAAATGAGTTTAATTTTAATTGTGTGAGTTGTTTTTATGAGGTGTGCACGTTTATATGGCACATGTTTTTACACCGGATTGTCTTGGGACCGCCACACAAGTTTGCATTGGGTTGCACAAATCCAACAGCTGGACACTTTGACATATCCACAGGCTGCTGACTGATGTGGCTCCTCGATAGGAGGCTTCTCTACCAAGTAACACACTGCTGTCCCCTGGACCACTGACAAATATAAATACCGTCATCTCAATTTAATTTTTACAAGTAGACGCTACATCATCCAGTTTATGTTTGTGTATTTGTAGGACTGACTCATGCCTGCATGTGCAGGCCACACCCCAGGGTTGTTGGCCGGTGTTAGGGAATTAAAAAATCTGGAATCTTGTAGAAATACATTAATAAATATGCAAAAAAAAAAAAAGAATGGGGGAAATATAAAAATACATACATTTGGAAATTACTAAAACGCAATATTTATTCTCAATTGGTATTTTTTGTCATGCATTTGAATCAATCCCTAATATTTTTGTATATAATATATATTCCTTTGTCCCATTTTGGGCTTCCATGAAAAACTACTGAAAACTAGTGAAATATGAATATCTAAATATAAAAATAAACGAAGCACTAAGGTTATAATATTCATTGTCTATGTGTTCAGTATGAACAGCATAATTTTAAGCAAATGTCAGTTCTGTTTTTCAAAACATATATCATTCTCTCAAACACTTGACTGAATGATTAAAAAACACACACAACCACTCAAAGTGTATTTGCTATGTGCATCTACAGGCACAGCAAATCACTTCTTGCAAAGCCTTGCTGAGAGCTGGCATTTAGCTGGCAGACGGAAGCTTTTTAGCTTGCCATTTGCTCTCTGCACAAAGCTGTGGAGGTTTCAGTCTCTGTCTGTCTTTCAGAACCTAATCCTTCAGAAAACTAATGTAAAGAGCAATGCACCGAGTTCCAAATGACACGGAATAATAAGTAACAAACAGATCATAAACAGAGTAACGAGTAATATATAGATTTTTTTTGGTTGGGACTCGCACTAAAGCTGTAGCAGCGGGGCTTCAATCTACAATCAGCAGCTTCTTGGAATCCAGCTGATGCTGAGTAAAACCCTGTGGTGTCTCATATGTGTCTTTTCTATTAGTAATACTATTATTGAAAACAACAACAGTTTTGGCCGCCTATTCAAAAAGAATTTAGAACCACATCACCCATTTTAACCTCAATAATAAACACACAGTAGAATTTTCACCTTTCTGACAGATTCAGCTGGAAAACTGAGAAACGACAGCATTTATGGCAGAGCCACTGTATTAGACTGCTTAATATTGCACAGCTCTTATGCCTGATCGGTGTACAACACTTGGCATAAACTTCTCTCCTTCTCCCAAAAACTTGCACTTGCAATCTAAACAAAATACCTCATTGGATATTGGAGACCTATTTATGCCAAATGACTAAATGTGTGTATTTAAAAGTTACCAGTATACATAGAAAGTTGTGGAACTATGCTGCAGGAACAAAGTACTCTCCCATGCCCATTAGGAAGCAATAACTTTATTGCACCAATGAATCCAAATTTTAGAGAGTTTTTCCCTTACAGAATTACTGTGCTGGCTCTTGCTTCTCTGACACTGGTCCAAAACAAACCGCGGGCCAACCTTTGTGATGCTGGAGCGACATCGGTTTGTTATGTGCAGAAATGTTAAAACATTAGTATTTTCTTTACACTCAGATATCAGGAAGGGGCTGAAGTTTGTTGTAAACACAATCCTCTGAGTCATTTTCTATCAGTAGATCTGATTTCTTAGTCTGAGTTTTAGGATTTACCATTTTGTTTCCACTTCCATCATTTCGTTTTAAGTTGTATTTTTCTGTAGCAAGTTGTCAATATCCAAGACTACGTTTTAAATTGTAATTGTTACAAATGAAAAATTGTCTTTGGCCATATGCTGCTTTTAGTGCATTTATTCATACGCCCACCCACACACTTGTTTTGTAAAAAAAAGGTCACTGTGCAAATAAACTGCAAATTTGATTATGTTTTTGTTGGATACATCATGCTTGGCACAGACTCTTTTGTATTATAACATACGTTTTGAACAATAAATGTGCTACATTTATTAAGGCAAAACAAACTCCCAAGGAAGAGGTCGGGATGTGATGTGACATTACAGGCTGCGTCCAATCTGTTATTGTTCTTTACTGTAAAATTGTGTTGGTGCTGTGATGTGGCTTCAGGTCAGCAGCAGTGTCTAATCACCAACAGGTTTCCAGTGCAGGCGTCTGTCTGGGCAACAAAGAAAGTTTGGTTAAGGTTAGAGAAAGACTGTGGTTTTGTTTTAAATGTTTATTCAATATGTCTGGGAAATCAAACTGTTTCTAAGTCAGAACAGAATCTTACGCAAAACTGAGCCAACTCCTGTTAGTGCAAATACATCCATAGAACATTTAAAACACTTTATTTATGTGGGGCGACTGTGGCTCAGTTGGTCGTCCACCAATCCCATAGTTGTTGGTTCAATCCACAGCTCCTCTGGTCACATGTCAAAGTGTCCTTGAGCAAGACACTAAACCCCACTTTGTTGCTCCTGGTGAGCATCAGCCAGCTGCATAGCAGCTCCCCATCAATGTATGAGTGGGTAGATAAGAAGCTGTGTAAAGTTTTTTGAGTACTAACAGGTAGAAAAGCGCTATATAAGTGCAGAACATTTACTTTATTCAGGAATACTTGATGTTGTTCTTCAAAATCCAAAGTTTTGGCAGAAAAAAATAATTTTCATGTGTATGTTTCAGTGCCACCCTGTCTCCTAAAATTTATTTTCCTACACTAAATAACAAACTTTATTACATTTAATTTTTCAGAGAAAATTATTTCAAACCTGAAGAACTGTGTTGATCTGCATTTCTTGTGAACA
Organism: Channa striata; assembly: GCA_033026295.1. Classification (NCBI taxonomy): domain Eukaryota; kingdom Metazoa; phylum Chordata; class Actinopteri; order Anabantiformes; family Channidae; genus Channa; species Channa striata. The sequence goes on from CM065172.1 coordinate 25,411,504, forward strand.
TAATGAGAATGTGTTGACATGTAACATACAGTAAATGGCGAGCTGCAAAAACACGAGCACACTGAATGTATGAATAAAATGTTTTTGTGCAGCAAAATAACCAAATTGCAACACAGTATTTGGTTAAAGTTTTTGCCGTAATATGTGATCCTGCAGTACAATGTCCAGTTTGTGTGACTACAGCATTGTTGAAGCATTTTATGGTTGTGATTAGGCAGGTATGAGAGCTGGTTAAGGTCAGAAGGAGATGGAGGGCTGGTGTAACACATAAAATCTGTTTTATCACATTAAACACATCCACAATCTTTCTCTAAGCCTAATGTCAGAGGTTTTCTTGCCTTAACCTAACCAGACAAAGGACTCGGGAACTGAAAGCAAGTCTTTCTACACCCACCACCCTCACTAAATACTTCCTTGCTGCTCAGTTTTCCTTAATATAGGTAATATAGGTTGTGACATAATGCTGATCTTATTATGTTTGCCACAAAAATGTAATCACATTTGCACTTTAGTTGTGTTGTGTTGTGTGTTTTTTTAGGACACAGGGTTGATTCAGCGTTAACCTATTTGTAACTTCCATTTACATAAATGCTGAATAGATCAAACCTTTTTTAATATACCTTTTTCTGTTAAGGGTGGCAGGATTCCACATATCCTCATGTATGTCAACAGAAATCATAATCCGGCTGCAGTTACTTTCTCCTCAAACACGTTCGTTGCTGCAGTTTAGCTGCATAGAAGCAAAAGTTCTTTCCCACTTCCTTCTGTAGCTCAGCTCGTCCAGTTGATTTTCTGCTCGAAATGATCTACTGTGTTGTGTGTACATTTAATGGCTTTTCTGCAACTGATGTTGGAATGGATCCGCTGATCAGTTAAGGAGAGTGGGGACGGCTTTGCATCATTAGGTCCTGTCAGCAGGGAGAACTTGGGTGCTGCTAAGTTGTTGGAGTATTGGTAAAATTCTTCTGCAGTCAGTGACATTCTGTTGAATCTGCTTTACTAAGGCTTACTTGATAGATACAGTCTATCATTCTTGTTAACCCATGTGTGTTTTTCATATTTTTGCCAGTGAATGTGGGTCTGGTGGACCCGTTGCATTTTTGAGTTTTTAATTTCACGTTAAAATAGTCAATTTAATTTATCCTAATTACAAGCAATATAACCAGCATTTATGGTTTATATTTCCCCTTTAATTTATAAATGTGATCTAACAAAGGTAAAGTGCATCTATTTTGTTGTTTGTTTTTTAACACAATGTAATACAAAAGAAAATATAAGATATGATTGGAAAAACATTCAACACATTTACAACTAAAGCAAGGTTTTTCATAACTATTGATTGTTATTTACTTGAATTTCATTTAACCTATTCAGGTCAACTTAGCCTCGTAGCTGCTTAGCAATGGTGACATTAGTCCCAGGGAGGAGGAAGTGCACCCACTTGTTCTCACAGTGTTCTGATAGCAACTAGCTTGTCTCTCTGCCATTGAGATGGGTCTTTCATTTCGATTATTATTGTCTTCAAATCACTGTCAGACAGAAATGTGATCCTGAAGTTCTAAAACCTCTTCCTCTACATAATTATCATTCTGTCTCTTCCAAAATTATTTGCAAGGGCCTCTGAGGAGAGAATATTTCAGCCAGCTTGATTTGTTATAATAAATAGAATAGGAGGCAGAGCCTTTAGCTATCAAGCTCCTCTCCTGTGGAACCAGCTCCCAGTCCAGATTTGGGTAAGAGTATTGTTGTGGCAAAAAACTGTGAAGCCAAGTTAAGAAACAGGCTTTCCAATTATCAATAAGCAATTTAATAGTAAAGCAAAATAAGTGAAAGAGAGAAACACAGCAAGAGCAGTGCTACACTCAGAGCGGGCCAATCAGATCGACCCAGTTCTTCAAGTTGTTTGGTCTTTTAATCCACAAAGTTCACACAAAGGGACAAAGGAATGACTCAATGCACGTCAACCTTCATGCAGTGTGTATAATTAGCAAGTCCCTGATACTTAATCATTTGCTTCCAATGTCTTTGGGGCTGATCAACTGTACTGGTTCCTGTAGATTCCCTACTGGAAAGTAAATGCTAGACTTCTTTGTTGAGTTAGCACAAGCAAAGAGACAGGATGTCCTCTGGGAAACATAAGGTGAATGCTCACTTGGTGTAAACTATGCGAATGCTGGGTTTGCCGGAGGTGTGAAAACAGAGCAAGCAAAAGTGAAAAATGTGGCATTGACTTGTCTTAAAATTTCTCTCACAAGTATCACAAATAGAGAGGATCCAGTGGCTTCTGTAACCTTTGTCGGCCAAACAGTGATTGTACCATGCCAGCAGTGTGAATTTGCCCCAGTTTCTGCTCAGGCACCTCAAGAGCCAATTTATTAACACAGTGTTCATGAGCAGACTGCTCAGAGGTGCCCAGAGTGCCAAATTACAAACATACTCCAAGCGATCACCAGCTGAGAAAGAGGAGAGTGCAGCGGCAGATGAAAGGGAGGGAGGAAGATGAAAGATGGAGCGTGACTAAGATGCAGTCAACACTGATGACGTTTGTAGGAATTCACAGAGAGAGAGACACAGAGAAATCAGTTGGACTTCAAAGTGAGTAAGAAGAAAAGAAAAAGTGAAGCAAGATAAAACTTTTAATGATTTCTGAGGGAACATAATGCTAAGTAAACGTGTTCACCCACAGACCAAGTGTAAGCAAACCTGAAGTCAGCTGACAGACTGGGAAACATTAGAACCTAACGTACCAGAAACTAGGGAAGGGATTTTCAGACCTGAAGTGGTTCAGATTGGTTCAGTTTGATTTTACACATAAAAAAATCCAAGTACGACACTACAAATCATATGAGAATGGTCTTATCCGCTCGTTTGGTAAAAGGATCTATAATTGAAAATTAGCTGTGCAACATGGAACAACTGCACCATTAGTATTTCTTCTTAAACGTGGTAATTATCCGGGCAATAAACCAAGCAGCAGATGCTAAACGCACTTTGAAAAAAACACACAAACGCCGCCTGCAACTTTGTAAAGAAGATGAGCTGCCAACAAGCTGTTTACCTAAAATATGCAGGTTGGGGCCTTATTGCGTCTGATCAAAAACAATATATAGATATATATGCTACTGTCCCTGATTTGTTTGCTGTTTTATCTTGTGTCTATAAAGTGACCTTTAGTCTGTGAAAGGTGAAAGAAATAAAACACATTATTATTATTATTCCTGTTATATCATTTTACTGCAGTTTGTGGTCTCTACTTTTAAAATATGCTATATAAATAAAAGTACTTATTCAAGTCTATGTTGGTCATCACTGAGCACTCTACATTTTCACATACAAATATGGGCGACACCTGTGCTTGAGCGTCACTCAGGAACACACCTGGTGGGTAGGCTGGGACTTGATCCTTTAGACTTCTACCCATTGAGCTGCCAGGTTGCATTTACTAAGCTTGAAGATGTATAAAAAACAAGAACATTAAGGACATGTTATTGTTTTGTGAACATGTTTGCAAAGATTCCATGGATCTATAAATGGAGGGTGGCATTTTCCACTTCTGACCAATCAGCCCCTTTGAAACTGCTAAAGCCAACACTGTTAGTCACATACAAACACACTTTTAAGATCAGAATAATAATCCATTGGTTACAGAAATTTGTTCTCAGAGAGAAATGTACATTTGGGAATCGTTTTTTTTTCCATTCAGAGATTACGGTCAACGATATTGTTTTTTTTCATGATAGCTAAGGAATCAGCTATCACGATCACTCGAGAACACCAGACACACACTCCCAACCGGGCTTCCTTGCTTAAAGCCAGTGGAGAGAGCTCTGCTAAAAATATAAAGTTTTGACTATCCATAGAAAATTTAAATTCCCTTGTCGTATTGTTTAACATAAGTAAATTATTTATTTTGATTTACCCTTAATGTCTTACCTCCAAAGTAACTGTAATAAAGGAATGTAACTGAATTGTATAATAGATATAATTTATTAGCTGAACTGAAATATCATGAAAAAGGTGTCAGATATTTTTAAGGTGAGATTTTTGATACGTTCTTCATTTCCTGTGGCTTAACCAGCAATGTCTAAATTATACTGCTATGTGGGGATACAAAGAAAGATATAAAGGAAAAATGGAAAAGAAATGAAAGTGTAATAAATCAAACCATTATCAACCAGAATAAAGAGGGGAACATAATGAGAAATAGGTGATAAGGAATGGATAGAGCAGGACAGAACATGGCTGAGAGTTGGGACAAACTGACCCCAATCCAATTATATTCATAAACAGGTTTCCAGATGGACGTAGTAGATGAACAGGTGGAGGGAGGGAGACAAACAGGAAGAGAAGAAGAAATAAATAACAAACAGCTAAACAACTTCATCTCCCTGTTTTGTCTCCAGGACCCTCATTATTGCCTTGGGCTGGAGCCACGAGCTGTTTGAACTGTCAGTGCTCTAAATGAGTCTTTTTCAATGCCTAACGATGACACCACGAAGGTATTACTGCAGTTAATACATTACCATCTGAAAAAGGAGTTAATGACAGAGCCCTGGATCAATTCAAAAGGGAGAATAATGAAAGCAAATCTCATCTGTTATAAAGTCTGTACTTCAAAATCTGGCTGGCATTTAGAACTTAATGAGGACAGATCTTTAAAAGATTAAAGGAATTGGTCACCAACATTCGACCTCTTAGTAAAAAGCCCAAGATCTTGTTGCGGTTCAGTCATGACAAGTTCTATGGTCCCATTCAGGACGTAAATTCAAAACACAGTCCGGCTCAGTGCATCACAAAGGCTGAAGGTCACACAGGAGGAATCACAAAGGAGTTTTCATCTTCTGCAATGGAAATTAGAGAAGCAGCAACACATTGTATGTCCCAGAATACAGACAACACAATCATAAACAGCAACACGCATATTCAAACATCGTCAGAGCAACAGGGTGTCAGTAAATGATAGACTTACACTTCCACGCCTTTTATGGACTGGCTTTAAGTTTCCTGGAAAACTTCGGAGTGTTTTACAGCAGCCATCCCAGTCTCTTTGTTCCCTCCTGACTCTTGCAGTTGCTCAGGCATCTCTACCGTTCCCTCCCTTCTCCTCATCTTTCAAGCAGCCTGTGCAACAACAATCATGCAATCATCGTTAAGGTGAACCATTATTGTGGTCGTCTGTGACACTTTCAAGTGCTGCCAGTATGTAAATAGAGCGTGTGCAAAATTCCACTTATGAGTCATTCAAGTCCAATCACAGAGTCTGATTCATCCAAGACCAACCGCTGTGTGCGATGCATCGGGAGGTGCAGAAAAAGACAAAAGGTTTTATTCAGAAGCTTTTTGAAGTTGAGTGATTCAAAAAGGATCGCGGTATAAAAAGAATAAAATCCCTCTTAGGTAACTTGATTCCTTGAGGCTTTTTAAAAACCCAAATGCCAGATATTATTGTTACATCATGCTCAAAACTAAAGAGTATTAAAACACATGCTGAAAAATATATCCCCGCATGTTTTAACCCTTGCAAAAATGTTATAATATCCCATTGCAACTGTCTTTCTTCCCTTTTCTAATGTTTTTTTCCCTGTTAACTTTGATACTTTTTCTTCAGCTGAAGTTCTCTGACAAGTTCTGGTCACAAGTCACAGTGCTGGTCTTCTGCAGCTTCATGGAATTAGCATACAAGCTGTGTAAACATTTTACAACCTGTCATACAGAAAGCTGCTCCAAACTGATACAATATTAATATTTTTCAACAGTTTGAAAATACATGCAGTCATAACATCATTAAGGCAGGGACTATCCACTTCATCAAGTTTGTTTCAACAAATAATAAAGCAGACAGACTGTTGACACTTAACAAGGGCGTGCTGAAAGCCTAAACAAGATAAAAGCCTCAATTAAGGAGCAATTAACATTAATGCAGAAAAACCGGGCTGCGAGAGAAAAATCACCAACAGGAAACATTTAGACAAACAACAGTAACGATAAAGTGAGTGCTTGTGATGCACTATAAGAGAGCGTAAAGGGTGGCGCGAGGGGTAATAAAGCAGAAGCCGAATCTGAATAAAAAAAGAACAGGTGCATAAATGTGACGGAGGCAGGTTGAGTCATAAAAGTAGTTCAACTCATTCAAAGTGATATGTAATATTACTTTGGACTAGTAACTTCCCTTTGTGTGTGAGCTTATCAAAAGCAGGATGTTGCACGTAATCAAGACAGTGAATTTAAATTCTGACAGCCAGAAAAGACTTGGAAACAAACAAGAAGTCGTCAAAAATAACAGAGAATAATATGTTCAGATTTACTGTTTGCATCCAATAAATGTGTGAAAAATTATATTTGCTATTTGAGTATTTTTGCTCCAATATTAACAAACAAAAGAGAAGGAGGATTTTCACAGAACTTCACAAGAGGAATTCTGGAACTAAAAACTAAGAAAATAGTTTGTCTCCTGTGTCATAAACAGCATAAATACCCAATAACACAAACATGAAACATTCCCCTGCATCACTGTGCATTAAAGGTCATTTGAAACTTTAAGAAGAGCAACTTCTAAGTGGGGTAATAAAAATCATAAACTGCATGAATTTGAGTATAAATGCATAAAGGGGTGGGCTCAGACCACTATCATGGCATTAAGATTCAGGTTATAATTAAAAATTTACAATTGAACAGTTTTGAGATAAGTGTGTGAAAATAAAGAGGCTCTATTGACGATTGAAAATATAACATAAATACTCGAATGATTTTTAAATAATGATGTGCGTCTTTCATTATTAGAATTAGGGAGGAGTTATGGTATGACCCAGTAAACGATACAAATACAGCATCCACTTGGTTTCAGACCCGGTTCGAACCTCTATCTCGGTGAAGGGTACAGTAACTTAGAAATAGGCCTGTGGAACAAATCGAAGGGTCAAGATTTGGCTTTTTGGGACGTAGTTAAACAGCAGCAGGCTGTGAGCAGATGTTAATGACTTTTTGATTATAGAGAGCACAGCGGGACAAACAGAACAATAACATTTGAGAGCAAGGAGGGTACAATGTCCAAGGGACTAAAAGAGGTTTTCATTTTTTAAACCAAATTATTAAGCTGTTGTAATGGGACTGGGAAAAACGAAATTATTAAAACACATCACAGAGAAATAACTAGCTGGCTGTGTGATTAGCATGGCACAGCATCTGGCACACAAGAATCCACACATTTGGGAATAAGCTATTTCTCCTTTTGTCCTTGGGTTCTCTAGGTGAAATACTGATTCCATATGTGGCCCACTGGGTCTCTTTGAAATTGGCAAATACATATCTCAGCAATGTCAGTCACTCAGTGTTTCATTAACTGACTAGTTTATTATACGGGTGAAGGTTTGATTTTTAATTTGGCTGGGAGACATCCATGAGGTGGAATATGTAATGGAAACCAGGGGAAATACGTGGTGCTGCTCAATATTGTATTAAGAGTTCTAGATACAAGAAAGTATACACTGACAGCCACAACATTAATACCACTAGGTGTTTTTTTTTTTTTTTTTATAAAATATGCAGTTACATAAAAATAATCAGAATTATTAAATGCTGATGCAGGGTGATGTGTGTCAACCACCTGTCAGCACGTAAAATGATTAAAATCAGCTTCACCTTTTACCAACAGTGAGCTTTGACCTATATTTTTTTATAATTACTGTGCGTAATCGTTAGTATTGTTCTAGAAACAGAGTATAGTGCCTGTTTGCCAGGTGATTTAAGAGAGTTTCTGCCAACGATGCACAAACCTCCTCCACTACAGGGTTCAGCAGCCTGTTGGACTGTATGTTAGTCCTCTCACTGAATGGTAAATGGTCTTACATAACGCTTTTCTACATGTTAGTACTGAAAGCGCTTTACACTGCTTCTCATTTACCCAGTCACACTCCCAATCATATTTATATACCAATGGGGGAGCTGGCCAACACTCACCAGGAGCAACTAAGTGGGGGTTTAGGGTCTTGTTCAAGGACACTTTGACATTTCACTGAAGGAACCAGGGATTGGCCCTGTAGGATTGGTGGACGACTGCACTACCTACTGCGCAACAGTCACACAGTAAAGTCTCTAAGCAATGACATAGTCACCTTTATCAGATGACCCAACTTGAAAGAGCTTTCCTCTCCTAAATTGGACTGCAGACTCTAGAGATCAAGACCTGCTAAAGAAAACAGCCACATGACTGGGAGATCAGGTGCAGTCTTCTCTCTGCATCCTCCGAGTGTACTGGCCTTACTCTTTTACCAATTGGCATGAGCAGAGGAAGTGTTTTCAAATAGTGCCAAACTATTTACAAGAACTTGCACATCTCATAGAGTTTTTATTAAGACATCATCAGCATGTTCAGACAAGTCCACCACTGGGCTACACATGAAGCCTGGCAAAGATGATCCTGTGAGCCCCTCCCTTGATCTACACCACAATGGTTGTACTGGTAGTGTGTTCAGTTGATCTGATTAGGGCAGCCCTGTCTTATTCCTCTTTTAAGAATTAAAGGTTGACTCAATCCACCACCTACCAACCCAGCAGATAAACCATCAATCCCAGGTAAACACTCAGAGGCCATTTGCATCACTGTTGCACTAAAGGCTTCCATAGGGAGTCCTGAGTTGAGTGCAGCCTTCTCACTGTCTCCACAGTCCTGTGGCCAAAGAGGGCAGTGTGGAAGTGTGGATCTTATGGCGCAAGGGAAGTAATGGTCATCAGCCATCAACTGGTGGTCTGTGAAGCCAACTGGGTGTATGTAACTGTTCATTACCTTGGAGCAAATGAAATTACTCAGTTAATCTATTCACAGGTAAAGTGGTGTACAGGACAATCTGTGCCCAGCGTGTGAGGCCGAGTCATACTTCTGTCTGCCTATCTGAAGACATTTGTAAACAATATTGCATCTGGATAAACTCGGCTACTTGGTACGTTTTTTACTCTCTAACTAGTTTGATAAACATTGATTTGAGATTTGGCTTGTTTAACTGTAACGACTGCAAATAAGCATGATTTAAAGTTTGTGAAAATAATTTTTGTTCTGCTGTGAGCGATCATTCAGCCGATGGTGAATTCAAAAACAGTGCCATCCTGGGCACACCCCAAACATTTCTTGCCCACCCTCCTGCCCATGACATTTCTGCCTTAACACATGCTCAATTGCAAGGGCTACTCCTGCCTCTGCCCCATTGCACCTTCCTCCACTGAAAATGACCCACTTTCTCTCCAATCTTTAGATCCTGCCATTCAGACGATGATCCTGCATCTGTCTTGTCTGCACCTTCGGTTCACCCCATTTCACACTCTAATCTTGATTCTGTCCCTGACTTGAACCACCTTTACCACGATCGGGAATTACTGCGCATTGTCAAGGACCTCTTCACGTATGTCTCTGAAACCCTCACTTCTCCTTTGCTCGTAGCCTAAGGGGATTAATAATAACGCAGGCCAATGAAACTCCATTCGCGGATCACAGAGGTGTCAAAGCTACATGCAATGCACTCCAAAAAGTGGCTTACGGGCAAGATCTGAGGAGAGATGTAGCAGACTATGTCAAAAACTGTTTAGTTTGTTGCCAATTTCACCCAGTAAACCCAGTCCACTGAGACCCTCTACAGGTATTTCCTTCACTTGGTCTTGCAACAGCACATACTACACATCAGTACAGGGCTGATGTGAACAAACATCTTAAAACCACTTTCGATTTTGCCCAGAATCACTTGGACAAATGTGTGGAAGGCTGCAAAACCTGCTATGATTAGAAAGCTTCCTACCAAGATTTCTAGGTGGGGGATAAAGTGTGGTACTACATCCTTGCCCAACAAACTTGAAAAGAAAAGAAAAGAAAAGAGATGAAAAACCAGAGAAGCTAAAAAAAAGGCTTTTCCCACATTGGTCATTGAAACCTACACTTAAATGGATTCACCGAAATCAAATTAAGCTGCACCATCTCTCCTTGGGACTTGTTGAGCACAAATCTGCCCCAAATCACTAAAAGTAAAACACAGCTCGAGGTTGGAACTCAGGCATTGAGGTGACTGCCTTATCTACCATTAGCTGGTGTTTTGCTCCTCTGGTATTACTACCAATTCCTTTTTGGGCTCTGCTCATGTATTGATTCATGTGCCTGCTCATCTTAGCATCTATGATGTCTGACAGGAGCTTCCATGTTGTGCAGAGGCAGGTCTCCAGCCTTGGTGGGTCTGATCTAATGTTATAACCCTGCCACTATGAGTAACCATGGATGGCTCAGTGAAGAACATCCTATTTATTTTCGTGGATTCCACTTCTCTGGTTTATCTCTTCAGCAGGGTAGCCAGGGCTGTGGTATGGTCATGCAGTTGTACTTCTTAGGTAGGTTGTGTATGTTCATCATGCCTTTCTGCATCTCTGATGGTTTGCTAACTTCTCTCTGTGTCACCTTGATCTTAGCCTCAAACCTCTATTTCCATGGAGGATACGTTACCTTATGACTTGTGTTGATCTTGCAGCCAAGGACCTCAAGCACCACGGTTGCTGTGGTATATATCAGCTGAGCGGATCTTTGAGGATTTGTTTATAGGAATCTCAACCAAGCTGAGACTTGGGTACTGCATGTTTAATACTCAGTTTCACCCTCTGACCTCCTGGAAGACAAAGGAAAACACAGCTAACCACACACTGGCTGGATGGGCATAGCAGGCAGTCAGGATGAGGTCTAATTTCACTGCCAATGGAAAAATGGAAGGCCCGTACTGAGCTGGGAATAAACAGCAGGGGTCAGTACATAGAGAGCAGTTTAAGGTCTAAACAGAATCAGGAGTTCAGCGTGCACAGGTGTAAATGATCAGGTAAATGGCAACAGAGGAGGGAGGGAAGGAGCAGAGACAGGAAATCTGGCAAATATTTGACCAAATAAGGCAAACGACCAGGAGCTTAGGCCAGAGCTTGTGATATGTCCAGATTCATGTCAGATTTCAAGGTAATAGTCAATTTGTGACAAAATCAGTGATGGAAAAACAGCAAAATCACACAGCCTACAGAGCATGTAGCATTTTTCTGTCTGTTTTTGTAGACACACATCACACCCAACCAGTACACTATCATCTCCACTTGTACTCAGCTGCCAAATGTGACAATGACGCTCACTGATTTCATAAGCTTCCAAAATGGATCACCAAGTGTGGCAGGTTGACCTTCTCAGGCTGGGACCTCCAGATTCAAGTGCCCCTCAAGGTAATAGTTTGTTCACACTTTGGCAATAACCTGAGGGTAAAAGCACCCATGATGAACCTTCTGCAGACATCAGTCAGGGGAAACAGGCTGTGAACCTAACACTGTCTCAAAAAAAAAAAAAAACAGAATCTTAGTATCAGTGGTATTAGTATAGAATATTAGTTGTATTTTATGTTTTACATCCACAGAAAATCATGTTTAGTGTTCCTGTGTCGTGGAATTGAAGCACATATTCCAAGCTGTGTGATATGCTTATGTCATGGTAGGAAACTGGTGTTTTTAGTACAAACACTGAATTTAACTTGAGGGATAGATTGTTTATTCTGTAACAGCAGTAGATCTGTTTCCTCCACCCCACCGAGGTGCCACAGCCATATTAGGATTGTCTTTGTTATGGATCTTGTGCCACAACTGTGTCTGACTGTTGAGGGTTTGCATCTTACTGTGAGGAATTCAGACTTGCATTGGATTTTTTTTCTTTGTGTACAATTGTTCTTTTTGGTGAAGTGGAGTAACTTTCCATCAGTGGGAGGCAAACCTGTTTACTTCCATGTCAAGAAGAAGAAATGCAAACCCTCCAGACAATAGCTATTAACAATAAGTCAGCAGAATAAAGACCCCACATGAGGTCACATTTGTCTCGAGTTTCATTTGTCCCAGCACCACAAAGACTGTTTATTTTCATCCAAGTAATATTATATACACAAATTCACCTAGTGCAAATCTTTTTTCATCATTTGAAGTAACATAAAATGTCAAGTATTGAACAAAAAAGTTACAGTAAATGATAGTAAATATCTTTAATTGTGTGTTTCTGTCACTTTAGTAAGGGGATGTAAGGTTTTGCACTCAATGTCCTACTTCAGGTGAGAACACTGAGATCTAAAATCAAAAGGAGAAAGCAGAGCTACAGAGCAATAAGAAAAATGGGAAACACAGGTGAAGCTGGTACAAACAGTATGCAGTACCGACATTTAAGTTCCAGATTCTCACTTGGATGAGGGACTGACAACTGGACCTAAAATACAAACTGCATTAGGTGCTGAATCAAATAATAAAAATCTTAAAGACAACGACAGAAGAGGGTCAAAAAACTGAAAGTAAAACACGGTAAAGGTAACTACGAGTGACACACACTACTGAACAAAGTACAACACAAACACACACCAAAAAGTTTTGAAGAAGAAAAAATATGCTTCACAGGAACAATGTGAATATGCGGAACAGGTTAAAGTCATTTATAAAGGCCAAAGACAGATAGATGCCAGAAAAGTGTCCACTGACCTGTAAAAAGACATTTAATGACCGTGCTGTCATGGAGATTTGAGGAAGGAATTAGACTATGTCAGCTAGGTCTTGCACAGTAGTTGCAATAAATTTATTTTAATGAGTAAGTGAAGCAGAAGAGGTGAGGTTTCACGGCTCTTTTCTCATCAAGTTTGTTCATCCAGTTCAGTTAATAATGATCAAAATGTCCAGTCTGGAAGAAAGGGGGCCAGCAGGGCTCGGTATGACATCAATGAGAGGGGATTTATGAAACTCATTTGCTAAGATATGTTCTTGTCAAACACAGAGTCACCTGTAAATGTTTTTATTACCGTCACAGAAATCAGAATATCTTTAGATGCTACAAAAGTGTTTTAAAACAAACAGACAAACAAAGATTTATTATGATAAAAATACTGTAGTTTGAGGAAAATCAGGTTTGGTGAAAGTAATTATTTTTATTGTTTTTTCAATTTTTATCAGCTTTTATATGTTTCAGATAAATTCATACATGGTTTACGGAACATATTTACCATCAAAAAACTGTGTGAGTTAAGAATAACTCTTACACACGCCAATAAACATTAGAATATCAAAAAAAAAAAGAATGACAAACACTAAACAATATTGATCATGACTTATAAGTTAACAGAATGATGTTACTGCCTGAGAACACTGTACTTTGTGATCTACATTTTCCTCAGGTTTTCAAAACCTTCCTGATGTTTGACATAGTTGTGTGGTCAGAGGATCATCCTCATTAAGCTGAAGTTGGAAAGATGGATGCAAGTCTTGTTCAACAATGTTGGAACAAAGTCCTGCTTATTTATAAAGGAAGGTCAGCTGCAGAGGTTTCCTAACTACTCTGGGTAAAATGGGAAGAGAGGGGAAGACCATGGCTTGCAGGTTGGATGAGGCGGCAGAAAGAGCTGTTTTCTCTGGAACAGGAGGGAGGAGTTGAGCTGAAAGACAGTGACTGGCCATCACTGCTGACCCACGAACTGGAGGACGTTTGAGTCAAGGTTAAAAACATATGATGAAAGTTGGACACCATTGACCGCTTTAGTTAGCATCAAGATGTGTTTAACTGCGTGCCCAAAAACACACATCTTCTACGTCATGTCAGTCGCGGCTTCCAGTTTACATACTCTACAATAAAGCAAAAAAGTTTGCAACCTGTCAAGTTAAAACGACAAAGGAGTGAATACAATGATCTATAAAATCAAAAGGAAAACGCGGAGGCAGAGCTGCTGTGCCAACATTAGTGATTGTTTTCAAGGAGGAAATTTGAACAATGAAGGGAGTCTGGGATTTGTACGTTTACTTTAAAGCCCTGACCAGGTTTCACTGTGCTGTGAACCAGCAAACTGCCAAACAAGATTAAATAGGATTACCTGGAGCTCCTCCAGTGAAGCTGGGAGCCGGACGGGAACAGGAGACACAGGTAGAACCTGTCACAAACAGTGTGCACTGATTTAACATGCGGTTCTCACTCGGATGAGTAGGAATCTTCACTGACCTCGGGACCTCAAATACAAACTGCACTGGGTGCTCACAAAAAAAACAACTAAATTAATATTGTTTAAATTCTCTCTTGAGCTTTAGTCCTAACACAGACGAAAGCTGAATAAATGCCAGATTCACGCTGGGGAATGTCATGCAACAACAGTCTGTAGAACTCTGCAAGAAATAATCCCGACTTGTATTTACATGTAGCATTAGAGTGATTCGACTGAGTGACCAACCAGCAGAGCAACGAGCTCGGCTTTAATGGAACACAACATTTTAAAGGGTTAAACAGTCAGTGCTGAATTCCCTTACATTCCCATCAACATCAAATGTAATATTGTTAATTACTTACATAAATTATTTACATAAATTACACTAAAACTAAAACTAAAATATTCCCACACAACATTTTTTGTCTTGCAGATCTGGTTTATCTGACTACAATGTGATTAAAGTTGTTTAATAGTTTTGTTTAGACCGTCACGACAGCCACCTCCTCTTAATTCCATTTCTGTAAGTAGAGTGTTATATTCTTTCAAAGATGATGTGGCATTGGAACATAACCCACCCTCTAATTAGGTTTCCTGCAAAATCATAATTACGGTACAGTTGCAGTCTAGTTACACAGAACCATCGTGTTCATGAATGACACTTTCAGTGGCTGTTTGCCATTCAGGGCTCCGGTGTTGTTCATGCCAGTCCCCGTGATGACTCACTGGGACAGGTACAGTGCTGTCAGCTTGCATGGATATCATGATTGAACAGTCCTTGTCAAGTCCAGCCACACAGTCTCAGCTGGATTAAAGTCTGCGCGCTGACGGACTCACTGCTGCATTTATTTTATCCTCTTCCAGGACCTGCAGCAGAGAAGCATGATGGCACCACCTGCTTTGCGTTTGGGTTACGCTGTGCCGAACCTTGTGAAAACCCGGCCAACAGCTTGTAACTTGTTCAGAAGAGTCCTAACCCCCATTTCATACAGTCATGTCGTCTTTGAGTATTGGCTGCTTGCATGTTCTCACAATGCTTGTGTCTCCACCCATGACACTGATCATAATTCAGCGTACTCAGAATAAAACAGGCTCATTGCTGGTGTCACTATCAACACATTCTTTTACTCTTATGACAAGTGTTTAGAGTAGCTGTGAAAGAAAGATCTATTAGCCTCCCATTATTCAGCCTCTGATGGACAGAACTGTAGTGTGGCAGGCGAATAGAGCCAACAGTGACAGACACAGTGAGATGGAAGTTCTGCAGGCAGGTGGCTGTTTTTGTGGTTTGTGACTATCACACCTCCAACATGACATCAAGCAAAACAACTTTTTTACATAAATAACAGGATGCAACGAAAACACACGGCTTGACGTCCCCATCACAGTGGAGAAAAACTCTCTAACCTTGTTTCTCCAACAGAGGTCTAACATCGTGGTCATACTAGAGCAATTTGAAACTTAATAAATGTCACTAAACTAGGCAGGAGTCTAAGGGTAGAAACGGACTAGCTGGAATAAGCTGGATAGATTTTTTTTTTTTTTTTTAATAAATAAGAGGCAGTAAATCCCTCAGTCTGGAAGACAAAGTGCAGAACTGCCAAACATGAAGCAGTAGAATAAAACTGAGCCAGGCCAGACAAATCTGTGATTTGTAGATAACTCATTTATCTCCACCCTGCTGCAGTGAATTACGGGTAGAATGCCATTATCTCCGTTCTGGTCATGTCTGCAAAGTTGAAAGACAGCGTTTTTATTTGTCTGAGTCTGGGTCAAACACCACAGACGGATTTATTGTTTGATTACTTGTAACTTTTCCCCCACACACATTAATGTCTATGCACAATGATGCTGTGAATGGACAGATATTTTTAAGTTGCTGAAACTGTGACATTGATTGACATCACCTGACAACAATGTTACTTTTTTTTGTGGGCAGCTAGAGTGGAGTGTTTGGTAAAAATTAACCCACCGCCATTAGTGGGGTTACCAGGCAACAGGAGAGACGAGGCTAATCACCCTGACATGCAGGAAGGGAGGGAGTTGGAGCAGATTAGGGTCTGTCAGTGAAGGGAGGAATAAGTACAAAGATGGGAGAACAAAGAGAGAGAGAGACAGGCTGAGAGGAAGAAGGGTAAAGACAATTATCATTTCAACACAAGGACAGGCTATGACCTTCTCAAGACACCACAATTATAGATCTTAGCAATTCTAATAGTAATTCTGAATTACACAGAACTGGTGGTCACTCAGGAAAACATGCGCTCTTTCTTTGATGACTTAATTTATCGAGATGAATAAGTGAACACATGGGGTGGCTGTAGTAAGGCAGTCGTCGTTCGAATCCTTCACATTACCATTTAAATTAATCTGAATATAAAAGTGTACATACTGTAGCAAAACATTTAAGTTCTCCAGACTAATGAATGTTCGAATGCAGAAGAATTATAAAAAAAAAACAAGACCGGATATAAGTTAACAATAACTAAACACAAAAGCAGCTTTAAAAAAATACTTTTTTCTGCTTTTATGTGATTATTTTTGTAAAGATTCCAAAATTATTACATATTTCTCTGGGAAGCATAACGGCATGTGTGAAACACTAAACCCCCATTTTTTTAATCTTATATTTTTTGAGGGTAAGAATTGGATAAAAACCTGATCATAGTGGGTTTTAGTATTGGGCAAATACAACCTCAGACAAACAAAATTAAATACATTACATTTTAACTGTGCTTTTATTAAACAAAAATTTAATAAAGAAATTTTGAGAAATAATATGCACCTCCTTAATATTCCATGGCATCAAAGATGGTGAGTTTTTGCTGCTGCTCATCATGCCGGCGTCTATAAAAGCAGAAGTTGTGCATTCAGGTGCTCGTTAACACAATGTCAAGAAAAAAAGACACGAGAAATGGTCTTAGAAAAACAATTGTTGCTGAACATCAACCTGGAAACAGGCCTGGTCCTTTTATTCAGTTGCGTGGAGTTCCACACATTATGGAGGGTAGCTGTTCTCCTGTGAAGCATGAGTCCATGCGTCTTCAGCGCTGACAACACTTGCATCTCGTGTTTGTGCAGCTCTAATGGTCATAGTTGTCATGACACGAGCAAAGGGAACACACACTGTAGGAAATGTGGTATTTAGAATGGTGGAATGAGGAAGGTGGTGTTGATAGTTGGGTCACAAAACCCAGGGCTTTCCCACATTAGACCAACATTCAAGTTCCATGTTTATTACTGGCATCATGACGATACAGGACCATCATTTATATACCAAGGGCCCAAATAGCATTAGTTTCTGACCAGTATGGTGCTATTGTAAAATATGCCGGCTGCCAAAAGTGGTGCTATTTCAGAAGATGCTTTCATGGACTGTATAAGAGGGTTGAGAATGAACAATAGTAAGAAGAGACACTGTCACTCATGATATAAAAAACACTGGAAAGCTAAACGAAACACACCACACTAAGATGCTGAAGTCTATCATAAAACTATATCTATGATAAATATATTGGTAATGTCATGACAAAACAAGAATCACAAATGATCACATATGAAATACAACCTGACACTAGAAAACGTGTATTTAACAGACAATGAGGAGCTGCTATCTTTTGATTTTGTCTTTGTTTTGCACATTTTTCAATCTTGAGCTCTTCATGAGGCTCTGTGGGTGGCTTGGTCGCCTTTTGTGTAATCATGGGAAATCAGTGGCATGGGGAGGTGGGGGTGTTTGGGGAGGGCTGGTTTCTGACATTACAGGACACTGGGACATATGCAAACACGCTCACATGTGGAAGAGGTGAGAGCAAAAGCAAGAACTGGAAAACACAGCACGAGCCTTCATCTCATCTACTTGATGCATAATTTATTATAATTTCAAAACTCCAGACCTACATTACATCTGGAATCAATCGTAAATGTCTTATCTTACCACTTTATCAAATTTACTCAAGATGATTTTCATAAATTGCTGTTTTTGTGCCAAAGACGTTGACGTCTCAAACAGAGATGCTTTATTAGAACTGTCATTATGCAATGAAACTCGTCAGTCAAAGTGAAGGTCTGTTGTCAGTTTTGGCTCTTGATGGATGACACCAAATTGAATTCTCAGTATCTTAAATCAAGTTATGAGAAATGAGCTAAAGTAAAGGTAGACATACAATAAAAAGTATAAAAAGTCATTTTTTTATGTAATGCTCAAGCAGCAATAGAAAAACAATGTGTGTGCATAAAGTAAGAATATAATATTATAACATAAGGATGTGTGTTTTGAATGGTTCACTTGAGGTTGATTGAGGTCATTCCACAACAACAGTTTGATGTCGGAGCTCTGCCTGGGCCGCTCCACATGGGGAATTTTGGGAGGCCAATCTGTAGTTGTTCTACTTCACTGTTTGGCGTCCCTGTCTTGCTTCATCACCCAGCTTCTTCTGAGCTTTAGCGCACAGACAGCGTGCCGACTTTAAGATCCTTTAAGATGCCTTCATAAAACCGGGAACTCATTTTCCTTTCCACATTAGTGAGTGGTTCAGGTCCAGAGGCATCAAACAGCCATAATCCTCCATCCACTGTACTTCACTGTACTTGGCAAGGTGGACTTTGACAGCTTTACCACAGTGATAAAAGGCATTAGTGAGTTTTAATTCGTGTATAAATATAAGCAAAAAAGGGTGGTAGGTGTATAAACCTGTGTGTCAAGCCAAACACCCAAGTTTTTGTTCCTGAGTCTTAGGCTCTGGCAAGAAACCACTAACATTATTTTCAGAGAAAGATGACGGACGTGTTGAAAAGCGATAAGAGAAAACGACTTTCCTGTAAAGCGCCAGCCCTCGATGTTCCTCTGACCCGAACCAGCTACTCTACCCGCCTAATCACAACCATAAAATGCTTTAATAACGCTGTAGTCACACAAAATGGACATTGTACTGCAGGATCACATATTGTGGCAGAAAATAACCCAAGTTATTTTGCTGCAGGATCAGCTACATGGGGTTCGAATGTTCATGCTTTTGGAGTAAAAAGAAGAGTGTGAGTTGAAGGGGTGGAGGGAGGTGCAATCCAATATAATAACTGAACCTATGTTCTTTGTTTGCTTGTGTGGGCTTCCTCTGGTTTCCTCCTATCGTCCAAAGAAATGCATGAATATGAATACGAATGATTGTCTGTCTGTGTATGTCTCGCTGGATTGGCCTGAGGTAGACTTCCCACCGTATGATATCTGAGATGGACTCCAGCCCCCAACCCTAAATCCTAAAGAAGGATGATGATTGATTTAGCTTCTATCTAAACCAGTTTTCTGAAGCAGGTTCTGTAACTCTTTTGCTTTTACCGATCGTATGTAAATGTTGACGGGTTTACACGCTGTGACTGTGTCATGTCAGCCAATGCAAATCCACTGGAGACTGACTTAATGACTGACTGGCCCACCTCCGTATCGGGACGCTCAGGTTCTCTGGAAGTCTCCTGTGTGCTCACAGTTTAATGACAGATCTTATTTACAGTAAGTGCTGCTGATTCACAGGCATCTCGCTAAGTTTCCGACATGTTAAAAATACAATATTGAGTCAATTTGTTCTTTTTTTTTTTACACTCAGTGTAATAACACAGTGGTACAAATAGCGATTTTCATAACCAGCATTTTCTAAACTGGGGTGTAAATAAAACTATTATTTTACACAGTATGTCAAAAAAAGAAAGAATAAACCCTGTGATAAACTCACGACTGCTCCAGGGCAGTGATTGAAGGTGGTGTGCTTGTCTGATTCGTTCTTTCTGCCTTGCTGTTTTTGCTTGCTTTACACTTCACTTTCAAAATGCAGTAAAAAATGCTTTGACAAAAGTGTCTGACAAATGACTAAATGTAATTTAACCAATTATTAGAACATGCCGCATAATTAAGATTTGCAAGCTCTCTTTCAATATGAGCATATTAGCTATAACTCGTTTTTTTTAACAAATCTGCACTGCTCTACAGCAATGTGGTCAATACTCAATGGATATAAAGGAGGTATCCAATTAAAGTAAGAAGGTACAGTGCTTCAAAAAGTATTCATGCCCTTGAACTCATTTTTAGTTACAATAACACCCCAAATGTAAATGTGCTTTATTGGAATTTTATGTGATAGATCAATGCAAAGTGGCACAAAATTGTGAAGTGATGATAAATGGTTTTTTTTTTTTTTTTTACAAATAAATATCTGAAAAGTGTCTTGTGTACTTGTATTCAGTCCCCTTCACTCTGATACTCTAAAGTCCAGTAGAACCATTTGCCTTCAGAAGTCACCTAATCAGAAAAGAACCTCTCAGTATGACAGCTGTTTGTTCTGTTCTGTTGTACAGCTGTTCTGTGAAGCTCTCGGAGGTTTGTCGGAGAACATTAGTGAAAAAGTGATCAGTGACCCATGGAGTCCAAGGAACAAACCAGACAGGTCGGGGATTAAGTTGTGGAGAAGTGTAAGCAGGGTGAGATAATAAAAAGTATCCCAACAGAAAAAAACCACTAACTTACATAAAGGTAATTGTCAATTGTGTTGTTTTGTTTTGTTGAAGAATTGTGGGATATTTTGTGGTTACAATATTTGGTAAAATGGGATGCAGACAGGTGAAAGGAAAGATAGGTGGCTCAGCTTGAAGCAGAAGACCTCTAGTTTAAGATGTGAAAAGAGTAAATTTGAGGGATCAAAGTGTGGATGGCTTGTAGCTCTGAAAGGAGCGTTAAAGACGATTGTTTAATACTAAACACACCCAGCGTATAAAATGTTGGGACCAAATGGCATTTCCACATGCCCAGATAAAAATGAAGAAACTTAGATTTATACCAGTTTATAGAAAAGTCGGAAACAGCACACATAAACCTGAGGCCAATTGACCAAAGCATTATCTTCACATTGCTGTGCAGCTGAGAACACAATGCTAGACAGAAACCCACAAAAACCCGAAAAATCCCAAAACAATCTCGAGGGTAACTTCCTTTGTAACAAAAAGGAAGCAATGGAAAAAGCGAGAGAAACACAGATATCCCAAAAGAACTTAGGCATGAGGACGACGTGGTCAGCGAAATGTATGAGGTTGATCTGGCAAGGAGAAGCAGGTGAGTGGGCCTTAAAACAGGGAGACAACAGGTGGCCTGAGTTAGATTAGTTAGGAGCAACCGGGAGGGGCAGAGAATGACCGAAAAGGCGGAAAAGCTAAACCAATGGTAACCAGGGCAACAGTGGTCAGGGTCATGGGATCATAACATTACATGCCACAAGCTAACAATGACAAAAGCATAGTATCTCATACAAAAAACTCATCAGCTTTCAATGAACATAAACATAAAACTTCATTTAACAACTATAAGGACCACTGGTCAGGTCTTATAGACTTCAAGCCTCTTTTTGGCCAGAATCGGCATTCTTTAATGACGACAGAGGCACGTTCAGATACAATAACAGATCAGTTTCTTCCCACCTATCTACTGATAACATTTGGAAACTTGGCTTTTGAAACTTTTGAAATGTATTCACACAGAACAGCGCTCCATTTAAATGGTTAAGAAATGAAGTACGTTGTCAACGTTTAAGTTATTAAAGACAGAAAAGTACTAAATGAAAACTGCAACTGAATGTGCATATTAACAGCTGGAAAATGGCAGTAAGGGGATCTTGAATCGTGAAACTGTCAAACTAGAAACAGCCAGTTGGTATGTGAAAACTCACTTAAAAACAGACTTACTTGAAACAAAGGAAACACACATATTGTACACACACACTCAGCAGGTCATTGCATCATATACCTGATATGCTGGCAGCCTTTCTAAGACTGATACCCATGCCTTTCAGGGTGCAAACTTTCAACCCCTTCAATTTCATTTCAACTAAAAACTATCTACTACTACTACTACTACTCTTTCGGCTTTTCCCATCAGGGGTCGCCATCAACAATCTCAAAGCAAAAATAGCATCAGTGGTGCTCTTACGGGGCATGAAACCATACTGCTGCTCACAAATCTCCACGTCCTTCCTAAGCCTGGCCTCCACTATTTTTCCCACAGCTTCATAATGTGCTTTTACATATATCCTTCTTCCATCTGCAGTTCATGTGGGTTCAGCCATTAAATTTGGGCTGCTCTACAGCCCTGTGGTCAATATTCGATGAATACAAAGAATGGCATGGAATTAAAGTCAAGATAGTCAGGAACAAGACAGAATACTGGCTTGTTTTCTAGTTTGCAGTAATAGCAGCTACAATACCCACAACCACATGCTTTTTCAGGAAGAGGTCTCCTGAGGCAGAGCAGGCATTGAGAGACCACTTTGGAACTAGGTACTGGGATGCACTGCAATGGTTTCACAGCGGGAACATCAAGGAGGTTGTTTTGTATGGACGTTGTACAACTTTACGTTGCTATGCTACCAATAAGACATGGATCACAAGAGACATCAAGGGTCTTCTCAAATAAAAGTGGAAGGCATTTGTGGATGAAGGAGGTGTGGGACGGTTGAAGACAGTCACTGGCTCCTCAACTGAGGCCACAACCTTGTGACTATCAACAGTGACTTTGTAGAGTTTGTAAAGAGTTACAAATACCTGGAAGTGCAGCTGGATGATAAAGTGGACTGGACTGCTACCACAGACACTAACATGCTGTAAAAAGCTGCTGTGGATGTTCTTTTAGACTGTTGTGGTGCTGAGGTGTGCTGGGGATGCAGCTCGAAAAAAGGACGCCTCACGTCTGGACAAGCTGGTGAGGAAGGTGGGCTCTGTAGTGGGCAGAGCCGGACAGCCTGTCATCTGCGGCACAGAGCGGGCTGCTGAGCAGGCTCGTGTCATTCGTGAACCACCCACTGCATCCACTGGGCAGCATCATCTCCTGGCAGAAGAGCAGCGTCAGTGACAGGCTGCAGAGGTCGTACCTCCTACATGCCATGTGGCTCTGTGACTCCACTCGGGGGTGGGGAGTGACATTCAGTGACGTTGAGTGAGTGACATTCCTCACCGTTCGGAACTGTACTGCACAGGACATTTTAAATTGACTTCCCTTAAACGTTTCGTATATATTACATGCCCCACTGCTGTCGGTTTGACTAAAGTATCTCTCTATCAAATGCAATCCCTAGGCCCAAACGCTGACCTAAACCCAATTCAAATGACTATAAACTATGGCATGCTGAAACAACGAGACAAAAACAGGATCTGAGAGACACACAAAGCAATATGACAAAAGAGAGAGTATAGGGGGAGGATGCTTGTGGCTCCAAT